>CM074608.1:531152-1273652 GCA_037305975.1 Chrysolophus pictus
GATATGGGGTGGATATGGGGTGGATATGGGGTGGCTGTGGGGTGGATATGGGGTGGATATGGGGTGGATATGGGGTCGATATGGGGTGGATATGGGGTGGATATGGGGTGGCTGTGGGGTGGATATGGGGTGGATATGGGGTGGTTATGGGGTGGCTGTGGGATCAATATGGGGTGGATATGGGGTGGATATGGGGTGGATATGGGGTGGCTCAGGACCTGCTGTGCCCGCAGAAGTTCCGCAGGAGGGTGCAGGAATCCACCAAAGTGCTGCGCGAGCTGGAGATCAGCCTGAGGACCAACCACATCGGGTGGGGGCCGGGGGGGGCAGCCGGGGGGGGCAGGGGGGGGAAGTCGGGTCCTGGCGGAACCGCGGCTGCAGGGCGGATGTGGGGCGGATGGGAAGCGCTGCCACCCTGGGCCGCATCCTCACCTCCTCCTCCTCCTCCTCCTCCTCCTCCTCCTCCTCCTCCTCACTGCCATGCGGGGCTCAGAGCCCACGGCATCACTGGGGGCTGTGGGGTGGGGGTTATGGGGTGGGGGGTTATGGGGTGGGGGGTTATGGGGCGGGGTGGGGATGGGGTGGTTATGGGGTCAGGGATGGCCGTAGGGATGGGATGGTTATAGGGATGGGGTGGTTATAGGGATGGGGTGGGGATGGGGTCAGGGATAGCCATAGGAACAGGGTGACCATGGGAATGGGGTGGTTATGAGATGGGATGGTTATGGGATGGGGTGGTTATGGGGTCAGGGATGGCCATAGGGACAGGGTGACCATGGGAATGGGGTGGTTATGAGATGGGGTGGGGATGGGGTCAGGGATGGCCATAGGAACAGCGTCCTTATAGGGATGGGGTGCTTATAGGAATGGGGTGGTAATGGGATGGGGTGGTATGGGGACAGGGTGGGGATGGGGTGGCTATGGGGTTAGGGATGGCCATAGGGACGGGGTGGGGATGGACATGGGGTGGTTATGGAGTGGGGTGGGGATGGGGTGCCTATGGAGTCAGGGATGGCCATAGGGATGGGGTGGTTATGGGGTGGGGTGCTTATGGGGTCAGGGATGGCCATGGGGATGGGATGGTTATGGGATGGGATGGTTATGGGGACAGGGATGGCCATAGGGACAGGGTGGCTATGGGATGGGGTGGTTATGGGATGGGGTGGCCCTGAGGATAGTGGCCATGGGGTTGGGGTGGCTATAGGAACAGGATGGTCATAGGGTTGGGGTGGTTATGGGGATGGGAGTCACTATGGGGATGGGGTGGTTATGGGGACAGGAGTGGCCATAGGAACGGAATGGCCATGGGGTGGCCATGGGGACGGAGTGGTTATGGGGGCAGGATGGCCATAGGGACGGGGTGGCAATGGGGACGGTGTGGCCATAGGAACAGGATGGTCGTGGGGCAGGGTGGTTATGGGGATGGCAGACGCTATAGGGACGGGGTAGTTGTGGGGACAGGGTGGCTATAGGGACAGGGTGGCTATAGGGACAGGGTGGTTGTGGGGACGGGATGACTATAGGGACGGGGTGTCTATAGGGTTGGAGTGGCTATAGGAACGGGATAGCTATAGGGACAGGATGACTATAGGAACGGGGTGGCTGTGGGGACAGGGTGGCAGTGAGGACGGGGTGGCTATAGGAATAGGGTGGCTATAGGGACAGAGTGGCTATAGGGACAGGGTGGCTATAGGAATAGGGTGGCTATAGGAACAGGGTGGCTATAGGAATAGGATGGCTATAGGAACGGGGTGGCTATAGGAACAGGGTGGCTATAGGAATAGGGTGGCTATAGGGACAGGGTGGCTATAGGAATAGGATGGCTATAGGAACGGGGTGGCTATAGGAACAGGGTGGCTATAGGAATAGGATGGCTATAGGAACGGGGTGGCTATAGGGACGGGGTGGCTATAGGGACGGGGTGGCCGTAGTGCCGTCCCCGCACGCTCCAGCCCCCCATGCCCACTATTCCCCCCCCGCCCCACAGCCCACGTTCGGGCTCAGCCCTTCGCTGCCCCGACCCGAAACAACGCCGGCAGCGGAAGCAGCGCAGCGCGGGCGGGGCTGCAGGAAAGGGGGGGGGGGGGGGCGGCCCCAAAGCGCGACGGCAGCGCGATGGGATCGGCAGCGTCCGGCCCTATGGCACCCCATAGCCACCCCATAGCCACCCCATAGCCACCCCATAGCCACCCCATAGCGCATCACCCCGTGCAGACCCCAACCCCAACCCCACCCCATTCCACCCCCACCCCATGCAGACCCCTCACCACCCTTTGCAGACCCCAACCCCAACCCCACCCCATTCCCACACCCACCCATACAGACCCCATGCGGACCCCATCCCCATCCCCAGTCCCCCCCCATTCCCACCCCATCCCCATTCCAACCCCACTTCATTCCCACACCCACCCCATTCCCACCCCCACCCCATACAGACCCCATGCAGACCCCATCCCCATCCCCCCCATCCCCACCCCATCCCCCCCCAACCCCACCCCATTCCCACCCTCACCCTTTGCAGACCCCAACTCCACCCCACCCCATGCAGCCCCCAACCCCACCCCATTCCCACCCCCACCCCATACAGACCCCATACAGACCCCCATCCCCATTCCCCCCATCCCCACCCCATCCCCATTCCAACCCCACCCCATTCCCACCCCCACCCCATGCAGCACCCAACCCCACCCCATTCCCACACCCACCCCATGCAGACCCATTCCTACCCCATACTTTGGGGTCCTGGCTTTGGGGTCATGGTGTAGGGTGGTGGCATTGGGGTCACACTGTTGGGATCCTAGTTTTAGGGTCATGGTTTTTTGGGGTCATGATGTGGGGTGGTGGCATTGGGGTCATGGTTTTGGGGTCCTGGATTTAGTCATGTTTTTAGGGATGTGGCTTTGGGGTCACATCTTTGGGGTCACATCTTTGGGGTCACGTCTTTGGGGTCATGTCTTTGGGGTCCTGCTTTGGGGTCATGTTTTTAGGGATGTGTTTTTTGGGGTCGTGTTTTTGGGGTCATGTTTTTGGGATCGTGTTTTTGGGGTCGTGTTTTTGGGGTCATGTTTTTGGGGTCCTGGCTTTAGGCTCATGTTTTTGGGGTCCTGCTTTTGAGATCCTGGTTTTGGACTCACGTTGCTGGGCTCCTGGCTTTATGCTGATATTTTTGGGGTCGCGTCTTCGGGGTCCCGTTTTTGGGGGTGGCGCCATCGGGGTGCCCCCATCCCTGAGCTCCGTGTCGCCCTATAGGTGGGTGCGTGAGTTCCTCAATGATGACAACAGGGGGCTGGACGTGCTGGTGAACTACCTGTCCTTCGCCCAGTGCGCCGTCATGTGAGTGGGGGGGCCGGGGGTCCCGGGGGGGCAAAGGATGCTCTGCCCCCCCTGCCCACATTGCCGTGTGCCACCTCTGTGTGCCCCCCCCCTCTGTGCCCCCTCCTCTGTGTGCCCCCTCCTCTGTGTGCCCCCCCCTCTGTGTGCCCCCCCCGTGTGCCCCCCCCTCTGTGTGCCCCCCCCCTCTGTGTGCCCCCCCCTCTGTGTGCCCCCCCCTCTGTGTGCCCCCCCCTCTGTGTGCCCCCCACCTCTGTGTGCCCCCCCTCTGTGTGCCCCCCCCTCTGTGTGCCCCCCACCTCTGTGTTCCCCCACCTCTGTGTGCCCCCTCCTCTGTGTGCCCCCCACCTCTGTGTGCCCCCCCCCTCTGTGTGCCCCCCTCCTCTGTGTGCCCCCTCCTCTGTGTGCCCCCACTTCTGTGTGCCCCCTCCTCTGTGTGCCCCCTCCTCTGTGTGCCCCCACTTCTGTGTGCCCCCACCTCTGTGTGCCCCTCCTCTGTGTGCCCCCACCTCTGTGTGCCCCCCCTCTGTGTGCCCCCCCCCTCTGTGTGCCCCCCACTTCTGTGTGCCCCCACCTCTGTGTGCCCCCTCCTCTGTGTGCCCCCCACCTCTGTGTGCCCCCCCCGTGTGCCCCACCTCTGTGTGCCCCCACCTCTGTGTGCCCCCTCCTCTGTGTGCCCCCCCCCTGTGTGCCCCCACTTCTGTGTGCCCCACCTCTATGTGCCCCCCACCTCTGTGTGCCCCCACCTCTGTGTGCCCCCTCCTCTGTGTGCCCCCCCCTCTGTGTGCCCCCACTTCTGTGTGCCCCACCTCTGTGTGCCCCCCACCTCTGTGTGCCCCCCACCTCTGTGTGCCCCCCCCAGGTTTGATTTCGAGGGCCCCGATGGCGGTGAGGACGGCGCCCTGGAGAAGCTGCGATCCTGGAGTCGCTCCATTGAGGATCTGCACCCCCCCGGCACCCCCCCAGCCCCGTTTGGCAGCAGCTGGACGCGCTCTGCCCGACACGGCGCCCTGCGGTGCGTGGCTGCTGGGGTGTGCTGCTGCTCTGTGCCATCCTGTGCCATGTGTGCCATGTGTGCCATGTGTGCCATCTGTGCCATCTGTGTGTGCCATGTGCTGTGTGCCATCCTGTGCCATGTGTGCCATGTGTGCCATCCGTGTGTGCCATCCTGTGCCATCCTGTGCCATGTGTGCCATCCGTGTGTGCCATGTGTGCCATCCTGTGCCATGTGTGCCATGTGTGCCATCCTGTGCCATGTGTGCCATCTGTGTGTGCCATCCTGTGCCATTCGTGTGTGCCATGTGCTCTGTGTCATCCTGTGCCATGTGTGCCATCCATGTGTGCCATCCTGTGCCACGAGTGTGCCATCCATGTGTGCCATGTGCTCTGTGTCATCCTGTGCCATCCGTGTGTGCCATCCAGTGCCACCCTGTGCCATGTGTGCCATCCGTGTGTGCCATGTGCTCTGTGCCATCCTGTGCCATCCGTGTGTGCCATGTGCTCTGTGCCATCCTGTGCCATCTTGTGCCATCCCTGTGTGTCATCCATGTGTGCCATGTGGTCTGTGCCATCCTGTGCCATCTGTGTGTGCCATCCATGTGTGCCATGTGTGCTCTGTGTCATCCTGTGCCATCCACGTGTGCCACCCTGTGCCATCCTGTGCCACCCTGTGCCATGTGTGTGCTGCCCCATGCCGTGCTGTGCTGTTCTATGCTGTGCCATGCCATGCTGTGCCGTGCTGTGCCATGCTGTGCCATGCTATGCCGTGCTGTGCCATGCTGTGCCATGCTGTGCCATGCTGTGCTGTGCTGTGCCATGCTGTGCCGTGCTGTGCTGTGCTGTGCCAAATTGTATCATGCCATGCCACGTAGTGCCATGCTGTGCTGTGCTGTGCCATGCCATCCCATCCTACACCATGCTGTGCCATCCCATTCCATCCCGTGCTGTGCCGTGCCATCCTATGCTGTGCCATCTTATGCTGTGCTATCCCATCCCATCCCATCCCATCCCATGCTGTGCCGTGCTATCCTATGCCATGCCATCCTATGCCATGCCATGCCATGCCATCCCATCCTGTGCCATCCTGTGCCATCCTATGCCATGCCATCCCATGCCATCCCATCCCATGCTGTACCATGCCATCCTATCCGTGCCATCCTATGCTGTGCCATCCTATCCCATGACATCCCATCCCATCCCATCCCATGCTGTGCCATCCTATGCTGTGCCATCCTATGCCATGACATCCCATCCCATCCTGTGCTGTGCCATCCTATCCCATGCTGTGCCATCCTATCCCATGCCATCCCATTCCATCCCATCCCATGCTGTGCCATGCCATCCTATGCCATGACATCTCATCCCATGCCATCCCACCCCATGCTGTGCCATCCTATGCCATCCCATCCCATCCCATGCTGTGCTGTGCCACCTCACCCCACCTCACCCCACGCCACCCCACGCTGTGCCACGCCATCCTATGCCCCCCCCCCCCCCGTGCCCCTGCTGCCTTCTGCCCGCTCTGACGCCGCTCTGTGCCCGCAGTGCTGCGCTGCCGCCCCTCCTCGCTCTCTCTCTGTCTGTGCGCTGCTCACGGGGTGAGTTTCCATCCTCCCGCTGCTCCTCCGCCTCTCCGCCCCGTTTCCCCACGGCGCTGGGTTGACCCCAAATCCCCCCTGTCCCCACAGTGGCGGGACGCTGCCGAGCCGCCGGGCGCTGAAGAACGCGCGCATGGTGAGCAGCAGGGACGACGTGCACCTGTGTGTGATGTGCCTGCGGGCCGTCATGAACTACCAGGTGGGGACACAGGGGTGGCACCGCGCCACCGCCGCCGTGCCACCGTGCCACCGTCAGTGGGGGCGGCGCTGTGACACCGTGGGGGGTGGGGGGTGACGCCCCCATGTGCTGGGAGGGGGTGGCACTGCGTCACTGCTGCCGGAGAGGTGGGGGGACATCGTGGTGGCACTGCCACCGTGCCACCCGTGGGGACCTGTCACCATAGCGGGTGCGGGGATGTCACTGTGTCACCTCATGCTGGGTATGGGGACGTCATGGTGGCACTGTTACCATACTGGGTGCAGGGATGTCACTGTGCCATTGTCACTGTGCCACCTATGGGGACATCATGGTGGCACTGTCACCGTGCCACCCGTGGGGACTTGTCACCATAGCGGGTGTGGGGATGTCACTGTGTCACCTCATGCTGGGTGCAGGGATGTCACTGTGCCATTGTCACTGTGCCACCTATGGGGACATTGTGGTGGCACTGCCAGCATAGCAGGTGCAGGGATGTCACTGTGTCACCTCCATGCTGGGTGCGGGGATGTCACTATGCCATTGTCACTGTGTTGGGCATTGGGGCATCGTGGTGGCACTGTCACTGTGCCACATATGGGGACATTGTCGTGGCACTGCCAGCATACTGGGTGCAGGGATGTCACTGTGTCACCACCGTGCTGGACATGGGGACATCACGGTGGCACTGTCACCATACTGGGTGCAGGATGTCACTGTGCCATTGTCACTGTGTTGGGCATTGGGGCATCGTGGTGGCACTGTCACTGTGCCACCTATGGGGACATCATAGTGACACTGCCAGCATAGCAGGTGCAGGGATGTCACTGTGTCACCTCCATGCTGGGTATGGGGACATCACGGTGGCACTGCCACCATACTGGGTGCAGGGATGTGACTGTGCCATTGTCACTGTGCCACCTATGAGGACATCGTGGTGGCACTGTCACCGTGCCACCCGTGGGGACCTGTCACCATAGCGGGTGCGGGGATGTCACTGTGTCACCTCCATGCTGGGTGCAGGGATGTCACTGTGCCATTGTCACTGTGTTGGGCATTGGGGCATCGTGGTGGCACTGTCACTGTGCCACATATGGGGACATTGTCGTGGCACTGCCACCATACTGGGTGCAGGGATGTCACTGTGTCACCACCGTGCTGGACATGGGGACATCACGGTGGCACTGTCACCATACTGGGTGCAGGGATGTCACTGTGCCATTGTCACTGTGTTGGGGAAGGGGGCATCGTGGTGGCACTGTCACCGTGCCACCCGTGGGGACCTGTCAGCATATCAGGTGCAGGGATGTCACTGTGTCACCTCATGCTGGGTGCAGGGATGTCACTGTGCCATTGTCACTGTGCCACCTATGGGGACATCGTGGTGGCACTGTCATCATAGCAGGTGCAGGGATGTCCCTGTGTCACCTCCATGTTGGGCATGGGGACATCACAGTGGCACTGTCACCATACTGGGTGCAGGGATGTCACTGTGCCATTGTCACTGTGTTGGGCATTGGGGCATCGTGGTGGCACTGTCACTGTGCCACATATGGGGACATTGTCGTGGCACTGCCACCATACTGGGTGCAGGGATGTCACTGTGTCACCACCGTGCTGGACATGGGGACATCTCGGTGGCACTGTCACCATACTGGGTGCAAGGGATGTCACTGTGCCATTGTCACTGTGTTGGGGAAGGGGGCATCGTGGTGGCACTGTCACCGTGCCACCCGTGGGGACCTGTCACCATAGCGGGTGCGGGGATGTCACTGTGTCACCTCATGCTGGGTATGGGGACGTCATGGTGGCACTGTTACCATACTGGGTGCAGGGATGTGACTGTGCCATTGTCACTGTGCCACCTATGGGGGCATCGTGGTGGCACTGTCACTGTGCCACGTATGGGGACGTCATGGTGGCACTGCCAGCATAGCAGGTGCGGGGATGTCACTGTGTCACCTCCACGCTGGGTATGGGGACATCACAATGGCACTGTTACCATACTGGGTGCAGGGATGTCACTGTGCCATTGTCACTGTGTTGGGTGCAGGGACATCGTGGTGGCACTGTCACCGTGCCACCCGTGGGGACTTGTCACCATATCAGGTGCAGGGATGTCACTGTGTCACCTCATGCTGGGTGCAGGGATGTCACTGTGCCATTGTCACTGTGCCACCTATGGGGACATCATGGTGGCACTGTCATCATAGCAGGTGCAGGGATGTCCCTGTGTCACCTCCATGTTGGGCATGGGGACATCACAGTGGCACTGTCACCATACTGGGTGCAGGGATGTGACTGTGCCATTGTCACTGTGCCACCTATGGGGACATCATGGTGGCACTGTCACCGTGCCACCCGTGGGGACCTGTCACCATAGCGGGTGCGGGGATGTCACTGTGTCACCTCCACGCTGGGTGCAGGGATGTCACTGTGCCATTGTCACTGTATTGGGCATTGGGGCATCGTGGTGGCACTGTCACTGTGCCACATATGGGGACATTGTCGTGGCACTGCCACCATACTGGGTGCAGGGATGTCACTGTGTCACCACTGTGCTGGACATGGGGACATCACAGTGGCACTGTCACCATACTGGGTGCAGGGATGTCACTGTGCCATTGTCACTGTGTTGGGTGCAGGGACATCGTGGTGGCACTGTCACCGTGCCACCCGTGGGGACCTGTCACCATTGCGGGTGCGGGGATGTCACTGTGTCACCTCCACGCTGGGTGCAGGGATGTCACTGTGCCATTGTCACTGTGCCATGTATGGGGACATCGTGGTGGCACTGCCAGCATAGCAGGTGCAGGGATGTCACTGTGTCACCTCCATGCTGGGTGCAGGGATGTGACTGTGCCATTGTCACTGTGTTGGGGAAGGGGGCATCGTGGTGGCACTGTCACTGTGCCACCTCTGGGGAGTGGCACTGCCAGCATACTGGGTGCAGAGATGTCACTGTGCCATTGTGTTGGGTATGGGGACATCATGGTGGCACTGTCACTGTGCCACATATGGGGACATCGTGGTGGCACTGCCAGCATAGCAGGTGCAGGGATGTCACTGTGTCACCTCCATGCTGGGTATGGGGACATCACGGTGGCACTGTCACCATACTGGGTGCAGGGATGTCACTGTGCCATTGTCACCGTGCTGGGCATGGGGGACATCGTGGTGGCACTGTCACTGTCCTGAGTATCAGGGCATCACTGTGTCACCATCACCATGCTGGGTATGGGGGCATCGTGGTGGCACTGTCACCACACTGGGTGCAGAGATGTCACTGTGCCATTGTCACCGTGCCACCTCTGGGGGACATCATGGTGGCACTGCCACCCGTACTGGGTGCAGGGATGTCAGTGTCACCTCCAGGCTGGCTGTGGGGGGCATCACGGTGGCACCATCCCCATGGTTATGGGGTTGTTGCCCCCCTGTCCCTGCCACCACCACCGCCGCGCCCATATGGGCACCGCATGGCTTTGTGTCCCCCCCCTCCATGGTGCCCCCCCCCCCCGCAGTACGGCTTCAACCTGGTGATGTCCCACCCCCACGCCGTCAATGAGATCGCACTGAGCCTCAACAACAAGAACCCCAGGTGGGGGGGGGTCACACATGGGGGTGGCATTTGGGGTGGAAGTGGGGGGAGTGGATGCCATGTGGGTGTTGGGGTGCCATGGGGGGGTTGGGGTGCCATGGGGGGGGGGTTGTTGAGTTGTCATGGGGGGTTTGGGTTGCCATATGGGTGGGATTTGGGGTGTAATGGGGGGGTTAGGGTGCTATGGGGGGGTTAGGGTGCCCTATGGGTGGGATTTGGGGTGCAAAGTGGGGGGAGTGGGTGCCATGTGGGGATTGGGATGCCATGGGGGGGTTGAGGTGCCATGGGGGGGGTTGGGTGCCATTGGATGGGGGTTGGGGTGCCATATGGGGGGGATTTGAGGTGTCACAGGGGGGGCTGGGGTGCTATGGGGGGGGTTTGGGTGCCATATGGGTGGGATTTTGGGGTGCAAAGTGGGGGGAGTGGGTCCCATGTGGGTGTTGGGGTGTCACATGGGGGGGTTTGGGGTGTCAAGGGGGGGGTTTGGGTGCCATGGTGGGAGTTGGGTACAGTGGGGGGGGTTGGGGTGCCATGGGGGGTTTGGGTGCCACATGGGTGGGGGTTTGGGTGCCATGGGGGGGTTGGGTGTCACATGGGGGGGGTTTGGGTGCCATGGGGGGTTGGGTGTCACATGGGGGGTTGGGTGCCATGGGGGGGTTGGGTGTCACATGGGGGGGTTGGGGTGTCAAAGGGGGGGTTTGGGTGCCACGTGGGTGGGGGTTTGGGTGCCATGGGGGGGTTGGGTGCTGCCCTGTGCCCAGGACGAAGGCTCTGGTGTTGGAGCTGCTGGCAGCCGTGTGCCTGGTGAGGGGGGGGCACGAAATCATCCTGGCGGCGTTTGATAACTTCAAGGAGGTGGGTTTGGTTGGGGGGGGGCCGTGTGGGGGGGTGGATTTGGGGTTCAGCGTTGGGATGGGGGGGGAGCTGAGACCTCCAGGACTGGGGGGGGAGGGGGGGGGGGGGGGGGGGGACCAGAACCAAATGCAATGGGTGAGCAGAAGCTGGAGGGGGGGGGTGCTGGTGGGGGGGGCTGCGAGGTCAGGTTGGGTTTGAGGGTCTGGAGCTGTGGGGATGGAGGGGGGGGCACCGTGACCATACCGACCCCCCCCCGAAATAAAAGGTCTGTAAGGAGAAGCACCGCTTCGAGCGGCTCATGGACTATTTCCGCAACGAGGACAGCAGCATCGACTTCATGGTGAGACCCCGGGGGCGATGGGGGGGGGTGGGGGGGGGGCGTCACGGGGGTCCCACTGGTACCGACCCCCCCCCCCCCCCCCCCATGGCTGGTTTTGCAGGTGGCCTGCATGCAGTTCATCAACATCGTGGTGCATTCGGTGGAGGACATGAATTTCCGCGTCCACCTGCAGTACGAATTCACCAAGCTGGGGCTGGAGGAATTCTGCAGGTGCTAAATGGGGGGGGGGGGGGGGTGAATGGCACATTGCTGACCCCCCCCCCAGAAATAAATCCTAAATGCCACGGTGCGCCCTGCGCAGAAATCCAGGCACACGGAGAGAGCGAGAAGCTGCAGGTGCAGATCCAGGCGTATCTGGACAACGTGTTCGACGTGGGGGGGCTCCTGAGGACGCGGAAACCAAAACCGTGGCCCTGGAAAAGGTGGAGGAGTTGGAGGAGCAGCTTTCACATGTGAGCGTCTGGGGGGGGCAGCTCCATTACGGGGGGGGGCAGGGAAAGGAAGAAGGAAGGGGAAGGAGGGGATGGGGGGGGTTAGGGGGGATTTGGGGGGGTTGGTGGGGAAATGGGGGGGGTTAGGGGGGGAAATGGGGGCTTAAAGGGGGAATGGGGGGGTTGGAGGGCAAGTGGGGGGGCATGGGGGGCAATGAGGGGGGGCAATGAGGGGGTTGGGGGGGAAATGGGGGGGGTTAGGGGGGCAAATGGGGCTTAAAGGGGGAATGGGGGGTTGGAGGGCAGTGGGGGGGCATGGGGGGGCAATGAGGGGGGGCAATGAGGGGGTTGGGGGGGAAATGGGGGGATCAGGGGGGTAAATGGGGGGGTTAAAAGGGGCATGGGAGGGGTTGGAGGGCAGTGGGGGGGCATGGGGGGCAATGAGGGGGGCAATGAGGGGGTTGGTGGGGAAATGGGGGGGGTTAGGGGGCAAATGGGGGCTTAAAGGGGGCATGGGGGGCAATGAGGGGGGCAATGAGGGGTTGGGGGGCAATGGGGGGCTTAGGGGAAAATGGGGGGGTTAAAGGGGGGCATGGGAGGGGTTGGAGGGCAGTGGGGGTGTGTGGGGGGCAATGGGTGGGTTGGTGGGGAAATGGGGCGGTTAAGGGGGGGCATGGGGGTGTTTGGAGTGGGCAGTAGGGGGCAATGGGGGCTTGGAGGCCAATGGAGGAGTTGGGGGGGGGGCAAATGTGGGGTTAAAGGAGGAATGGGGGGGGTTGGAGGGCAGTGGGGGGGGCATGGGGGGCAATGGAGGGGGGGCAATGAGGGGGTTGGGGGGGAAATGGGGGGGGTTAGTGGGGTAAATGGGGGGGTTAAAGAGGGGGCATGGGGGTGTTGGAGTGGGAGTTGGGGCTGGGGGCTTAAAGAGCCCAATGGAGGAGTTGGGGGGGCAAATGTGGGGGTTAAAGGGGGAATGGGGGGGTTGGAGTGGGTGGTGAGGGGGTGTGGGGGGCAGTGAGGGGGTTGATGGGGCAATGGGGGGGGTTTGGGGGCAAATGGGGGCTTAAGGGGGCATGGGGGGGCAATGAGGGGGGCAATGAGGGGTTGGGGGGGCAATGGGGGGGTTAGGGGGAAAATGGGGGGTTACAAGGGGGAATGGGGGGGTTAAAGGGGACATGGGGGGTGTTTGGAGTGGGCAGTGGGGGGCAATGGGGGCTTGGAGGCCAATGGAGGAGTTGGGGGGGGTCAAATGTGGGAGTTAAAGGGGGAACGGGGGGGGTTGGAGGGCAGTGGGGGTCAGAGGGGGCAATGGGGGGGGGTAGGTGGAACCTGCAGGGTTTGGAGGAGGAATGGGGGGGGGTTAGAGGGCAGTGAAGGGGTTGGGGGCCAATGGAGGAACTGGGGGGGGGGAAATGAGGGATTAAAGGGGGTCTGGGGGGGGGTGTGGAGTGAACAAGGGGGGGGGCAAATGGGGGGGTTGGAGGAGTCGATGAGGCCAGCGGAGGAGTTGGGGGGGCAAATGCGGGGTTTAAAGGGGTCGTGGGGGGGTCGGGTGGCAGTGGGGGGGTTTGGAGGTGGGGGGGGGGGGGGGTCACGGCTCTGCGTCCCCCCCCCAGCTGACGGAGAAGCTGCTGGACATGGAGAACGAGAGCGTGATGCGCGTGGCGGAGCTGGAGAAGCAGCTGCTGCAGCGCGAGAAGGAGCTGCAGACGGTGAAGGTAGCGGGGGGGAAACGGGGCTGGGGGGGGCACCGAGGGGTCGTGTCCCCCCCCCTCCTAGTGGTGACGCCTGCTCCCGACCCCCCCCAAAAAAAAAAAAAACCAAAGGAGACGTACGAGCACACGAGCCATCAGGTGCACACGCTGCGGCGGCTGATCAAGGAGAAGGACGAAGCGTTCCGCCGCCCGCTACGGCTCCGAGCCGCCCCCCCCCAGCACTCAGCCCCCCCCCCCCCACGCCGAGCCCCCCGCCCTGGACGAACACCTGAGGGTCCCCGCGTTGCCCCGGCTGAGGCCGCGACCCCCCCCCACCGCCGCCGCCGCCGCCGCCGCCCCCATTGCCGCCCCCAGCGCCGCCGCTGCCAGGTGAGGGACTGGAATGGGGGGGGGTCCCATGGGGGATGGGGACCCCAAAGTGGGATGGGGACACCCAGATGGGGATGGGGACCCTCACATGGGGATGTGGGACACCCACATGGGGACATGGGACCCTCAGATGGGGGCAGGGGAACTCCAAATGGGGATGGAGACCCCCACATGGGAACGTGGGACCCCCAGATGGGGATGGGGACCCCAAGATGGGGACATGGGACCCTTAAATGGGGGCAGGAGACCCCCACATGGGGACATGGGACCCTTAAATGGGGGCAGGAGACCCCACATGGGGACGTGGGACCCCCACATGGGGATGGGGACTCCCAAATGGGGGTGAGGATCTCCAATGGGGACCGTGGGACCCCAAATGGGATGAGACCCCCAGGTTGGAACAGGAACCCCCACATGGGGACGTGGGACACCCAAATGGGGATGGGGACCCCCAATAGGGAAATGGGACCCTCAGATGGGGATGAGGACCCTCACATGGGGACAATGGGACCCCCAAATGGGGGCAGGGGACCCCCAGATGGGGACGTGAGACCCCCAAATGGGGATGGGGTCCTCCAGATGGGGAAATGGGACCCCCAGATGGGGGCAGGGGAAACCCAAACGGGGATGGGGACCCCCACATAGGGGAACCCTAAATGGGGATAGGACCCCCAAATCGGGGATGGAGACCCCCAGAAGGGGGACATGGGACCCCCAGATGGGGACGGTGCCATTTTCTGTTGTCCATTGCAGGGAAGTGCCCCCCCGCTGCCCCCCCCGCTGCCGGGGGCTTCGCCATCCATCGCCCTCACAGTGGGGCTGTCGGGTAGGTGGTTGGGGGGGGGGTCGGGGGGGGGGGCAGGGGGTGTGGATTTGGGTCAACGTGGGGATGGGGGCTGTGGGGGGGGAGGGATGTGGGGATGGGGGTGGTGTGGCCAAAGTGTCATGGAGAGGGGGCTGTACCACGGCTGTGCCCCCCCCCAACACACCCACACCCCATACGGGGGGGGTCTGAGGCATGGCCCCCCCCCAGCCATCCGGATCAAGAAAACCCATCAAGACCAAATTTCGGCTTCCTGTCTTCAATTGGACGGCGCTGAAACCCAACCAGATCAGCGGGACGGTGTTCAGTGAGCTGGACGATGAGCGGGTGCTGCAGGTGGGGGTGGGACCCGGCCCCAAATCCTATGGGGTGGGCAGTGGGGGGGGTGGGAGGGTGGCACTGAGCCCCCGACCTGAAATCCTACAGGTATGGGAGGTGGGTTTGGGACTTCCAGGCTGTGGGGTGGGTGATGCTGAGCCACCAAAAACCCCACGGGTGCTGGACCCCCGACCCTACGGATGTGGGGTGGGGGTGGGTGCAGGACCCTAATGGATGTGAGGTGGGGTGGGAGCAGGACCCCAAACCCAATGGCTGTGGGACTGGAGGTGGGTGCAGAATCCCAATGGCTGTGGGGTGAGGGTGTGCAGGACCTTGGTGCTTTGGGGTGGAGGTGGGTGCGGGACCCCAAACCCAATGGCTCTGGGATGGAGGTGGGTGCAGAATCCCCATGGCTGTGGGGTGAGGATATGCAGGACCCCAATTGCTATGGGGTGGAGGTGGGTGCAGGACCCCAAACCCAATGGCTGTGGGTGAGGATGTGCTGGACCTTGGTGCTATGGGATGGAGGTGGGTGCAGGACCCCAAACCCAATGACTGTGGGGTGGAGGTGGGTGCGGGACCCCAATTGCTATGGGGTGGAGGTGGGTCCAGGACCCCAAATCCAATGGCTATGGTGTGGAGTTGGGTGCAGGACCCCAATGGCTGTGGGGTGAGGGTGTGCAGGACCTTGGTGCTATGGGGTGGAGGTGGGTGCAGGACCCCAATGGATGTGGGGTGAGATGGGTGCAGAATCCCCATGGCTTTGGGGTGAGGGTGTGCAGGACCCCAATGGCAGTGGGGTGAGGATGTGCTGGACCTTGGTGCTATGGGGTGGAGGTGGGTGCAGGACCCCAAACCCAATGGCTGTGGGTGAGGTGGGTGCAGGACCCCAATTGCTATGGGTGGAGGTGGGTGCAGGACCCCAAACCCAATGGCTGTGGGGTGAGGGTGTGCAGGACCCCAATTGCTATGGGATGGAGGTGGGTGCAGGACCCCAAACCAATGGCTGTGGGGTGAAGGTGGGTGCAGGACCCCAATTGCTATGGGATGGAGGTGGGTGCAGGACCCCAAACCCAATGGCTGTGGGGTGAGGGTGTGCAGCACCCCAACGGCTGTGGGCTGGGGGCGATGCTGATGGCACTGAGCCCCCCCAACGTCCCCCCACCTTCAGGACCTGGACCTGGAGCGCTTCGAGGAGCTCTTTAAGACCAAAGCTCAGGGCCCGGCCCTGGACCTGCTGTGCCTAAAAGCAAAGGGACGCAGCGGGCGGCAGCCAAAGTGACGCTGCTGGAAGCCAACAGGGCCAAAAACCTCGCCATCACCCTGCGCAAAGCCGGCCGCGGCCCCGAGGAGATCTGCAGGGCCATCCACACGTGGGTGCCGGGGGGCGGGGCGGTTTGGGGTGCTGTGGGGTCGGGAAAGGGGTGAGGGGGTGTTGGAGGGCTTGTGGGGTGCGCTGGGGGCGGTGGAGTTGTGGTGGGGTTGGTGGGGTGTAATGGGGGTGAATGGGGTGCAGTGGGGCCAGAAGGGTGCAGTGGGGCTGGATGGGGTGTAATGGGGGTGGGTGGGGTGCATTGGGGCTGGATGGGGTGTAATGGGGGTGGATGGGGTGCAGTAGGGCTGGATGGGGGCTGAGGACTTTTGGGGTGCGCCAGGGATGCTTGAGTCGCAGTGGGGTGTAAATGGGTGTGGATGGGATGTAATGGGGCTGGGTGGGGTGCAGTGGGGCTGATGGGGCCTGGGGGGCTTTTGGGGTGCGCCGGGGATGCTTGAGTCGCAGTGGGGCTGGGTGGGGTGTAATGGGGATGGATTGTCTGTAATGGGGCGGTTGTTCTGCAGTGCATTGCGGTCAGTGATGCACAGTAGGGGTGGTGTTGCACGGGGGGGTCGGTTGGTGCACGGTGGGGTTGGTGGTGCACAGTGGGGTTGGTTGCAGTGCAGTGGGGTCGGTGGTGCACAGTTGGGTTGTTTGCAATGTAGTGGAGTTGGTTGGTGCACAAGTGGTGCACAATTGGGTTGGTTGGTGCACAGTGGGGTCAGTTGGTGCACAGTTGGTTCACAGTGAGGTTGGTTGGTGCACAGTGGGTTGGTTGCAATGCGTGGGTCGGTTGGTGCAAAGTTGGTGCACAGTGGGTCAGTTGGTGCACAGTGGGGTCGGTTGGTGCACGGTTGGGTTGGTTGGTGAACAGTGGGGTTGTTTGCAATGCAGTGGGGTCAGTTGGTGCACGATGAGGTTGGTTGGTGCACAGTTGGTCAGTTGGTGCACAATGGGGTCAGTTGGTGCAAAGTTGGGTTGGTTGGTGCACAGTGGGGTCAGTTGGTGCACAGTGGGGTTGTCTGCAATGCAGTGGGGTTGGTTGGTGCACAATGAGTTGGTTCACAATGAGGTCGGTTGGTGCACAGTCGGTGCACAGTGGGGTCAGTTGGTGCACAGTAGGGTTGTTTGCAATGCAGTGGGGTCGGTCGGTGCACAGTTGGTGCACAATGAGGTTGGTTGGTGCACAGTGGGGTTGTTTGCAATGCAGTGGGCTCGGTTGGTGCACAGTGGTGCACAGTGGGGTTGGTTGGCACATAGTTGGGTTGGTTGGTGCACAGTTGGTGCACAGTTGGGGTCGGTTGGCGCACAGCTGGGTTGGCTGCCATGCCCTGGGCTCAGCGTTGCTCAGCGTTGCCCTGCAGCCCCCCGTCGCCGTGCCGGCTCCCACGGAGGCTCTGCACCCCGCAGTTTCGACCTTGGCCGCGCTGCCCGTGGATTTCGTGGAGTGCCTGATGCGCTTCGTGCCCACGGAGGCGGAGGTGAAGGCGCTGCGGCAGTACGAGCGCGAGCGCCGGGCGCTGGACGAGCTGTCGGCCGAGGATCGCTTCATGCTGCACTTCAGCAAGGTGGAGCGGCTGCCGCAGCGCATGGCCGTCATGGCCTTCCTGGGCAACTTCGCCGACAACCTGCAGATGCTGACGCCGGTACGGAGGCGGGGAGCCGTGCTGCGAGGCGGGCGCTGAGCTGAGGGCTCGCTTCGCTGTGTGTGCGCCGCTGTGTGTCATCATCAGCAATGCTGTGTGCACTGCTGTGCATCGTCATCATCATTGCTGTGTGTGCGCTGCTGTGCATCGTCATCATCACTGCTGTGTGCACTGCTGTGCATCATCATCATCACTGCTGTGTGCGCTGCTGTGCATCGTCATCATCATTGCTTTGTGTGCGCCGCTGTGCGTCATCATCAGCACTGCTGTGTGTGCGCTGCTGTGCATCGTCATCAGCACTGCTGTGTGCACTGCTGTGCATCATCATCATCACTGCTGTGTGCGCTGCTGTGCATCGTCATCATCATTGCTTTGTGTGCGCCGCTGTGCGTCATCATCAGCACTGGCTGTGTGCGCTGCTGTGCATCGTCATCATCACTGCTGTGTGCACTGCTGTGCATCGTCATCATCACTGCTGTGTGCGCTGCTGTGCATCGTCATCATCACTGCTGTGTGCACTGCTGTGCATCGTCATCATCACTGCTGTGTGCGCTGCTGTGCATCGTCATCATCACTGCTGTGTGCACTGCTGTGCATCGTCATCATCACTGCTGTGTGCGCTGCTGTGCATCATCATCATCACTGCTGTGTGCGCTGCTGTGCATCGTCATCATCATTGCTTTTGTGTGCGCCGCTGTGCGTCATCATCAGCACTGCTGTGTGCGCTGCTGTGCATCGTCATCATCACTGCTGTGTGCACTGCTGTGCATCGTCATCATCATTGCTTTGTGCGCGCCGCTGTGTGTCGTCATCAGCACTGCTGTGTGCGCTGCTGTGCATCATCATCATTGCTTTGTGTGCACTGCTGTGCATCATCCTCAGCACTGCTGTGTGCACTGCTGGTGCGTCGTCATCATCATTGCTTTGTGTGCGCCGCTGTGCGTCGTCATCAGCACCATCATCACTGCTTTGTGTGCGCCGCTGTGCATCATCCTCAGCACTGCTGTGTGTGCACTGCTGTGCGTCGTCATCAGCACTGCTTTGTGTGCGTGCCTCGCTTTGCATCCTCCTCATCACTGCTTTGCATCGTCTTCATGCCTTGCTTTGCGTCCTCCTCATGCTTTGCTTTGCATCATCCTCATGCCTTGCTGCGCATCGTCCTCATGCCTTGCTTTGTGCGCATGCCTTGCTTTGCATCCTCCTCATCACTGCTTTGCACGTGTGCCTCGCTTTGCATCCTCCTCATGCCTGGCTTTGTGTGTGTGCCTTGCTTTGTATCCTCCTCATCATTGCTTTGCATCATCCTCAAGGCCTTTCTTTGCATCGTCCTCATGCTTTGCTTTGCGTTGTCCTCATGCCTTGCTGTGCATCGTCCTCATGCCTGGCTTTGTGTGCGTGCCTTGCTTTGCATCCTCCTCAAGCCTTGCTTTGCATCGTCCTCAAGCCTTGCTTTGCATCATCCTCATGCCTCACTGTGCATCCTCCTCATCACTGCTTTGCATGTGTGCCTTGCTTTGCATCGTCCTCACGCCTCGCTTTGCATTGTTGTCATGCATTACTTTGTGTGCATGCCTTGCTTTGCGTCGTCCTCACACCTCGCTTTGTGTGCGTGCCTTGCTTTGCATGCTTCTCATGCATTGCTTTGTGTGCCTTGCTTTGCATCTTCCTCATGCATTGCTTTGCATTGTCCTCATGCCTTGCTTTCTCTGCATGCTTGCTTTGCATCACCCTCATGAATCTGCTTTGCACTGCCCTCATGCATTGCTTTGTCCTCATGCATTGCTTTGTGTGCATGTCTTGCTTTCCTTCGTCGTCATGCGTTTGCCTTGCATGTGTGCTTGCTTTGCATCTTCCTCATGCATTGCTTTGTGTTCATGCCTTGCTTTGCATCATCTTCATTCTGACCTGTTCCTTTGCATCCTGATGCACAGCTTTGCATCCTCACCATTGCTTTACATCCTGACCCGTTGCTTTGCATCCTCACCATTGCTTTGCACGCTTCCTGAGCACACCTTGCTCTGCACACCCCTGCTGCATGCTTTGCTCTTTGTGCACGGCAGCTCTGCAGACACGGACCTGGGGGGGGGCAGCGGGGGGCACTGTTGGGGGTCTCTGCCCCACTGACCCCCCCCCCCTCTGTCCCCATGCAGCAGCTCAATGCCATCATTGCTGCCTCCGCCTCCGTGAAGTCGTCCAGAAGCTGAAGCAGATGCTGGAGGTGTGCATGGGGGGGGGGGCTGTCAGTGATGGGGGGAGGGGGGGGTCTGGGTACCTCCTGACCCCCCCCCCCACCATCTTGGCACCCCCCCCCCCCCCCCCCCCCCCCCCCCCCCCCCCCCCCGCACAGATCATTCTGGCCTTGGGGAATTACATGAACAGCAGCAAACGGGGCGCAGTGTACGGCTTCAAACTGCAGAGCCTGGACCTGGTGAGCAGTGCTGGGGGGGGGCAGTGATGGGGGGGGGCTTGGGGGGGGGGTGGGGGCCACTGAGACACCCTGGGGGGTTCATGGGGAAGATCTGGGGAGGGGGGGGTTGTCCTGGGTGGAACCTCGTGGTCCTGAGGGGGGGGTCCTGGGGGCTGGGGGGGGTGGGGGGGGGCACCCTTGGGGCCTCCTGGGGGGGTCATAGGGGGAAGATGCAGTGGGCTGACCTGGATGGAACCTTCTGGGGGTCCCTCAGGGGATCCTGGGGTAATGGGGTGGGGGTCCCTGTCATCTTCTGGGGGGGGGGGGGGTTCAAGGGGAAGATCTGGGGGTGTCCTAGGGGGGTGGTGGTGGGGCTGGGGGGTCCTGCTGTGTGTATGTGTAGGTTGGGGGGTCCTTGGGATCTTCTGGGGGGGTCATAGAGGGAGCATTTGGGGATAACGGGGTGAGAGGGTCTCTGGGACCTCCTAGGGGGGGGGGCGGTGGTCCTGGGGTTGGGGTCTCTGGGACCTTTGGGGATGGGGGGGGGAGTGGGGTCGGGGGGTCCTGATGTGTGTGTGAGTGGAGGAGGGGGGTTTGGGACCTCCGGGGGGGGGGGGGGGGGTGTGTATATATGGGGGGGGGGATTTGTGGAGTAATGGGGTGGGGGTTCCCTGGGACATCCTGGGGGGGTCTGTGGGGGTCTTGGGGTGCAGGGGGGGTCAGTGGGCCATCCTGGGGGGGTCCCAGGGGGGAAGATCCAGGTGGGTGTCCTGGGTGGAACCTCGTGGTTCCAAGGGGGGTCCTGGGGGTGTCCTGGGGAGGTCATAGGAGGAGCAGCTGGGGGGCAATGGGGGGCAGCTGGGGTAAAGGGGGGGGATCTGAGTGTCCTGGGGAAGGCGGGGGGGGGCGCTGGGTTGTGTCCGGTGGTCCCAGCCCCACATTTCCCCCCCCCCCTCCCCCCCCGAAGCTCCTGGACACCAAATCCACGGACCGCAAGCTGACCCTGCTGCATTTCATCGCCCTGACGGTGCGCGAGAAATTCCCCGAGTTGGCCACCTTCTGGCAGGAGCTGCACTTCGTCGAGAAAGCAGCCGCAGGTTCCCCCCTCCTCCCCCCCCTCCAAGCCCCCAACCCTCCCAGCAACCCCCCCCTCCCCCCCCACGCCTTGGGGACGCCCTGAGCCCCCACCTCCCCCCCCCAATCCTTGCAGTGTCCCTGGAGAACGTTCTGCTGGACGTGAAGGAGCTGACGAGGGGCATGGAGCTGCTGCGGCGCGAATGCAGTTTGCACGAGAGCGGCGTCCTGCGCTCCTTCCTGGCGGGCAGTGAGGGCAAGCTGGAGAGGCTGCAGAAGGATGCACGCACTGCTGAGGTGGGGCCGTGCAAGCACTGCATGCTCCTGGCATGCACACTGCTCTGCAAACCTCAGCACGCGTGCTTTTGCTTTGCTTTGCTTTGCTTTGCTTTGCATTGCTTTGCTTTGCTTTGCATTGCTTTGCATTGCTTTGCTTTGCTTTGCTTTGCCTTGCTTTGCTTTTTCTTCTTTGCATTGCTTTGCTTTGCATTGCTTTGCTTTGCTCTGCTTTGCATTGCTTTGCTTTGCTTTGCTTTTCCTTGCTTTGAATTGCATTGCTTTGCATTGCTTTGCTTTGCATTGCTTTGCTTTGCTTTGCTTTTCCTTGCTTTGAATTGCATTGCTTTGCTTTGCTTTGCTCTGCATTGCATTGCTTTGCGTTGCTTTGCATTGCATTGCATTGCTTTGCTTTCCTTTGCTTTGCATTGCATTGCTTTGCTTTCCT
This sequence comes from Chrysolophus pictus, assembly GCA_037305975.1. Taxonomy (NCBI): domain Eukaryota; kingdom Metazoa; phylum Chordata; class Aves; order Galliformes; family Phasianidae; genus Chrysolophus; species Chrysolophus pictus. The sequence continues at coordinate 552,891 of CM074608.1, forward strand.
TTGCTTTGCATTGCTTTGCTTTGCTTTGCATTGCTTTGCTTTGCATTGCTCTGCTTTGCATTGCTTTGCTTTCTCTGCTTTGCTTTGCATTGCTTTGCATTGCATTGCTTTGCTTTGCATTGCCCAGTGCGCTGCTTGCTTGCTTGCTTTGCGTGTTCCTTCTGCATGCTTTGCTCTGCACACCCTGGCACATGCATGCTTTGTCTTGCAGGTCCTTCACACCCCCCCAGGTCCTGCATGCACACCTGGGTGTTTCCCGGCCCCCCCAGGCCCTTCACGCCCGCAGCTTTGCAGCATCACTGTTGCTCTGCACGCTTCCTGAGCTCTGCGTGCCCCTCGTGCTTTGCTTTGCGTGCAGTTTGTGCGTTGCTTTGCACAGCCCCAGTGCGTGCATGCCTTGCACCGTGTGCTCCTTGAGCACCCTTTGCTCTGCACGGCTCTTGATTGGGAGCTTTGCTCTGCAAGCTGCCCGTGCATTTCTTGCTTTGCACATTTCTTTGGTATGCATTGCTTTGCTTTGCATACGTCCCTTCTGAGTGCCTTGTCACAAACCTTGCTCTGCATCCTCCTCGTGCATTGCTTTGCACGCTTCCTGAGCACTTTGCTTTGCATCCTCTGCATGCACTGCTTTGCACACCTGCTGAGTACTTTGCATCCTCCTCATGCATTGCTTTGCGTCTTCCTCATGCATTGCTTTGCATCTTCCTCATGCATTACTTTGCAAACTTTCTGAGCACATTGCTTTGCATCTTCTGCATGCACTGCTTTGCACACTTGCTGAGTACTTTGCATCTTCCTCATGCATTGCTTTGCACGCTTCCTGAGCACTTTGCCTTGCATCCTCCCCATGCACTGCTCTGCACGTTGCTTCCTCAGCACGCTGCTTTGCATCCTCTGCACTCTGCCTTGCGATGCACGCCTTGCTCCGCCGTCCCTCGTGCAGATCTGGTCGTGCAAACCCTGCCGTGCACACAGCTTTGTGCGCCCCAGCTGACCCCCCCTCCCCCCCATTGCAGGATGCCTACAACGCAGTGGTGCGATACTTTGGGGAGAGCCCCAAGACCACCCCCCCCTCCGTCTTCTTCCCAGTGTTCGCCCGTTTCATCCGCTCCTACAAAGTGAGTGGGGGAGCAAAGGGGGGGGGGGGTGGGGTCTGCTGGGGGGCTGCAGGGCGGGGGGGGGCGTCCGGGTGTGGGCTGCATCCTGCCCTCCCAACCCCATGCAGGACGCAGAGCAGGAGAATGAGACGAGGAAGAAGCAGGAGGAGGTGATGCGGGAGAAGCTGCTGGCACAGGAGGCCAAAAAGCAGGAGAAGGTCAGCAGGGATGGTCCTGGGGGTGTGGGGGGAGGGGGGGGGGGCAGGGTTTATTTTGGGGCTTCACAACCCAGACCTCCCCCCCGTCCCCCCCTCCCCAAATTGCAGCGCAACAAATGGCAGCAGCAGGAGCTGATCGCAGAGCTGCGCCGGCGCCAAGCCAAGGAGCATCGCCCCGTGTACGAGGGGAAGGACGGCACCATCGAGGACATCATCACCGGTACAGCCCCCCCCCACGGCCCCACAAACCCCCCCAGCCCGGATCCGGGGGGCTGACGGTGTTTCTGTGCCCCCCCCATAGCTCTGAAGAGCGTTCCCTTCACGGCGCGCACGGCCAAGAGGGGATCGCGCTTCTTCTGCGAGCCGACGCACCACGAGGAGAGCGGCTCGTAGCCACAGGTAGGGCAGGCGTGGCCCCCCCGGCTCCTGCGTGGCCCCCCCAGGTCCTGCATGGCCCCCCCCAGGTCTTGTGTGGCCCCCCTGGCTCCTGCATTGCACCCCCAGGGTCCTTCATGGTCCCCCCCAGGTCCTGCATGGCACCCCAGGGTCCTTCATGCCCCCCCCCCCAGGTCCTGCATGCACACTGGGTCCTGCATGCCCCCCCCCAGGGTCTCTTATGGCCCCCCCAGGTCCTGCATGGCACCCCAGGGTCCTTCATGGTCCCCCCCAGGTCCTGCATGGCACCCCAGGGTCCTTCATGGCCCCCCCAGGGTCCTTCGTGGCCCCCCCAGGTCCTGCATGGCACCCCAGGGTCCTTCATGGCCCCCCCAGGGTCCTTCGTGGCCCCCCCAGGTCCTGCATGGCACCCCAGGGTCCTTCATGGCCCCCCCAGGTCCTGCATGGCACCCCAGGGTCCTTCTTGCCCCCCCCCCCCAAGAACACTGGGGCTGCCCCATGGCCACCCCAATGCTTTGTCCCCCCCACAGGCATCAGATCCACCTGTAGCAGCCATGGGTCAGAACACAGCACCCCTGGGGGGGTCACAGCGCAGTGCCCCCCCCCCCCACCCCCCCCAACTCACCATGACCCCTAAGGACCCATTGCGGGGGTCCTGGGGGCTCAGCCCCCCCCTCCCTCCTCCAATGGCAGTGGCCAAATCCCACTGCTGGGGGCAGTGGGGGGGGGGGGGGGGGTGGGGGGTGCCCAGAGCACCGAGCTGAGAGGGGACCCTTTTGGGGGGGGGGGGACCCTTCTGGGGGGGGGGACAGGGAGGTGACCCCCACGCTCGTCACTTTGACCACTGATGTGAACACTAATTGCCAAAAAGACCAAAAAGGGACCAAAGCCAGAGTGGGGCTGGGGTGGGGGGGGGGGGTGGGGGGAAGCAGAATGGTGCCCCCCCCCTCCTCCTCCCCCCCCCCCGTGCCCCACTTCCACCTCATCCCCATCCCTGAGAATTTTTGTACATGTGAAATATATGGAAACTTTTACGTTGATGTTGGCTGATTTGGGGGGTGGGGGGGGGGTCCTGGATTCTTATGGGGGGGGTCCTGCGTCCCTATAGGGGCGCCCTGTTACCCTATGGGGAGTCCTGTGATCCTATGGGGGGGGAAGGGGGGGTAAGGAGCAGGGATGCTGACGCATAAGAAGGGTTTCGTGGGGGTGTTATTAAATCCACGAGGCTGAGGGAAGGGGAAAAACACCCCCACCCCAGATCACCCCCCCGTTAGGGGCTGGGGGGGGGCACAAATGGGGCAGAGGGACAGGATGAGGGCAGAGCAATGGGGGGGGGGGGCACAGAAAGGCAGGATGTCCCCCCCCCAACCCCAAGCTTGAATCCAAGCACAGGGATTAACCCTAACCCTGGCAATGCAAGTTTCCCCTAATCCTCCTCTGGGGGGGGGGGGGGGGCTGCGAGAGGGGGGGGGGATTACAGCTCTGCCACACCCAGGGTCGCACCCTGACACACCCACGACCCCCCCAACCCCCCCCCACGGTGCCTTTAATCCATCCATGCAACCAACGGCGCTGTCGGTGCTTCCATCCGTCCATCCGTACGTCCGTCCAGCGGTGGTGATTGGGAGGGGGGGGGGGGGTCCGGGTGCTACACCCCCTCTGCGGTCCCTTCGTCCCCATGGGGGGGGCGGTGGTCGTGTGCCGGGGGGGCTGCCAGGCTCTCTGCCTGCAGCAGCAGATTGCAGCCCAGGAAGAAGAGCCCGAAAGCCACGGCGACGCAGAGGACGAAGACGACGACGATTTGGGTTGCTTTGGCCAACAGCGTGTCCCAATGGGCGCCGGGGGGGGGCAGGGTGCTGTTCATCCCCTCCTCTTCTTCCTCTTCCTCCTCTTCTTCCTCCTCCTCTTCTTCCTCCTCCCGGCTGAGCAGTGCGGGTCAGCAGCAGGCAGGGAGGGTTTAAGTGATGTCAGGGAGCAGCCACGTGGCCCCCACATGGCTGTGCTGAGCTGCAGCACCCCCCAAACGGGGTGTGGTGGTCCCATGGGGGGGGACAGGCGGCTCTGCCCCCCCGGGGGAGTTCATGGCAGGTCCCCATCCTCTCTCCTGGGTGTGATTTTGGGGGGTGGGGGGGGATTTGCTATGGGGTACAGCTGAGGTCGGGACGTGATCCCACTCCTCCTTCCCTTGTGGGAGGGCAGCAAAGAGCTCGGCTTGGGGGGCTGAAAACAGCCTGGGGGGGTCAGTACAGCTTGCGGGGACTGAACACATCTGGGGGGGGGGTTCAGTACAGCTTGGGGGGCTGAACACATCTGGGGGGGGTCAGTACAGCTTAGGGGGCTGGACACAGCTGGGGGGGGTTCAGTACAGCTTGGGGGGCTGAACACAGCTGGGGGGGGGTCAGTACAGCTTAGGGGGCTGAACACAGCTGGGGAGCTCAGACCCTATCCATAGGGCCACTGCCCCATCCCTGCTTCCTGTATGGCATAGGGAAACCCCCCCAGGCGCCCTTATTCATCCCCCCTCCCACCTCACAGATGTTGGGACGTGATGGGAAAAGGGAAATAATTTATTTCTGCCCCAGAGGAAGGCAGGGTGTGGGGCAGGATGCGGGGCAGCCACTCACCCACCCTCGGGGCTGCCGAGCCAGTTCCTCGATCAGGTGAGCACCACGGGAGCAGCACCCCACAATTATCGGGGCAGGCCCAGCCCAGCTCCTCACAGAAGCTCTCAGAAGCAGAGAGGAGGGACGGAGGATCCCAAAAACGCTCCACAAAAGGTGGGAAGCACCTCCAGGGGGACGCGCCCCACATCCAGGGGTCCTACAGAGCCAGCGTGTCCTTGATGAGGCGCCGCATGGTGGTGGTGACGGAGGTGCCCAGCGTGTCGGTGATCTGGTAGGAGATCTTGTACAGGTAGGGCTGCACGTCCTTCAGGCTGGTGTCGAAGACGTTGTCCACCTCGGACTGCGTGGGCATTTTGGGCAGGTATTCGTGGCGGTTCATCACCTCCACGATGTTGATGATCTTCTCGCACAGCTTCTCGCCCACCTTCTCGCGGCAGATCTGCCTCTCCTGCTCGTTGGCCAGGTTCACCACGTTCACTTTGATGGTCCACAGCTCCCAGGGGATGCACTCATCCGAGAAGGGCCAACGGGATTTTTTCTTCTGGTAGAACTCCAAGGAGATCTGCCCCATCCCGTCGCTGCCTGAGCTGCGCAGCGCGTCCTGCGGGCGGCACGCGGGGTGCTGTGGGTTGGGAAGGACCCCAAAGCTCCACCCCCAGCAATGAACAGGGACAAGGCCTTCAACACAAACCACTCTTGGGGTCTTCTGGCTCTAAGCTCGACTTTGAGGCTCCTTCTGACCCAACCAACCCACAATGGGGTTCTTCCAACCCCACCATCCCACGGTTGACTTCTAAGACTCCATCCAACCTAATCAACCCATGCTTGACCTGCACGGCTCCTTCCACCCCAACATCCCATGGTGGACCTTTAGGGCTCCTTCCAACCCAACCAACCCACAGTGGAGCTTTAAGGTTCCTTCCACCCCAATCATCCCATGGTGGACCTTTAAGGTTCCTTCCAACCCCACCATCCCATGGTGGACCTTTAAGGCTCCTTGCACCCCAACCATCCCATGGTTGACCTTTAGGGCTCCTTCCGACCCAACCATCCCATGGTTGACCTGCACAGCTCCTTCCAACCCAACCAACCCACAGTGGAGCTTTAAGGTTCCTTCCAACCCAACCATCCCACAGTTGACCTTTAGGGCTCCTTCCACCCCAACCAACCTACGGTGGAGCTTTAAGGTTCCTTCCAACCCCACCATCCCATGGTTGACCTCTAAGGCTCCTTCCAACCCCACCATCCCATGGCTGACCTCTAAGGCTCCTTCCAACCCAACCATCCCGTGGTTGATCTGCATGGCTCCTTCCAACCCAACCAACTCACAGTGGAGCTTTAAGTCCTAGCCGTAACCCTAACCTTTCCAACCCAACCACCCCGTGGTTCTGTGGATGATCATTAAGATCACAGAACCACCAAACAGTTTGAGTTGGAAGAGACCCCTCCAGGCCATCTGGTCCCATTCCCTACAACCAACACAGACAAGGTCTCTTCAACCCAATCCCCTACGGTTTTATGGCTCTAAGGATGGCCTTTAAGTCTCCTTCCACATCCCAACCCCCATAGGGCCACCAGAGACCCCTGCAGGGTCACCAGGCCTGCAGGGCCGCCCTACCCTCATGCAGACCCATCTTGTTGTCACTGAGGACTTCCAGAAGCTGCACTCAACCCCCTCATGCAGACGACCCGCAGATACAGCCCCATGCCGAGCAGTAAAGCCCACCCCCCAGCTCCCCCTGGGCTCCCCACCTTGAATTCCCCCACAGCTTTACGCAGAGCCCGGTCGAGCTCCTCAGAGGAGACACGAACGTAGGCGAAATCGATGAAGTCGCAATCCACGTCCTGAGTGCCAACAGTGCCGATGGAGTAGGTGCCCTCCTTCTTGTAGTGGAACTTCCCCGTGCTGCGGTGCAGCAGGACTGTGTGCAGCACGGCCAGCATGGCCTCCTCCACCTGCCTGCCCTCCACCGACACCTCCAGCACTTCGGCACGGCAGTTCATGGCGGCAGCGCGGCTGCGGGGGCCGCGGGAGGTGCTGCTGTGGGGATGATGGAGGGCGTTTGGGGTGGGGGTCCTCATCCCCCCGCAGCCCCCCATCCAACACCCACAGCTCTCGGCTTCTGCCACCTCACACCCACGGGGCCCCTGGCACCCACAAGCCCAAGGGCTGCTTTGCCCCCAGCAGCCCCCACCCGTGGGCGCAGCCCCTCCTGCTCCCAGCCCTTCATGCCCATAGGCCCCTCGCACCCCCAGCCCCTTTTGCCCCCAGCCCCTTTTGCCCCCAGCCCCCCCCACGCACGGACCCAGCCCCTCTCATCCCCAGTCCCTCGTATCCACAGCCCCCTCACACCCCCCAGGCCCTGATCCTTTCACCCTCAGCCCCCTTTGCCCCCAGCCCCCCCTCCCAACGGGCTCAACCCCTCTCTTCCCATCCCCTCATGCCTACAGGCCCTGCCCCAAACTTGTAAGGTCCCTCACACCCAGTCCCCTTTGTCCCCCACCACTCATGCACCCAAGCTCCATTCCCATTGCCCCTTTCACTCCTGGCTCCCCACCCCCATCCCTTCTCCTGCCCAGCCCCTCATGCCCATAGACCCCTCAGACCCCCAGACCCCGTCCCCTTTGCCCCCAGCCCCTCATTCCCATAGGGCTACAGCCCCTCTCACCCATAGACCCCGGCTCCCCACATACGTTCCCCTCACCTCCCCCCCCCCTTGGCCCTGTCTCTTTCACCCCCATCCCCTTCTGCCCCCTTTCACCCCCCCATGGGCCCAGCCCCCTCCTCCCTGGCTCCCCTCACCCATAAGCCCCTCACACCCCCAGGCCCTGTCCCCTTTGCCCCCAGTTCCCACAGCCACGGGCTCATCCCCAGCCTCTCATGCCTGTATCCCCCCCCAACCCAAGGACCCCTCTCACACCCCCAGGCTTTGCCCCCTTCACCCCCAGTCCCCTTTTTCCCCCAGTTCCCCCACCTATGAGCCCAGCCCCTCTCACCCCCAGCCCCTCACCCCCATAGGCCCCTCAAACCCCCAGGCCCTGCCCCCTTCCCCCCCAGCCCCTCTCACCCCCAGTCCCTTACCCCCATAGGCCCCTCACACCCCCAGCCCCCCTCCTTCCTGGTCTCCCACACCCTCAGCCCCTGTCCCCTTTCCCCCCAGCCCCTTTCTCCCCCAGTTCCCCCACCCATGAGCCCAGCTTCTCTCACCCCCAGCCCCTCACCCCCATAGGGCCCCTCAAACCCCCAGGCCCTGCCCCCTTCCCCCCCAGCCCCCCTCCTTCCTGGTCTCTCACACCCCCAGCCCCACAGCCCCTTCCCCCCCAACCCCTTTTGCCCCCCAGCTCCCCCCACCCACGAGCCCAGCCCCTCTTCCCACAGCCCCTCACCCCCATAGGCCCCTCACATCCCAGGCCTGCCCCCTTCACCCCCAGCCCCTTTCTCCCCCACTCCCCCCACCCATGGGCCCCTCTGGCCCCCAGCCCCTCACCCCCATAGGCCCCTCACCCCCCCATGTGCCCCCAGCTCCCCCCATGTGCCCAGCCCCCCTCCTCCCTGCTCCCTCATGCCCACAGCCCCCGTCCCCTCCCCCCACAGCCCCTCACACCCCCAGGCCGTTTCCCATTCCCCCCCCCCCACAGACCCCAAACGGCCCCTTTTGCCCCCCCCCCCAGCGGCCCCAGCCCCTCACACCCGCAGGCCCCAGCCCTCCCCCTTCCCCCCCGGCCCCTTTTGCTCCCAGCTCCCCCCACCCATGGGCCCAAATCCCCCTCCCACCCCTCGCCCCCCCCCCGCGCCCCGCAGCCCCGCACGCACCGCGCGGCTCCCACCATCGGCCGGGCGCTGCGGGGAGGAGCGGCCCATGGAGCGGGGAGGGGGGGTTTCCTCCCATCCTCTGCAGGAAAGCCGGGGATTTCTCCCGTATCTCACCTATTTATCCCCTCTTCTCTTTGTTTCGCACCTCTACAATGTGCTCTGACGCCTCTCGCGGCCGGGACGCGGCCCCAGAAGATGAAACCTCAACCCTAACCCCAATCATCCCCCCCCCCCGTTCTGCCCCACTTGGTTCGTTCCGATCCCAAGCACCATAGAGTGACGCAGAGGGAATCACTTCCGGGAGGTGAGGCCGAAATCACAGCGCCCCCTGGCGGGGAGGCGCCGCGGCCGCATAATGGAGAACGTGGGGGCGAAGCGGGGACGCGATGACAGCGGGACAGACGGACCCGGGGAAAGACGGACCCGGGACAGACGGACCCGGGGACAGACGGACCCGGGGATGCGGGGGACACGTGCGGATCTGCCACCGATCCGCCCTCAGCCCTCTGTCCCCCCCCGCCCCCCGCGTTGTCACTGAGCTCTGTGGGGGGCACAGAGGGACAGAAGGACAGAGGGACAGAGGGACAGAGGGACAGAGGGACAGAGGGCGCTTTGTTTTGCCCCCCCCCCGACCCCACGGCCTCAATGTGGCTCTTGTTCTGCTCCGGCCGCGGTGACCCCAAACTTCTGCTGCGGGGGGGTTGGGACGGAGGGGACGGGGCGGTGACCCTCTGACGGCCCCCCCCCCACCCCCCTCCCCACTGTCCCCATACACCGAGACCCCCCCCATCCCCATCCCCATGCACTGAACCCCCCCATCCCCATCCCTGCTGTCCCCATCCGATGGGACCCCCCTCATCCCCCTCCCTATGCACTGGGACCCCTCCCCCATCCCTGTCCCCAAACACGGGGACCCCCCCCCATCCCCATCCCCACTGTCCCTATGCACTGAGACCCCCCCCCAGCCCCAGCCCTACGCACTGGGACCCCCCCCCATCCCCATCCCTATTGTCCCCACTGTCTCTATGCACAGGGCCCGCCCCCCATCCTTGTCCCCAAACACTGGGACCCCCCCCATCCCCACTGTCCCTATCCACAGGGACCCCCCCCCATCCCCATCCCTACTGTCCCCATTGCCTCAATGCACTGGGACCCCCCCATCCCTTTCCCAAAACACTGGGACCCCCCCCCCACCCCCCCCCACGCACTGGGTCCCCCTCATCCCCATCCTGACACACTGGGACCCCCCCCCCTCCATCCCCATCCACTGAGACCCTCCCCACCCCCATCCCTATACACTGGGACCCCCCCCCGCAATCTATCCCTACATCACCCCCCCTCCCCCCCAGTGCCCCCCCATCCCCGAATCCCCAGGCTGGGGGGGGGGAGGTTCGGTCACACAGCCCGGGTTATTTCGGGGAGGATAAATCAGGGACACGACAGGTGTGGGGACACGGGGGGGGGGGTGGGGGGTGGCTGGGGGGGGGGGACATTTCAAGGGCAGCGTGTGGGCACGGCGTCCCCAGGATGAAAGCAGAGATGGAGGGGGGGCGCATCGGATCCTGCGTACGAGTTTATATACAGAAAAAAAGCCCCAAAGAGCAAAAAAAAAAAAGGAAAAAAAATAAAAGGGGGGGGGGGGGGGGGGGTGGGAGAGGATGGGAGCCCCCTCCCTGTGTCGTCGTCCTGCCCCCCCCCCCGCTGCTATGTACATGGTTTGGGTATTTACAGTGCGGGTGTTTGTACAGAGGGGGGAGTGCCGTGTGTGGGGCACTGAAGGCACATTGGGGGGTGGGGGGGACGTGGGCACCCCCAGGGTGAGGGGACACCGAGGGGACACCGGCATCCCCAAAGGAAGAGCTGGCTGTCCACGAAGGGGCACCCAGGTGACCCCAGTGCTGAGCGAGCTGGGGGCTGGCGCTGTCCCCAAGGGGTCCCCAGTTGAGCCCAAGTGTCCCCGCGGGGTTGAACCTGGGGGGCTGGCACTGGGGTACCCGGATGTCCCCATGGGGTCTGACCCCAAAAGCTGGCATTGACCCCACTGGGGTGTCCAGGTGTCCCCCAGGGGGCACCCGGGTGTCTCCATAGGGCACCCAGCTGTCCCCATGGGGTGTGACCCCAGGGCTGGCACTGTCCCCAGCAGGGTGCCTGGGTGGCTCCGTGGGGCACCAGTATGTCCCCATAGGGTCTGACCCCAAGGGCTGCTATTGTCCCCATGGGTTGTGACACTGGGGGCTGGCGCCGTCCCCAGTGGGGTACCCAGGTGTTCCCCAATGGAGTGTGACCCCAAGAGCTGGCATTGATCCCAATGGGGAGTGACTGTAGGGACTGGCACTGTCCCCACGGGGTACCCAGGTGTCCCCATGGGATATGAGCTGGGTGTCCCCAATGGGATGTGACCCAGGGGGGCTGGCACTGTCTCCACTAGGGTCCTTGGATGTCCTCATGGGGAGTGACTCTGGGGGCTGGTATTGTCCCCATGGGTACCCAGGTGTCCCCATGGGTTACTTGGGTGGCCCTATGGAGTGTGACCCCAGGGGCTGGCACTATCCCCATGGGGTACCCAGGTGTCCCCATGGGATATGAGCTGGGTGTCCCCAATGGGATGTGACCCAGGGGGGCTGGCACTGTCCCCATGGGGTACCCAGGTGTTCCTATGGAGTGTGACCCCAGGGGCTGGCACTGTCCCCACAGGGTACCCGGGTGTCCCCATAGGATATGACCTTGGGCATCCCCATAGGGTCTGACCCCAAGGGCCGTTATCGCCCCCAGTGGGGTGGTGACCCCAAGGGCTGGCACTGTCCCCACTAGAGTCCCTGGATGTCCCCATGGGGAGTGACTCTGGGGGCTGGCATTGTCCCCATGGGGTACCCAGGTGTCCCCATGGGTTACTTGGGTGTCCCTATGGAGTGTGACCCCAGGGGCTGGCACTGTCCCCATGGGGTACCTGGGTATCCCCATAGGATATGACCTTGGGCATCCCCATAGGATCTGACCCCAAGGGCTGTTATTGCCCCCAGTAGGGTGGTGACCCCAGGGGCTGGCATTGTCCCCATGGGGTACCCAGGTGTCCCCATGGGTTACTTGGGTGTCCCTATGGAGTGTGACCCCAGGGGCTGGCTCTGTCCCCACAGGGTGTCCCCATGGGGTACCCAGGTGTCCCTATGGAGTGTGACCCCAGGGGCTGGCACTGTCCCCACAGGGTGTCCCCATGGGGTACCCAGGCGCCCCCGCGGGCTCTCAGAAGGGCAGAGTGTCCATGAAGATCTTATCCACGATGGGTGGAGGTGGCACCAGGTCCTCCAGCTTCAGGTAGAAGATGCGCTGCAGTCCCTGCGTGCACAGCGTGCGCAGCTCGGGCAATTTGCCCAGCAGTTTGGACAGGCAGCCCGGCCGGCCCGGTTCCCCCGCAGCCACGTGGTCCTTCAGGCAGCCCACAATGCGGTTCTGCAGCTCTTCGACACGTTTTGGTTCCTTCAGCCCGTGGCGGTCTGGGAAAAAGTGGGGAGTGAGGCTGGGGGCCCCCATGGGAGCTCAGTGTGGGGTATTGGGGACACTGAACACACAGAGACCCCATAGGAACCCAATGTGGGGCCATTGAGGACACTGATGGCATGGAGACCCCATGGGAACCCAATGTGGGGTATTGGGGACATGGATGTCATGGAGACCCCATAGGAACCAATGTGGGGTATTGGGGACACGGATGGCATGGAGACCCCATAGGAACCCAATGTGGGGTATTGGGGACATGGATGGTGTGGAGACCCCATGGGATCCCAATGTGGGGTATTGGGGACACCGATAGCATGGAGACCCCATAGGAACCCAACGTGGGTATTGGGGACACGGATGGCATGGAGACCCCATAGGAACCCAATGTGGGGTATTGGGGACATGGATGGTGTGGAGACCCCATGGGATCCCAATGTGGGGTATTGGGGACACCGATAGCATGGAGACCCCATAGGAACCCAACGTGGGGTATTGGGGACATGGATGGCATGGAGACCCCATGGGAACCCAATATGGGGTATTGGGGACATGGATGGTGTGGAGACCCCATGGGAACCCAACGTGGGGTACTGGGGACACCGAATGCGTGGAGACCCCATGGGAACCCAAGGTGGGGCCATTGAGGACACTGATAGCATGGAGACCCCATAGGAACCCAATGTGGGGTACCGGGGACACAGATGGCGTGGAGACCCCATGAGAACCTAATGTGGGGTATTGGGGACACCAACCACATGGAGACCCCATAGGAACTCAATGTGGGGTATTGGGGACATGGATGGCATGGAGACCCCATGGGAACCCAATGTGGGGCCATTGAGGACACTGATAGCATGGAGACCCCATGGGAACCCAATGTGGGGTATTGGGGACATGGATGGTGTGGAGACCCCATAGGAACCCAACGTGGGGTACTGGGGGCACCGAACGCGTGGAGACCCCATGGGAACCCAATGTGGGGCCATTGAGGACACTGATAGCATGAAGACCCCACGGGAACCCAATGTGGGGCCACCGGGGGCACCATCAGAGAAGGGACTCCCTTGGACACCCACGTGGGTCCACTGAGGATCTACAGCTCAGGACCCCATGGGGACCCCAAAAAGGGCCACGTGGTGCCCCGTGCCACCTCACCCGTGATGATGACGAGGGCGGCGAGGCAGGAGAAGGAAGGCACGTCAACGCTCATGCGATGCAGGCTGTGGGAGAACTCCAGGATGGCATCGATCCATTCGCCGAAGCCCCGCACGCACTGCAGCCGGTGCAGCACCACCCCGTTGCAGAAGATGAGCTTCCCTTCCTCCGGCTTGGAGCTGTGGGGTCAGCAATGCGTCACCCCCCGGCACATCCCCAGCTGTCCTCCCATGGCGCGTCCCCCATGCTTTGTCCCCAAGTCTCCCCCCGTGGCACGTCCCCAAGTGTCCCCAACAATGGGCTCACTGGGTTCGCAGTGCATCACCCCATTGCACATCCCCAAGTGATCCCATTGCACGTCCCCATGCCATCAAGTGTCCCCTATGGAATGTCCCCAGGTGTCCCCCATGGTGCTCCCATCATGGCACATCCCCAGGTGTCCCCCATGGGCACGTCCTCCATGCCATGTCCCCAAATGTCCCCTATGGAATGTCCCCACGTGTCCCCATGGCACATCCCCCGTGACATGGCCCCAAATATCCCCCATGACATGGCCCCAGGTGTCCCCCATGGCACATCCAACCCCCACGGCACGTCCCCCATGCCATGTCCCCAGACGTCCCCTATGGAATGTCCCCAGGTGTCCCCATGGCACGTCCCCATGTCCCCCCACAACCCCAGGTGTCCCCCATGGAACGTCCTCAGTTGTACCCCGTTGCACATCCCCCAAAACAGCACAACCCCAGGTGTCCCCATGGAACATCCTCAGGTGTCCCTCATGGCACAACTCCCACGATGGCACATCCCCACGTGTCCCCATGGCACGTCGTCCCCCATGACGCGTCCCCAAGTGTCCCCATGGCACATCCCCACGTGTCCCCATGCCATGTCCCCAAATATCCCCTATGCCATGTCCCCAGGTGCCCCCATGGCACATCCAACCCCCACGGCACGTCCCCCATGCCATGTCCCCAGACGTCCCCTATGGAATGTCCCCAGGTGCCCCCATGCACGTCCCCATGTCCCCCCACGTCCCAGCCCGAGGCACACCGGTAGGCCAGGCGCAGGATGAAGAGCTCGAGGAAGGCAGATTCCAGCAGCAGATCCTGGTCCTCCCGCGGCAGCTCGGTGAAGCCCTGAATCTTCTCAGCCCATTTGCGGATGACGTCCATGGAACCCGTGAGGAGATCATAGAACTGCTGCACGTCCACCGAGTCCTCCTTCTCCAGGTGGCACGGAACCGAGTCCTGGAACTGGGGGGGGAGGGGGTCAGGCAGGAGGTGGGGGTGGGATGGGGGTGGGCAGCGGCATGACACCAATTCCTGGAACTGGATGGGAATGGGAATGGGTCTGGGCAGTGGGATGGGATGGGATGGGATGGGATGGGATGGGATGGGATGGGATGGGATGGGATGGGATGGGATGGGATGGGATGGGGTAGGGGTTGGGGTTGGGGTTGGGGTTGGGGTTGGGGTTGGGGTTGGGTAGAGGCACAACATTGATTCCTGGAACTGTGGGATGGGAATGGGATTGAGCAGTGGGATGGGATGGGGATGGGGTTGGACAGTGGGATGGGAAGGGTTGGGATCACATGCTGGGATAGGATGGGATGGGGATGGGGTTGGGTTGGGGTTGGGCAGTGAGATGACACCAATTCCTGGAACTGGATGGGAATGGGGTTGGGGTTGGGCAGTGGGATGGGACGGGGTTGGGGTCACATGCTGGGATAGGATGGGATGGGGTTGGGTTGGGGTCAGGCAGTGGGATGGCACTGATTCCTGGAACTGTGGGACGGGAATGGAATTGAGCACTGGGACGGGAGAGAGGATGGGGTTGGGATCAGGCAATGGGATGGGAATTGGGACGGGGTTGGAGTTGGGCAGTGGATGGGGATCATACAATGGGATGGGATGGGTTTGGATCATGCAATGGGATGGGGGTGGGGTTGGGATTGGGCAGTGGATGGGGATCATACAATGGGATGGGATGGGTTTGGATCATGCAATGGGATGGGAATGGGGTTGAGATCAGGTGATGGGATGGGGTTGGGCTCACACACCGGGATGGGATGGGGATGTGGGGCGGCTCCCACCTTGGAGTAATCCAACTTGGTGGCGCTGGGCACGGAGTCGATGTGCGCCCGCACCAGGGAGGTGATGAGGCTGACGGGCGACGCATCCGGCGGCTGCTTGGGTTTGGAGGGCAGGCGGCCGCGGCGACCCTTCAGGCTGTCGGTCCGAACCACTGCAGGCGGGTGGGACACAAGATGAGCCCCATATCCTCAGCCCCACGTCCCCATGCCGTGCCCTGCAGCCCTGGCACCGTACCTTCTTTGACCATGCCCACGGCCAAGCACTTCTGGAAGCGGCAGAACTGGCAGCGGTTCCTCGCCTCTTATCCACGGGGCAATCCTTGTTGGCCAGGCAGATGTACTTGGCGTTCTTCTGCACCGTGCGCTGCGGGGGGATGGGGGGGAAGGACAAAAGGGTTTCTGTGTGCTGCCACCGCCTGCGCCGGGCGCTCATCTGGGGCTGATGGCAGCGGGGGGACGCGGAGGGGACGACGGAGTTGGGGACAGCAGGACTGAGAGCGCTGGGGTTGGGCGCACGGGAGGTGGGGACGTGAGGACGGGGGATTGCAGAGCTGGGCACGGTGGGGATGGGGACACTGGGGTGGGGGTCACCAGGGCTGGGGTCAGTTGAGTTGGGGATGTTGGTGCCGAGGGCACCGGAGTGGGATGATGGGAGCTGGGATTGGATGTGAGAGTGGGGCCGCCAGGGCTGCGGATGGCGATGGGGCCACTGGAATTGGGGCCACTGGAATCGGGGCCACTGGAATCGGGGCCACCAGGACTGGGGTCACTGGAATTGGGGGACACCAATGCTGGGTTAGGGAAGGACACCAAATCTGGGGGATGTTGGGATGGGGCCCCTGGAAACTGGGGACACCAGAATGGTGAACATTAGGGCTGAGGACCCCCGGGATGGGGACACCAGAATTGAGCCACTGGGGCTGAGGACCGTCTCTGCAGGTGACCCCCGCCCGGTGCCTCCCCCTGCCCCCCCCCCAGCCCGCCCCTCACCTTGAAGAAGCCTTTGCAGCCCTCGCAGGTTCGCACTCCGTAGTGCTGACTACGACGCGTTGTCCCCACAGACGGCGCAGCGTCCCTCAGCCGCTCCGGGGCCGCGCGTTTTGGGGGCGGGGGGCAGCGGGGGTCCCTCCAGCAACGGCGACGTCGGGGTGAGGGGTAACCCAGGGAAAGCCCCAGCCGCTCCGTGGGGCAGAGCGAAGGGATCCGCGTCCATCAGGCGGGGGTCCTTCGGAGAACCGACGGGGTTGGGGGGCGCGAAGAAGAACTGGGGCTGCGCACCGCCGCCTTCACCGCCTCGCCCCACTGCCGCCCCCCGTCGTAACTGGGCGAATAGGGCCCGAAGGAGCCGTCCCAGCCCGGAGCCTGGGAGCGGGGAAGTTCGGTGACGGGATGGAGCAGGGGCTGCCGTAACAGTCCGACCCGCTGGAGGAGGAGGAAGAGGAGGAGGAGGAGGAGAGGGTCTCCTCGTGCTGCCCGAAGGCCGCGGGGTAGCAGCCGTACACCTGCAGCTCCTCCAGCCTGAAGTGCTGCCCGCCGGCCGGCAGCTGGCAAAGGAAGGCGTCCAACTCCCCGGCGTAGCTCTCCATAAAGGTGCTGAAGCTGGGCAAGCCGGAGCGGCGGTGGGGTCGGCGCCGGGCACTTCCATGGGGTATCGGCCGCCCTCCGGGCTCAGCAGTTCGCTCGGGCAGCGATCGCAGGGGCCGGTGGTGGCTGTGCCATATTGCGCCTGGATGCAGGGCATGGCTGCGGGGAGAGCGGGGCGTCAGCGGGGAACGGGGCCGGGGGACCGAGCAGCACCGGGGACACCAACAAACGGCACCGGGACACCAAACAAAACGGCCCGGGGACACCAAACAAAACGGCACCGGGGGCACCAAACAAAACGGCCCCGGGGGACACCCGTGTGCCCAGCGATGGAGAGGGGGACCCTGGGCACTGGGGGACCCCATTTGTGCACCCAGCCCAGTGCCACCCCAAAGGCCACATGCCCAGCAATGGAGAGGGGACGTTGGGCAGTAGGGTTCCCGTGGGTTCCCCCATCCCAGTGCCACCCTGAGGTCCCCGTGCCCAGGGATGGAAAGGGGACAGTGGGGGACCCCGTTTGCGTGTCCATCGCTGTGTCACCCCCAGGGCCACATGTCCAGGGATGGAGAGGGGGCGTTGGACACTCGCAGACCCCATTTGTGCACCCGTCCCAGTGCCATCCTAAGGACCACTTGGCCAATGATGGAGAGGGGATGTCGGGCACTCGGGATCCGATGGTGCGTCCATCCCAGTGCCACCCCAAGGGCCACACATCTAGGGATGGAGAGGGGACACTGGGCACCCGGGGTTCCCGTCGGTGCACCCATCCCAGTGCCACCCGTCGGACAGAGCAGCCAAGGGATGATTGGGGTGGATTGAGAGCCACTCTGGGCACGCGGTGGCCCCCTGGCAAGTGGCCGGAGGCGCGGAGCCACTCGGTGCCACCTCTGTCCCCACAAAAGGTCACCGTGCAGCCAATTGGCGCAAAGGACATTCCCCAAAACGCTGGGTTAGCAAAGCAGCCGAAAGGGAAGGAGGGAGGAATGCGGGAGGGCGGATTCCCGAATCCCAACGCGGCCGAGAGAACGCAGGGAACCGAACCAGGAGCGGGCGCTGGGATGGGACGCGGCACCGACCCCTGCCCGCATTCAGCCGTGCGGGGATCCGGAGCGGTGCGGGTTGGGGGAGGGGGGGGGGACGCACCGCGTGGAGAGCGGAGCCCGAAGGTTTGGGAAGCGGATCCGACCTCACGGAGACCCGAAACAGGAATCCCCGTCCCGCTGAAAGGCGAACCGGCGGTGACCCCGAGAGCCGAGGAGAGCCGTGAAATTCATCCCGCGGACCTTTAAAGGTCACGCAGCTCCCGGCCAAACCCCGCACCGCGCCGCCGCTCTCCGGCGGCCCCGACAACCGACACCGAACCCGGGGTTAAAAATACCCCGCGTGGGTCCCGTGGGTCCCCGCAGGGCCGCTCCGTGCTGTTGGGCCGGGGGGGGGGATGGGGGTGGATTTGGCACGTCGTGTTCATTGAGTGCCACTCCGAAAATAGCGGTGCGTCCCCGAGGCGCTGCGCGGCTCTGAGGGGTCGGGGCTGTGGGGCAGCCCGCTACGACCCCCGCCCCGTTTCCCACCCCCCCGCCCCCCCCCCCACAAACAGCTCCCACGGGACGCGTTCCTCCCACAGACGGCGGCCCCGATGTCACGGACGGCCGCGTGAACCCACGCCGCTCATTGCGGATCGGTCACGGCGCGCGTTCCCTCTGCCAACCCCAAAGTGGAGTCGCTGGGGGTCACCACAAAGCAAACCCCCCCCCAACGGGACGATGTCCCCCCCCCCCCCCCCGTTCTGCTGCCGTCTCCGCGCTGCCCACGGTCGCGTTCCCCATTGGGATCTCGGGCAGCTGCCCGCAGCGCTGCCAAGGCAGGACTGGAGGCGGCCCTGGCACGGAGCGCCGGGGGGGGGGCGGGGAGCAGCCGCTGCCGGGGGGGGGACACGACGACACAGCCCACACCCCCCCATACACACACACACACCTGCTGCCCCGTCCTGCCCGCTGCCACAGCGCTGCCCATTTGGGGTCACTGCCTCTCATCCCCCCCCCGCCCCCCCCGGCACTCAGAGCCATCGGGCAGCTCCGAGCTCCGTGCTTTCGCCGCGGTTGGAGACCCCAAGAAATCCCCCCCCCCACACTGAACCCCGACCTCCAACACCGCACAGCGGGACCCCCCCCCTCCGCCAGCACCGCGCACCGCCGGGACCCCAAACCCGACCCGTCAACACCGTGAGGACGCCCCCCCCCCCGGAATTCCCCGTTCCAAGCGGGAACCCCCGCGCCTTTCCCCGTTAATACCGGGATTTTCCATCCCCACTTCCCCGGTGACAGCGGGACACCCGTCCCGACTTTTCCCATTAATACCGGGACACCCCGTTATGACTTTTCCATTCCCCCCCCCCCGGACCGCCCCCCTCCCCACCCCATACCCGCGTTCCGGCGCTGCGCTCCCGGTGCCGTTCCGGTACCTCTCGGTGCCGCTGCGCTCCGCCGGGGCTCCCGGAGCCGCCACGGCGTTCCCTTAAGCGCTCGGTGCGCGGGGCGGGGCGGGGGGGGGTGACGCACGGCGGTCCCGAACATGGCCCGGGGGGGGCGGTTCCGGCGGGGGCGCGGCTGTGACGCACGTGGGGTTCCATTGACGCAACCGCGGCGCTCGCGCTAAAAATACCGCGCGGCCCCGACTAAAAATAGCGCGCGACTCCCCCCCCCCCCCTCCATTCACCTCCTCCCCCCCCCCCTCCAGGAGCTCCCGGGGCCGCCGCGGGGGGGGGGAAGCGGGGGCGGGGGGGGTGTTAAAGTCGGGGAGGCCCCGTGCGGGTGTCCCCGGTGCCACCTTAACCGCAGTGCCCCCCCCGGCCCTGTGAGACCCCCCCTCCCCCCCCCGGACCCCAGTGCCAACCCGCAGCCCCGTTTCTGTCCCAGTATCTCCAGTCCCCCCCCCGCCGGCGCCCCCATCCCGGGGTGCCCCCCACTGCCCCCATCACTTCGGATGGGTCTCCCCGAGGAGGGGAGGGTGGGGGGTTCCGGGATTCCCCCCCCCCCCCCCACACACACGGTGTGTCCCCCCCCCGCAATGCCCCCCCCGCGGCGCCGCTGGAAACCCCGCGGCTGTCGGGCGGTGAACCCCCGTTAGTGCCCCCCCCCCCCCCCATTTAGAGCCACTCCCATTAATGACCCCTTCCTCAATACCACCCCCCAGCGGTGCCCCCCCATTTAATGCCCCCCCCCCCGTTAATTTCCCACCCGCTCAGTGCCCCCAGCCGTGCCCCCCCCCTGGCAATGTCACTGCGTGCGGTGTCCATCAATACCCCCACGGGGGGGGGTTCACTGCCCTGGGGGTTCCGGTGATCCGGCTGTTGACACCCACGGGGGGGGGGGGGAGGGGGGTGTTCCCCGTGACGTCACGGAATACCCGATGACGTCACCTAAACCCACCGCGGAACCCTGGAGTTGTGGGGTCCCGCCCCCCCCCCACCCCCGCGACGTTCAGCCGCACCGCAGCACGGGACCGGGGTGGAGATCAGAGAGGGGCAGCCCGTGACGTCATCAGCCACCTCGTGACGTCATCAGCCACCCTGCGATGTCACTGGCCACCCCGTGCCATTAGTGGCCCCATGCCATCGGCCGCCCATAGCACCCCCCACCTCATAACACCCCCCACCCCATAGCACCCACTACCCGTATCATCTGCCACCCCATAGCACCCCCCATCCCATGCTATTGGCCACCCCATAGCACCCATCACTCCTTATCACCCACCACTCCACAGCACCCGCCACCCCATAGCACCCACCACCCCATAGCACCCCCCACCCTGTGCCATCTGCCACCCCATAGCACCCACCACCCCACAGCACCCATAGCACCCTATATCATCTGCCACCCCACAGCACCCCCCACCCCGTGCCATTGGCCACCCCATAGCACCCACCATCCCACAGCACTCCCCACCCCATATCATCTGCCACCCCATAGCACCGACCACCCCATAGCACCCACGACCCCACAGCACCCAACCACCCCACCCCATTGGCCACCCCATGCCATCCACCACCCCACAGCACCCACCACCCCATATCATCTGCCACCCCATAGCACCCACGACCCCACAGCACCCACGACCCACAGCATCCACCACCCTATGCCATCTGCCACCCCATAACACCCACGACCCCATAGCACCCACGACCCCATATCATCTGCCACCCCATAGCACCCACGACCCCACAGCACCCACGACCCCACAGCATCCACCACCCTATGCCATCTGCCACCCCATAACACCCACGACCCCATAGCAGCCCCCACCCCATATCATCTGCCACCCCATAGCACCCGCCACCCCATATCATCTGCCACCCCATAGCACCCACGACCCACAGCACCCATTGGCCACCCCACGCCATCTCCCCCCTCCCCCCCCACCCCATATTTGTTGGGATCGACACGCAGCTCACAGTCGGACCCCGCGCGTGCCCACCCCACACCCACCTCCCGGAGGGGGGCGGGGGGGGGTGAGGGTGGGGGGGCGGGGGGGGGCACGTGGGGCCACGCTAAAAAAAGACCCCATGTGGGGCAGCAGCTGCTGGGGGGCACAACGGAGAGGTGACAGCACGGATGCCCACGTGTGGGATCGGACACGTGTGGCACGTACGTGTGTGGGGTCCCCAAAGGGCGCCCGAAAACGCGCGGGGGGGGGCGGGAGGGGGGGGCAGAGGGTGATGGGAGGAAAGTGGCACTTTTTGGGTGCAGAATGGGGTGTCCCATAGGGTGGGGGTCCCTATTTTTTGGGGGTGCTTTGGGGTGTCCCCTGGGATTGGGGTGCCCATACTTTGGGGGCGCATAGGTGTGTCCCATAGGATGGGGGTCCCCATTTTGGGGGGTTTTATTGGGGTGTCCCATGAGATGGGGGTCCCCATTTTTGGGGGTTTTATTGGGGTGTCCCATGAGATGGGGGTCCCCATTTTTGGGGTGCATAGGGGAATCCCTTGGGATGGGGGTCCTAAATTTTTGGGTGCACTATGGGGTTTTCCTTAGGACGGGGGGTCCCCATTTTAGGGGGCGCATTGGGGTGCCCCTGGGTTTGGGGTACCCACACTTTGGGGGCGCATTGTGGTGTCCCTCAGGATGGGGGTCCCTATTTTTTGGGAGTGCTTTGGGGTGTCCCCTGGGATTGGGGTGCCCACAATTTGGGGGCGCATCGGGGTGTCCCATAGGATGGGGGTCCCCACACCTTGGGGTGTCCCCTAGAAGGAGGTTTCCCCACAATTTGGGGGCGCATTGGGGTGACCCATAGGACGCGGGTCCCCATTTTTGGGGGTGCATTGTGGTGTCCCATGAGATGGAGGTCCCCATTTTTTGGGGGTGCTTTGGGGTGTCCCCTGGGATTGGGGCGCCCACACTTTGGGGGCGCATCGGGGTGTCCCATAGGATGGGGGTCCCCATTTTGGGGGGCGCATTTGGCAATCCCCTGGAACGGGGGTCCCCATTTTTTGGGGTGTCCCTGGGACGGGGGGGGTCCCCATTTTTGGGGTGTCCCTGGGATTGGGGTCCCCGCCCTTTGGGAATGCACAATGGGGCGTCCTATAGGACGGGGGTCCCTATTTTTGGGGGGCGCATTGGGAACCCCGCCCCCCTCCCAGCGCTCTTTGCTGATGGTTTGGGGGACCAGGGGAGGGGGGGGGGCCCAATACACATCACCCCCCCGCCCCCCCATGGGCGGAAGGGTGTGGGGTGGGAGCGATTTCCTTTAGGAAGCAGAGCAGGAAGGGGCCTGGAGGGAGGGGGGGGGCGGGGGGGTCCCCGTCGGATCGAGGGTCACGATGCTAAAAGGCCTTTTTGGTGCTGGGGGGGCTCACATGGGACATCGCCCCCCCCATGTCACAATGTCCCCATCCTTGTCCCCAAGTGCCCCCCCCTCAACCCCCCCCAACGCCAGCCATGCTGTGTGCAAAAATTCTGTATTGGTACAAAAACCCCCTTTTTTCTTTTTTTTTTTTGGGGGGGGGGGACACAGAGATGGGAGGGGTGGGATGGAGGAGGACCCCCCCAGCCCCCCCCCCCCAGCACAGGGGGGTCCAACCTTCCTGCACCCACCCTCAGCACCAGGACCCCAACCCCTTTTTTTTTTTTGTGGGGGGGTTCATCATCCCCAAAGCTTCTTTTTTTTTTTTTGGGGGGGGGCTGCACTGCACTGCGATTCCCCCCCCCCCCCCCCCCATGAGCCCCACTGACCCCTAATTGTGGGTTGGGGGCAGAGCTTTGTCCATCGGCCCCTATGGAGGGGTTGGGGAGGGGAGGGGGGGGGGGGTCGCACCCCATTGCAATAAATAAATAAATACCCTTTGGTGCCCCCCGCGCCCCCCCCCAAATTACAGCTGACTCTCCTCCTCCTCCAGCGCTCTGTTCAAACCCGGGATGAACTTCAACAGCCGCCGACGGAAGCTGCTGTGCCGACCCCTCTGGGTGGGGGGGGGCAGCGTTGCGGTCCCGTTCTTCCCCCCCCCGCCCCCCCAAAAACCAACCCTGGCTCACCAAAGCGACCCCCCCAGTCGAGCCCGCGGCCCCCGCCCCGCCGCTGCATTTCAGGGCTGAGGCTGCGGGTTAAAGGGGGCGGGGCGAGGCGGGGGGGGGGCGGGGGTGGCCCCCGTTTTGGTATCGCCGACAGCGTCGTTGTCGGCGATGGCGTCGGAAAAAACGCACGTCTGGTAAAGGGAGTCGTCGCTGCTGGCGTAGGGGGAGGCGGGACCCCCCCAGCCCCCCAGGGACTCGAGGGTGGCGTAGATGGAGGGGTCCTTGGCCACAACGCCTGGAAATGGGGGGGGGGGGTCAGGGGGGGGCCCTCATCATGGACCCCATAGGTGGGAATTAAGGTGGGAGAGGGATGGCAATTGGGGCTGGGGGTTTGGGGTGGTGAGGGGGGGGCTGTATGGCCCCCCAGCAGACCCCCATAGATGGAGGGGTCCTTGGTTGCAATGCCTGGAAATGGGGGGGGTCGGGGAGGGGGTCGGGGTGGGGTCCTCATCATGAGCCCCATAGATGGGGGGGGGGGTGGGGGAGGGATGGCATTTGGGGTTGGGGGGGTCGGGGGGTGTCCTCCCAATGGACCCCATAGATGGAGGGGGGGAAATTAGGGTGGGGGGGGGGTGGCCATTAGGGAATGAGGGGTGGGGGGGTCAGGGTGACTGTACCCCCGGTGGACCCCCATGGATGGAGGGGTCTTTGTCCAGCATGTCTGGAAATGGTGGGGGGGGTGACTGGGGGGGGGGGGGGAACACAACAGGGGCTGCCCCCCCCCCCCCCAGCTCACCCCCCCAGCTCACCCCGCACCAGGCGCTGCTCCTGCACCATCAGCGAGCGGAACTCCCCCCACTTCTCATACAGCGTTTGCTGCAGGAGGAAACAGCGGGGGGGGAAGTGTTAAGGCTGCCCCCCCCCCCCAAAGCCCTCTGTGCCCCCCACACCCTCTGAACCCCCCCCAAACCCCCCCAGACCCCTCTGCCCCATTTCACCCCCAGATCCCCCCCTTTCTCCCTCCCCCTGACTCCCCATACCCCTCCCAGCCCCCATTGCCCCCCCCTGCCCCCCCCCCCGCCCCCCCACCTTCAGGTACTGCAGGCGCGCCTCCAGCTCAGCCCTACGCACCGAGGTCCCATAGAGGGTCTCCAACCTACTTGGGGTCAGAGGTCAGAGTGGGGTCAGAGGTCAACACGTGGAGCTGCCCCCCACCCCCCCCCCCTCCTCCTCAGGACCCCCCCCAAACCATTTCCAGACATACTGGACAAAAACCCCCCCATCCATGGGGATCCACCGGGGGGTACGGTCACCCTGACCCCCCCCGACCCCCAACCCCTCATTTCCCTAATGGCCACCCCCCCCCACCTTAATTTCCCCCCCCTCCATCTATGGGTCCATTGGGAGGACACCCCCTGACCCCAACAACCCCAAATGCCATCCTTCCCCACCCCCCCTCCATCTATGGGGTCCATGATGAGGACCCCCTGACCCCCTCCCTGACCCCCCCCCCATTTCCAGGTAATGTGACCAAGGACCCCTCCATCTATGGGGGTCTACTGGGGGGGCACACAGCCCCCTGCCCCCTCCCTCACCACCCCAAACCCCCAACCCCAATTGCCATCCCTCCCCACCCCCCCTCCATCTATGGGTCCATGATGAGGACCCCCCCCTGACCCCCTTCCCCCCCCATTTCCAGGTATTGTGGCCAAGGACCCCTCCATCTATGGGGTCTGCTGGGGGGGCACACAGCTCCCTGCCCCCCCCCATGACCCCAAAGCCCCCAGCCCCAATTGCCAATCCCTCCCCACCCCCCCTCCATCTATGGGTCCATGATGAAGACCCCCCCCGACCCCCTCCCTGACCCCCCCTCCATCTATGGGGTCCATGATGAAGACCCCCCCCGACCCCCTCCCTGACCCCCCCCATTTCCAGTCATCATACCAAGGACCCCTCCATCTATGGGGGTCAGCTGGGGGGGCACACAGCTCCCTGCCCCCCCCATCACCCCAAAGCCCCCAGCCCCAATTGCCATCCCTCCCCCCCTTTAATTCCCATCTACGGGGGGGTCCATGTGTGTCCCCCCCCCCACCTGAGCACATCTCCAGCACTGCGGATGATGTCCACGATGTCGCGGTGCCTCGTCCCCTCCACGTTCTGCCCATTCACCCCCGTGATGGTATCCCCTATATAACGGGGGGGGGGGGGTTGTTAGGGATTGGGGACCCCCCATAGACCCCCCCCTCCCCCCCATATCCACACTCACCCCTCTGCAGCCCCGCAGCCTCAGCTGCGCTCCCCCCATGGACGCGGCTCACAAAGGTGAACATCTGCACCCGGCGGTGCTCAGCGTGGTGCAGCCCGTAGGTCTGGGGGGGGGGAGAGGGTATGGGGGGGGGATATAGGGAGTCAGCCCCCCCCCCCCACCTCCAAACCCCAATGCGACCCCAAAAACCCCACCGTGACCCCGGAGTGCCCCCAAACCCAGTGGGAACCCCACAAACCCCACCGTGACCGAAACCCCAATGTGACCCCCCCACCCCAAAGCCCAACAGTGACCCCCCACAAATCATCGCAGTGACCCCCCCAAACCCCATCAGTGACCCCCCCAAATCATCAGTGACCCCCCAAACCCCAAACCCCAACAGTGACCCCCCCAAATCATCAGTGACCCCCCCAAACCCCAAACCCCCAATCCCCAGCAGTGACCCTCCAACAAATCATGGCAGTGACCCCCCCAAACCCCAAACCCCCAAACCCATCGGTGGCCCCCCCAAATCATGGCAGTGACCCCCCCCAAAACCCCAACACTGACCCCCAACCCCACAGCAACCCTCAGATCCCAATGTCAGCACCCCCCCCCAACCCCACTGTGAGCCCCTAAAACAACACCTTTCCTCCCCCCCCCCAAACCCCAAACTGACCCAAACTGCACTGTGAACCTCCAACACCTCAGCATCACCCCCCCAAAAAAAAACAGTTACCCCCCCCCCAATAAACCCCAGTGAGACCCCCCCATGGGGACCCCCCCAGAATCCACTGTGAGCCCCAAACCTCAGTGCTGCCCCCAGCCCCAAAGCGCCCCCCACCCCCAGCCTGCACCAACCAAACGCCACCCTGGCCCCCCCCAGAGCAATGTGACCCCCCCAACCCCCCCCCCAAAACCCGACCCCACTGTGAGCCCCCAACCCCAACACACATGGAACAGCGCAGCACACGCGTGGCAAAGTCATGGCACGTACATGGCAGGCGCGTGGAACATACATGACACACGCACGGCACATACGTGACACATTGGAACACGCATGGCACATACATGGCTCACACGTGGCTCAAACACGGCACAGGCACGGCACATACATGGCACACATGTGGAACATACATGGAACATACATGGCACATATGGAACATATATGCACATACATGACACACATGTGGAACATACATGGAACATACATGGCACACATGTAGAACATACATAGAACATACATGGCACATATGGAACATACATGGCACATACATGACACACATGTGGAACATACATGGCACATACATGACACGTGTATGGCACACACATGGCACACACATGGCACACACATGGCTCAAACACAGCACAGGTATGGCACATACATGACACACATATGGCACACGCATGGCACACGCATGGCACGCGCATGGCACACTGGCAGCACCCACCTGGATCTCAAAGCCAAAAGGTCCTCTGCCCTCTTCTGCAGTGTCACCACCCGCCTGGGGGGGGGAAGTGAGTCAGGAGGGGGGGGGCACGGGGTCTGGGGGGTGGGAGACGGGGGGTAGGACCCCCTAAGTGACATAGAGACCCCCCCCCACCACCAAAGATAGGGACCCCCCCCGGGTGATAAGGACACCCCCGGGATTTGGGGATGGGACCCCCTCTTATGTGACCCCCCCCCGAAGGATGGAGGCCCCCAACCCAAATGATGGACCCCAAAGTGAGGGAGCCCCCCCCCCTGCCCCCCCCGCCCCATCACTGCCCCACCTGAGGGTCCTCGTGGGGTCTGGGTGCATCAGATCCCCCCATATAATTGGGACCCCCCCCCCCTCATGACCCCCAAACCCTTCAGCCCCACAGCACTGCCACCCCCCCCCAGTGCCCCCCCCCCACCTGTGCTCCTCTGGGGAATCGCTGGGGACGGCCACGTGAACCCATATCCTGGGGGGGGGGGAACACACACACAAAGCCATTGTGGGGGGGGGCACAGTGCCATAACACCCCCCCTCTCCCCCCCACTCCATAGGGTGGGTGACAACGGGGGACCCCAAAGGGGACACGTGACATGGAGACCCCCCCTCACCCCACCCCCCCCCCGAAGCGCATTGTGCCATAATGGCACTCAAAGGACACCCCCCCCCCACCCCCCCCCCCCCACCTACGGCCATAAGAGGCCCTTTTATCCGCCCCCCCCTCCCCCCCCACACAACTGACATCACTGCACCCCACAGCGGGGGGGGGTGGGGGGGGGGTTGTGGTGCCCCACAATGGTCCCTTTGTGAGGGCGGGGGTGGGGGGCACCGTGGGGACAGCGCTGTGGGGCGGGGCGATGCTGATGTCCCCAAATGGACCCGGGGGTTCACCATCCCAGTGCCACCCCCCCCCTCCAGTGCCACCCCCCCCCCCTCCCCAGTGCCACCATCGTGTCCCAGTGTCACCATCCCAGTGCCACCCCCCCCCCAGTGCACCATCGTGTCCCAGTGTCACCATCCCAGTGCCACCCCCCCCCTCCAGTGCCACCATCATGGTGTGTCCCAGTGTCACCATTCCCAGTGCCACCCCCCCTCAGTGCCAACCCCCCCCCCCTCCCCAGTGCCACCATCATGTCCCAGTGTCACCATCCCAGTGCCACCCCCCCCCAGTGCCACCATCATGGTGTGTCCCCAGTGTCACCATCTCAGTGCCACCCCCCCCCCCCCTCCAGGCCACCCTCCCCTCCCCAGTGCCATCATCATGTCCCAGTGTCACCATCCCAGTGCCACCCTCCCCCCAGTGCCACCATCATGGTGTGTCACCACCCCAGTGTGTCCCAGTACCTCCATACTGGTGTACCCTTGTGTCATCACCCTGGTGTCACCATCATGGTGTGTCCCAGTGCCACCACCCCAGTGTGTCCCAGTGCCACCATCACTGAGTGTCCCAGTGCCACCATCCCCAGTGCCACCATTCGAGTGTGTCCCAGTGCCACCAGCCCCTGTGCCACCATCCCAGTGCCACCATCATGATGTGTCCCAGTGCCACTACCCCCAGTGCCACCATCCCAGTGCCACCAACACTGTGCATCCCAGTGCCACCATTCCAAGCGTGTCCCAGTGCCACCAGCCCCACTGCCACCATCCCAGTGCCACCATCATGCTGTGTCCCAGTGCCTCCATCCCAGTGCCACCAACACTGTGCATCCCAGTGCCACCACCCCCACTGTCACCACTCCCAGTGCCACCACTCCCAGTGCCTCCATCCCAGTGTGTCCCAGTGTCACCATTCCAGCGTGTCCCAGTGCCGCCACCCCCAGTGCCACCATCCCAATGCCTCCATCCCAGTGCCAACCATCATGGTGTGTCCCAGTGCCACCACCCTCAGTGCCACCATCCCAGTGTGTCCCAGTGCCACCAAACTGCGCATTCCCAGTGCCACCATTGCAGTGTGTCCCAATGTCACCATTCCAATGCCACCATTCCAGTGTGTCCCAGTGCCACCACCCCCAGTGTCTCCATCCCAATGTGTCCCAGTGCCACCATTCCAGTGTGTCCCAATGCCATCACCCCCAGTGCCACCACCCCCACTGCTACCATCCCAGTGTGTCCCAGTGCCTCCAACTCTGTGCATCCCAGTGCCACCATCCCAGTGTGTCCCAGTGCCTCCATCCCAGTGCCACCATCGCGGTGCGTCCCGGTGCCACCACCCCCAGCGCCGCCCCCCCCCGTGCCCCAACGCAGCGTCTCCCCGTGCCACCACGTCTCCTCCGTCACATCGCACCGCCACCACCTCCACCCCAACCCCCGACCCCAGCCCCACTCCCAGCTCCTCCGAACGTCGCCCCGTCGGGACATCAGCGGCGGCTTCGGAGCGCAGAGCGATCGCGTGACCCCGCGGGGGGGGGGGGGGGGGACCCGCAGCTCCGGATGTCGGCGCCGCTTCCCCCAACGCTCAGGAAGGGGCCGTGGAGGGGGGGGGGGACACACGGGGACACGGGCGGCGGCGATACCGCGGTGGGGGCTTTCCCAGGGCGTGGGGACAGATGGCAGAGCGCGGGGCAGAGCCGGCTGGCACAGCGATACGGGGCTGTATATGGGGGGGGTCTGTCCCTATGGGGGGGGGGGGGACAGTGGGGCGGAGCCGACTGTGAGACACGCAGTAGGGTGGGACGAGGGGGGGGATACGTGGGGTAGGGGGTGGATGGGGAAATGATGGGGTATAGGGCGAGGGGGGGGGCACACGGGGACAGATGGGGACACACAGACAGGACGGGGAGGGGGACACAGGGACAGACGGGGGGGGACACACGGGGACAGGACGGGGGGGGACACACGGGGACAGGACGGGGGAGGACGGGACACAGGGACAGGACGGGGGGGACACACGGGGACAGGACGGGGGGACACACGGGGACAGGACGGCCACGCAGTGAAGGACCCCCGCGCCACTCTCGGCGCTCCGTCCCCCTCCGGTCCCATTCGCTGCCCACGGATCCCTGCAACCCCCCAGCCGACATCTCCCCATCTCCCCGTACTTCCGCACACGGGGCAGGGTCCCTCCGGTAGCCGCCAAAGTCCGGTACACGTCGGCGGGACCGGGATCCGAAGCGGGACCGGGTTGGGGATCGGGATCCGGACCGCAGCGCTCCGTGGCCGCCCCATCGCCCTCCTTCGGTCGCAGCCGCTGCCGCCGCCGGAGGGTCATGGCCGGGCCGGGCCCCCCCGAGCGCCGCTATATGGGCGCAAGGAACCACGCCCCCTCCTGCCGTAACCACGCCCACCTCATGCATAACCACGCCTACTAGTGTTAGACACGCCCCCACCCGGCCATAACCACGCCTACTTTGCGCTAGACAACGCCTCCCTCTTGCCGTAGCCACGCCCATCTTGTACACAACCCCGCCCACTGCTGCGTTAGACACGCCTCCTTTTGTCGTAGCCACGCCCACTGCACACATAACCACGCTTTCATTTGCATATAGACACGCCCCTCTGTCTTAACCACGCCCCTATCTAGTGATAGCCACGCCCACATCTCGATGGACACGCCCCCTTAGGGCATAGCCACGCCCCCCTCTCCTATGAGCGCCCGGGGGCGGGTTGGGGTTTGGGATTGGGGTCGGTGGGGGCTGTGGGAAGGACACACAGCCCCATAGAAGGGCACACAGCCCCCTAGGAGGACACAGAGCCCCATAGCAGGACACAGAGCCCCACAGCAGGGCGCACAGCCCCATAGGAGGGCACACAGCCCCATAGCAAGGTTCAGAGCCCTATAGCAGGACACAACAGCCCCATAGGAGGGTGCAGAGCCCCATAGCAAGGGTTCAGAGCCCATAGCAGAGCAGAGCCCCACAGCAGTGTGCACAGCCCCATAGGAGGGCACACAGCCCCATAACAGGACACACAGCCCTACAGGAGGGTGCAGAGCCCATAAGAGGGCGCAGCCCCATAGCAGGACACACAGCCCCATAGGAGGGCACAGAGCCCCATAGGAGGGCACACAGCCCCATAGGAGGGCATGGAGCCCCATAGGAGGGCACAGAGCCCTCAGTCCATCAACACCCCCATCCTGACCCCAAAACTGCCCCCCCCCCGCCCCCATTCCCTGCGTTCTGCCCCACAGGCAGACGGGGCAGCACAGACAGCAGCTGCTCTCATGGGCTGAGCCCAGGACCCCGGCGGATCTCCCCACTGATCCGCTCATCTGCAGCTCTCATTAAGGATAATAACACCCCGATTACCGAGGGAAGACCACCCCCCCATCACCCCCCCCCCCCCCAACCCCCCCAGCGGGGCAGCAAACAGCCGGAGCTCAGCACCTCCCAGTAATAAACCGAACTTTTAATGACGTACAGCAGAGCCCAGCAGCCTCGGCTGGGGGATTTTGTTTTCCTATCCCACAAAACCCAAAGGTTTCCTATCTTACACCCTATGTACAGTTGCATACTGAAGAGGTAAAGTGTCTCAGTGGCCATCACACAGTCCGTCTGTCCGTCCGTCCGTCCGTCTGCCCCCCCCCCCCCTTCTGAGCCCCCCCCCCCTGCAAAGTGCAGCGTGTGGGAATTTGCTACGTGGCCCCTTTGGGATGCGCTGCTCCCCCACCCCACGGCTGGGGATGAAGGGGGGGTGAGGGGGGCATCAGTGCATGGAGGGGATGGAGTGTCCTTAGAGAGCAGCCCTGACCCCGTAGCTGTGACCCTGACCCCATAACTGTGACCTTATGACCCTGACCCCATAACTGTGACCCTGACCCCATAACTCTGACCTTATGACCCCATAACTGTGACCTTATGATCCTGACCCCGTAACTGTGATCCTGACCCCATAACTGGGACCTTATGACCCTGACCCCATAACTGTGACCCTGATCCCATAACTGTGACCCTGACCCCATAACTGTGACCTTATGACCCCGACCCCATAACTGTGACCCTGACCCCATAACTGTGACCCTGACCCCATAACTGTGATTTTATGACCCTGACCCCATAACTGTAACCCTGACCCCGTAACTGTGATCTTATGACCCCATAACTGTGACCTTATGACCCCGACCCCATAACTGTGACCCTGACCCCACAACTGACCCTGACCCCATAACTCTGACCTTATGACCCTGAGGCTGCACTGAACCCAATCGTACCAACACAGCATTAGGAGCTGTGGGGTTGGGGGGGGGGGGGGCGGGGGGGTTTCCTATGGCGCTCAGCTCCCAGCAGCTCTAAGACCCCCCCCCCCAATCACCCCCATCACCTCCATCACACTGGGGGGGAGTTGGACACAAAGACCCCCCCCCAATCACCTCCATCACACTGGGGCCCAATGACAGCAGTGGGGGGGGGTTGGACATAAAGACCCCCCCCCATCACCCCCATCACACTGGGCCCAATGACAGCAGTGGGTTGGGGGGGGTTGGACATAAAGACCCCCCCTCTCCATCACCCCCCATCACACTGGGGGGTGGGGGTTGGACATGAAGACCCCCCCTCCTCATCACCCCCATCACATTGAGGGGGGGGGGTTGGACACAAAGACCCCCCCCCATCACCTCCATCACCCCCATCACACTGGGCCCAATGACAGGAGTGGGTTGGGGGGGGTTGGACATAAAGACCCCCCCCATCACCCCCATCACACTGGGGGGGGTTGGACATAAAGACCCCCCCCCGCATCACCCCCCTC
Source organism: Chrysolophus pictus (assembly GCA_037305975.1). Lineage (NCBI taxonomy): Eukaryota > Metazoa > Chordata > Aves > Galliformes > Phasianidae > Chrysolophus > Chrysolophus pictus. The sequence goes on from CM074608.1 coordinate 585,280, forward strand.
ATATTGGGGGGTGGGGGTTGGACATGAAGACCCCCCCCCATCACCCCCATCACATTGAGGGGGGGGGGGGTTGGACACAAAGACCCCCCCCCATCACCTCCATCACACTGGGGCCCAATGACAGCAGTGGGGGGGGGTTGGACATAAAGCCCCCCCCATCACACAGAGCCCCAGACGGACAGCAGCAGGACGCCCGGAGCGGGGGGGCTCACCCAGAGTTCCATTGTGAACGGAAGGCGGCTGCGTCGGGTTGGCTTTGAATTTCTTTTTTTTTGTCTTATTTTTCCTTTTTTCGCCCCAATTTTTTTTTTGGGGGGGGGGGCAGTTTTTGGTTTGGTTTTTTTTTTTCATCCTTTACAAGAGGTCCGAAATCGCCGGCGCCCGGAGCTTCGCTTCTGTTTGCTTCTTTTTTGTCTGTTTTTTTTTGCTTCTTCGACAGAATCGACGTTAAAAAAAATAACAATAAAAATTCCAAACATCCCCCCCCCCAAAAAAAAAAAAAAAACCGGGAAAACCGAATAAAATAACAATATTAATTAAAAACAATAATTAAAAAAATCACCTTACGATTTCACATCAATTAAAATCAACCCATCAGCAGAACCGCTCCAGTTCCCAGTTATGGCTTCACAAAGCGCTGCGCCCCCAATGCAAACAGTCAGCTGGACCCCCCCCCTTCCCCCCCCCCATCCGTAATGGCATCAAATGGAAAATAACCCCCCCCCCCCCCCATACGCAGCCCCCCCAGCTGATATGGGGCTGATAAATGATGATGGATCAGCAAAGCTGCGCCCTACAAAGAGCTGAGTGCGGCCTCGTAGGGGTGGGGGGTGCCCTAAAAGTGGGGGGGGGCACCACCAGAGCCCCCCTGTGGGTTGTGGGATCCCCTCCATGGGGTCTCCTAGAAGGGCACTGACCCCCCCATGGGTTGTGGGACCCCCCCAGAGGGGTGTGAAACCCATGGGGACCCCCAGAGGGTGATGGGATCCTCACTATGGGGTGTGGGACCCCCCCTTCCCCCCCCCCAGAGGGGTGTGGGACCCCCTTCCATGGAGCACAGGGACTCCCAGAAGGGTACGGACCCCCCCCACGGGTTGTGAGACCCCCCCCCAATGGAGTGTGGGACACCCAATGGGCACGGGAACCTCTCCATAGGGTATGGGGACCATAGGGGGGTGCGAGATCCCCCCCCAGAGGGGGACAGAATTCCACAAGAAGGGTGTGAAGCCCCCCAATGGGGTGTGAGACCCCCCCCCAGAGGCCCCCCCCCCTTAAAAAAAAAAAGGTCTGCAGGGGGGGTCACATCCAGGCCCCCCATGGTTTCCTTCCCACCCCAAGCTCAGCTCCGTGGCATCTCTTTGCTACCAACAAAAATCACACACACAAAAAAACCCCCAAACTAAACCCCCCCCCCCCCCCCCCCCCCCAAAAAAAAAAAAAAAACCCAACCCCGGGAGGGAAATCAGTTCCTCCTTTTGTTGTTTTCTTTTTTTTTTCCATCCTAAAAAAGGGGCAAAAAAAGGGGGGGTGGCAGTGAGGCACCCGGCGGGAGTTCCTATAGCCGGAACCTTGGGTCGGGGATGGGGTTGGGATTTGGGGTGGGGGTCCGGTGGGAAGCAGCCCCGACCCCCCCAGGGAGGACAACGCTCACTAAGGATGAGGAGAGCACCAGCACAGCTCCACGAGGACACCGGGTTTGCACATGCACACACAGCACGGATGGAGCTGCAGGGCAGCAGCGCGGGGACGCAGGCAGGCAGCGCTGCGCAACCGGCAGCCGCTCCGGTTGGGGTTTGGAGGGGGGGGGGGGGGGGGGTTGGGAGGTTTAATGGGGGGGTCGGGGGTCTTTTTGTTGTCTTTGTTTCAAGCTTAAGGAGGGAGATGGTCTGGTGAAGCCGACGGGCGGCTCAGCCTCTCGTTTGGGAGCACCATTGGTTTTTGCAGGGCTTCGTCTGCGTGGATGAGCCGCAGCCTCCTGGAAAACTTCCCACTGCCGGCGCTCGGCCTCCAGCACGGCCTCAACTTTACAAGGATTTCCATCAGGAAACGAGAGACGTGAGCGTGGCTGAGATCCTTCGGTCCCTCTCAGCTCCTCACGCTGGCAGGAGGTGATCGTCCAAAGGTTTCTGATTGTTTCATACCCGAGAGGAGGGAGCAGAGCGCGGCGCGGCTCCGTCCCCCCAGCCAGCAGCCCGCAGGTCTGGTTGGTAGCAGTAGATTGGGCAGAAACACGAGGTAGGCCTCCATCACACACCTACTCTAGCATGGCAGCTCGGTGCAGCTTCCTCCTGCTCAGCAGTTAGATTTTCACATCTTCCTGGACGCTGAGCTGTGAGAGGGTTTTCTTAATGCGCAGGGCGGTGAGGCGAGCCGCTCCGTTGGCGTACCAACATTCCCTCATCATCTTACCCATCACCCGCAGAGCCTGGCCGGGACGCAAAGGGCACAAATCAGTCCTCCCCCATCCCTTCCACACCTCCTGGGAGCTTCACATCAAAAGGGACGCGAGCAGCTCCCCTCACCTCGTAGCTCTGCCACCAGTTGGGGATGTTCGGCCGCAGCTTCTGCTCGCACACCACCTTCCTCATCTCCTCGATGGAAGGGTCCGAGGGCACCAGGTCGTAGTATGGCAGCTGATATTCCTCGTGGATCCCTGGGGGAGGGGGAAAAGAGGGGAAAAGAGGGGATGTGTGGCATTCCTGGCAGCACAAAGCGAGGCCACGGGGCTGGGGGGGGTGGACGGCGCTGCCTTGGGCGCCATGGGGTCAGCGATGGCACGCGTGCCGTTCTTCTTCACCAGGATGTTCTGGGATTTCAGGTCTCTGTGACAACCCCAGGCTTTCCTAAGAGAGCAAAACTGCTGGGATGTGTCAGCGCCGTGAGGTGATGCAGAACAGCTTCGGAGGGTCTGGGATTTGAGTTTACAAGAAACATTGGGGGAACAGAACGCGGCTGCCTGAACTGGAAGGCGGTCAGCAGGCTGTGATCCCTGCCAGCACAGCGGGTGCCAAACTGCTGAGCTGTGCCAACGTGGGAACGGCGCCAGGCAGCGGAGGGCAATGCTGCTCCACACAACCACAGCATGGTTGGGTTGGAAGGGAGCTCGAGGATCACGGAGCTCCAACCCCCTGCCACACGCAGGGCCACCAACCTCCACCTTTCACAGCAGCCCAGGCTGCCCAGGGCCCCATCCAACCTGGCCTTGAACACCTCAGGGATGGACGGGGCATCCACAGCCTCTCTGGGCAGCTGTTCCAGCACCTCACCGCTCTCACAGCAAACAACTTCCCCCTGATGTCCAACCTCAATCTCCCCTCCCTCAATTCAAACCATTTCCCCTCGTCCTGCTGTTATCTCCCCTTTCAAGGAGTTGATTCCCTCCTGTCTGCAGGCTCCCTTTAGGTCCTGGAAGCTGCAATGATTCACCCCACAGCCTTCTCTTCTCCACCAAGCCCAGCTCCCTCAGCCTGTCCTCACAGGGAGGTGCTGCAGCCCTGCTCATCTCTGTGGCTCCTCTGGCCCCTCTCCAGCAGCTCCCTGCCTTTCTTGTGCTGGGGGCTCCCCCAAAACCCACCCAAAAGAACAGCAGGCGCTGCCCAGAACGACGATTCCACCTCCCCACCGTGGCCAGGGGTCGCATCTCCTGGCTGTGCACACCAACACGTCCTGCCCTAACGCTGTGCTGCTGGGAGCCTCACACCTCCCCACCAGCAGGGCTGTGGAAGCTGCGTGCACCAACAGCTTTATTACCTCCTGCGTTGCACCTGCGAGCGATCTCCCAGTAGACCAGACCCAAGGCGTAGATGTCAGCACACTTAAAGGAATCAAAGTGCTTCATGTTGATGGTTTCATCCAACACCTCGGGAGCCATGTACCTGCCCGGCAGGGAAGGAGCAGCGCGTTAATTCTAAGAGGGATGGAGGATGGGAAATGAGGTGGGTTTTTTTTTCCCAGCACCCGGCAGATGGGATGGAATGGAACGGAACGGAACGGAATGGAATGGAATGGCATGGAATGAAATGGAATGGCATGGAATGGAATTGAATGGAATGGCATGGAACGGCATGGCATGGAATGGAATGGCATGGAATGGAATGAAATGGAATGGCATGGAATGGCATGGAATGAAATGAAATGGCATGGAATGGAATGGCATGGAATGGAATGAAATGGAATGGCATGGAATAAAATGGAATGGCATGGAATGGAATGGCATGGAATGAAATGGAATGGCATGGAATGGAATTGAATGGAATGGCATGGAACGGCATAGCATGGAATGGAATGGCATGGAATGGAATGAAATGGAATGGCATGGAATGGCATGGCATGGCATGGCATGGAATGGCATGGCATGGCATGGAATGGAATGGCATGGAATGGCATGGAATGGAATGGAATGGAATGGAATGGAATGGCATGGAATGGAATGGAATGGAATGGAATGGCATGGAATGGCATGGAATGAAATGGAATGAAATGGAATGAAATGGAATGGCATGGAATGAAATGGCATGGAATGGCATGGAATGGAATGGCATGGAATGGCATGGAATGAAATGGCATGGCATGGAATGAAATGGCATGGCACAGCTTCATCAGCACAGAACGGAGCCCAGCGGAGCAAACAGAGCAGCTCCAGGAGAGCGTTGGGAAAGAGGCAAAACCAGCCCAAAGCACAGCAGCTCCAGGCAGCAGCCCCCAGACGGGCCAAGCTCACTGCAAGCCTTACACGAGCCCCGTGCTGCTGGCTTACGGCTCCCAGCTCAGCAGGAGCCAGCTGTGAAGGGAAGGCAGAGGGCACAGAGCTGACACTGGGAGGCAGCAGGAAGGCTCAGGACACAGAGCGATGCTCCAGTACCGTTTGGTTCCAACCCTTTGGTTCGGGGCGATGTCGATGGTGTCTGTGACGGAGTCGTGGCGCACGGCGAGCCCCAGGTCAGCGATGGCACACGTGCCATTCTTCTTCACCAGGATGTTCTTGGATTTCAGGTCTCTGTGAGCAATCCCAGGCTTTCCTAAGAGAGCAAAACAAGACGTGGCAGGGGTCACGGGCTGGGAGCCGCACTGGCGCAGAGGCAGCACCGGATCTCGTGGCATTAGCACAATTCTTTGTGTTGCAACACATTTTCCTGTTTGGATCCGCTTCGGCGCCCAAGGAAAGAGCAGTGCTGACAGCCTGCAAAGGCCCCTTTCTGGCCGCAAGGCGCAGTGTCAGCCCGAGGCCTGCAGAGGGATTCCAGCTCCACGCTCCCAGGGGCGCCCATGAGGATGCGAGGGGTGGATCGCGGCTGCTGCCCGCACTGACCTCACATCTGCATCCTCAAACTGCAGCTGCTCGGCTGGGAAATGCTGATCGAAATCCCAGGACCGAGCAGAGGCCAACCTGCACACAGCCAAAGCCAGCAGCCCAACGCCCACCAGGCGGATCCAAGCCGACCCAGCTGCACCCGCACCCCCCTCCAGCCCTTCTCCGTCCTCCTGGGGAGCTCCCAGCACCTCTCCAAACCCCGCTCACACCTTGAGTACCCACGATCTCCATGTGCAGGTGGGCCAGCCCGCTGGCAGCAGACAGAGCGAGCTTGATCATCCCCTCTATGGTCACCGTGTAACGGTTCAGGTAGTCGAAGAGGGACCCGTGCTCGTGGTAATCGGACACGAGCCACAGCTGCGTCCACGTCCCGTTGTCTGCAGAAGGACAGAGGTGTTTGTCAGGGACAGAACAGAGGCACTGAGCATCCCGCATCCTTCTGGCACGCAGAACCACTGGGTGAGGCTGCAGCTCAACCTGGGGCAGGCCAGCTGAAGAATTAAGGCGCAGGCAACGCGCACGCGTGTGTGCAAGAGTTTTCATCTTCCCACCCTGCACTGGGACACACTCACACACGCAGCACGAGCGTGCTGATGGCTTTCTTTAGCATCTAACCGCACGCCTGAGCGGAGCCATGCAGCCCTCAGAAGCAGCACACCGATGGGGTCTCTGCTCTCGGGGCTGAGGATGTTTTACCTTTGTTGTCCGCAGCAATGAAGCCCAGGATGTTCTCATGCCGCAGCATAACGGTTTGGTAGATTTCTGCTTCCCTGAACCAGGAGCGTTCCTCACGGGAAGAGAAGATCTTCACAGCCACGTCGCCTCCACGCCATCGGCCGCGCCACACCTCCCCAAAGCGGCCCTTCCCAATGATCTCCTGCAGGACGATCGTCCGCGCCACGGTCCGCTGGACAAAAAGTGGCAAACCTACAAAGAAAATGGGGAACTGAAGGTCTGCTGCAGGGAACAGATGGGTGTCAGCAGTCAGCAGTGTGCCACTGCTGTCCCAGTTGACCAACGGTTGGCCAATGGGGGACCAGTGGTTGACTACTGATTGACCAATGGTTGGCCAGTGGCTGACCACGAGCCAGCAGTGTGTCCTGGTGGCCAAGAAGGCCACTGGCATCGTGGTTGATCAATGGTTGACCAGTGGTTCACCAACCAACACGTGACCATGAGCCAACTGGTGGCCAAGAAGGTCACTGATGTCCCAGTTGGCCAATGGTTGACCACGAACCAGCAGTCTGTTCTGGTGACCAAGAATGCTACTGGTGTCATGGCTGACCACTGATTGACCAATGGTTGGCCAATGGCTGACCACAAACCAGCAGTGTGTCCTGGTGGCCAAGAAGGCCACTGGCATCATGGTTGACCAATGGTTGACCAATGGTTGACCAATGGTTGACCAACCAACATGTGACCATGAGCCAACTGTGCACTGGTGGCCAAGAAGGTCACTGGTGGATTACTCCACCGTTTCCATCCGCTGTAAAACTCCCTTTATTTTTTAACCTAATTGCTTCCAGAGCTCAAAGCCACCAATAAAACACCTCCGCGTCCCAGGGATGAGTTCTTTTGTGGAAGCAAACACAGTGCTGGCTGCGGGGGAAGCAAGGGCTCTGTGGGGCGAAACAGGCTCTGCAAACAGCGTTTGCTCCTCCTCCTGCTAGGGCTGATGCACGGGGAGGTGAGGCAACGGCAAGCCGAGCCAGGAGCCGCTCCAGCTCCACGTCCTCGCTGGTCACTGCCAGTCAGAGCTTCCCTACCTGAGCCGGAGCCGGAGGTGGAGAGATCGTAGACGAGATCTTGCAGCGTCTTGTCCTTGGAGAGGCACATTTCACAAGAGGGGTCCTCCATGTCCAGGCGCTGCCGGTTGTGGTAGACGCGCTGGTGGTGATGAAACACAAAGACGACGATGATGACGACCACGAAGACGAGGAAGACGGGCCCAGCAATCACTGCCACCAGCTCCACCGGACCCCAGCTCGACGGGGGCTCGTTGTCCTTCAGGTGTCCTGGAGGGGGAAGCAAGAAGAGACACGGCGTTATCGCTCCTTCACGAGCGTTCCTTGGGGACCTCCTCGTGCTTTCATTCCCCTCTCAGAGCCCAGACTTTCTGCTTGCTGCCCCGGGATGGCAGAGCATGCGCTGTTAACGCAGGGACTGCAGCTGCCAGGCAGCCAAACTGCAGGGAGGACCCAGGAAAGAAAGCAGCGCTTCGGTTGCGGTGCTGGGGATGGCAGCTCCTGCTGCTCAGCAGGGTGGGAGCTCCTCTGGGCCAGCTCTGCTTCTCTGAGCTGTGCTTTACTGTGCCCTGGCACTCTGCAAAGGGCAGGAAAATCAAGCAGCGCTCGAGGAAGGACTCATCTCTGCCCCCATCCCCTCTGTCCTGCACACCGTGAGAGCGGCTGCTCATCTTGAGAGCAGACAAAACTTCCCCCACTGCACCCAAAGGAAACGGCTCCCGCAGCCTTCGTCAGAGCCACGGCACTGCAGCCCGAAACGCAGAGCTATGAGGAAGTTCTGTGCACTTCTCTGTCCCAGAGCAGACGGTTCCCACACCCCCAGGAACAGGGCAGGGCTGCTTCCTCAGCACTGGGCACCGCCTGCCCTGCTCTGCTCCCCTCACGTAGCATCACCTCCACGTAGCATCACATGGAGATGGGCAGCACGAAGGGAGGGAGGCACAGAAGGATGGGGAAGGACCTGAGCTGTGCAGCACGAAGGGAGGGAAGCACAGAAGGATGGGGAAGGACCTGAGCTGTGCAGCACGAAGGGAGGGAGGCACAGAAGGATGGGGAAGGACCTGAGCTGTGCAGCACGAAGGGAGGGAAGCACAGAAGGATGGGGAAGGACCTGAGCTGTGCAGCCCCAAAGGGAGGGAAGCACAGAAGGATGGGGAAGGACCTGAGCTGTGCAGCACGAAGGGAGGGAAGCACAGAAGGATGGGGAAGGACCCAAGCTGTGCCCAGGGAACACGCAGCCTGCTGTCCTCAGGCCATGCAGACACAAAGCTCTCGTGTAAGTGCAGATGCACAGATCTGCTGCTGCTTCCAGGAGTCTGCGCAGAGATCGGGGCTGATAAGGAGAGGAGTGTCATCATGTGAAGGTGGGGGGGGGGAGAAAAAACCCAACCACAACCGAATTGGGGAAGCTTCTCCTGGCCCAAAGCACCACCTCACCGTCTGCTGACATTTCGTCTGCCACAGGGGAGCCCGAGCAACTCCACGTGTTAATTGGCAGCAGCTCGTTATTACCTCCACTTTACCAATCAAGGAAATAAGCCAAGCGTTTGCACAGCAACCAAAGGGAAGCAGCGAAAAGGCTGCCGAGCAAGCCTCCATCCCAGCCCTAAGCAGCCAGATTTCCCCCCCCACATCCATGCACTGAGCTCTGCCCTCACCGCTGGGAACCATTAAATCAATCTTGTTGCAGAAATCAGAGTAGCAGCAGTGGGTGTTACGCAGATCCTCGGAGCTCAGGCAGTAGAAGGGTTTCCCAGCTGGGATCAGTTTGGCTTCGGGGATGCAGGTCCTCACGTGGTGCTTCACCCCATCCAGGTTGAAGACAGACACCATGCAGGCGCCGTCCGTCTCGCAGGTGGAGTTGGCTTGCTTGCAGTCAGAGCACAGACACGTCAGAGCTGCAAAACACAGCGAGAGCAAACCCTTAGCAGCCCGAGCATGCAAGGCAAAGACAACTTTCTCCCTTTATTTCCCACTCGGGAAGGTCATCTCCACGCCCGGGAGGTGCAGCTCTGCCCGGCTCGTGTTTGATGGCGCAGAGCTGAGAGCCCACGGGAAGCACAAAGCAGAACAAAACGCCATCAGAACCTTCCCAGCAGGAGCTGCCAGCCCTCCTCACAGCCGGCAGCCCTGCAAGGATGCTCAGCCCTGCAAGGATGCTCGGCCCACACCAACCCCAGCACCGCTCAAACCGGCGCTGCGAGCCGAGCTGCTCCACCCAAACAGCTCAGGGGCTCCTTTAGGAGCTCCTCTCCTGCTGCGAGATGCAGCTTTGGGTCACAGCCCTCCTGCCTGCTCTCCGCGAGCATCGTTTGGGTGCAGAGCATCGTTTGGGTGCAGAGCGACGAAGCCCCAAGGTTGGCATCCAGCTTTTCTGCCCAAAACCTGCAAGCAAAGCCCCATCCTTGCAAACAAAGGGCAAAGACAACAATGTGGAGGAGAAGGGTGGGGCTTGCTGAGCAGCCTGCAAGATTTGCTCCTGCTCTCATCAGATCTCAGCCTCCCCGGAGGGAGCCTGCAACATGTACTTACCCGCTGCAGAAACGCTCGTTCAGGTGGGAAGGGTTTGGAGATGCAATTAACTCTTCCCCAGCCCCGCAGCTGCGCTCAAAGGACACGCACAGAAGCCAGCGTGGGGCAGAGGGCTGTGCAGAGCCCTCCCTTGTGCAATTAATGGCTTTAATGAGCAGCCGGTGATGGGGACAGCACTGAGAGCCACTTTGCTCCTGGCTGCAGTGGAGCGGAGCGCTGGGGATGGATGCTGGGGGGGGAAAACAAGCAGCTCCACACCAAGTTCGGGGCTGTTTGGGAGGAAGACGCCCATTATCCCTCATCTGAGCGGTAAATCAATTAGGCTAATTGCATTAGGACTCAGTTCTGCCTGCACGTCGTGCTCTTTGTTTCCCAGCTGCTGTGAGGGGCTGCTGGGTGAGACGGCATCCAAAGCATCGCCTGGAAACGCAGCAAGGGAAGGGATAGGGGCAGACCCCAGGAACGCACTGCCCTCACAGCATCACAGCTTTTAAGGGATGCTTTGGAATCAGGGAATTAATGGAAGGAAATCCCCCCCCCCCCGAGCTCCGAGCGCAGGAAGGACAGCTCTGCGCCCAGGGAACAAAGGTTGGCTCCCATGGAGCCTTAATGAAAAACACGGGGAGGAGAGAGCAGACGGGGCACATTCCTGCCTTCGTGTCTGCTCACAAGGAAACGCTGCCTTCGAGCAGCTCCTCCACTGCTGCAGCAAAAACTCGGGCTATGGAGTGGAGCTTTAAGGAACACATCCCACCACGCCGGCTCTTTCCAGCTCCATTTGTGCACGGCCAAAGCGAGCTGCTCCCATCGCTCTCCTCCCCAAGGCACCAAACTGCAGCACTTTGCACTTCCAGATCTCGAAGGCGAAGAAATGTCCTCAGTCCTCCAGTGCAGCTGCCTGCAGAAATTCCTCCCCATTTCCACACCTGCCCCAAAACGGAGCGGCCTCTCAAGGGCTCCCACGGAGGCACTGCTGCACCCCCTGGGTTTTGCTGGCAGAGCTGAAAACAAACCAACCCAGCAGGAAGAGCCCCGTCTGCTCCGTGCACAGCCCACCTCCCACCCCAGCAGGGCTCTGCGGCCCCATTTCACCCCGTGCTGTTCCCTCCATGGGACACGAGCTCCTCTTTAACACGTTTGCACGCTGGGCAATGGAGAGCAGCATCACCAGAGCCCATTACAACCACAGCAGGTGTGTGCTGCGCCTCCCACCAAGGCTCTGCCAGGTCCTGGCAGCTCGCTGTGCTGCATTTTGGGCCCAGCTCTGCTCCTCACCCCCACATCAGCTCTGCTGCCCCCCAAGCATCCCCTGGGGGGGATGCAGCAAAGCACAGGGCAGCTCGGCCATGCCTCACGTTCCAGGTCTGGCTGAGCAGAAGGGAAAATCCTCCTCCCATCAGTAACGCTCTCCCCCCATGGATGGGGTGGGAACACAGACAAGCACGGATCCCCATCTCCTGCACCTCCACGAGGCTCTGGGTGCAGCAGAGGTGAAGCAGGAGGAGACGTGAGCCAAGCAAAGAACTTCTCAATGCCAACAGCATTCCTCCTTTGGGGGAGGAAAGCTCCCATCCAGCAAAACACACCAGCACCCACTTCATCAAAGGGCAGAGGAAATCAAAGGAGCAGCTCGGAGCGGTGGGGGTGAGCTGAGGGATGGTGCTGCAGGAGCAACGTCTGCCCCATGAGTGCTGGAACCAGCCCAGCATGGAGCTGGGGGTCCCATGGTGGAGCTGGGGGTCCCATAATGGGAGCTGGGGGGTCTCCATGGTGGGAGCTGGGGGTCCCATGGTGAGAGCTGAGGGTCCCCATAATAGGAGCTGGGGGTTCCCTAATGGGAGCTGGGGGTCCCCATGGTGGGAGCTGGGGGGTCTCCATAAGAGGAGCTGGGGGGTCCCTATAATGGGAGCTGGGGGTCCCCATAATAGGGGCTGCGGGTCCCTATAATGGGAGAAGGGGGGTCTCCATGGTGGGAGCTGGGGGTCCCTATAATGGGAACTAGGTGGGGTCCCTATAATAGGAGATGGGGGGTCTCCATAATGGGAGCTGGGGGGGTCCCCATGGTGGGAGCTGGGGGTCCCTATAATAGGAGCTGGGGGGTCTCCATGGTGGAAGCTGGGGGTCCCCACAGTAGGAGCTGGGGGTCTCCATAATAGGAGCTGGGGGGGTCCCCATGCTGGGAGCTGGGGGTCCCCATAATAAGAGCTGGGGGGGTCCCCATGGTGGGAGCTGGGGGTCCCTATAATGGAAGCTGGGGAGTCCCATGGTGGGAGCTGGGGGTCCCTATAATGGAAGCTGGGGAGTCCCATGGTGGGAGCTGGGGGGGTCCCTATAATGGGAGCTGGAGGTTCTCATGGTGGGAGCTGGGGGGTCTCCATAAGAGGAGCTGGGGGGTCCCTATGATGGGAGCTGTGCCCTCCTCCTGCAGAACTGCCTTCCCAGTAGCACAGCAGAGCCATCACAGTGCTGCCCCCCAGCACAGCTCCGCTCCATCCCAGCACCTGCTGGGCTCTGGGATCCCTGGGACCAGTAAGCATGGACGAATGGACAACATCATAACGGCGCCAAATGCCTTTAGGGACGCTGCTCCCCACATCTCCTGATGCTAAAAAACGTTTCCTCGTTACAAAACACTTCACCTGATCAGGATGTATTAAGGTAATTAACCCGAAGACAACGATTGGTAAAACTGCCAATATCGTGAGCTGCTGTTCAACAGTTTGCATTGCTGGGAGAACAGCGACGCCCCATTTCTGAGCCCCCCCAGCACCCTGCAGCTGCAATGCATTCCACCTCTGTGCAGCACCTGACTGAACGAGGCCCAGTTTAATGCTGCAGCAGGGAGAGGAATGGGAAACAACTGGGTTTGTGCCTCTGCCGTTCCTTTAGATGCTGTGATGTCCTTAAAGGTCACAGAACCATGGGATGGTTGGGTTGGAAAGGTCCTTAAAGATCACAGAACCATGGGATGGTTGGGTTGGAAAGGACCTTAAAGTTCATAGAACCATGGGATGGTTGGGTTGGAAAGGAACATAAACTTTATATAACCATAGGATTGTTGGGTTGGAAAGGTCCTTAAAGATCAAAGAACCACAGGGTGGTTGGATTGGAAAGGACCAAAAAGATCATAGAACTACAAGATGGTTGGGTTGGAAAGGTCCTTAAAGATCACAGAACCACAGAATGGTTGGGTTGGAAAGGTCCTTAAAGATCATAGAACCACAGGATGGTTGGGTTGGAAAGGACCAAAAAGATCACAGAACCATGGAATCATAGAGTGGGTTGGGTTGGAAGGGTCCTTAAAGATCACAGAACCACAGGATGGTTGGGTTGGAAAGGTCCTCAAAGATCACGGAACCATGGAATCATAGAGTGGGTTGGGTTGGAAAGGTCCTTAAAGATCACAGAACCACGGGATGGTTGGGTTGGAAAGGTCCTTAAAGATCACAGAACCACAGGATGGTTGGGTTGGAAAGGTCCTTAAAGATCACAGAACCACAGGATGGTTGGCTTGGAAGGAACCTTAAAGCTCAAAGAACCACAGGATGGTTGGGTTGGAAGGAACCTTAAAGCTCAAAGAACCACGGGATGGTTGGGTTGGAAAGGTCCTTAAAGATCACAGAACCATGGGATGGTTGGGTTGGAAAGGTCCTTAAAGATCACAGAACCATGGGATGGTTGGTTTAGACCTTAAAGCTCAGCTTTGCTCTCTGCAGTGCTGCCATCCCGAATCCTTTCCTGCATTTCGCTGCCTCCCAATCCTCACCCTTCTTCTGTTCCCTGCTGGAGCTTCTGAAATCTACTGACCCACTGCTGCTAAATGAAACAGAGTTAAAATTAGCTGCGAAGCACTGTGAGAAAAAAAAAAAAGCACTCGCACACAAGTCATCCAGAAACTAAAAATTATACGGGGATATTTAAAGTTAGAAACAAGAGTCCCAACGTTTCCGAGCTGGCTGCAGTCCCCTGGCATGGGCTGAGCAAGGCACGAACGTGGCTGAACAGAACACAGATATTAAAGGGGGAAAAAGAACTGAAAACGTGGCTCTGACCTCCGAAGAAGAGTTTCCCTGCATCGATTCAAGCAACACAAGAGGCGAGCTTCAAACGAATTTTAAATAAGGGAATTGACAGGAGCCTCATCATTACTAGGTTAATTAGAAGAAGCCTTGACATTTCTGCTGCTGTTGCTCTTCAACTGAGAAAACAGACATATGGCTCCCAACCGCCTCTCCGCGCTCGGGTCTGACGCCTGCCTGGTTTCACACTTGGGGGAAAATGGTTCAGGAGACACCAAAAGGCACAGCGGGGTCCTGCAAGGCAGCGGTGCCACAGCATCAGCGCTCCGTGAGGCTGGAGGACCACAGTGAGCAGTGCTGATGGGGGCACAGGCGTCACTGGGGTCTGCGGCCCAGCACCGATGGGTTCTGGGGGCTACAAAGCCATGCTGGGTATTTTTGGGGTCTGCAGACCAGAGCTGATGGGGGTCCACAGCCATTTCTGGGGTCTACACAGCAGAAAGATGGGGGTCCACAGCCATTTCTGGGGGTCTACAGCCCAGCACCAATGATTTCCAGTGCTTCAAACCCAGTATCCACATCTTCGGGGTCTGCAGCCCAGCACCGATGGGTTTTGGGGGCTTCAAAGCCATCCCGGGTACTTTTGGGGTCTGCAGACCAGAGCTGATGGGGGTCCACAGCCATTTCTGGGGTCTACAGAGCAGAACTGATGGGGGTCCACAGACATTTTGGGGGTCTACAGATCAGAGCTGATGGCTTTCAGGGCTGAAAAACCACATGATACAGCCTTGGGATCTACAGAGCAGAACTGATGGGGGGCCACAGCCATTTCTGGGGGGTCTACAGTCATTTCTGAGGTCTACATCCCAGCACTGATGACTGTCAAGGGCTTCAAAACCATGCTGTACATTTCTGGGGTCTACAGAGCAGAACTGAGGGGGGTCCACAGCCATTTCTGGGGGTCTACAACCCAGCACCAATGATTTCCAGTACTTCAAACCCAGTATCCACATCTTTGGGGTCTACAGATCAGAACTGATGGGGGTCCACAGACATTTTGGGGGTCTACAGGTCAGAGCTGATGGCTTTCAGGGCTGAAAAGCCACATGATACAGCCTTGGGATCTACAGAGCAGAACTGATGGGGGGCCACAGCCATTTCTGGGGGTCCACAGCCATTTCTGGGGGGTCTACAGTCATTTCTGAGGTCTACATCCCAGCACTGATGACTTTCAGGGCTTCAAACCCATGCTTTACATCTTTGGGGTCTACAGATCAGAACTGATGGGGGTCTACAGACATTTTGGGGGTCTGCAGATCAGAGCTGATGGCTTTCAGGGCTGAAAAACCACATGATACAGCCTTGGGAGCTACAGAGCAGAACTGATGGGGGTCCACAGCCACTTCTGGGGGTCTACAACCCAGCACCAATGATTTCCAGTGCTTCAAACCCAGTATCCACATCTTTGGGGTCTACAGAGCAGAACTGATGGGGGTCCACAGCCATTTCTGGGGGTCTACAGCCCAGCACTTTCAGGGCTTCAAACCCAGCATCCACGTTTCTGGGGTCTGCAGAGCAGAACTGATGGGGGTCTACGGGCATTTCTGGGGGTCTGCAGGCATTTCTGGGGGTCTGCAGGCACTTCTGGGGGTGTGCAGAGCACTACTGATGACTCTCAGGGCCTGAAACCCACGCTGTCCATCCTCAGGCTCATTTCTGGGTCTAATTAACACAGCACTGCCTGCCTTCCACCACCCAGCAGCGCGCAGCTCTTACTTCTAACGAGGGCAGAGGAGGCAGCAGGCACCGGGAAAGCTTCAACGTGCTGCGAAATCTGCTTTTCTGCTGGGAAAGGGACAAAAAAAACCCAACCAAACCCAAAAAACCCCGAAGAAAACAACAACACCTCCATCATCAAACAAAAGGAAAACTGGGGGGGGGCTTAAATCCGAGCTCAAGGAACGCTCCCATCCCCTAAAAAGAAAAAAAAAAGACTCAGCGTGGCTTGAAGGTGCCTGAAAACACAGCACAGCTCTGCTCTGAGCTGAGCAAAGCAGCAGAGCGAGGAGATTTACACCATCAACACCCCAGTGAGTGAACTTTGCCTCCCAGCACCGACGCTCCCTTTCGCAACGGTGATTTCCGGAGCATCCATTGCTGGCATTGGATGCACGGGGTGGAATCTGGGCTGTCTGGCCAAAGGAGCTCACGGAGCTGCAGAATGTTTTGTCGGGACGCTGCTTTTCGATTCCAATCTCAGCCGTCCATCTCTCTCGGAAAACTCGGGTCCGACGGGCGCACGGGTGTAGGAATAACAGGGTGCACAGTGGGGTTTTTGGGTGCAAAACCGACCTGCAAAGGTTTTGCGTGCTTCTTTTTAAAGGGAAAGCAAAGGAGGTGCTTCCTGCTCCATCTCTGATAGCCGTGCAGCTCTGCAAAAGCATCCCTGTGACAGATGGGGAGCAGCGAGGGCAGCCGATGCCCACAGAGCCCTGCAGGGGGGGCAGAGGGGGGCACAGCCATCGCCCCCCATCTCAGCGCATCCCTAAAGGCCGAACCTTCCGTGGGACGGCGCAGAAGGAAGCAATAAGCTGTGGATGAAAGGCAGCGCCGAGTTTCCGGGAGCTACGAGCCTGGATGGATCCTTTCCTGCTCATTTTTCTACGCACGTCTTCGTAGCAAACCCCATTTTTCACATGCAAATCCTGCAGATTTCCATCCTTCGGTCCCTCTTTTGCTCCCCCAGCGTTTGGGGGGGGGAGGATCCAAAATCCCCCCTCCATCTTTCCCATAAGGGATGCGCACAAGGCGCTGCTCAGCATCACACACACACATGCACACATACATGCATGCACACATACATGTGCACACACACACATACGTGTGCACACACACACACACACACACGTGTGCACCTTCCCCTGCTGCCATCTCCCAGCAGCCAACAAGTCCAGATCTGCCTTTTTTCGGGCTCTTCCCTTCACCCTGCAGCAAAGCGATGAAGGGAGCGGAGGAGGAGCGCCGTGCTCCTGTTGGAACACATCCCCGTGTTACACAAGCACCCAGCGACCCCCGGTGCTGCACCAGCAGCTCAACACCAACAGGTGCCCCCAGTGCCAGTGGGTGCTGGGAGCCCTAAAAAAAAAAAAAAGGGGGGGGGATTTGGGACCCCCCAACCCCACCGTTGGGATCCCTGGGAGAAGAGAAGGGAGCCAACAAAGCCACCCCACCTCACCTCCCTGCTATTTGGCTGCAGGGGGGGGGGGGGGGGGGGGAAGAACCTGCAAAGGTTGAAAGCTGCAAAGGGTTCCTTTAAAGCAAATAAAATGGGGGAGGGGGGCTGTGCGTTGCAGTTCACAGAACACAGGGGGGGCTGCTGGCGGCTCAACGCCCCCCCATCTCCCCCCCCATCACAGGTCTCCAAAAGCATGGGGCGGCCCAAGCCTCCCCCCCCCCGCCCAACATTGCAGACCCACAGAAGGAGCCCCCATAATGTGGGGCTGCTCACAGCTCAGCACGGTGGAATCCCCCCCCCCCCACAAATACTCCCCCCCCCACAGCCCTACCAAGCCCTGCACAGAGCCCCCATCTGCCCCCACTCCAATCCCAACCCCTCTGCTGGCTCCAGCCCCCTCCCCAAAATTCCTCCTCCCAACCCCACACTCCCCTGCCTGGTGTCCCCCCTCCCCCCCCAAACTTTTCTGACCCCTCAGCACCTCCCCAGCCCTCAATCTGGAGGAGGGGGGGGGGGGGGGGCTGTGAAAGGGGACAGACCCCAAATCCCCCTCCCAGCTCCCCCCCCACTGACCTCACCCCCCCAACATTCACCCCTCTGCCCTCCCAACCCCTCAGCTCTCTATAGGGACCCCCCCAAATTACCTCAGAGCCCCCCCCCCCCATCACCTCTGTGCTCCTCAAACCCCCCCCAGGATCCACTCAGAGACCCCCAAAATCCCCTCAGGGCTCCCTTACAATTACATTACCTCCAACCCCCCCCCCCCTTACCCCCCCCGGACCCCCTGAGACCCCCCCAGCTCCACTCAGGACCTCTGAGCTGCTCCTAAAATTACCTGCAGCCTCCTTACACATCCCCCCCCTCCCCCCCCAGATCCATTCAGGGCTCCTTCAAATCCATTCACAGCCCCCCCAAACCCCCCCACATCCATTCACAGCCCCCCAGCTCCCTCAGATCCATTCAGGACCGCTTTAAATCCATTCACAGCCCCCCCAAATCCATTCACAGCCCCCCCAAATCCATTCACAGCACCCCCAACCCCCCCCAGATCCATTCAGGACTCCTTTAAATCCATTCACAGCCCCCCCAACCCCCCCCCAGATCCATTCAGGGCTCCTTTAAATCCATTCACAGCCCCTCCAGATCCATTCACAGCCCCCCCAACCCCCCCAAATCCATTCAGGACGGCTTTAAATCCACTCATAGCCCCCCCAACCCCCCCAGATCCATTCAGGGCTCCTTTAAATCCATTCACAGCCCCCCCAGGTCCACTCACAGCCCCCCCAACCCCCCCAAATCCATTCAGGACGGCTTTAAATCCATTCACAGCCCCCCCCAAATCCACTCACAGCCCCCCACCTCCCTCAAATCCATTCAGGGCTCCTTTAAATCCATTCACAAGCCCCCCCAGGTCCACTCACAGACCCTTCAACCCCCCCAAATCCATGCAGGACGGCTTTAAATCCATTCACAGCCCCCCCACCCCCCCCAGACCCATTCAGAACCCCTTTAAATCCATTCACAGCCCCCCCATCCCCCCCCCAAACCACCCCACGACCCCTCACGGCGCCCCTCACAGCTCAGACCCACGCAGGGTCCCTTGAAGCCCCTCAGGACCCCCGCACCCCCCCTCCCCACCCCATCCCCCCCCATCTGCCCCAATTCCCCCCCGTGCCGCCGGGCGGGGGCGGGGCGCCGAGCCGCCATGTTGTGGCCGGGCTGCCGGGCCGGACCCGGAGCCGCACTCACCGCGAACCCCGCCGGGAGCTCCGGCCATGAAGAGGGCGAGCAGCGGCAGAACGGCGGCGGCGGAGGCGGCGGAGGGCGGGGGGCGGCGGCGGGGGGGGGCGGCCATGGCGGCTGGCCGCGGCCTCGGAGCCCAACGGCGGCGGCGGCGCCTCGGGAGGGCGGGAGGGGGCGGGGCCACGGAGGGGGCGGGGCCGGCGGGAGGAGGGGGCGTGGTCGCGGCAGGGAGGGGGCGTGGTCATTGCGGGAGGGGGCGGGGGCAAGTCTTAAAGGGGCCGCACCGCGCCTGGGGGTGGGGGGGGTGTGTGCAGGTATAGGTGTGTGTGTGTGGGTGTGCATGTATGTATTTGTGTGTGTGCATGTGTGTATATATGTGTGTGTGCATGTATGTATTTGTGTGTGTGCATGTGTGTATTTGTGTGTGTGCATGTATGTGTGCATATATGTGCATGTATGTATTTGTGTGTGTGCATGTGTGTATTTGTGTGTGTGCATGTATGTGTGCATGTGTGTGCATATATGTGCATGTATGTATATATGTGTGTGTGCATGTATGTGTGCATATATGTGCATATATGTGCATGTATGTATTTGTGTGTGTGCATGTATGTATTTGTGTGTGTGCATGTATGTGCATGTATGTATATATGTGTGTGTGCATGTGTGCATTTGTGTGTGCATGTGTGTGCATATATGTGCATGCATTGTACTTGTGTGTGTGCATGTGTGTATTATGTGTGCATGTATGTGCATGTATGTGCATGTATGTACTTGTGTGTGTGTGCATGTATGTACTTATGTGTGCATGCATGTCTATGTGTACATGTGCATGTGTGCATGGATGCACACGTGTCTTTGTGCATGCATATGTGTGTTTGCACCAAGCAACGCACACAGCCTGCATGGATGCAATGCACTGAGCAATGCACACAGCCTGCATGCATGCAATGCACGGAGCAACGCAGCGCCCCACGGAGGCTTTGCAGCCATGAAAAGCTCCGACAGCGCTGTGCTTTATTAAATATATTACATTTGGGTCATTAAATAAGACGGGCGGCCCCACACCCAATTGGGTGCAGCGAGTGCTGTGACAACAGCAGGACGATGCTGCTCTGCTTTTTTGTTTGCTTGGTTTGTTTTTTTTTTTTTGGGGGGGGGTTGGGGGGGCTCAATGCTCCTCTTTGGGTTCGTGCAGGAGCGCTGCAGTTTCTGCAGCGATTTCTTGATGCGCAGCGCTGTGAGACGGGCTGCTGGGCTCTGGTACCAACACTCCTTCATCAGCCCCGGCAGGGCACGCAGGGCCTGGGGGCAAAGGGGGACGTGGGGGTCCTGGGGTGCATGCAGGGCCTGGGGGCAAAGGGGGACGTGGGGGGTCCTGGGGGACAAAGGGGGTCTGGGGATCCTGGGGGCAAAGGAGGATGAGGGGGGTCCTGGGGGTAAAGAGGGACTGGAGGGTCCTGGGGGATATGAAGTGCCTGGGGGCAAAGGGGAGATGGGGTCCTGGAGGCAAAGGGGGACAAGGGGGTCCTGGGGGACAAAGGGGGTCTGGGGATCCTGGGGGCAAAGGAGGATGAGGGGGTCCTGGGGGTAAAGAGGTGATGGGGAGAATCTGGGGGGAAAAGAGAGGATGGGGGTCCTGGGGGGAAAGGGAGGATGAGGGGGGTCCTGGGGGTATGAAGTGCCTGGGGGCAAAGGGGAGATGGGGGTCCTGAAGGCAAAGGGGGACAAGGGGGGTCCTGGGGTGCATGCAGGGCCTGGGGACAAAGGGGGACATGGGGGGGTCCTGGAGACAAAGGGGGTCTGGGGATCCTGGGGGCAAAGGAGGACGAGGGGGGTCCTGGGGGTAAAGAGGTGATGGGGAGAACCTGGGGGGAAAAGAGAGGATGGGGGTCTTGGGGGAAAGGGAGGATAGGGGGTCCTGGGGGTAAAGAGGAGGTGGGGGGTGTCCTTGGGTGCCAAATGGGGACTGGGGGGCATGCAGTGCCTGGGGGCAAAGGGGGAATGGAGGGGGGTCTGGGGTCCTGGGGGCAAAGGGGGATGTGGAGGTCCTGGGGGGTATGCAGCACATGGGGGCAAAAGGAGGACTGGGGGGTCCTGAGGGTAAAGGGGGTCTGGGGTCCTGGGGGCAAAGGGAGACAGGGGGGTCCTGGGGGCCAAGAAGGGATGAGGGGTCCTGAGGGCAAAGAGGATGAGGGGGGGCCCTGGGGGCACAGAGCAGCTGGGGGCAAAAAGAGGTGGGATGGGGGTCCTGAGGTGCAAAGGGGGGATGGGGGTCCTGGGGGCACCACCCGCATGCAGAACCCCCAGCCGTGGGGTGGGAGCCTTTGGGGGAACACGGTGCTGTGGTTTCCCAAAGGGTTCGGGGCAGTTTTAGGGGGTCCCTCTAGGGGGACACCTGGGTTTGTGTCCCATTGCCCCCCCGGGGGGGTCCCACGGTTCTCACCGGGTCGGGAGAAGAGGCGGTTGGGCACGGCGGGGGTCCTCTGCTCGATGCACACCACCTTCTTCATGTCCTCGAAGCTGGGATCGCTGGGCACCGCGTCGAAGAAGGGCGGGCGATAGTCCTCCACCAGCCCTATGGGGGGGGACTCAGTGGGGTGGCTGGGGGGCACAGAAGCTCCAGCCCTAGATGAGGGTGTATGGGGTGCACAGCTCTGCTGCAATATGGGGCCTCAGTAGGATGGTCTGGGGGCAGGGGGCTCCAGTCCCATGCTGGGATGCACTATGGGGTCTCATTGGGGTGGTCTGGGGGGCATGGGGGCTCCAGACCTATATGAGGGTGCATGGGGTGCACAGATCTGCTGCTCTTTGGGGCCTCAGTGGGGTGGTTTGGGGACATGGGGGCTCCAGTCCTATAGGAAAGCCTGTGGGTGCTGCTCTATGGGGTCTCAGTGGGATGGATTGGTGGACATGGGCTCCAGCCTATGCTGGGATGCACTATGGGGTCTCAATGGGGTGGTCTGGGGACATGGGGGCTCCAGCCCTATATGAGGGTGTATGGGGTGCACAGCTCTGCTGCTCTATGGGGCCTCAATGGGATGGTTTGGGAGCATGGGGACTCCAGCCCCATGCTGAGATGCACTATGGGGGTCTCATTGGGGTGGTCTGGGGGGAATGGGGGCTCCAGCCCTATATGAGGGTGCATGGGGTGCACAGATCTGCTGCTCTGTGGGGCCTCAGTGGGGTGGTGTGGTGGCACGGGGGCTCCAGTCCTATGTTGGAGTGTATTATGGGGTCTCATGGGGGTGGTCTGGGGGGACAGGGGGCTCCAGTCCTATAGGAAGGCCTGTGGGGTGCTGCTCTATGGGGCCTCACTCGGGTGGTCTGGGGGCCAGAGACTCCATCCTGATGTAGGTACATGGGGTGCACAGCTCTGCTGCACTATGGGGTCCTATTGGGGTGGTTGGTGGGGTGGGTGTCCTCCCCACGTCGGGGTGCACTATGGGACCTCACAGGGATGGTTCAGGGGTCTCCAGAGCCGCCCCCAGCCCCTCTCCCACCCGACCCCACCAGCTGGCCCCACTAATCCCTCTTAGTGCCTCCATCTGTCCGTACACTTGGGTTTAACCCCCGTCTCCCCCACCCCACACCCCTCAGGGGCCCCGTTGGCCCCCAGCCCCACCCCTGCTCCCCAGCAATGCCTGGGGTCCCTATGGGGGTTAAAACTGGGGGGTGACGGTCACCCCATGCACACAGCCCCAGTAATTCAAACACTGACTCCAAAGGAACCCGGGGCGATCAGTGGGATTATCCCAACCAGACTGCGCCGGGGGGCCCTGCTGCTTCCGACACCCATCCATTAATTAACACCACTAATGGGCTTTGGTGCTGAACGGCAGAGGTTGGGATGAGGGGACCTCCGTGGGGACCCCGATGTCATCCCCGCGGCCACGAGGTCCCCCTTGGGGAGCTGCCAGCCGCTCTGGATGCTGCTTGTTTGCTAATCAGCAGCGAGCAAACAAAGCTCTGATTGAGTCTAATGGGCCCTTTAATCAGCCAGCCGGTGCTGACACCAGATTACAGTGTTTATAATTTACGGCTAATCTGCCGGGCGAGGGGAGAAAGCGGAAAAAAAAAAAAAAGAGGAGGAGGAGGAGGGATGGAGGGATGGAGGGCTGAGCTCACCATTGACGGCCGTGCGCCGGGTGATCTCCCACAGCACCAAGCCGTACGCCCAGATGTCTGTTTTCTTGTAGGATTCGAAGCAGTCGGTGCGGATCTGCTCGCTCAGCACCTCCGGGGCCATGTAGCGCTTCGTGCCCACCCGGGGGTTGTGGCCGATGGTCCAGGTAGTCGCTGCCCTGAGAGTGCATGACGGCCAGACCTGGGGGTGGAGGGATGGGGGGTTGGATGGAGGGATGGAGGGGTGGGTGGATGCAGGGATATGGGGTTGGGTGGAGGGTTGGATGGAGGGCTGGATGGAGGGTTAGTGGAGGGATGGAGGGTTGGTTGGTTGGTTGGATGGATGGATGGATGGATGGATGGATGGAGGGATGGATGGATATGGGGTTGGGTGGAGAGTTGGATGCTTGGAGGGATGGAGGGCTGGATGGAGGGATGGAGGGATATGGGGTTGGGTGGTGGTTGGATGGAGGGCTGGATGGAGGGTTAGTTGGAGGGATGTAGGGTGGTTGGATGGATGGATGGATGGATGGATACGGGGTTTGGGTGGAGGGTTGGATGGTTGGAGGGACAGAGGGCCGGATGGAGGGGTAGTTGGAGGGATGGAGGGTTGGTTGGATGGATGGATGGAGGGATGGATGGACTGATGGATGGAGGGATGGAGAGATATGGGTTGGATGGATGATTGGAGGGATGAGGGGTAGTTGGAGGCATGGAGGATTGGTTGGATGGATGGAGGGATGGAGGGATGGACGGAGGGATGGATGGATGGATGGATGGATATGGGGTTGGGTGGAGGGTTGGATGGTTGGAGGGACAGAGGGCCGGATGGAGGGGTAGTTGAAGGGATGGAGGGTTGGTTGGATGGATGGATGGAGGGATGGATGGACTGATGGATGGAGGGATGGAGAGACATAGGGTTGGATGGAGGGTTGGATGGTTGGAGGTATAGAGGGCTGGATGGAGGGGTAGTTAGAGGCATGGAGGGAGGCATGGAGGGAGGCATGAGGGAGGCATGGAGGGAGGCATGGAGGGATGGATGGAGGGATGGATGGAGGGATGGATGGAGGGATGGATGGAGGGATACGGGGTTGGATGGAGGGTTGGATGGTTGGAGGGATAGAGAGTTGGATGGAGGGATGGTTGGAGGGATGGAGGGTTGGTTGGATGGGTGGAGAGTTGGATGGGTGAATGGACAGAGGGATGGATGAACGTATGGATGGATGGACGTAGGGATGGGTGGAGGGTTGGATGGAGGAATGGATGGAGGAGTGGATGAACGTAGGGATGTCTGGATGGATGCACGGGCAGATGGTTGGCACCACGCGTCCCCATGGGGCGGCACTCTCACCCAGATCGGCGATGCAGCACTGCCGGTTGCTTTTCACCAGGATGTTCCTGCTCTTCAGGTCACGGTGAGCAATAGCAGGTTTGCCCTGCGTGCCAAAGATCTCCACGTGGAGGTGGACGAGGCCGCAGATGATGGAGGCTGCCAACCCCAGGCAGGTCTCCACGTCCAGGGTTGTCCTCTGCAGGTAGTCGTAGAGCGAGCCGTTCTCGTGGTAGTGGGTGATGAGCCACAGCTGGGTGCTGGAGTTCCTCGAGGTCATATCAGAGGCGATGAAGCCTGGATGGGGAGAGCAGTCGGGTGATGGATCCATCACGACGCCATCCCATCCGCAGTCCTCCCACTCACCCAGGATGTTGTCGTGCCGCAGCAGCACGGTGTTGTAGATCTCGGTCTCACGGAACCACGACTGCTCGTCCCGGGAGGAGAAGATCTTGACGGCCACGTTCTCCCCGTGCCACACACCTCGCCACACCTCACCATAACGCCCTTTGCCTGCCACGACCACGGCGCTGCCGTCACATGGACCCTCCAGACCCCAACCCTGACCCCATCCCAGCACTACAGAATCACAGAACTGTAGGGATCGTGTGGTCCAACCCCAGATCAGTTCCAACCATCAGTCAGGTCGCACTGTGGAATAGCTGTGGGGCGATGGAGGACCCTTCGTTCTTGTGTTGGGATGATCTTGGCCAACACAACCACCACCCAACCGCTCTCTCCCAGTGGGACAGGGGAGAACTCAGTGTCTTTATGGGGTTTTGGCAAACGGGGTTGGATCTCTGCTCTCCTCACCCACGCACTCCACGAGGGAGATCTGCCGGGCCACCGTGCGCTGGACAAGGAAGGGCAGCCCTGACCCACTGCCCGTGGTGCAGTCATCGTTCAGCAAATCCTACAGGACCGGGACAGCAGCGGTGTGAGACGGGTGGTCACCCCACACCCCTGGGACCCCAGGAGCTGCCCCACCTCCAGCGTGCTGTCTCCCACCATGGATGCCTTCAGCATCAGGTCCGTGTCCCCCAGGTCGCTGTGCTTGAAGAGGAGCAGCCTCTTGCGGCGGTGCTGGGCCAGCTTCCAGAGGAAGAGGATGGTGAGCGCCATGAGGACGAGGAGGGTCAGCAGCGGGATGAAGATCAGCAGGAGGAGGTTGGAGGGGGAAGGAGACTGTCCCGGGGCATTTTCTCCTGGTGGGGAGGAATGGTGGGTGGGAGGATGAGGGTGGGGTTGGTCCTAGGGAGGACTTGATGCTTTGGGTTGGATGTGGAGAGGGTGGAGGTCTTGGTGCCTTGGTGCTTGGGCTTGGAAATGGGAAAGGTGAAGTTTTTGGTGCTTGGGGATGGATATGGAAAGGGTGAAAGAAGGCCGAGGTCCTGGTTCTTGGGGTTTGGAATGGGGAGGATGGAGGTCTTGGTGCTTTACTATTGACATGGGGAAGGCACTGGGGTCACCCATGGATGGCAGCTCTGCAGACACAACCCAAGGAGAGGCACCAGGAGTGGGCACCCATCCCACACGGGAAAAAGTGACCCTAGAAATACCGAGCCAGGAGGGGGATGACCTAGAGACCCCATCCTCACATCCCCCATGCTCCTCAGAGGGGTCAGCCCGGAGCCCCGTACCTTTCAGGAAGACCTGCAGCTCGATGTTGCACATGCTGGTGTTGCAGCACCGGGCGCCGAAGTGCTCCGTCACGTAGGACTGGCAATTCTCCAGCAGGTGGTCCGAGAAGCAGCCTTTGTGCTGGGTGATCCTCCCTGCCTCCTTCCTCTTGCTGACGAAGCACACCTTGCCGGTGCAGGTGGGCACGGGACAGTGTGGCACGTCGCATGCGCATTGCAGCTCATCTGCAGGCACGAGGAAATCACGTTTGTCAAAGGGGTGGGGACGTCATCCATCCAGTGCCGGGATGCTGTTGGCTTTGGGGTCAACACTGTCCGTGCCAAAGAGCATCAGACCAACTTGGGACCGCCAGTAAAGGTTGGAGAGGACAGCAGGGTTGGGGATGTTGTCCATTCAGCATTGGGGTGCTGTTGGCTTTGGGGGTCTATGTTTTCCGTGCCTTGGACCAACTTGGGGCCACCAGGAGACACTGGAGGGGATCGCAGTGTCGGGGAGATCATCCCCCCATCCAGCACCAGGATGCTGTTGGCTTTGGGGTCAATGATATCCCTGCCAAAGACCCTTGGAACAACCAGGGACCGTGCCTCCGTCGCATGGAATGCAAGGAGTTGGGTGAAGCCATCTGGCAGCACACAGCTGGGGCCGCATCCTGCCCACAGGGAACGTCGGACCCGGACCCTGGGATGTTGTTTTTGGGCTCATCCCTTTGCTGCACTCCCTCCTCCCAAATTAGCTCTGCTTTTTGGCACAGAACAAATCCCTCCTGGAAGCAGCGAGTTCAGCACGAGGGCGGCCAGACGGACAGCAGCAGGGGGACAGACGGACGCCCACAGCCCCACTATGGCCCCATAGTGGTTCTCATCGAGCCAAGCTTGGGGAGGGGAGGGCGATCCCAGCCTGGATCCCTGGGATTGAGGATCAGCTCCGTTTCTGAGCAGAGCGAGCGGTTGGGTTCCCCAATGGCTGTGGCTCTGCTCCCATTTCTTGGCTACTCACCTGCAGCGAGGCCGAGAGAGAGGCTCAGCAGCACCAGCACGGCCCCAGCGTGGGCTCTGGGGGGCATTTTCCTGCAGGAATAAAAGGGGATGGTGGGCGGGGAGGAGGCAGTGGGGCATCCCACAGCCGTGTGTTGGGTTTGGGACGGGAGCGGCGGTGTCCCACGGGGAGGGATGTGCTGCCCAGCAGCGGAATGCAGCTCTGGGTGTCCCAGCTGTGGCTCTTCCTGGGAACAGGGTGAGGGTCCACACACTGCTGCACCCATACAACACAAACACCCATAGGACCCCCCACACCCCACAGCTCCGCTGCCGCCCCCCAGAGCCGTTCCCACCGCTGCCTCCGCGCAAACTTTTGCTTTTCCATTCCTTTCCATTTTTTCTCTCTTTCTGACGCATTGTTTCGAGTTTCCCCCTACCCCCCCCCCCACCCCACAGACCCCACTGCTGTCCCAAAGAGAGATCTTTTCTCACGGCCCATCCACGGCCCCCCTCCCCCCCCCCCCCCCCCCCCCCCCACCCCACGCCGCTCCCTCTGCCGTCTCCCCACTGTTCCCAATATATAAACACGGCCAAAGCGCCGTTTCCTGCAATTGAAGGAGCCCTGCCCGTGGGGCCGGGACAGGAATCAAGATTGTTTAGATTCTGCCCTTGATGGGGAGAGGCGGTCACGCAAAGCCCCGCTGCAGAAGGGCTTTTCCTCCCCAAAATAGATCGCTTTGTCGGCGCTGGCGGAGAGGAAGCGGCGAGCGGAGCTCAGTGCGTCCCATTGCGCCCTGCAGGAGCTGCTCTGGGAGCGCAGAGCTGGGGGTAATGATGGAGCCGTTGCACCAACGGAGACTGCTGCAAACGCAGCTTGGCTGCCTCGATAGGTGTGCGAGGTTTGCACACTTCTTGCACGCCTCCAGTTGCTCGTATGGCGCACAGCCCTCCTTGCGCCCCTCTCCTTGCATGCACGGATATCTTCTTGACCGCCTCCAGTTGCACACTTCTCACATTCCTCCCCTTGCACAGACCCCTCCTTGCACACCCCCAGTTGCACTCATCTCCTTACACGCCGCTCCTTGCTCACACCTCCTTGCACGCATCTCCCTGCACGCCTCTCCATGCACAGCTCTCCCTGCGCCCACCTCTTGCACAGCTCCCCACGCGCGCCCATCCTTGCACGCAGCAGCACAGCAGCGCTTCCCAGCGCTGCACGCTCCAGGCTCTGCTCTGCTCGTGCCCTCAGCCCCAGTTTGCACTCTGCCTCGCTGCACCTCATCCCAGTTGGAAACAGACCCAGAACCACAAATCCGCGCTCACCCACACCCGGATCCATCTCCTGCCACCCCACACGAACCCCATGGTCATGGGATGCAGCAGGAACGGGGCCGGCTCCTGATTCTGCTGAAAACCCATTGGGAAAAGCAGCTGAACCCCCCTCCCCAAACCCCCTCACAGCCCCCAGACCTGGAGCTGCTTTGGGTACCCCCCTGGTGCTAAATGCAACGGAAACTCTACGGGAAGAAAATGGGGGCGGAGGGAGGGCTGGGGGCTGTAGGATGGCACCCAGTGACCCACAGCATCCCAAAGGACACCCCAAACTCCCCAGCACACACCTACAGGGATGTAGGGTGGACTGTGGGACCGCACCCAGTGGCCCCATAGACCCACATAGGGCCACAGACCCATTCCCACGGCCGCCCCAAACCCCCCAGCAGGGGGAATACAGGGCGGGTTGGGGGCTGTAGGATGGCACCCAGCGACCCCATAGACCCACCAAATCCCCCAGCACTCACCTACAGCATCTGGGGACGATTCCCAGCTCCGGATCCTGCATCCCAACGCCGCGCTCAGCCGGGGATGCCGGCAGCGTTACCCCACACCCCACAGATCCTCATAGGGTCACCTCTGTGCCCCCCACAAGGCTCAGCCCCGTCCCGGCCCCACTGCGAGCTCTCTGCGTTCGGGATGTGGGAGAAGTCACCAAAAACTGTTCCTCCTCACTGCCTCTTCCTGCCTGGCTCTGCTCCACCGCTCTGGGCTCATAAAGCATTTCCTATTGCTGAGCACACGGCCCTGCGCTGCCTCCCTTCCTCCCGCGCATCGGCCCCATCCTGCTCTGTGCCCTCGTGCCATTCCGGCCCTTTTCCAGCCCTTTCCCTGTGTTATCCCAAATTTCCCGGCGGGATGGAGGTGTGGGGGGGCTCTGAGGGGCGTGCAGAGCATCCGTGGGGTCCTGCGCCCACCTCAAGCGCAGCTTTGGGGTCACGGGGGGTGAGGGATGCTGCTGTCCCATTGCATCGCCATCTGCTCCATATGGGGTTGGGGATGTGATGGGGGAGTGGAGGGGTTTCGCGTCACCTGCTGCCATCACCTGAGCCCGGTGTGATGGGGATGCAGAGAGGGTGCAAACTGTGGTCACATAAGTGATGCTGAGCCCCAGCCTGGGGACAAAGGGACCCCAGCGTCCCACTGGGATGCGGTCCCATAAGGGATGCTGTGCCCCAGACCCAGGACAAAGGGACCTATGGACACATCCCGCTGTCCCCCATGTGTCACCATCCCCAGTGGCACTGGGATGCAGCCCCATAATGGACACATCCCCCGTGTGCCCCCATCCCTTATGGCTCTGGGACGTGGCCCTATGGGGGATGCCGTGCCCCAGGACAAAGGGACCCACAGGCGCAGCCCCCACAGCCCCACTGTTCCCCACGTGCCCCCATCCCTTATGGCACTGGGATGTGGCCCTACAAGGCTCACAGCGCTTTGGGCCCAGGACAAAGGGACCCCATGTGCCACCACCCCTGCCCGCGTGCACCCCTGGGACTCACGCATTGGGGCCGTTCCCACAGTGCAGGCAGAGGAAGCGCTCCTTCCCCTTTTGCTGCCCCCAGGGTTGCAGTTTCGGTCACCCCAGATGGGGTCACACCCCCCCCCAGTGCCCTCCCCATATCACGGCCTCACTTTGCTCCTTCCAGACCCCCCTGCACCCTCTCCCCTAAGCAAAGGCAGGGCCTGAGCCCCGTTCCCCATAACACCACGAACCCAAACCGCACCGTGAGCCCCAAATAACCACAGCACGACCCCAACCCACAGCACGACCCCTCCCAGAGCCCCCCCCAACCCCCCCCCCGGCAGCACAGCTCCGCCGCAGCGCTTTGAGGTCCCTCTGCTATCTCACACATCTCCCAAAAGAGGAAGTTTTGTTGTTTGACGGCGACACAAAGCCGCCACCAAACCCACAGCAACCACGGGGGGGGGGGGGGGGGGGGGGGTCCCAGCAGAACCTCCCCCCTGTGGGTCACCATGGGGTGGGCGATGGGAGCTTGGCAACGGAGCAGCGGCATCCCTGGGAGTGGGGGACCGAAAATGCGCCCAAGGAGCAGAACCTGGATCAGCCCCACTGACCCCAGAGGGAAAAGGGCGAAGACCCCGCTGCCCCTCTTTGCATTTTTGGGCTTGGTTTGCAGCTCTGGCGCCCCACATCCATGCTCCTGCTGCATCACAGCTGGGGAGCACAACCAGCAAAAAGCTGCTGCATGGCATGCGTGGGTCCCCAGGGGGAGGGGGGGGTCCCCAAGGGGGCAGGAGAAGAGTCCTGGGGTCCCTCTTCCCTGAGCTGTTGGGTTGTCCCATATGGGAGATGCCCCCTGCAGCGCCAGGGTTCATTTGTTGAATCAATGCTGTTAACGTGACGAACTCTTCTGCTTTAATAACGGCGAGATTCCATGAGATCTGTGAGACCAAAGAGGCAAAAAAAAGCCCCCAAACCCCTCAAAATCCCAACCCAGAACACAACCCCCCCATCAGGATCCCACCCACCACCAGCAGATCCGAAGCGACAGCACGAGGGCGGGGGGCCACCCCAAAACCTCCAGCAGAAGAGCGGTCCGCACTGGGACCCCCCCCCCCACCTCAGCGCCCCTTTTTCCCCTTTTTCCTCTTCTTTTCCCCCTCCGCCTCCTCGGCTGCTCGCTTCTCCTCCTTCAGCTCCTTGTACCTCCATTTGGGCGGCTGTAACAGCGCCTTGTCGCGGCCACGGGGTCTCCTCTCCCTCCCGCACGCCGGCGGTGAGCTGGCTTTGCTCAGCTTGATCCTGGGCACTCGATCCCCGGGGAAGATGCAGTTGGCACGGAGCAGCCGGGGGAGGAAGCCCAGGAGGCGGTGACGGCGCGGTGCCATGTCCAGCACCGCTCGGTCCAACGCAACTTGGCCATTGCCAACTTGTTGGCCATGCCCCCACTAGTTCACCATGCCCCTCCAGTTGGCCATGCCCTTCCAGTTGGCCATGCCCCACCAGTTCACCATGCCCCTCCAGTTGACCATGCCCCTCCAGTTGGCCATGCCCTTCCAGTTGGCCATTGCACGATGCCGTCCCTGTGCCTGGCTCCTGGAGGATCTCCCGCCACCGAAAGCCTCCGCTTGCCCACTTCGGGTGGGCTATCAGGGCAGATGGTTTGGCAAGCGGTGCTCACAAAGGGGCTGGCGAGGGAGGTGGTCATCCTCACCATGTGGTCCAACACGCCGTCCTCCTCCGGGTCGCGGGGGATGCGGAAGGTGAAAAGGGAGCGGATTTTCTCTGCTAGCCGTTGGCTGCGGGATTTGGGGCTCAGGGCTTTGGCCACCAGCCCGGCCAGCGCCGGCCACTCGGGGAGGTAACGGGTGCCAAACTGCTCGGCCCGTGGGCGCCGGAGGAGGGTCCGGATACGGACGGTGGTCTCGAAGCGGCCGGTGAAGGCGGCCCACTCCCTGGCTGTCTTCCCTTTGATGGGGTCAACGGCGTGCAGGTCGGCTCCTGGGGGCAGGAGGATGAGAGAAGCGTCACCGAAGTGAAACTGCAGCATCAGCACGAGGATCACAGCCATCCCTCAGACCGCCATGGAGCTCATGGGATGGTTGGGTCAGGAGGGTCCTTAAGGATCACGGAACCACGGGGTGGTTGGGGAGGAAGGGACCTTAAAGGTCCCAAAGCCATGGAATGATTGGGTTGGAAGGGTCCTTAAAGATCATGGAGATTATGGAACCATGGGGATGGTTGGGTTGGAAAGGTCCTTAAAGCTCATGGAACCATGGAATCATAGAGTGGGTTGGGTTGGAAGGGTCCTTAAAGATCATGGAGATTATGGAACCATGGGATGGTTGGGTTGGAAAGGTCCTTAAAGCTCATGGAACCATGGAATCATAGAGTGGGTTGGGTTGGAAGGGTCCTTAAAGATCATAGAACTATGGGATGGCTGGGTTGGAAAGGACCTTAAAGATCATGGAAATATGGAATGGGTTGGGTTGGAAGAATTCCTAAAGATTATAGAACCATGGGTCAGCTGAGTTAGAAGGGTCCTTGAAGAGCACAGAACCATGGAATGGCTGTGTTTGGGTGAGAAAGGTCCTCAAAGATGAAAGAACCATGGGATGGTTGGGTTGGGAAGGTCCTTAAAGATCATAGAACTACAAGATGGTTGGGTTGGAAAAGTCCTTAAAGATCACAGAACCATGAGATGGTTGGGTTGGAAAGGTCCTTAAAGATCACAGAACTACAAGATGGTTGGGTTGGAAAAGTCCTTAAAGATCACAGAACCACAGGATGGTTGGGTTGGAAAGGTCCTTAAAGATCACAGAACCATGAGATGGTTGGGTTGGAAAAGCTGGGTTGGGAAGGTCCTTAAAGATCATAGAACTACAAGATGGTTGGGCTGGAAAGGTCCTTAAAGATCACAGAACCATGGGATGGTTGGGTTGGAAAGGTCCTTAAAGCTCACAGAACCATGGGATGGTTGGGTTGGAAAGGTCCTTAAAGCTCACAGAACCACGGGATGGTTGGGTTGGACTGGTCCTTAGGATCACGGAACCACAGAACGGGTTGGGTTCAGGTGTCCTTAAGCCCCCCCCACCACATCAGTGTGCCCAGGTCCCCCTCCCCAGCCCTGAGCACCCCGGGGATGGGGCACCCCCACCCCTGAGTTGGTCCCGTGGGTCTCACCTGCCAGCAGCAGCGCGGTCACGCAGTCGTGCTGGCCCTGCACCGCCGCCTTCATCAGCGCCGTCAGCCCGCGGGCATCGCGCCGCTCCACGTCCAGCGCCGGGAAGTAATTCAGGAGGTAATTAACGATGGTGATGTGCCCTTAGCAGCAGAGAAAACACCTTTTTTTTGTGCTTAATGAGGGATCCTTCTCGACCCCTGTGTTGTTTTGCTACGATCCCAGCCCAGCCGGGGGCTGTGCTGCCCACCTGCCTGCGCGGCCATCATCAGCGCCGTGTTGCCCTCCGTGTCCTGCTGGTTGACGTTCACGTAGGGGCAGTGCCGGAGGAGGGGCACGATGTCCACGAAGCCCCGGCAGCAGGCGACCATCAGCCCGTTCTGTTTGGGGGCAGCGCTCCGTTCGGGACCTCCACCCCACACCCCGAATCCCAAGTGGGGACGTTCTGCCCCACGGATCCGTGCAGCCCCACTGAATGGTGCCGAGGGCATCCCGACCCCCCGGGGCTTTGCCATCCCATCCCTGCCAATCCAGCATCCTTTGGGATCGGCCCGTTCCCAGCAGGTGTCCCCATTCCCAGAGCAGGGGAGGAAGGGGAAGTTCTGCCCCACTGATCCCTGCAACCCCACTGCATGGTGACCGGGAGACCCCGACCCCCCATGGCTCTGCCATCCCATCCCTCCTATCCCCAAATTCTGCCCCATGGAGCCATGCAAACCCTGGAGACCCCAACTCCCCATGGCTGCCCATCCCATCCCTCCTGCCCCCCAAGTTCTGCCCCCCCAGTTTCTGCCCATGCCTTCATACAACCCCTGAAGACCCCGACCCTCCATGGCTCTGCCATCCCCTCCCTCCTACCCCCAAATTCTGCCCCATGGAGCCATGCAAACCCTAGAGACCCCAACCCCCATGACTGCCATCCCATCCCTCCTGCCCCCCCAAGTTCTGCCCCATGGCTTCATACAGCCCATGGAGACCCCAACTCCCCATGGCTGCTATCCCATCCCTCCTGCCCCCCAGGTTGCGCCTCATGAACCCATGCAAACCCTGGAGACCCCACCCCCCCCATGGCTCTGGGATCCCACCCCTCTTCCTTCAGCATCCTCCAGGACCCCCCAGACCCCCCCCACTCACCCTGCATTGATGTCCAGCTCTGTGGCCTCCCCTCTGCCCACCCCACACCGCAGCCGTTCCCGCAGCAGCTGGGCATCGTTGCGCACGCAGCACTGATACAGACTCAGCTCCCCAGACCCCCCAACCCCGCGTGGGGGCTCCGAGGAGGGATAGACTGAATCATCAGAGCAGATGCTGCTGCTGTCCGAGGGCTCCAACCCGGCGCTGGAATCGTCTTCATCCTCCTCATCCTCGTAGTACAGCTCAGGCTCGGGGGCTGCAGCGCTCCCTGCTCCGCTGCGCTCATCGGTCATCGGGGCTGGGGGGGGTCCTGGGCTCAGTGCCGTCTGTATGGGCACAGTGTGGGGTGGGGGGTCACGGTCCCAAACCGACCCCAGTGTGGGAATTGGGAGCACGAGACGGGCAGGGAATGGGGCAAAAACCCAACCCTATAGCGGCTCTGGGTGGGGCAGCAAAGCCCCTTCTGGGGGGCAGCTATAGGGCAGCAAACAGAGCTGCACCCACAGCAGCTATAGGGCAGCTATAGGGCAGAGCTGCACCCACAGCAGCCATAGGGCAGCTATAGGGCAGCTATAGGGCAGAGCTGCACCCACAGCAGCCATAGGGCAGCTATAGGGCAGAGCTGCACTTACAGCAGCTATAGGGCAGCCATAGGGCAGCTATAGGACAGAACTGCACCCACAGCAGTCATAGGGCAGTCATAGGGCAGTCATAGGGCAGCCATAGGGCAGCTATAGGGTGAACAGAGCTGCTCCCAGCACTCCCAGCAGCCGTAGGGCAGCTATAGGGCAGAACTGCACCCACAGCAGCTATAGGGCAGCTATAGGGCAGAGCTGCACCCACAGCAGCTATAGGGCAGCTATAGGGCAGAGCTGCACCCACAGCAATCATAGGGTGAACAGAGCTGCTCCCTGCACCCCCAGCACCCCCAGGGCAGCAGTTCTGCACCCCCAGTTCCCAGAGCAGCAGCCCAGGAACCCACAGCACCGCGTGGGGCCACCAGGCTGCAATTCAACCTTTTGCTCCTCAGCACCCGAGCCCAGCAGTGACCTCAGCTGCGCACAGCAGAGCACGGAGGAATTCTTTGCAGCTCCCTTCAGCCTCCCCATCCCTCCCCAGAGCCCCCAGTGGGGGCACGCAGCCTCACCTGGGGATGCTCACAGGGCTTCGCTTCAGGTTCCTCGTGGGCTGCAGACCATTCCTGCTCCCACCAGGGAAAAACCCCCCCTCTGCCCCCCCCCCCCAACCCCCCCCCCCCAACGTCCTGGATGGGGTTCAGCCTTTGCACGCCCCTGCCTGTGATTCCTCTCACGTTGCCCTGGGCTCAGCCTCTCCGGATCCCTTAATTCCACCTGCTGCCAAAAATGGCTCCGTCCATCCTGAGACGGATCAGGGCAGGATTTAACAGCCTGAGCTGCACGATCCGGGCCTGGGGGGGGGCTGGGGGGGGGTCACACCACAGGGCTGCTCCATAACCCCCCCCCAGCCCAGCCCAGCTCAGCTCGGCCCCAAAGCCCCCCCCCCCCCCGCTTCCCTCCACGTGGTTTCACTGCTGGGGTCAACCTGGGAAGCCGGCAAATTTCTGCCTTGCAATGGTGAAGCTAATTAAGGTGTGCTAATTAAATTCTGACAATCCCTTTGGAGCCGTGCATTAGAGCCGTGCATGCAGCTGCAAAGCTGCCATCCGTGGGGCTGCAAGAGCTGCAAGGGGCTTCAAGAGCTGCAAAGCATTGCAAGAGCTGCAAGGGGTTGCAAGGTGTTACAAGGGGTTGCAAGCATTGCAGGGGGTTGCAGGAGCTGCAAGGGGTTGCAAGAGCTGAAGGGGGTACAGGAGCTGCAAAGCATTGCAAGAGCTGCAAAGGGTTGCAAGAGCTGCAAGAGGTTGCAAGTGTTGCAAGAGGTTGCAAGAGCTGCAAAGCATTGCAAGAGCTGCAAGGGACTGCAAGAGTTACAAGGGGTTGCAAGAGCTGCAAAGCATTGCAGGAGCTGCAAAGCAGTGCAAGAGCTGCAAGGCGTTGCAAGAGCTGCAAGGCGCTGCAAGAGCTGCAAGAGGTTGCAAGCATTGCAGAGGGTTGCAGGAGCTGCAAAGCATTGCAAGAGCTGCAGAGGGTTGCAGGGACATCCCTGATTTTCCCCCCGCAGTTTTGTGGTTATGGGATCCGAGTGTTTTCATGGTGGGGGGGGAGGAGTTTGGGGGCAGGGCGAACTCTGCCCTGGTTCTCATGGAAAAAGGCCCAAAGGCCCCGAATCGAAGCTCTGCTCCCAGAACGGATCCCGAAGGTCGCTGTGCTCACAGCCCCTGCAAGGAGCAGCAGATCCCACCGGGACCCGGCTGTGTGCCCACAGCGTCCCTGTATCCCTTCCAGGACCCAGACCCCAAAAATCCCCTGATTTCAGTCTCTCTGAGTTGTTCCCATGTCTCTTCCAGGACCCAACCTCCCCCCCCACTCACAAATCCCCCCAAGTTCTGTGCCCCCAAAGTGTCCCCATGTCCCTTCCAGGACCTGGCCCCCCCAACCCCCATGGATTCAGTGTCTCTGTGGTGTTCCTATGTCCCTTCCAGGACCCGGAGCCCCCCAACACCCCTCAATTCTGTGTTCTTGAAGAGTCCCTATGACTCTTCCAGGACCTGGATCCCAAATAATCCCCCACTGAGTTCTGTGCCCCTGAAGTGTTTCCATAGCCCTGCCAGGACCCAGACCCCCCAAATCTCCTTCAGTGTCCCCAGAGTGTCCCAATGTCCCTTCCAGGACCCAAACCCTCAAGCCCGTGGATTCTGTCTCTCTGAGGTGTCCTCATATCCCTTCCAGGACCCAGAGCCCATAACCCCTCCTTAAGAGCCTCTATGACTCTTCCAGGACCCAGACCTCCAAAAGTTCAGTGTCCCTGTAGTACTCCCATTTTCCCTCCCAGGACCCAGACCCCCAAACGTTCAGTGTCCCTTCCAGGACCCAGACCCCCAAAATCCCCCATTGGATTCTATGTCCCCAAAGTGTCCCCATTTTCCCTTCCAGGACCTGGATCCCATAAGCCCTCCGTATTTTGTGTCCCTTAAGAACCCCTATGACTCTTCCAGGACCCAGACCCCCAAAAGCTCAGTGTCCCTTCCAGGACCCAGACCCCAGACCCCCCCATTGGATTCTACACCCCGAAATGTCCCCATTTTCCCTTCCAGGACCCCCAACCCCCGCAGTTCCCCCCCCCATTGGATCCCATTGATCCCTTATGGCTCTTATGGGGTCACCGGGGGGTCCCTGAGCCGCAGCGCTGTGCGCTGAGCCGGGCGCGTGAGGTCAGGGGGTGGGATTTGGGGGGGGGGGGATGCGCGCTCCCCCGCCCCCGGCAGCGCTGTCACGCGTGGGGCCGCGGGGACGCGCGTGGGGGCCGGGGCGCAGAACCGCCCGCTGCCGCCAGGGGGCGCCGGAGAGCGGAGGACTGGAGGAAGGGGGGGGGAGGGGGATATGGGGGGGTTTTGGGGGGGGATTTTGGGATATGGGGAGAGGGGGGGATATGAGGGGGGACGGTGGGGATGTAGGGGGGATTGGGGGGGGTACGGGGGGGTATGGGGGGCATGGGGAGATATGGGGGGTATTGGGGGGGAGGGGGATATGAGGAGGGATTTTGGGGCGTATGGGGGGTATGGGGGGGTATGGGGGGGACATATGGGAGTATTGGGGGGGTGTGGGGGGGTATGGGAAGGGAAGGGATATGGGGGGTATTTGGGGGGCATGGGGGGGACATATGGGAGTATTGGGGGGGTGTGGGGGGTATTGGGGGGGTATAAGGGGGTATGGGGTGGAGGGGGACATGAGGGGGTATTTGGGGGATATGGGGGGCATTGGGGAGTATGGGGGGGACATATGGGAGTATTGGGGGGATACGGGGGGGGTTTTTGGGGGGTATGGGGGGTATAGGGGGTATTGGGAGGTTTTTGGGGGGGTATGGGGGGGTATGGGAAGGGAAGGGATATGGGGGAGTATGGAGGGGAGGGGGGTACATGAGAGGGTATTTGGGGGGATATGGGGGGTATTGGGGGGCATGGGGGAGGAGGAGGGTTATGGGGGGGACTGAGGGTTATGGGGGGGATATGGGGGGGGGGCTCTGCTGTTGTCACTACGATGGAACGGTCCCAGATGTGATACCCCCCCCCCCCTCCCACCATAACCCATGGGGACAGTGCAGATCCATGGGGACACTGCGGAGCCATGGGGACACCACAGACCCATAGGGACATCACAGATCTACGGGGACACCATGAACTCTTAGGGACATCACAGACCTATAGGGACACCCATATGGACACCACAGACCCATGGGGACACAATAGACCTATAGGGACACCCATAGGGACACCATAAACCCTTAGGGACACCATAGATCGATAGGGACACCCATAGGGACACCACAGACCCATAGGGACACCCATAGGGACACCACAGACCCATGGGGACCCCACAGACCCATGGGACACCACAGACCTATAGGGACACCCATAGAGACACCACAGACCCTTAGGGACACCACAGACCTATAGGGTCACCATAGACCTATAGGGACACCCATAGGGACACCACAGACCTTAGGGACATCACTGACCCATAGGGACACCACAGACCTATAGGAACACCCATAGGGACACCACAGTCCCATGGGGACCCCACAGACCCATGGGGACACTACAGACCTATAGGGACACCTATAAGGACACCACAGACCATAGGGACACCACAGACCTATAGGGACACCCATAGGGACACCACAGACCCTTAGGGGACACCACAGACCTATAGGGACACCCATAGGGACACCACAGATCCTTAGGGGACATCACTGACCCATAGGGACACCACAGACCTATAGGGACACCCATAGGGGACACCCATTAGGGACACCACGGGGCCTATAGGGACACCCATAGGGACACCACAGACCCTTAGGGACACCATAGACCTATAGGGACACCCATAGGGACACCACAGACCCATAGGGACACCACAGACCTATAGGGACACCCATAGGGACACCACAGACCCATAGGGGACACCTATAGGGACACCACAGACCTATAGGGACACCCACAGGGACACCCATAGGGACAGCACAAACCCCTGGGGACCCCCTGCAGCACCCCTCGCTCTCCCATTGAACCCAGGGGCTTTAAATCACTGCTGACGCCCGGGAGCAGCAGCGCAGGTTTTGGGGGGGGGGGGGGGGGGAGGATAATGGGGAGGGGATTTAGGGCCGCTCTGATCTTTCACCCCTCGCTCCGGGTCCGGCCCGGTGGTCTCCTTGGGGTCACCCACCCTCAATTCCCGGCATCTCCATCACAAAACGCGGCTCAATAACTCAGAACGGAGGGGAAGCGGAGGGCGGGGATGGGGGACCGGAGCTGCGGTCAGCGATGGGTCACGGCCGGGGGGGTGGAAATGGGGGGGGGGAAAGGGCCGGGGGTGTCACCTGGGGTGTCCGAGCCTCCCCGATGTTGTGATCTATGGAGGATGTGGTCCGTGTGGGGAGGTGATGGGGGGTCATTGGGGGCACTGGGGGGGAGTATGGGGTGGCAATAGGGGGTTATGGGGTGGGACTAGAGGGGTATGGGGTGGCACTGGGGGGCTATGGGGTGGCAATAGGGGGTTATGGGGTGGGACTAGAGGGGTATGGGGTGGCACTGGGGGGCTATGGGGCACTGGGGGGTCATTGGGAGGCACTGGGGGGTATGGGGTGGCAATAGGGGGTTATGGGGTGGGACTAGAGGGGTATGGGGTGGCACTGGGGGGCTATGGGGTGGCAGTAGGGGGTTATGGGGTGGGACTAGAGGGGTATGGGGGTGCACTGGGGGGTATGGGGCACTGGGGGGTCATTGGAAGGCACTGGGGGGTATGTGGTGGCAATAGGGTGTTATGGGGTGGGACTAGAGGGTTATGGGATGGTAGTGGGAGGGTATGGAATGGCACTGGGGGGTAACTGGAGGCACTGGGAGGTATGGGGTGGCAATAGGGTGTTATGGGGTGGAACTAGAGGGGTATGGGGTGGCATTGGGGCGTAACTGGGAGGCACTGGGGGGTTATGGGATGGTACTGGTGGGGTTTGGGGTGGCACTGGGGGGATATGGGGTGGCACTGGGGGGATATGGGGTGGCAATAGGGGGGTTATGGGGTGGGACTAGAGGGGTATGGGGTGGTAGTGGGGGGCTATGGGGCTCTGGGGGGTAATTGGGAGACACTGGGGGCTATGGGGTGGCAATAGGGTGTTATGGGGTGGGACTAGAGGGTTATGGGGTGGTAGTGGGGGGCTATGGGGCAACTGGGGGGGTCATTGGGAGGAACTGGGGGGTATGGGGTGGCAATAGGGGGTTATGGGGTGGGACTAGGGGGGTATGGGGTGGTAGTGGGAGGGTATGGAGTGGCACTGGGGGGTAATTGGGAGGCACTGGGGGGTTATGGGATGGTACTGGTGGGGTATGGGGTGGCACTGGGGGGTAATTGGGAGGCACTGGGTGAATATGGGGTGACACTGGGGTTGTGGGTGGCATTTGGGGGGCTATAGGGAGGCACTGGGGGGTTGTGGGGTGGCAGTGGGGGGGAGATGGGGGCCCTGCAAAGCACGGAGGAGCGCTCAGAGGTTGCTCTGCATCCTGCAAAGTCAGCCTGGGGTGCAAAGGGTGCTCCTGCACGTTGCACTGCCTCGCTGCACATCGGTTGCTGCAACGGTTTTGCTGCGCAGTGCAGCCCCCAATTTGCTGCATGTTGGCTGTTGCATTGTTTTGCTGCACGTTGCATGGTTTTTGCTGCACACTGCAGCCCCATTTTGCTGCATGGTGGCCCCATTTTGCTGCATGATTTTGCTGCACGTTGCATGGTTTTGCTGCACAGCACTGCCCCATTTTGTTGCACATTGCAACCCCCACTTTGCTGCATGGTTTCACTGCACATTGCATGACTTTGCTGCACGTTACTGCCCCATTTTGCTGCACATTGCATGGTTTTGCTGCATGTTGCATGGTTTTGCTGCACATTACCACCCCATTTTCCTGTGCACTGCATGGTTTTGCTGCACAATGCTTCCCCATTTTGCTGCACGTTGGCTGCTGCATGATTTTGCTGCACGTTGCATGGATTTGCTGCACAGTGCAGCCCCCATTTTGCTGCACGTTGGTTGCGGCATGATTTTGCTGCACGTTACTGCCCCATTTTGCTGCGCATTGCATGGTTTTGCTGCACAGTGCTGCCCCATTTTGCTGCACGTTGGCTGCTGCATTGTTTTGCTGCACGTTGCATGGATTTGCTGCACAGTGCTGCCCCATTTTGCTGCACACTGCACAGTTTTGCTGCCTGCTTTTGCCCCGTTTTGCTGCACACCGATTGCACACAACACCTCCCCCCCCCCCCCCCCCTCCCCCCCCCCTCCCCCCCCCCCTTCCCCAATCCTTCTTAATTCAATGCTAGGGGGGAAAAAAAAAAACCCAACCAACCCCCCCCCCCCCCCCACCCCAGCGCCCCCCACCGAACAGAGCAGCGCTTCTGATTAAATTACAGCCCTGCGGATCAATTTCAATTTCTCCTTCCCCCCCCCCCCCCCATCATTTTGCAGTGGGGGGGCGGCGCACATTGCATTCATTAGACTTGCAGATCGCTGCGCTGCGCTCATTTGGGAGCCGCGATGAAATTCGGGAGGATGAGATGAAGGGGTCTCCTCTGCCCCCCCCCCCCCTCCAACTCCCCCCCCCATCCCCAATTCCAACCTCCCCCCCCCCCCCCCATCCGCAGTAATTGCATTTCTGGGGCCGCAGATGGTGTCGGCTCCGGATCGGGGCTGTAAAGAAGATGGATGGTGGGGGGGGGGTGGGAGGGGGGGGTGGGGGGTGAGGGGGGGGGTGAGCACCCCTTCATTGCCAGTGCTGTGTGCGGTGCCCTGTAGGGGCTGTAGGGTGTCCTATGGGGGCTGTAGGGTGCCCTATAGAGGGTGTAGGGTGCCCTATAGGGGCCGTGGGTGTCCTATGGGGGCTGTAGGGTGCCCCATAGAGGCCTTGGGATGCACTATAGAGGCCTTGGGATGCCCTATAGGGGGTGTAGGGTGCCCTATAGGGGGTGCAGGGTGCCCCATAGAGGCTGTAGGGTGCCCTATAGGGGCCGTGGGGTGTCCTATGGGGGCTGTAGGGTGCCCCATAGAGGCCTTGGGATGCACTATAGAGGCCTTGGGATGCCCTATAGGGGGTGTAGGGTGCTCTATAGGGGGTGCAGGGTGCCCCATAGAGGCTGTAGGATGCCCTATGGGGGCTGTAGGGTGTCCTATGGGGGCTCTGGGGTGTCCTATGGGGGCTGTGGGATGCCCTATAGGGGCTGTGGGGTGTCCTATAGGGGCTGTGGGGTGCCCCATAGAGGCCTTGGGATGCCCTATGGGGGCTGTAGGGTGCCCTATAGGGGCTGTAGGGTGCCCCATAGAGGCCTTGGGGTGTCATATAGGGGCTGTAGGGTGTCCTAGGGGGACTGTGGGGTGCCCTATAGGGGCTGTGGGTTGCCCTATAGGGGCTGTGCTGTGCAGCACTGGGAGGTGTGGGGAGGCAGTGCCAGTGACCCCCCCACCCCATTCCCAGTCCTGATATCCCATTATTCCCAGTTCATAGATCCCATTCCCAGCCCACGTTCCCAGGTTTGGTGCCCCCTTCCCCCCCCACCCCCCATGTCTTCATTCCCAGCCCACATTCCCTATTCCCAATCTGTGCTCCCCAATCCCAATCCATGTTCCCTAATACCCCTAATACCAACCCATGATCCCTATTCCCAGCCTACATTCCCCAATCCCAACCCATGTTCCCTAATCCCAGTCCATGTTATCTATTCCCCACCCACGTCCCCTATTCCAGACCCACGTTCCCTATTCCCAATCCATGTTCCCTAATCCCAGCCCATGTCCCCTATTCCCAAACCATGATTCCTATCCCCAGCCCACATTCCCTATTCCCACCCCATGCCCTCTATTCCCACCCCACATTCCCTATTCCCACCCTACATTCCCTATTCCCAGCCTTATTCCCATCCCATCCAGCTTTCTTCCCAACCCTTATTCCTAACCCACATTTCCACCTCGGGGTTCTCCCATCCCAACAGCTTGGGGACACAGAAGGGAAAGAAGGTTCGGGATGTCCCCACACTGGGATGCTGCCCCCACACTGGGATGCTGTCCCCATACTGGGATGATGCCCCCACACTGGGATGCTGTCCCCACACTGGGATGATGCCCCCATACTGGGATGCTGTCCCCATACTGGGATGCTGTCCCCATACTGGGATGCTGCCCTCATACTGGGATGCTGTCCCCGCACTGGGATGCTGTCCCCGCACTGGGATGATGCCCCCATACTGGGATGCTGTCCCCATACTGGGATGATGCCCCCCCACTGGGATGCTGTCCCCATACTGGGATGCTGTCCCCCACTGGGATGCTGTCCCCATATTGGGATGCTGTCCCCCCACTGGGATGCTGCCCCTGTACTGGGATGCTGTCCCCATACTGTGATGCTGTCCCCCACTGGGATGCTGCCCCCACACTGGGATGCTGCCCCCACACTGGGATGCTGTCCCCCACTGGGATGCTGCCCCCATACTGGGATGCTGCCCCCACACTGGGATGCTGTCCCAGCACTGGGATTTCCCCACCCCATGGCCGTACGGACGTCACCACGAGCAGAGGACGGATCCTTGGCAGCGCTGTGAGCGGTGACGCTTCCACCCCACAGATGATGGATGGGAGCAGCAGCGCAGCTGTGCCCACTGCTGGAGGGACGTCCCCCCCCCCCCCATTTGTCACCCTGCCCTCCACCTCCTGCCAACAGCCCGTGCCCTTGTTAACTCTTTCCTTCATTAACCCAGGGGCGCCTGGGAGGGACCCTCTGCTCCCCAAATGAGGAGTGATGGAGGATCCCAGTGCTCCCTGCTCACCCTACAGTGTGGTTTCCCCTTTGCTTTGGGGTCACATAAGGGATGGAGGATCCCAGTGCTCCCTGCTCACCCTACAATGGGATTTCCGCTTTGCTTT
Organism: Chrysolophus pictus; assembly: GCA_037305975.1. Taxonomy (NCBI): domain Eukaryota; kingdom Metazoa; phylum Chordata; class Aves; order Galliformes; family Phasianidae; genus Chrysolophus; species Chrysolophus pictus. The sequence continues at coordinate 629,085 of CM074608.1, forward strand.
GGGGTTGGTTTTGGGTTGGAGGATCTCAGTGCTTACTTTTCGCCCTACAATGGGATTTCCCCTTTGCTTTGGAGTCAGATAAGGGGTGGAGGATCCCAGTGCTCCCTGCTCAGCCTACAATGTGGTTTCCCCTTTGCTTTGGGGTCAGATAAGGGGTGGAGGATCCCAGTGCTCCCTGCTCACCCTACAATGGGATTTCCCCTTTGCTTTGGGGTTGGTTTTGGGTTGGAGGATCCCAGTGCTCTCTTTTCACCCTACAATAGGGTTTCCCCTTTGCTTTGGGGTCAGATAAAGGATGGAGGATCCCAGTGCTCCCTGCTCACCCTACAGTGTGTTTTCCCCTTTGCTTTGGGGTTGGTTTTGGGATGGAGGAGCCCAGCCCGCGGTGCACTTCGGGGCGGTGTAACCCGACTCTCCCATTCCTGTCATGTTTTACATGGCCGGGCATGTGGTGAGATCGTGTTTGGCCAACCTTTGCTTTCCCCAAAGGAGGGAACGGAGGGGCCACCGTGCCGCCGATTTATTGCGCCTCCGGAGAGCTCCGAAAAAGCAGATGCCTTCAGCTTAATCTGCCCCGTTGCCATGCAAACCCCCGACCCGCTTTGATGTCCCCCGTAAATGCTCCATGTGTTTCCAATAAACGGAGGTTTTATCGCTGGAGCTGTTAAAGGCAGAGCTGGAGGGGGGGGGGGGGGGGGTCGTCCCTCGGATCTGGGGGGGCTGCTTGGGGTAAATAAACCTTCTGCTCTCGGAAAGGGGCTCTGGTGTTGTCCCTTCCCCATGGTGTCACCTCCCCATGGGGTCCCTTCCCCATGCGGGTCACCTCCATATGTCTATCCCCTCCCCATTATGTCCCTTCCCCATGGGATCCTCTCCCCATGGTGTCGTGTCCATATATGTGCCCCCTCCCTGTGGTGTCCCCTCCCCGTGATGTCCCCTCCCCATGGTGTCCCCTCCCTATGTGTGCCCCCTCCCCATGGTGTCCCCTCCCTATATGCATCCCCTCTCCATGATGTCCCTTCCCCATGGGATGCCCTGCCCACGGTGTCCCCTTCCTCTGCGTATCCCCTCCCCATGATGTCCCCTCTCCATGGTGTCCCTTCCTCATGGTGTCACCTCCATGTGTGTGCCCGCTCCTCATGGTGACCCTTCCCAAGATGTCCCCTTTTCACGATGCCCCCTCCCTATACATATCCCCCCCCCACCGTGGTGTCCCTTCCCCACGGTGACCCCTCCCCATGGTGTCACCTCTCCATCATATTCCCTCCTCATGGTGTCACCTCCCTATGTGTACCACCTCCCATTTGTGTCCCCTCCCCATGGTGCCTCCTCCCTATATGTGCCCCCTCCCCTTGAGATCCCCTCCCCATGCTGTCACCCCTCTATGCACACCCCCTCCCCACGATGTCCCCTGCCCATGGTGTCCCCTCCTAGTGGTGTCACCTCTCCACGTTGTCCCCCTCCCTACGGGGTCCCCTCCCCATTATGTCACCTCTCCATGATATCCCCACCTCATGGTGTCCCCTCCTCATGGTGCCACCTCCCTATGTGCATCAGCTCCCAGTGATGCCCCCTCCCCATGGTGTCCCCTCCATATGTGTATCCCCTCCCCACGATGTCCCCTCCCCATGCTGTCACCTTCCTATGCGTATTCTGAATGCTGCATGCTGCAGTGTTCTCTGCAACGTCTGTTGGCCCTTTCTGTGCCCACTGGGCAGCAGACTTTGGGGTCTGGGGTAGGGGGGTTTATTCTCCCTCCCCATTCCCCCTTTGGCTGAAGCGTGGTGTCAGCGGCACCGCTGATATACGCTGCAGAAGGGGTCAGCAGCGCCGGTATTCTTTATTTTGACAGCGCCATGAAAGTGTTATGTGGCCGCAACGCCTCCCCACTGCTCCGCCCCCCTCTGCCTTTATCAACCTGAAAGGACCCATGGCCCTATTTATGACCCAACTCGAATGGCGTGGCGCGCGGGGACGGCCCACCAGGAGCGCTGATTTATGGACGCGGCACACAAAGCCGACCCTCCAGGACGTCCCCTTTTGGGTGCATTTGCTGCATTTTGCCCATTCTTCAGGGCCTGTGGTGGGACTGTGAAGATCATAGAACCATTAGGGGGGTGTTTTCGGAGGGACCTTAGAGATCATAGTGCCATAGGATGGTTGGGTTGGAAGGGTCCTCGAAGATGAACCATGAAATGGTCAGGTTGGAAGGGACCATAAAGATCATAGAGCCATGGGATGGTTGGGTTGGAAGGGACCTTGAAGGTCATAGAGCCATGGAAAGGTTGGGTTGGAAGGGCCTTAAAGATCATCAACCATGGAATAGTGGGGTTGGAAGGGTCCTTAGAGATCATAAAACCATGTGGTGGTGGTTGGGTTGCAAGGGTTCTTTAAGATCGTAGAACCATGGGATGGTTGGGTTGGAAGGGTCCTTAAAGGTCAGAGAACTATAGAATGAGTTGGGTTGAAAGGGTCCTGAAAGATCACTGAACCATGAGATGGGTTGGGTTGGAGAATCATGGGATGGTTGGGTTGGAGAATCATGGGATGGTTGGGTTGGAAGGGTCCTGAAAGATCATGGAACTATGGGATGGCTGGTTGGAAGGGTCCTTAAAGGCCATCCAGTTCTAACACAGCACATGGGTCTTCTGACTGTATTTGCTCTTTTCCCACTGGTTTAACAGAAAACCAAGAGCAGAGCAGGCCACACAAGTGCTGCCATTGTGCCTTTCTCCCCCGGTGTTGTTGTTGATGACATCTGAAGTCGGTATGCGAAATGCCTCCGCTCCCAGCCGTGACACGTCGCTGCTTGAAGCAGCCCAGCAGGGCTCTGCTTTCCCTGTGTAATTACTGCCAGACCCCAACTCGTCCCTGCGCTCCCTGGGGATGCACAGCCTTTCCCTGCAGAGGGGATGGGCTGAGTTAGCAATTTCCAGTGCAAAACTTGCAAACAAATGCAGCACGAAGGGTTTCTCCACTGCTGGTGGAGAGCTTGCTCGCACGCTGTGGGGCTTAGCACGGGTGATTCTTCTATCTCGACCAATTTATGCTTGTAGGGAGGTCAGCCAGGGTGCAGGGTGCTGTAACCAGGGTGAGAAAAGCTCTTGACAAGAGCACGAGGGCTCTGCTTTATGTCAAGCGCCAGCCCCGCACCTGCAGTGCTTCCCTTTGGTGCAGTGATGGCAGCGTGGCTGGAAGCGTCCGTCCGTCTGTCCGTCTGATGCTTTGCTCATTACCTGTGCTCTGCACTCCAGCACATGGCACCCAGCGTCACTCAGCCCTGGGGACACATCCTGTGTTGTGCATCCCTCATCCCTGCAGCCCAGGGTCCCCGTTTGCACCCTGGGAGCAGCGCAACTCGTGGGCTGAGGGGCAAAAATCATAATTGCATGGGTTTCTTTTTACGAGGTGGATTTTTTGCAGGGGCTCGTTGTGGGAAAAGCAGATCCAGGTGTTGCACTCAACCAAGTGTGAAGAGAGGGCAGGGGAAGGGCTGCAGTGTGGGCTGTGCTGCATGCAGGGGTAGCATGGGATGGTCATCGTGTCCCCATGGGTTGGGGACTGGAGGAAGAGGATTGGGGAGGGGAAGGGATGAGTGTGGGGATGGGTGGGTGCATCCTTCTTCCCTTCCCTTCCCTTCCCTTCCCTTCCCTTCCCTTCCCTTCCCTTCCCTTCCCTTCCCTTCCCTTCCCTTCCCTTCCCTTCCCTTCCCTTCCCTTCCCTTCCCTTCCCTTCCCTTCCCTTCCCTTCCCTTCCCTTCCCTTCCCTTCCCTTCCCTTCCCTTCCCTTCCCTTCCCTTCCCTTCCCTTCCCTTCCCTTCCCTTCCCTTCCCTTCCCTTCCCTTCCCTTCCTTTTCCCTTCCCCATTATAACCCTGATGGACAAAAAGAACCAAACACAGACTTACACACCTGTAGACATTCACACCATTGGTGTTTTGTCCTCCGTTCCATCACCACTGAGTCTGGTCCGAATCCACACCACATCCAAAGAGTCTCGGAGTCTCCAGATTTGGGACTTCACCAAAACACCGCTATTTCCTGACTTCTGGGGGGCAGCAGAAAGATTGAAGTCCTGCTCTCCACCCAGAAGTCTTGCAGAAAGTCAAGATCTTCCTCAATGGAGATGTTCAGAATGTCCGTAACGATGCACACGCAGAGTTCATGTTTCATTGTGCTTTGATTTATCATCCCTTGAGTTAATTATTGACCTTAGCTTTGCCTCGGTCAATATTTACCTCCCCAGCTCAATAAATCTCGACGTTCACCTCAACAGAAGTCAATATCTGCTTAGTGTTTATCTATTCCCTCAGTTGCTAATTTTGCTGAAAGCTTTTATTTATTCTCGTAGCGCGTGCTGCCTTGGCACACGGCACGGGGGATCAATCCTTCCCTTGGACAAAGCCTTTGCTCCTCCATGGTGCAACGAACCACAGGTGACGTTGATACAGCCAAGGTCTCATCCAGTTGGCCAACTTTCAGGCGTTGGGGTTTGGTGATGGGGCCGATGGCTTTGCTAGGACCATGGACAACAGCCTGATCTACCACAGCTGTGGAGCAAAGCCCCATGTGGGACGTGTTGGGAGCCCCATGGTGGGACGTGTTGGGAGCCCCATGTGGGACGTGTTGGGCAGCCCCATGTGGGACGTGTTGGGAGCCCCATGTGGGACGTGTTGGGAGCCCCATGGTGGGACACACTGAGCAGCCCCGTGGGCTGGGGGAAGGACACGGTCTGCATTCCCTTCTCCACCCCAGTGCCATCTGCAAGGTCTGTGCTTGCGATTCCTTGGCCAACCCTGAAGACGCTGCAGCTCTGATGGGTTCTGAGCCATTGGATGCGGACACAGATTTTGTCAGACCATCACCTGACTTGGGAATGGTTCTCTCTCCTCCTCACCTCTCCCTGTACATCTCCATCCCCACAGTCCCCGATCCCTCTGTCCCCACGAGGAGGAGCGCGGGACGACCTCCATCTCCACACTCCTGCCTCGAACTTTTAATATTTTAATTGAGTGAATTGACCTGGACTCGTCTATTGAACTCTGCCTGACCTCTTAAATAACAGGTCAAGGATTTAGCTTGGCGGCGCTGACCTCTTCCCTTATCTGCTAATACTGCTCCTCTCTCAATTAGCTGCCATCTCCCGGCCCCGGTGCTGGGACCACTTGGCCGGCGTCAGTGTGGCTTCGTGTACGCACGAGTGGCTCCGAAACGGAGCTCATTGGGGCGGTCCCATCCACAGCCCCTTCCTTAGGGACAGACCTCTGCGAGGGGACGTGGGATGGGAGCACCCAGAGGATGCTCGTTTCTCTTTGGGATGGGGCAAAGTGATGCTGGGAAGGTCTCAGAGCTGCTCCAACATCGTGCAGCGTGCACAGGATGGATTTTCCCCCATTTCTCCACGCGTTACGGGGCATCAAGAGGAACGTCGTGGCATCAGTGTGTCTGATGAACCAAAGCCAAGTGACCACTTTGAGACATCTGGGGACAACCATGGGGTCCCTCCGCAGGAAATAACGGATAACCCTCCCCAGGAGAGCGACTGCAGCTGTGAAAGTGACGCTTTGGTGTCACGACAGGAACAACACCCTGAGCAAAACCTCCTGCGCGGCAGCTGAAGCAACCCCTGCACGCATAGCTCCGGTGCACAGACGAGAGTTTTGCACCTCCACGAGCCCCCACATAGCATCAGGACCCCCATGACCCCCATGGCTGTGCCACCACCCCGGTGCCACGCAGCTGCCGCGTGCATCTGCTCGATGCTTTGCAGCAACCACTGGCTCAGCACGCACGGCAAATGCACGCGGAGATTTGCAGCGCCATAAAACTTCGCCTGCTCCAATTTTATCTCGGCGGAGCCCCGGCTCGTGGTTACCCAGCCCTGCTAAATTAGAGCTGGGCTCCGCATTCCAGAGTATAAATATCTGCCATTGTAGTGCTGAGGAATGCGAGCGCGTTGGAGGCTAAAATTAAAGAGCGGGGAAGGAGGCAGCTCGGGTTACCAGAAACAAGACTCCATTGTGCTCCCATTGGGGCTTGGCTTGGTGCAGGGGACTGTTCATGCTTAGGAACGGCCTGGGTTCAGTGCAAGGGGCAAAGGAGCTTTGATTGCAATTTTGGGTAGATTTAATGGCCATTTTTTGGTAGCTTTAATTGCAGCTTTTGGGTATGGAGCTCGAAACTGAGAGCTGCTCCCCACCCGGTGCTTTGCAGTGGGGCATTTCCCAGGGGCTGCATGGCATCTGTGCCCACGCTGGGTGCTCCTTTCCCTTTCCTTTCTGCTCCCCACCCACAGGGAGCAGCAATCAGTAAATCACAGCATAAAACCCCAGACAGAAACGTGTAGGGATGCGCTGAGCCATCGGCTGCCCCTTACACACATCTGTGGGTCCGTGCTTCTCCCCTTGGGGGGATGATGCCCAAAGCCCCTCCGGTGCGCTCCCTGCACAGAGGTATTTCTGCCCTCTGGAAAAAGTGGGGCAGGAGAAATCTGTGCCTTTTCCTTCTTAAAATCTGCGTTCTGCAAAGGAGTGGCAAATGGGTCAGGGCTGGGCTGTGCAGAAAGAAAGCCACTGGAGTTCTCTCCTTCTTGCTGCAGATGGATCTTGCTGCAGATGCAGGTGTCTGCTTGGCCAAAATGACCAACAGGGTTAGGAAGGAGATACAGGATCACAGCAACAACTGCAGCAGAAAAAAAGTCAGGTTTGCTCACTGCTTGCTGCTTTACATCGAGGTGAGATCTTTGCAAGGCTGTGGGGCTGAGCTCTAATTTCCAACGCAACACACAGCTGAGTGCCCGCTGCCTTTTCCATCCCCTTCCACAATCCTTTTTCTGCCCTAGCAGCACCAAAAATCACAAAAGAATGCAGTGCACTGAATAGGAAGGATCACTGAGTCCAATTCCCAACTCCACCCCAAACCCAAACCCCGTTTCCAAGCGCTCCATGGCCCACTCCATCCCTTACTCTGCTCCTTTTCCTGCCTCAGCAGCACAGATCAGGACAAAAAAAAAAAAAAAAAAATCCCTGAATAACACAATATCTCAGATAGGAAGAAGCCCTGAGCCCATTTCCCAACTCCACGTGGCACCACCCCAAACCCAAACCCCATTTTCAACACTCCTTCAGCTGACGATGACCGCGTCCCCGCAGCGCGGCGCTGGGGGCAGCTCTGCCTTTAAGCACATCCAGATGTGGGCAGTGGAGCTGTGAAAGTCCTTCTGTGGCTGCAGCAGAGGCCGTGGGGGGCGCAGAGCCCGGAGGCGTCGCTCAGGGGCAGATCCCATACATCAACGTGACAATTTGGGGACCTCTCTCCGTTGCGGCCCCATCCCCCATCGCCGACCCCGATCCTCCAAAAAATCACTGCAGGCTTTTGCTAAGCAGACAAACTCACTCCCGAGCTGAGCAAAAAGCATTTTCTGCACTTCTCTGCACGTGCAGAGGTTGCATTTCCCCCAAAGCAGGGCGAGAACGCTCGTTAGGGAAATTGTCCTCGTTAAGAAACCCGCTCAGCCCCATTGCAGGGAGAGGCGATGGGTGAGGATGCGGCACCCGCGCGGGTCGTAAATCAGTGCCTCTCTGTAATTTTATGTAACGTTAATAAATCAGACAAATGAAAATAGCTTGGGCCTTGTAGGGCATAAATCAGCCCCCCGCTCCGGCACGGTGCTTTAAAATAATTTGTAGATTGATGGTTGTCCGCCTCCGTGAGTGGGTTGGGGGCCTGGGAAGATTTTTAATGAGCTCTGTGATGTGATGGCCCCCGGGCAGCGTTCCCCCCCCTCCCCATTTGGGCAGAAGAGGCTCTGTGTGCCCAGAGCTGAGCAGGGAGGAGGGCACAGGACCTCAGGTGTACCCTCAGTGGGGGTGGGCAGATTTTCCTCTTTTTATAGGGGAAAACGTCCCTTGACTGTGGGTGTGAACTCAGAGGGATTGAGTCCTCCTTTGGGCTCTTCTGTCCCTTCTGCTGGTCCAAAGGTCTGTGCAGCAGCATCACCAGTACCACCAGTACCACCAGTACCACCAGTACCACCGACACCACAAGCATCACAGGCATCACCAAAACCACCATCAACAGCATCACCGACATCACCAGCATCACCAACAACACCAGCATCACTGTCATCACCACCAACATCACCACCACCGTCACCGCCATGACGAACACCACCATCAAAATCACCACCATCATCATCTTCACCATGACCAGTTCCACCAACATCACTGACATCACCACCACCACCAGTACCACCAGTACCACCAGTTCCACCAGTTCCACCAGCCGTGGTGGAGGCTCTGGTTAAGGTCCCCACATGGCACGAAGTGTTTTTCCCATCTGAGCACCAAAAATCACACCCTGTCCTTCCTACGGGCACCGGTGCCACTCACCATCTGCAATGGGACGCAGCCCGTATCCAGATCCCATAACTTGTTTCACTGGCACAACCTGAATTCTCCAACTGCCTGCAAAGATGGGGTGGATGAGCAGCCCCCACCCCACAGACACCTCTGCTATTGGGATTTCAGCTTTACAGGGACCCTAAAGGGGACCTACGCCCCATTCCCAAGAGGGACAGAAACCCCATTCCCAAAGGGAACGTAAGACCTTTCCCAATGGGGAACCTAAACTCTGACTCCACATGGGACCTAAGATCCATCCCCAAAGGGGACCTAAGCATTGTCCCCAAATGAGACAGAAGCCCCATCCCCAAAGGGAATCAGTCCTGTCCCCTAATTTGGACCTAAATCCCATCCCAGAAGGGGGATACGTACAATGCCATGTATGCTCTGTCCCAAAGAAGACCAAAGCTCCCTCCCCCAAAGGGACATAAACCCCAACAGGAACCCATCTCACCACACGTGTGGGCTGAGCTGCGGTGCTTCCCATCCCCACCCCATTCCCATTGCTCACATCCCAAACACCCCACGAGGAGAACACGCAGCTCTTCCCAATCCCCCAACCCTACTGAAGGACAGCACCCAACAGCCGGTGTCACCTCTCCACGAACCATCACCCAAACAGCAGCAAACGCTGCGCATCACATGGCAGGACCTGGGATTATCCCATCTCGTCACTAAACCCTCACGCGACCCGAGGAATTTCCCCTCCCTGTGGGAGCACAGAAACCCCGGTGTTCCAAAGCAGGAGGTGTCAGCACGCATTTCTGCTGATGGTTTCTATCTCTGATCAAACAGAGATGTAATTAACGCGCTCGGACTTTGGATGGGGAGCTCATTTTTTAGGGGCATCACGGGGAGTTATTAGTGAAAACAAACTGCGTGACCCCATCCGGAGGTTCTGCACTAATGAGGGGAGGTGGAGCAGGGCTGGAAATCCGGCATCCCGCTTCGTGAAGGGCAGTGCAACCCAAAGGATGGCAAAACCCACTTGGTTGGTCGCTACTGGTGATGTGGCACAGAGTTCTCCTGCCAGATGTGCACCGCTGGGTGACGTCACTGCGGTCCCAAATGTCATTGGGTACCAAAAAAAGGCAGCTCCCACTTTGCATCTCCCAGAGATCTCATGTGGGGTTGGGTACCGAAAACCATCGGCTCCCACTCTTCATTGCCCAGAGGTCCCAAAACCATTGGCTCCCAATCTGTGTCACCCAGAGATCCCACGTGTGGTTGGGTACCAACAAATGTTGGCTCCCGCTCTTCATCACCCAAAAAATCCACGTGTGGTTGGGTACCGAAAACCATTGGCTCCCACTTTGTGTCTCCCAGTTATTCCATCTGTGGTTGGATACCAAAAAACATCATCTCCCACTTTGCATCACCCAAATGTCCCATCTCTGGTTGGATATCAAAAAGCATTGACTCCAAATTTGCATCTCCCTGAGGTTCCACGTGAGGTTGGGTACCAGAAACCATTGGCTCCCAGTTTGCGTCTCCCAGAGGTCCCATGTGGGGTTGGGTACCAAAAACCCCAAAAACCGCTGTGAGAGGGATGCTCACCCCCAACCCCTGGTATTGGTGCTCACATTTGTGGGATTTTGGCATCGTGCACAAAAATCCCTGCTGGTGTTGGGGTCACCTGTTGGGGTTCCTTACGCACGTCCCATCAGATCCTGTAGGTCCACCACGCAACACTCAGAGCTCTGAAGTAAAGCAGAGGGGTTCTGATCTGATGGAGTCACTTCTAAAGCATTTCACCCCCGTGGAAAGCCAATGGGAAGCGCGGGTGCCGGGATAAATCCCAATGTGGGAAGAGTGGGGAAACCCTCGTGGGTCACCGAGCGGCTGCTGTGGGAAGCAGTGCCAGAGCCCTTCCCTACTGCTGAATCAGAGCGGGATGGGAAAAATCAGAAATTAAGGATTTGTTGGGCATGCAAAGAAGCGGAATGAAGAGAATGTGAGGTGGGAGCAAAGCGTGCTCGGATGGAGCAGCGAGCTGCCAGAGCTCGTTTCCGCGGGAGAATGGCGAAACCCCAATTAGCGCTTTGTGTCGGCCCTCCTGCGGGGTCCCGGCCCACAGCAGTGCCCCACTGCGTTCCTGTCCCTCTGTGCACGGCTTTCTGCTCATCCCCCGGGGGAAAAAATCCCATTAATTGGTCGTGTTGGGGTTTTGCTTTGTCAGCAATATTCCCGTGCACGGGACGCAAAGGGAAAAAGAAATATTCCCATGCACGGACTGCAAATGGAGCAGGCAATATTCCTATGCATGGACTGCAAATGGGATGAGTAATATTCCCATGCATGGATTGCAAAAGGGGTGAGCAAGATTCCCATGCACAGCTTGTAAATGGGATAAGCAATATTCCCATGCGTGGATTGCAAAAGGGGTCAGCAATATTCCCTTGCACAGATTGCAAAAGGGATGAGCAAGATTCCCACGCATGGATTGCAAATGGGATAAGCAATATTCCCATGCACAGAATGCAAACAAATAGAGCAGGCAATATTCCCATGCAAACGAGATGAGCAATATCCCCATACGTGGACTGCAAATTGCAATATTGCCACGCACGGATTGCAGTGGGACACAGCAGAGCAGCAGAGCCTTGTCCCCACGTTGTCCCCACGCCGTGCTGGGGTTGAGCTGTGGGCAGGGAAATGCAGCTGCGTCCCCCATGGCTGCTGCTCCTGGGAGGAAAAATGAGCCCCAATCCCTGAGGGATTCAGCCCAGCCTTCGTGCAGGGGGAATTAGGGCTGTAATGTGATTACATCAGGGAAGGTCTCGATCTGGTTCGATAAAATAGAACAGGGGCTCCAGCAGCAAAGGAGAGGTGGCTGCTGGGTGTTCTCGCTGCAAAATTGACCTTAAAAAGGCGAATTTTGGGGTCTGGAGAAGCTCTCACATCGTCCCAGCCCTGCTGCTGTGGGGCAGTGCAATCCGGTGGGGCGGATAATGCCTTAATAAAGGGTTGTCTGCCCAACACCTCCTGCTGACACAGTATCCTTGGGGGCAACTGTTTGATTTTTGCGTGGTAAAGTAATAGTAGGAAAGTATGTCAGGTATTTGGGATTCCTCCCAGCGCCGCTCAGCAGCTGAGCATCCGGCCCAGGGCTCCCTGCGCTCCTCCAGGCAGGGATGGGGGTGCTGGGGGATGGAGTGGGGTGCTGGGATGGGGGGTGCTGGGATAGTGAGGGTCTGGGGATGTGAGCTGGAGGGCGTGGGTGCTGGGATGCTGGGGTATGGGGTGTCGGGGTGTCAGGGTGCTGGGATGCTGGTGTATGGGGTGTCAGGGTGTCAGGGTGCTGGGATGCTGGTGTATGGGGTGTCAGGGTGTCAGGGTGCTGGGATGCTGGGGTGTGGGGTGTCAGGGTGTCAGGGTGCTGGGATGCTGGTGTATGGGGTGTCAGGGTGTCAGGGTGCTGGGATGCTGGGGTATGGGGTGTCAGGGTGTCAGGGTGTCAGGGTGCTGGGATGTAGGGGGATGGAGTGCATGGGGTGCAGCAAGGCGGAGTGCGTGGGTCAGGTGCATGGGTGCAGGAGGCATGGGAGTGGGTTGCTGGGGTGCAGGATGTTGCAGTGCATGGGTGCTGGGATGCTGGGGTGCAAGTTGTCAGGGAGTCACGGTGCTGGGGTGCTGGGATGTAGGGGGATGGGGTGTTCAGGTCCAGGGTGCATGGGTGCTGGGGTGCTGGGTATGGGGTGTCAGGGTGCTGGGATTTGGGGGATGGGGTGCTGGGGTGTGAGGTCTTGGGGAGCATGGATGCTTGGATGTAGGAGATGAGATTCTGGGGATCAGGGTGTCAGGGTGTGTGGGTGCTGGCTTGCTGGGGTGCAAGGTGTCAGGGGATGGCAAGCTGGAGGACATAGGTGCTGGGATGTAGGGGGTTGAGGTGTATGGATGCTGGGGTGCTGGGATGCAAGAGGTTGGGGTACAGGACACCACGGTCCATGGGTGCTGGGATGCAGGAGGTCGGGGTGCACGGGCACTGGGATGAAGGAGACAGAGGTGAGTGGGTGCTGATATGATGGGAGGTCAGGGTGCGTGGGCTGTGGGATGTTGGGATGGAGAAGGTTGGGTGCTGGGATGCAGGATGCCACGGTTCACGGGCCACGGGGTGCAGGAAGGCGGGGTGCACAGATTCTGGGCTGGTGGGATACAGGAGGTTGGGGTTCAGGGATGTTAGGATGCTGGGATGCAAGTGGTTGGAGCACACGGCTGCTGGGATGCAGGACGCAGGAAGTTGGGACACACGGCTGTTATGGTGCACAGGATGTTATGGTGCATGGGGCGCTGGGATGTTGGGGTGCAGGGGCACCAGGGCGCTGGGATGCAGGACGTCGGGACCCACGGCTGCTGGGATGCGGGATGCCCGTGAGAGAGGGGCGGGTGGTCCATGGCTGCTGGGATGGGGGAGGTCGGGGCGCACGGGCTCAGAGCTGCCGGTCCCCCCCCGACCCGCCCCTCTCTCCCCGCTTTGTGCTTCCCCAACCCCACCCGGGCCCGAACCCTTCTCCGCATCCACCTCCGCCCCCCGCCCCGCTCCACCCCACCCCCCCCCATCCCCACCCCCTCTGCGCCCGAGGGGCCGCTCCGCTCCGCCGCTCCGCTCCGCCCCACAGCGGTGCACGGGGGGCGGTCCGTGGGCGTCGTGGGGGCCGTCCCCATAGCCCCAACCCTCGGCCCCAGCACAGCCCCAGCGCCGGCCCCACAGCCCCCGCCGCCCGCGGGCCGCCCCGCATTGTCCGGGGGCAGCGGCAGGATGGGGGTCCCCGCACGGCCGCCCCCTCCCGGGCTGCGTTAAGGCCCGTCGGTATGAGGAGGTGAGTGGGGGGGGGTCCCCGGAGTGGGGGGGGGGGCATTGAGGGAGGGAGGGGCGGTTCCCGGCCACGCATCCCCGTGCTGGGAACCCTCTCCATCCAGGCCGGAATCTCGGGAGGTTTTGGGGTGAAATAAGGCGATTTCGGCTCTTTTGGCGCTTCCTTCCGGAATTCAACGAGTTTTGGGAGTGAAATGAGGCGATTTCGGCTCTGCTGGCTGCAGAGGGGTCCCAACCCCACCCTGGGGGTCGGGCATCCTCCGAACCCCGAGCTTTGCCCATTTCCCTCCCCTCTTCCTCCCCCCCCACCCCCCCAAATAAATAAATATATAAATAAATAACCCGCACACCAACGGGGATCGCGGGGAGGGGGGGGGAAGGAGGAAGAGGAGGGGTCCGCGTCCCGGTTGTGCCCCCGGGGGGGTCCGGCCCCGAACAATGCGCGATCGTGAACGTCAAAACGACCCCGAAGCGCCGCGGGCTGCGAGCGGTGCGCGCCGCAGTGGGGAGCCGCTCCCGAAAGCGCTTTTTTGGGGGGCTTTTTTGGAGGGGAGGGGGGTTGTTTTGAGGTTTGCTTCTTCCTCTCGGAGGACAAAAGGCATTTGGGGGGAAAAAAAAACAAAACAGCACAGAAAGAGCGGAACAGAACGGCGATGCGGTGCTGCTGCGGGCTTTATCGCTTCTCTCCATCGCGGTGGTTCCGGGGGCTCCGTGCGCGTCGTCCCATCGCGGAGCACGAAATGCGCGGGGCTGCGAAACGGAGACAGCGAGCGGTTCGTAAGGGGGGAACCGAGAGGGAGAAAAGTGTGCAGGGCTGAATTGGAGCTGCGTGGGGAGATGGGAGCGGAGCCGAATGCAGGAGAGGGTGTGGGACTGAATTCGGAAGTGAATTCGGAACTGAATGTAGAACTGAGTTTGGAACTGAATTCGGAACTGAATTGAGGACTGAATTTGGAAGTGAGTGTGGAATGGACTGCAGAACAGAATGTGGAACTGAATTCAGAAGTGAATTTGGAACTGAATCAGAACTGAATATAGAGCCAAATTCAAAACAGTGTAGAACTGAATGTGGAACTGAATGTAGAACCGAATTCAGAACTGAATTTGGAGCCGAGCTCAGAACTGAATGTGGAATGGAATTCAGAACTGAATGTGGAACTGAGTGAGGAACTGAATGCAGAACTGAACTCAGAACTGAGTTTGGAACTGAATCCAGAATTCAGAGTAGAACTGAATTCAGAACTGAATGTGGAACTGCGTGCAGAACTGAATGTGGAACTGATGTGGATCTGAATTCAGACCGGGATTCCGAAGCGACTGCAGAACTGAATGCAGAACCGAGTGTGGAACTGAGTGCAGAACTGAACGTGGGTCTGCACTCAGACCAGAACTGCAGAGCTCTCAGCACGGAGGCACAGGGCTGTGGGTGATGCTGGGGGTGGCAGTGCTGCTGTTGTTATCAAACCCAACATTTGGTTTCGGTCTCTGCAGCAGAACTGTGTTGACATTTTCTCTTTGGGGATAATGAATGGCACGAACTGCATTGTGCTCCTCGGAGCGCTCCGGGATCCGCAGGAACGTAAACACAACAGCCTGGATTCATTGGCACTCTGAGCTCAGTGATTCCAGCAGCGCCGCTCCGGAGCTGCAGCTCTCCTTCAAAGTTTATTATGGATTGGAGATGATCCCCGTTAATTCGTGCCGGGGTATTTTATGGCTGACAGCTGTGGGACCGCAGCGGCGTTTATCCGTGGAGGGGTTCTGAGGGCTCAGGGGGGACTTTTGGCACAGAGCAGCGAGAGATCCCCCCCTTCTCCCAACTCCTTTTCTGCAGGGAAGGCTTTGGGCAGTGCCTTTGTTCTCCCGCGGAGCCCCCGCCGCATTCTTTCCTTTTGCCATTATCATTTTGGTTAAACAGAAAGGCGAGTTGTGTACCATATGGATCATGTTAACAATTGCTTATCTGCAAGCGGTGTTTTCTCCTCCCTCCTTTCCCCCCGCAGCCTTTCTCTCCCTCCCGACATCGGGGCTCTATCAGCATCCCCAGGGCCGCGCTCCCGTAACACAAAGCGCTCACATCCCATAGGACTTAATTCTTGAATTAAGGGGAAGCTCCAAAGTGAGCTTCGCTGGGAGAAGGAAAATTCATCACAGTGAGGGGAGCAGAGGGAATTTGTGGCCGTGGGTCCACGCGGTGCGTGGCCAAAGCTCTGTTTGTGTTATTTGCGGATCGCCGGAGCTGATGCGGAGATGCTGTCTGTGTTGGATCCCAACTGAGGGGCCACAATTCCCGCAGATCCACCCCGGGCTGCTCCCAGCTCTGTGTTTCTGCATCCTATCCATGGAGTTTGGGGTCTGCCATTCAATCCATTGGGATGAAATTGTGGGGTCTGCACCCCGCATCCATCCGTTGCTACGGGCCCAAATCTGGCGCTGAGGGCGAAATCTCGTGCAGAGCAGCAGCTGCAGGGTCACCTCCTCCTCCTCTAATGGCAAAAGCAAACAAGAGGGCTCAAGGAGCCGAAGGCGGCACTGCAGTGTGGGATCCCTATCCGTATCCATCACAGCAGGACCCCTATCCCAGGAGCCACAACCCCTTTGCAAAGAATCCTTCCTTCCTTCCTTCCTTCCTTCCTTCCTTCCTCTTCCTTCCTTCCTTCCTTCCTTCCTTCCTTCCTTCCTTCCTTCCTTCCTTCCTTCCTTCCTTCCTCACTTCCTCACTTCCTCACTTCCTCACTTCCTTCCTTCCTTCCTCACTTCCTTCTTTCCTCCCCCCCCTTCCTCCCTTCCTCTCTTTCTCCATTCCTTCCTCCCTTCCTCCCTTCATCCTCCTGCTCAGGTTGGCTGCTCTGCTGCAGTTCCCTTCTGCTGCTCAGGGAGGGCAATGCCCCCACGGTGCCGGATTTGCCGGAGGATTCCTACAGGGAATTTCTCGGAGCTGACGTTAATGCATCTGGAGAAGCGGTGCTGACCTCTGCGCGACGCTGACCTTTGCATTTATGCCATTGTAAACACTTTTCAGCTGTAGGTTTTGAGCTCTGGTGATTCTATGGCTCTGAGCTGAGCCTTTGTCATCCCTCGCATTGGCCAAATGTGTGGCTTCGTGCAGGTTTCAGCACTGCTGTCACCCCCAGGCTCCAAAAAACTCATTGCCACCGCTTGGGTTTGTGACACCGGGACCAAACTGGGCTTTGTCAGCATCAAATGGGAACATTCCCGTTGCTGGATGGCATTGGAGGATGGGGGAATCCCCACTGGGGGCCGAGATAATTCCCATTGGTGGGTGGGAAAATCCCCATTGGTGGTTGAAAGGATTCCCATCTCTGGATGGGAAAATTCCCATTGGCGGTTGAGAAAATCCCCATTGCTGGGTGGGAAATTCCCATTGCTGGGTGGGAGAATCCCCTTTGCTGGATGAGAAAATCCCCGTTGCAGACTCCTTCTCCCAGCCCCGTGCCCCGTCATCAGCTGCAGTTAACGTTGGTTAAATTGTACAGATCACCAGCACTGCTGTCCCCGCAGCAGCGCATGCCTGGGGCCACTTATCAGCAACCCCTGATCTTTATGGGGGCCCTCATAAACCCAGCCAAGGCCTCTCTGCTTCCAGCATGGAGCGGGGCAGGGTGCACATTGCATGGCTTCCCTCCCTTCTCTCCCGAGTGCAGAGCACTTGATGATGGAAAGAACGGACAGATGTAGGTGATTACAGCAGTGCCCTCGTGCTTGTATTGCAGTTGTGCCCCTCACTCCATCCCTGCTCTGGGCTGCCCCATTCTGCTGCCGTTTGCAGGCTGCGATGTCCTTCAGGCTGCGGTGCTTTCCTTCCAAAGAGCCACTTTTCTTTTTTTTTTTTCTTCTTCTCCCCCAAGAAAGTGAAAACGAATGTCAAGACAAATTGCACTTTAACCCACACTTGTCTTGTCTACAAAAAAAAAAAAGGCTGAATAATAGCAGAATAAGTGCCCCTTTCTCCTGCCCCGGCCAAACTCATCAGAGGAGGCCATCCCCAACAAAGAATTTGCTGTGTAAATAGAGGAGAGGTGCAGCAGCACGGAGCAGGAAGGAGCTCGTGGCCGCAGGGACACTGCAGCCCGTTCCCCATCCTTGCTCAGTGGCTCTCAGCTGCTCGCTGTCATTAATCTCCCTCCGTGTTCCCAAAGCGACGGCATCAGCTGTGGGCTGGCATTGTCAGCAGAAGTGAGGGGATGCTTCCAGCAGTGGGGTTGCACCCAGTTCTGCTCCTTGTCCCATAGGGTCTGTTGTGTCAGTGCTCCCTAAGGAAGGATGTGTTTGGGGCAGGAGGAGGTGGAACTGCATGGGCTTGGAGGTCCCTTCCAACCCATTCCATGGCTCCATGATCTCTAAGGTCCCTTCCAACCCAAACTGTGGTTCTGTGATCCTGAGGTCTCTTCCAACTCAACCATTCTATGGTTCCTTGACCTTCAAGGTCCCTTCCAACCCATAGGATGGTTCTGCCACCTTTAAGGCCCCTTCCAACCCAAACCATGCTTCTATGATCCCGAGGTCCCTTCCAATCCAGCCATTCTATGGTTCTGTCATCCTAAGAACCCCTCCAACCCAACCATCCTATGGTTCTACCACCTCTAAGGATCCTTCTAACCCAATCCATGCTTCTGTGATCTTTAAGGGCTCTCCCAACCCATTCCATGGTTGTATGATCCCAAAGTCCCTTCCAACCCAACCAATCTGTGTTTCCATTCCATCATGCCTTTACAATGGGAAGAGCTCACGAAGCCACCACCATTACATCCTACATCCCAGTGCCTCCCAGAGCAGGGGGAAGTAGTGTAATTAGCAGAGATGGCTGCAGAATGGTGTAATTAAATGGTGATGGGCTGTGATCCTGTGCCATTACAGAGGTTCTGTGCCCCCGATGTCACCAGTGGGCTGCGGGAGGTTGGGGTGGATGCGTCACCATGTGTCACCCATCCCATCCCCATCCCCATCCCTATCCCACTCCATCCCCATCCCCATCTCTATCCCATTCATCCCCATTCCCATTTTTATCCCATCCCATCCCAATCCCCATCCCCAAGCACAGCACTGGGCAGCTCTCAGCTCCCATGGGTCACCACGTTGGCCGCGCGCTCCAGGTACGCGCCGCAGAAATAACGCAGTTATGGATCTGACCTTGGGCTGTTCATATCCTCCTGGTACGAGGTGATTACTTTTTAATGAGTGGCTGCTGAAAAGGGAGGAAAATGAATTATTTCTGCCCTAGGATTAGCTCTCGGAGATGGGCCCAGCGCTGCGCGATCGATGCGCGCTCGGAGGCTGCACATGGCTCAGGACTGCTCCCCATTTCCCAGCACTGGGAACATCGATGCTTTTGCTCTGAGGGTGGGATGAAGCCTTGCCATGGTGTGTCAGGACCTGGAGAAGCAACTTTTGGCCTCATAGGTCCATGCTGGTCCTGCTGTCGTCAGGATCTCCCCTTTTAAGGGCAAATTTCCAACTTTTGGGGGACCAAATTCCCAATTTGTTCTGGTGAATTCTCACCTTCCTGGGGGCGAATTCCCACTTTCTTGGGAGCCAGTGCCCAATGTGTTGGGGGCGAATCCCCAGCTGCTTGGCATTTTACCTTCTGGTTTTGAGCAGGTCTGCACCGTTCTGTCATAAGCAGCAGAGATGTTCTGACCCTGCTGTAATCAGAAGCCCGATAACTGCACGAGGAGTGCAGGAGGTGGGAGCTGCAGGGATGTGTGGGTCCCCAAACCCAACATCCATCCTGCAGGCAGAGGGGAGATGCAGCCTGTAGGGCAGCGGTGTCAGCAAAGAAAGAATCCCCAAAGAGGGAACTGCTGGAAAATCCATTAGTGAATGGAGTGCAGGAGGGACTTTGGCTTTTCATGCTGCTGGGGCGGCGTTTAAGAAAGAATCGGGGAGTCAAAAGGCTTGGGAAAACAAAAGGCACCGAGGGAGAGAGGCCTCTGCACGGTGCGTGCCTTGGGGTGGGCGTGGGATGGGCTCTGCTCCCCCCGGGGCGCACGGCGGGGATGGATTGGTGTAAAAAAATGGGAGATTTTTGCTCCATTCCCCTTCGGAGCGTGCTGCACGGGGAAGGCAGCCGGGCAGAACATCCAACCGCGTTGCTAAAGGTGCTGGCTAGGGCAGGGAGGCTATCCAGAATTAGAGTTAATTAAGATTGATTCGTTCCGTGGAGGATAGGAGCTGGAGCGTTACAGCTACCGCTGCGCCAGGCTCCGCTGCACGCGGCAAATTATCTCCGTGCTGCAGCTTCCTCTGCAGCCCCCGGCCCTATGGCAGCACACAGAGCACAGGGGGAGCGAGGGGGGGCTGCTGCTGGAGTGGCTTTGCCCCCCGGGGGAGTCCGTTGTTGGAGCTGCAGCATGGAAAGCACCCGGAGAAGGGAGGGCCACGGTTGGGGGTTGAGGCTGGGGGTCTTCCAAGCAGAGCTGCAGAGCTGTTTGTTGCTTGTGGGGTAATGAAATGGAGCTGCAATGCTTTCTTCTTGCAAAGGGAAGCGTGCAGAATTGCTTTGTGCCTTTTGGGTGCCGTGCAAACTATTTGGTGCTTGCGGGCTGCAGAGGGTCTGCGCAAGGCTGGGGTGCAAATGAGAGCTGCGATGCTTTCTTCTTGCAAAGGGAGGAGAGCAGAACTGCTTCCAACCTTCTGGCGTCCATGCGTTTGTCCTGCAGGTGGTCTGTAAATGGTTTGGGTGCACATCAAACCAGCAGGACAGGGGTCGTGGGATGGGTTGGACGCGGTGATCTTGGAGGTCCTTCCCAAACTTAACGATCACAGGATTCCATGGTTCTGAGGTCGTGGGGCAGCAGAGCAGAGGATGGCATGAAGATGCCTTCAGACTGTTCCCCTACGTCTCCCTATAGAGCTCCGTGGGCAGAAGCAAAGCCCACACCTCGCTATGGGATGGGGCACAGGGCTGGGAGCGTTGTGTTGTGCTCCTTGTTATGCAGATTGTATGCAAATCGAGTCCATTTCACCTCTTCTGAGACCGCTTCTTCTTGGGGAAATGGTTCCACTGATCAGAAATGGACTTTTGTTTTTCCTCCCCATTGGAATCCTCAGGAAATGGGATGGGTCCAATGCAACAGCTCCAAGTCCGGCTCTGGAGAGCTCGCATGGCATCAAGGAATGAGATTTTGGTGACAGACTTTGGTGCTGGGAGCAGCATCTGTGGGCCACGTCCTGTGGGAAGGGAGCACTCACCCAAAGTGGGCTTGAATGACCTCAACGAAGCTTCTACCAAAGCTCTTCCTACTGGGAGCTGCCCTTCAGGATGGGCTCTGCTCGGAGGTCACAGCTGAAATGTCAACCCAGCAAACTTCTGACAAAATCGAGGGCTTTTGGGGCAGGAGAGCATCTGCAGGGTGAGGAGCGATGGCAGAGGAAATGACAGAAAGAGTTGGGGTTCTGCACGTGCTGGAGTGCCCCTATGGCAAAGTGGGCAGCACGGGGATGGATTCACGCTGCAGTTCATCCCCTGCAGGCAGATCCCAGCAGTGAGCATCCATGGACCAGAACCGTGTGATGCTGTGATGAAATAAGCCAATAATTCCCTTCAAATCTTTGTCACCCCTCTTCCTCCCATCCGTCTTAAGGTATTGAAAGGTGGAGCAAAACGCCTCAAACCCACCAATGGCACCCATTATCACAGAGACCCCCATCTTCCCACCCACATCCTCTGATCCTGGGGATTCCTCCAACCCCCAGCACTGCCTCTCCAGATGGAGGATGATGCTCAGCTGCTGCCAGGCTGAACAGACACATATTAATTTTTCATTCTCCGGACGGATCCCGGAGCTGCACAGATGGGCTGTGGCCCATTGCCCTTTGCATTGCATCCTGATGTCCAGCTGCTCCGGGTGTGATATATGGTTGGGCAGTACGAATGGCTGAGCCCCAAGCTCCCACGTGGTGGCTGATCCTTGTGGGGTGGGGATGGGGCACGTGGGAGCTGCCACCCTCCTTTTACCACACCTACGTTGGCTGTGCTGTGGTGGCTGTCCTGTCCTTCTCATTGTTGGGGGGCAGCTGGGAACGTGTTGGGTTCACCATGCAACCCAACTGCTGTCTTGTTGGCCAGCTTCCTAAAACTCCAAATCTGTGCTGTGCTGGAGGACCGTGAGCTGCACGGCTTGGATGTAGAGGAGTGGGAGATGGAAGTGTCCCCACGTCACCACCATGGACAGATGGAGCTCATGGCTGAGTTGCGCCATGGGGCTTTGGGTGCTCCTCTCCCCACTCTGATTAGAAGCAAAATAGCTGTGCAGGAAGCACAGAAGGTGGGAGCTGTAGGGGCACTGCCAAAGCTGATATCCATCTGTCCATCTCTGCAAGCAGAGGGGAGATGCAGCCTCTGGAGTACTGTGTCAGCAGAGAAGCCCCAAAGAGGAAACATCTGGAAGACCCATCAGGGAATGGAGTGCTGCAGAACCCTTGGTTCTTCGTGTCACTCTGTGGCCCCGGGTCCAGGGGGTCCCCTCTGGTTCCTGGGGATGTGCTGGAGGTGACCCAGCCAAAACATCACTGTGATCTATGGCAGCACTGTGAAAACACTTCAGCGCTTCGCCACAGCCCCCAGCTCCAAGCGCGCTCGCATTGGCCATAATTCTCTTTTATTGCCAGGATTTGACTCGCTGTAACACCAATGGTGCTGCTGTGAGCCAGGGGTGAGCCGGGCCAGGATGAGCTCTGCACAGCAGAAGCCAAAAAGATCATCAGGAAATGCCTCATTTACAAGAAATACCACCAGCCCTCCGCCCTCCCATGCACTGGAGCCTCGTGCTGCTCGGCCTCCGGTGAAGCACCGCATCTCCCGCAGTGGCAAAGCACTGAACCATGGCTGCAAAACCCCAGGGCTACAAAGCACTGAGGCACGGTTCAAGACCAGAGGCAAATCCTATTGCAGCAGCAAAGCTGTTCATGCAATAGCTGCACCCATGCTGCCAGGGCATGCAACAGGGCCTTGCCTGGACCAAGCTGAGGGTTCTGAGTGCAAAATCCTGCTGGGAAAACCCATCTGTGTGATGGAAAGAGATCGGTGTGAGCAGTGTTTGTGGGGACTATGGGAAATGTCAGGGGCTGGGCTGAGAGCTGGGACCCCCAGCAGCCGAGCGTGCTTGCTCTGTGGCCAATGGGGGAATGATGGAGCTAAGCAGAGTCTTGAAGAAGCAGAAATCCTCCCCCTGAAAAGGAGCCCTCAGCAAGATGACAGCAGTACGAGCAAAACGAGCGGCTCATCAGTTTGTTTCTGCTGCACGTGCTCCCTCCCTCCTCTGGCTGGTGGCTGCAAAGCAAAGGGGAAACTGAGGCACACCCAGCATCTGCAGGGCTGCTCCAGCACAGGTGCTTGCTTGGATTTCAACCCCAACTTCAGCGCATCATCGGCTCGACGCTCTGCGTGGAAACCTTCTTTGCCCTCCACATCCGTGGGAGCCCCATTCCTTCGGGGGAGAGCTGAGAGCACCCACTGCTGTGTACACACGTGTTTGACACCCCCAGCTGCACGAGGTCCCCCCAGGAGGGGGTGGGGGGGGAGCGCACCCCAACCCTGCGCCATCGGGACACCCTCGGCGCTGCGCCCCGGTTGCGCGCAGCAAGAAGGGCCCCGAACAAAAGCCCACTTCAGAGCCGCTGCTGAATAGATTAACAAGATTTCCATAATTAGGGCGGGAGGGAACAATAGGATTCTCCCCTGCCCAGCCCCCCCTGCCCGCCTTTGTCTTGCGCTGTGGATAATGGGGCAGCAGCGAGGGTGGGAACCGGCCGTGCCATTTGGTCACTGGACAGTAATTTTCTCACACTGCCAAGGGGAGCATTGAAACATCTGTCCCCGCTCCGAGCGCTCATTCACGTCACATCGCGGCCCCCTGACAACTTCTCCCCGTCCCACCAACCCTCCCCCTCCCCCGGTTTGCACGGCGTTCGCATGGCTTTGCTTTCCCTTTCCCAACTGCGCCGTGCGCTGAAGCGCTTCGGGTTTTGCAGCCGGGTTTTGCAGCCCTTCCGTGCTCTGCTCGCTGCGCTGATGCACGGCTGGGTTTCGTGCCGTGGGTTCTGCTTTGCTGCTCTGGGATGGAGCTGTAGGACCGCATCCCAGCCGACCCCGGGGCTGCCCACCCTCCTCAGGACGCTGCAAAGCAATCGCTGCGCTTCCTTCAAGCACGGATTTTTAGGTTTCGGGTGCTGGCATCCATCCACGCTACAGGGGGAAAAGCAAATTGCGTTTCTCTGCTTGGCACTTCCAGCACTGAGGGGGTTCTGAGCACCCATAGGAAGCATTTTGAGGCCCAAACCTGCTTTTTTTTTTTTTTTTTGCAGCTCAGCAACCATTTGGGTCCTGATCTAAAAAGCATATCTCTGTTCAGTGCCACAGCACCTAGCAAGGATGGAAACTCATTGTGCTTCACCCCCCACTCCCCCAGAACACACCTCTACATAATGCCTCACTCCTCAGCAAAGCCTCATTTTTCCCTTCCATAGCTCCTCGGTGCCTCTGCTCCCTTCTGGCCCTTACCACTCCGTTCTGCTCGTGCACAGCTCAAGGCAAAAACTGCAGCAGGAGCAGAGCTTTGCTGGGAAGCTCTCTCTTTGTGCTCAATGGAAAGGCCCTTTCCTGCACACCAGCTCTGGCCGAGCGTTTATCTCTGGGTAGCACTTTAATAATGGTGAGTAAATGCAGGGGGGGATGGCAGATAAAGCCACGCAAAGCCGCCATTTAAATCCTCTTGTGGAAGTTTGATATCCAAAGTGGAAGTACAAATGCCATATAAGTCAATTAAAGCATTAAGTAATCTAATTGTGCCGTGGTCACAAAGTGGCTTAAAGGCTGAATGGGACGTGAGGGCCCTCCTGCTCCCACTGCAGCTTTGTGTGGGGCTGGGGGGGCTGCTGGGGGGCTCAGCACGGCAGATAACAATGGGGCTGGGGGCTGCCCTGGCTCTTCTGCCTTTTCTTCCCCAGCAGGGACGTGCAGCACTATGAGGGGTTGAGCAGAGGGATGCAGGCTCATGTGGGACCGTGCTTCCATGTGTGTGCAGTGCAAGCCCATGTCCCCAACTGCCTTGGGAACTGGGGAGATGCACAGCTCCCACCCAGGCTTTGTTCCCTGAGCAGGAACATGTGGGATGTGTGGGGTTGTGTGGGACTGCTCCGTTCCCCATCGCATCGCTGCAGAGCTGTCTGTGCTCTCCCAGCTCTCTTCTTGCTGAGAATTTGCTGAATGCTATTAATGCATTGGCGGAGCAATTAATACGGGTGCCCTGCATGCAGCCAGAAGTTGGACTCAGCACTCCTTACTCCCTTCCAACCCAGGATATTCTACAGTTCAGTGATAATATGCCAAAAAACTATTAGTGTGTTATTGCAATGCGATGCAAAGTGCAGCAGTGACAGCAGAGCAGCAAAGCTCTATGCTGCAGCAGGTGAGGACTTGCTCAAATGCAACGGCCAGGGACACAGAAACAAAGGAAAGAAGCTGCTTACCTTTAGAAAGCCTCAGGTACACAGGGATCTCCTCCTGATGCCCTCCCCTCCACTACCAGCCCTTAAATGAGGTCTGGGAAGGGGTGGATCCTGGCTCCAGCCCTTCCATCACTCAGGTGCATTGCAGGGCCTGGGTTAGCCCTGCCTTCCCACCAGGTGCTCAATCACTGGGGCGAGCCATTATTTATATTCCATTCATTGTAATTATTATACATCTATTAATGTGCTGTTAATGCTGGGTCTGCAGTGGCCAGCCAACGCCTGGCTTCTGGTCCAGGTGAAACAAAGGGAGCAGGATGCAGGAACTGGAGCTGCTGGTGGGGTTTGGGAGGGTCTGGTACGATAGCATGGATGTTGTTTTCTGTTGGGTGGTGGGTTGGTTTGGTGATGTGGGTGCTGTCTTCTATTGGGTGGTGGGTTCATTTGGTGACGTGAGTGTTGTTTTCTGATGGGTGATGGGCTGGTTTGGTGACATGGGTGCTGTTTTCTGTTGGGTGGTGGGTTGGTTTGGTGACGTTTGGTGTTGTGACCATTAAAGCTTGAGCTGGTTGATTGCTCTGAAGTACTTGTTGGGAGAGTCTGCATCAGTGGTGCAAGGTGTTTGCACTGATGATGCAAAAGGGTGGTCGGGGGGATTTTTGACTGTAAGACGTGTAATTTAGGACACAGAGGTTGGAAGTAGATGGTCTTGAAGGTCCTTTCCAATGAAAGCCTTTCTATGATTCTGCAGTTCCACAATTCTGTGCAATTGGGATTAGGAGGTGCACCACGATCCGGGGGACAGGATGGTTTGGTGGCTTTTGAGCAGTGCAGGAAGGCACTTGTCCCAGTTTTGCTGGTCTCACGCTGCTGTAGATGTGGCTCTTGGGGTTATAGTCCAGTGGGCATGGCTTGATGGCTTAGACTTTGATAATCCTGGGGCTCTTTGACACCCTTAATGATACCACGATCCCTGTGTCCCGTAGGTCTGTCGAAGATGCACTGGTCACCAGAGCATGCCCAGTCCCTGAACCAGTGGCCAGAGCAGCACCTCGACGTCTCCTCCACCACCTCCTCACCAGCCCACAAGTCCGACCTCTACCCCAGCACCCGCCAGCGCTTCAACTACGCCTGGGCCAACGACGACATCTCAGCACTCACCGCCTCCAACCTCCTCAAGAGGTACGCCGAGAAGTACTCGGGGGTGCTGGATGCGCCCTACGAGCGCCCGGCGCTGAGCGGCTATGGGGATGGTGCCTTCGGGCCCGTTAACGGGCAGAAAGGGGACGGTGAGCCCTGGCCTGTGCCTCACAGCTCCGACGGCGCCTACCCACTGACCCCCATCCACGATGGCCTCCCCGGTGCCAAGGCCGTGGTGCCGCCCGCCGTGCCGGCTGGAAGCGCTCCGCTGGGGCTCGCCGGCTCCCCGGTGGTGTCGGCCAACCTCGCCGATCCCATCTATGCTGGGAATTCATGCGGAGCTGCGGCCGGCTCCGGCGGGCTGGGCTCATCTCAGGAGTACCCTGCGGGCTACGGCAGCACCTACTTGCCCTCTGGCTACTGCGGCCAACCCAGCACAGCACTTCCTCCTCCGCACCCACCCACCCTGCACAGCTCGGGGCTCCTGCAGCCCACGCACCCCTCATCCGCCCTGGTGCCGGGCTACGGTTCCTCCGGCCCCGTCTACAACTACGCTTCGGGCAGCTACGCCACACAGCCGGGCTATGGAGCCATCCACCCGCCCCATCCCTCCGCCTCCTACCTGCCCTCAGGCATCGCAGCCCCCACCCCGCTGCCGGCCCCCGGGCCCACCACTCGCCCATCCGTGGTGCCGGCTTACGGCTACCAAGCCGCCGGGTTGGCTTCGTTGGCTGTGCCGCCCTTGGGCACCGAGGCGACGGGCACCTTGAAGAGGAAAGCTTTCGATATCTCCGGCGGGGAGGATGAAGCAGAGGGCAGATATCGGAAATACAGCTACGAGCAGCCAAAGTCCCCCTACCCCATGTCGGACAACGGTGAGTGCCGAGGGAACGGCTTCCCCAGCGCCAGCAAGCGGCCGGCGGGCGGTGCTGAGGAGCACAGCAGTAAATATGGTGGGCAGGCGATGAAGAGCGTGGTCTCGCCACCCTACGGAGCTGGGGATGCCCCACTGCGACCCACAGAGTCCTTTGAGAAGTTCAGCCCTCCCCTTGCCAACGGGGAGCGGGCGGCCGAGCCGGGACACCCCTTCCCGTTGAGGCTGCCACCCAAAGCGCCCGTCTTCAGCAGCCAACCAGTGGAGGAGCAACCCAAAAACGTTGACCCACTGGTGTTGGAGTTGGTGAACACCAAGATCGTGGAGCGCGGGCCGCCCGTGCAGTGGACGGACATCGCCGGGCAGGTCTCCATCAAAGCAGCCATCGAGGAGGAGCTGGTGTGGCCCATCCTGCGACCCGGTGCCTACACCGGGGCCAGCAGGCTGCCCAGAACCATCCTCCTGTTTGGGCCACACGGCACTGGGAAGACCCTCCTGAGCCGCTGCATCTCCACCCAGCTGGGCTCCACGCTGCTGAAGCTCAGCGCCGCTGCCCTGCTCACCACCTGGAAAGCCGAAGCCGAGAAGATCCTCCAGACCGTCTTTTTTGTGGCCAAGTGCCGGCAGCCCTCGGTGGTGCTCATCATGGAGGTGGAATCCTTGCTGGTGGCCCAGGATGGCGGCCAGGCTGGAAACCTCAAGTCGCAGCTCCTCTCCTACCTGGACAATGTAGCTACCTCGACCGAGCAGAACGTGGTCATCATAGGGACCACCTCACGGCCCGGCAGCATGGACGAAGCTTCCCACCGGCGCTTTGCCAAACGTTTCTACATCTCCCCACCGGACAGCATCGCCCGGAGGCAGATCCTCCACCACGCCCTGGCTCAGCAGAGCTCCTGCCTGAGCGAGCGGGAGATGGCATCCCTGGTACAGCACACCGAGAGCTTCTCGGGCAGCGAGCTGATCCAGCTCTGCCAGCACGCCGGGGCCACCACGCTGCATGGACTGCCGGGTCAGATCCAACCCACCTCCTACAAGGACTTTGAAAAGGCCTTTTGCAAGGTCCGCCCCGCCGCCTCGCAGAAGGAGCTGGACTTGTTTGCTGAGTGGGATAAGATGTACGGGTCCAGGCACTGACCGGGAAGACCCGGCCACAACCAACATACCTCTTTCTTAGGGTTTCTGATAGGACTGGGCTTTTTTGGTCCTTTGTTTTTCTGAAGCAGTCGCTCGTTGAACTCAGGATAACCTATTTATTGTTCACCCGCCTCCCCTTGCAGCCGTTTCCAGACCGTAGAACCATAGGATCATAGAGCCATAGGAGCATAGAACCATAGAGTTGGTTGAGTTGGAAGGGAGCCTGAAGGGTCATCCAGTGCAACCCCATGCAGTGAGCATCCACATCTTGGTCATAGAACCGTGGAGTTGGTTGAATTGGAAGGGAACCCGAAGGGTCACCCAGTGCAACCCCCATGCAGTGAGCATCCACATCTTGGTCATAGAACCGTGGAGTTGGTTGAGTTGGAAGGGAACCTGAAGGGTCATCCAGTGCAACCCCCATGCAGTGAGCATCCACATCTTGGTCATAGAACCATAGAGTTGGTTGAGTTGGAAGGGAACCCGAAGGGTCACCCAACTCCAACTCCTGTGCAGGGGCCATCCGGATCTCAGTCATAGAACCAGAGAATTGTTGAGTTGGAAGAGACCCTCAAAGGTCATCCAGTGCAACTCCCATGCCACGAACATCCACATCCCCATCATAGAACCATAGAATTGGTTGGGTTGGAAGGGACCCCTAAGGATCATCCAGTGCAGCCCCCATGCCACGAACATCCACACCTCCATCACAGGACCATAGAATCAGTTGAGTTGGGAGGAAACCTTCAGGGTCATCCACTCCAACTCCTGTGGGCACCCACAGCTCGGTCGCGTTGCTCAGATGCAATGAGCAGAGCTGAAAACACGCCACAGTTAAAGCTTTCTGTGGGTGGATGGATGCACCAGTCCCTGTGTGCAGAGCTTTTCCTTCCTCTCACTTATTCCCAACCAAAGCATTGACCACAGCGATGGAGGAAGCGGCGCAGGGAGGGGGAGGTGGGGGGACCACAGAACCCAGGGCTTTGGAGTAAAATGCTGTAGATTGTTTAATATACTAGACTTGGTTTTTATTTTTGTAAGGTACGTAGGTTTTTTATTTTTTATTTTTTTGGTTTTTTTTTTTTTTGTCGGTGTTTTCATTTTGTTTCGTTTTCTTTTTAACTACTCAGGAAATGAATTACCTCAGCGTTTAAAAAAAAAAAAAAAAGAAAAAAAAGGAAAAAAAAAGAGGAAAAAAATGCGTTTTTCAAAACTCTTTCAATCTTCTCAGAAGTGGGGAAAAAAAAAAAAAAAAGAGAGAGATTTTAAGGGTTTGCGGAGGTGGGACAAAGCCGCCTCGTGCATTGGCTTCCAAAAAAATAATAATAATAATAATAAAATTAAAAAAAGGGTGATAGAAAGAAAGAAAAAAAAAAAAAAAAAGGAAAAAAAAAAAAGAAAGAAACCCACAACAAAACTTGAAGCTGTCGCAAAGATGGAAGTTGAATGTATTCTGGGTGCTTCTCACGCTTGCTGTGCCGCCGTTTGCTTTCCTTCCCGCTGCCCTCGTGGCGCTGGGGTCCCGCCGTGGTTTTGGAGCCGTTCCCCAGCACCACTTTTTGGCTCATTTCTTTCTCCCTCCTCGACTCCCCGTCCGGTTGGGTCGTGGCGGCGTTTCTCTTTCTTTTCGTTCGTTGGTTTGTTTGATTTTCTGCTTAATTAATTAAATAATGATGATAATAATTAATAATAATTAATAATAATGATGATTTTTTTTTTTTTTTTTTTTTTTTTTTTTTTAGTGCTATGTACTGTGTTTGGGAGTCGGTCTCCCCCCGAACCTCAGGGTCTGCGCACGCAGAGCAGGAGAAGAGCACTGGGGGCATGGGGTGCTCCCCCCCCTCCCCCCGCAGTGCTCAGGATGCCAAAGGAGCCAATTTTTGGGGGGGTCTTTCCCCCGTTTTTTTCTCATTTTCCCATTGAAATGTGCACGGGAGCCCCTGCACAAAGGGCATTAATGGGGACGCACCTCCGCCTCCTCCCCATCTCCTCCAAAAAGTGGTACTGGGTTCCTGAAGACTTTTTTTTTTTTTTTTTTTTTTTAATTATTATTGTTAATGATCACTATTTGACTTTGTACGCTCTCTGTAACCATTTCTACCTCATTTTGCAACATATTGTACATGAAAATATTTAATTCATGTCTTATTGATGTCTGAAAATAAGAAATGCTTTCGAGCTGTAATGGTCTACCTCAAGAAATACTGTATTTTAAAAAGAAAAGTATTACACAGTATTAAAGAGATTACAGAAAACCCTCCGGAGATCCCATGGTTTTGGCACCAGCTTTTGCCCGATCTCATCATTTTCAGCCCCAAACTGGGTGGCTGGGGAAGCGGGGGGGGGGATGATGCAGGAGGAGAAAGCATTGCAGTGAGGGGCAGTGGGTCCCCATCCCTTTTAGGGGTGGTTTGGGGGGGTCCAGGTGTGCTCTGGATCAGGAGAAAACTGGGGGGTTTCAGATGTACCCATCCTCTTTTAGGGGCTGTTGGGGAGGGGGGGCAGATGAGCCTTGTCCCGTTACTGGGGCTGCCTGGGGGGGTCCGAGTGTGCCCCTATCACTTGCTAGGGGTGCTTTGGGGGAGTCCAGGAGCGCCCCATCCCATTAATAGGGGACAGCTGGGAGGAGGGGACATGGCCCTTAATAGAGATAATTGGGGCTCAGCTCTGCACATCCCTTCCATAGGAGTAGTTTGGGTCCAATCCTCATTTGAGGGGGGTCGGGCTGTTCCACATCCCCTCGTCAGGGGCAGCTTGGAAGGAGGGGGTGAGTGTTGTAAATGCAAAGGTGGAAGAAGTGATCTCGTTAACGCTGTGCGACGGCTGCAATCTTTGGAGAAATCTCTTCTCCGGGGCAGCAGCGCTGCTCCTGGGTCTGCCCCACTTTTGGGGGCTGTGCTGGGAGCGCTGAGCAGAGCGGAGCTGCAAAAACGGGATGGGAACGGGGTGAACCGATGGGAGGCGGCTGTGACCGGAGCTGCAATGCCACCTCGTGGTTACGGCGGATGGACGGACGGACAGACGAACAGACGTCCTGGAGGGACGGACGGACGGACGGATGGGTGAGAGATGAATGGATGGACGGACGGATGGTTGGTTGGACAGATGGATGGATGAGAGATGAGTGGATGGAGAGACGGACGGATGGATGGACGGATGGTTGGACGGATGGATGAGAGATGAGTGGGTGGAGAGACAGACAGACGGATGGATAGTCGGATGGACAGACAGGCAGACGGATGGACAGACGCTGCTAGAAGTGGTGAAGGTGCCCTGAGGCACTTTGCAGGCAGCACGAGGTTCTCGGCCCTTCTGTAGGGCATCCTAAGCTGGATCCATAAGGATCACTGCATCCGACTCCAGGCTCCAGTCAGCACAACCCAAAATCAAACTCGGTGTCTGAGGCCACTGAATGGTTCTCAAACAGTGGGTTTTGGTGCTGCTCTGCTGGGAATGGAGCGCCCATGCAGGCTGTCCCCGTGCTGAATTTGAGGGGAGCGATGGGTCTGGGGCTGAGCTGAGAGCAGGAGGTGCTCAGCACTGGGAAGGGGCTGAGACACGTCCCTGGAATGCGCCACTCTGTGATGTCAGCTGGGGACACTGTGGTGGCGATGGGCGCTGGAGTGATGCTGGCACCCGCGGGGCTCATCCTGCTCTTGGTGGCAGTGGGTGGGCATTGTGAGGACGCGGTGGCAGCCAACGTTGGCCGTCACACCATGGCCCGCATCGCCGCGCTGCTGTCCCCATCTGAGTGCCGCCAGCTCCAGGGGCAGCTGATGGGACCCAGCGAGGACACGAGGGGACCGGAGCGGAACCCAAAGGACAGCATTCATCCCCGCGTCCCACGCCATCGCCCCGGCTGCTCGGAGGCTCTACGGAGGTGGCTGGAAATGGAGGGAGAGGTGACATCGTGGGACCAACTGGCCCGCAGCCTCCGCCAAATCGGGCGCCCCGACATCGCCCGGGAGTTGGGGAAAAACCTGAACCAGGACCGGAGCCTGGAGCTACGCAGGAACGTGGAGGAGTACGGCCGCAGCGTGCAGCATCTCACCTCCTCTCTGCTGCTGCAGGGCGAGCAGTACGGCATGGCACGGAGCAGGAGGGGCTCGGGGGATGTGGGGGATCTGCGCTTCGAGAGGCGGCCGCCCCCTCCCTACACCCGCAGCCTCCTGGGCTGGGTGGGCCCCGTGCTCTCAGGTATCCTCGGGGGGTTCGTCGCCTCCATCCTCATTGCTGTGGTCACTGTGTTCTCCTGTCACTGGGCACTGGGCTCGGTCACCTCGTGAGGTGGGGGCAGGACTGAACTGGAGCATCACCATCAGGTGCTGGTGGGAAAATGAAGCAATAAAGAGTTGTGGAGCGGAGCCAGAGAGCAGCCCTGTGTGTTGTCCTTGGCTTAGGTCGCCTTGAGCATCCGAAGGTGGATGTCCAATGGATGTCCAGTGGGCATCTCCTGTGAATTGTCACCGGGTGTTGGAATGTCTTTGGGTAGGGATGGAGCCAGGCTAAGCTCCCTTGGCCACATCACCTTGGAGCTCCCCATTGGATGGGGTCAACAAGGACTTGGTTGGGTCTCCAAGTCCCCAGTGGGGTCTCCCAGCCTCCAATAGGGTCTGCAAAGCCTTGGTTGGGTCTCCGATCCCCTGGACTTGTGGTACCCAAGCACTGCATGGGATCTCTGAGCTCTTCTTCTTTCCCTTCCCCCCCAGTGGGGGGATTCTCTGCTGCAACCGTTGCCACGATACTCTCAGGATGTCTGGGAAGGGGATGGGGAAACTGCTCCTTCCTCATGTGGGAACATCCCCAGGGCTACAGGAATCCCCTCCTGCTGAACTCGAGCATTTCAGCATCCTTTGCTCTCCTGGAGCTTTGCTTTGGGAGCAGTTGTTGTTCAGCTGCTGTTACGTTTTGTCTGAGTGTTTGTCTCCGTTTCTTAGAAAGTTCTCTGCAGTAATGAAACTTCTTTTGCTCCGGATCTGATTCCACCATCTGCATTGCTGTCATTGGAATTAAAACCTCTACTTTGCATCAAGAAACAGATTGCACCCATCCACAAAAATGGAAAGAAGAAACTGAAGGCCGAGTTGCACCGACGACGCCTCTGAAAGATGAGCGAAGCAGTTAACCACAGAATGCTTTATAAATGAAATCGTATCTCCTTCCCTTCAGAGAGGGCCGTTTCCTGGAGCAGCAGCACCGTGGGTTCCTGGCACTGCGCTGCTCCTCTCGGGGCTGTTCCTTCCAGGAAGGGAAGGTCAGAGCTGCACGGCGCCCCGCTGTTCCCGGACGCTGCTTTGCCATCTGCTGCGCTGCAGCACGTCGTCCGCCACGTCCCTGCCAGCCCCAAGCAAAGGGCAGCAGTGTTCACTCTGGAGCGGAATGAGGGCTGGCCCTGCATGCTGCTCAGGGCTCGTGGGAGCGCCGTGCGTTTGCAGGGGGAGGGGGATATCATGGAGCACACGCGCAGTGGTTACAGCAGGATGTTTCTCTGCGAGTGCAGTTTGGGCTCTCCAAAAGCCTGAGTGTGCCCTGTTGAGTTTGGGGTGAGCTCCGTGTAGTTGTAATGGGGATTTCCTTGTCCCATATGGGCTAAGATGCTCTCTCGGATCACACTGCATCCAAGCAGCCTTTATTTGTTCTATAAAGCCTCTTAAAGGTTCTTTCCTCTGCTTGAGGATGAACAGCTTTTGTTTCTACTCTGATGGTGATCACTTGGTTGGGCTGAGGGCGTTGCAGGACTCTGTAAAGAGCCAAAAGCAGCCTCTGCACTGCATCTCATGCAAATGGCCAACCTCAACCCCAAAATGCTCAGCCCTGTGTGCATTGCTGCAGTACCACATCCCTGGCCAGACTTAGGTCGTGTTACTGCTGTGCTTCTTGTGCTTTTGGGGCAGAAAAAGGAGTTTGCGTCTCCCCATTCCCAGAGCTGCCTGGACACCAGGGTGAATTTGCACATTGCTTTTGGTGGTGAATACTCTCTGTTAACATGAGGGGAACAGAACGACAGGGCAGCCAGCGGAAGGAGTTAAAATCAGATGGACAGAGCTCTTTATTGCAAATTCCAAAGTAAAAAGATGTACAGTACAAAGGAACTCAATGTTCAGACACAGAGCGCCCGTCCCACTGCTCTCCCTGGAGGCATTCCTCCTCCCTCCCACCCCAGCCAGTTCCATCCTCCTCCTTTCTTCGTGTAAAACAGCAGAACATAAAACCCGGAGGTGATGGGGATAGGAAACAGAGTTCAGACCAAGCTGGGAGCAGAGTGAAGGCACCAACCTTAACCAAATAGAGACCTACAAATATTTGATATTCCTATCTGATGAATAATTTGGACCAAAACTCTACTAGGAGAATTGATGATTACAAGGTTCTCCCTTGGCCCTTTGCCTTGCAACAACTCCAGGTTAGATCCTAACCCCTGGAGAAGCAAAGCGCAGAGCTTGTGAGCATCTCAAACCTCATCCCCTTCTGGGGCCAGGCAGCGACGCCACGCAGCAGAACCTTGGGGGTATTCTATGATCCTACAGCCCTGTGCCATGCGTGGGTCCCATCCTTGATGTCCCTTTGTTACCAAATGCGGGATCTGAGCTCCTGGAGCAAAGAGGTGGTCCTGTAGGAAGCGCCCAATGGATGGGGGATGGGCACAATCCTCGGTTGGGTGTCTCTTGCTCTGGAGCTGTCCAGCCGCACCGATGCTGCAGGGCCAAGGGCTGGGAGTGCTGGGGACATGGGCACGGGATGCCGCGTGACCACCGAGCCCATCTCCAGGGACGTCCCCAGTGTGACATAAGACAGAGCTCCCACTGGGAGATGACGGACCAACGTAACCCCAACATCTCACTGTGGTCATCGCGTTAACATCGAACCAAACCAAAGAAGACCTTGGAGGAAGGATGGAGAGGACAACCAGGCAAATAACTGGGACACCGAGACAACCCGACCTTGTACAGTGAAAAGGGTAACATTTATTTTATTGTCTTTTGGCTTATAGTAACGTAATCCTTAATCATGTTGGGTAAGATCATTATGAGCCACCATGCAATTTCTAATACACTAATCTTCACTATTGATCTTTTACAGCTTTAACAATTTATTTTATTTTTTTTTGCGGCGGAAAATTAAATAATCCGAACTCGGGTGTGGCCTCTAACATCATGGTTTTATTTTAATTTCTCTTTTTCTTCTTGTTGTTCAACATTGGCTTCTATATTTTTAAAAAAAGGTGAACAGGAAAAGTGAATAAGCAGCTTAAATTGGTATTTCCTTTTTGCCCTTCCCCTCTGCTCTTTTACACAGTAACAAATGGACCAAAAAGGGAGGACTTGGACACGGGGGGAGGGAAGAGAGCTACTTGCTGTAGTCTTGGCTTTTTGGCTACGTCCTTTCCATTGACAACAACACCCTCAGCTTTGTTCCCATAACCCTGAATCTGGAATATAAATCCCAGTGCACGCCTTTGACTTCAGACACCGACGTCCTTCATGCTTTTGGACCAAAGTTTCCCCTCTGTCCTTGGCTTCACCCAGTGAAGATGTCCAGAAACGCAGATCCATCGGCTGCAGTGGCTGATGGCACTGACTGCCCCGAGCAGGAAACGAAGAGGTTGAGAATGCACCAAAAACCCAGAACCTTCCGTTCAGCCAAAGAACAGTGGAAGAAACCCTTCATTCCTGTTCCTTTGCCACCAACTAACGCCACCACCGACCTCTTGCGTTTAGTACGGATCTAATGCTTTAAAAAAATAAATATATATACAGAGTTTGAAGGGATTTCCTTTAGAAGGAACTGAGTAGCTGAATGGGATTGCCAGCATGAATGCTAATTGCACCAAGCTTCACCTGCGAGTCAATAGCCCAGCTTAAGAACAGCTATGAAGTTTAGCCAAATCTTGCATAGAAGTGGTCGACTTATTGCACACTGGAACCCAAAAATATATACTTCTGCTGTTGCAAAATTTGCAATAAAGCTTTTTTTTTTGTTTAAATCTATTTTTGTCGGGGGGTAGGGTTTTGGTTTTGTTGTGTTGTTTTTTTTTTGTTTTCTTTGGGGGACATTTACTGGCTATCTAAAGTCTAAGGAAAAAAAAGAAAGATATTAAAAAAATAAAAATAAACATGGACAATGGCATAAGCCAGAAGCCATTCTATTATTTTTGTAGTTCTTTGTATTTACAAAAAGGCATGCTGATAAAATAAAATGATATATTACAGTATTTATAATATTCTCTTAAAAAGTTCAACCACACTTTTCAGCTATTTTTTTTTTTTTTCTTGTGCTGTTTACAATGTAGCCTGTACATATGTATGTTTTCTCTGTTTTATTATACATCACATCCTAGGAGCAACTGGGGCAAAGAGCAAAGAGGATAGAAAAGGTTCCTCGCCGTGTTCCTGGGGTGGCAGAATGGCTCCATGGCCGTCGCGCTGGGCACGGCGCTGGGCACCCTGCGTGGGCCATGGGATGATGCCAACCTCTGTCCTCCTGCTACCGCCAGGTCCTGGTTCTCCCACTCTTTGGGGTCCCCTTGGTTCGGCCCTCAGCCATCACCGCCCTTCCTACCCTGGAAGAAAACCCATCCTGGCCCTGAAGAGTGAACCTCCACTGAGCGGCGGTTGGGTGCCGAGGACGCTGCGGTCATTAGGGAAAAAGAAACGTTGGGACTTCTCCTCTGTGGCATCGGTTGCTGCTGCAGCGAGAAGACTAGGCAAGAGGTAGCTCTGATTCCTACCCACCCTGCAGGGCCGTTCGAGTTCGCCACTCGATGGAAGTGGAAGAAATGGGAAGGAGGTGAAGGCACCTGGCGCCCGGCTCTCCCCCTGCACCCCCGGGCTGGTGCTTTCCCACTGACCACGGGCATGTGCTGCCTTTTGATTGAAACAAACGGGAAAAAAAAAAAAAAAAAGAAAAGAAAGAAAGACAAAAAAATCCAGAACAACCAACCCACAACAGAATCATCACAATAAAAATCGCTGTGGCTACGGAAGCAAGAAAACCAAAACTGTGCTGCGCCAACACGCAGTGCTGATGGAGGAGCAGGAGGGGCTCGGAGCTCCCAGCCATCCCCTCATCCCCTCCACCCAACGGCCATGGCACAGCTGAGTGATGGCCCCTTCCCCAGCCCTACCGGGGGGCTGTGTGCTGCCATCTCTACCAGCCCTCAGCACTTATCCCTAAACTAAAAAAAAACAAAACAAGTGTGTCTACGCTGCAGGATGGAGGCAGAATCGTAATTAATGCTAACGACAACTATTGCAAGATACAAATCAACGTGCTGACTGGTATTCGAGCCCTAGATTTTGGTTTTACAGTGACAAGAGTAGAACAAGCCATTCCCAGTTCTTAACATCTCCCCTTGGACTGGGTCCAGAGCAGCATTGAGTTGAGTTCTATTTCGGTGTGCAAAAAGATGGCTGGATGGAAAAGAAAGACACGTCGTCAAACATACACACACGGATTTCATCTGCTTGTTTCATTTCTTTTTTTTTTTTGTTTCCTACTGGCAGGTCTATGAAAGATTGCTGAGAACGGGTCAGTACCGGTGAAGGGCACAATTATTGTTAATCTCCAAATACAGTGTACGGTAAGTCAGTGGAGTGCCTCGAATTTATGGCTTAACACACTGCTGTGGACAGATTATTGAGTGTCTCGTGGTTTAATGGTTCCTCATGCATGGTTCCTGGTCACGGCATGCCATCATGCAAATCGTTTCTATGCATTGAACGAGCACTTTTATTTTTGGGGGCTCAGCCTGAGCTGGTTCCAGGCTGAAGGTTCCCGATTACCCCATCTCCCAAACCAAGTAAAGCCCATGTAGAAAGTAGAATGCAGATAATAAATATCAAATAAACTATGACAATTAATTAAATGGCATGGGCTAAATGGGTGGTTAGTTTCTTTTTTTGTTGTTTCGCTTGTTTTCGCTTTTTCCTCTTTTTTTTCTTTTTTTTTCCTTTTTTTTTTTTTTTTGTTTTCTTTGTTTTGCTGCTTAACTAAATGCAAATCTACTTTTGCATGAACAAACCCCTTAACATCGTGACTTCTGGGTTTTCTTTCAATAATAACCAACAAAATGGGAAAATAAAATCCATTTTTTGGCTGCTTTGGAAAATATATGAATCCCAGCAGCGGGTTTTATTTGTGTGTGTGTGTGTTTGTGTGTGTGTGTGTTTTATTTTGCTTGTTTGTCCTAAGTTGCATTGACTGATGTGGAACATGCAGTATCCACCTGCCTGAACAATAGAAAATCCATATTTTTTCTTTTTTTTCCCTGTTTTGTTTTAAATGTTTGTTCGCACAGGGGTCCTTTAAACAGGTGGAAGGTCACTGCTTTAGATGCAACGCTGTCACACAGGAAAGCAGACTATGTTTGGTATAAGATCTTCAGGTTAAGTGTCTCCACAGCTGTTCTGTACGGATATATTTCACCAAGTTTGTAAACAATCTTTTTTTTTTTTTTTCTTTTTTTTTTTTTTTTCCGCTTGCAAATATAGATATATTTTTTTTTTCCCTAGGTTTGTACAATCCCAGCGTTCTGTCTCAACACTTGGATTCCCTGACGTCTTTTTGCCTTTTCGCCCGTTCCCGTCTTCCCTCCTCCGCCCGCTGCTGCTTCTCCTTCTCGGGTTTGGTGACGCTGTCGTAGGACGGCAGCGACGCGGTGGAGGGCGTCCCTTCCTTCTTCTCCCTGTTTGTTCCTCCGTTCTCCATTTTGGTGGGGAGGGGTCTTCGGCTGATGAACCCCCGCCTCGCCAACCGCGACCTGTAAGCCCTCTGCAACACCACGGCCGAGACCTCCTCCTGCTTGCGCCGCAGCGTGGTGGTGATGGGCTCGTAAGACACTTTGGAAGGATTGGAAGCCACAAACCTTTCCTCCATCTGTTGTCTCAGTATATCCAGCTCTCCGCTGTCCCCCAGGACGCGTTTGGTGAAGGCAAACAGGATGTCTAAACAGTGGATCCTATCTCCACTTACCATAGGGAGGTCCATGGCGATGAGTTCGATGGTGTTGGGCTTTGGGACGCGCAGAGGATGTTCCAAAGCGTCGGCAAAGTCCGCCAGCTTGCTGTACTCTATGAACTGCGTGGCGTCGGGGTCGAACTTCTCCCAGATCTCATAGAAGGTCTCGAAGTCGTCCTCGCTCAGCGGGTCCGCGCTCTCCTCCGTCGCCACGCTGAAGTTCTCCAGGATGATGGCAATGTACATGTTGACCACGATCAGGAAGGAGATGATGATGTAGCTCACAAAGAAAAATATCCCCACCGAGGGGTTCCCGCAGTCCCCCTTAAAGCCGCTCCCGGGATGCTCCTTGTCCAGGTCGCAGTCTGGAGGCCGGTTTAGGATGGGCAGCAGGAGGCCATCCCAGCCAGCCGACGTCGTGATCTGGAACAAGCAGATCATGCTGTTGCCAAAGGTCTCAAAGTTGAACATGTCGTCGATGCCAGCCTCATGCTTGACGTAGGCGAAGTTGGACATGCCGAAGATGGAGAAGATGAACATGACCAGGAAGAGCAAGAGGCCGATGTTGAACAAGGCAGGCAAAGACATCATTAAGGCAAAAAGCAAGGTGCGGATCCCTTTGGCTCCTTTGATCAAACGCAGGATACGTCCAATACGAGCCAGGCGGATGACTCGGAAGAGAGTGGGGGATACAAAATACTTCTCGATGATTTCGGCCAGGAACATTCCTGAAGAAGAAGAAAAGGATCGGGTTTTGTCAGCATGTTTGGGTCAGCCAGGTTTAAATGATCCTTAAGTTGTATTTGTGTAATTGCATTTGGGAGGTTACAGGCATCTCACAGATTAGCCACTAAAAACAAAAACTTCTTGGAGGAAAACGCTCAATTCAATTCCCAACCAAACAGAAAGCAAGAGTGCAAATCACATGCTGATGTAGGAAGTGCTGCAATGCTATTTTCAGTGGTTGGTAAGCATTATAACATTCCAAGGGGGTGAGTAAAAAGTCTGTTTTTAAAGATAAGGAGAGTAATTGTCAAGTGTTTTACTCCATACCACTGGAAATGAGCGCCAGGACAGAGGGAGGAAGGCAGGCAAGTTGGGCCTCTGAGCTGCCAAACTGCCACGGGTGAAAAGGGAAGCCAGGAGTCCAGGTACCTACATGTTCTCTTTGAATGCACCTTCTCTGCAAACACCAAGAAAGAAAAATGGGCGTTGCACTCACCCACAATGGACAGAATCACAACCACGAAGTCAAAGATGTTCCACCCAATGGTGAAGTAGTAGTGCCGCAAGGCGAACATCTTCAGCACACACTCGCAGGTGAAGAAGATGACAAACACCAGGTTGATCCAGTAGAGGATGTCCTCCATCTGCTTGCTCTGTGTGTCCGTCTCCACCATCATGGTCACCATGTTGAGGCAGATGAGCATCATGATGACGATGTCGAATGCTTGCTGAGTGACGAAGTCAAAGACAGCTCCCTGAATGCGGTTCTGTGCAACGAGAGAGAGGCCGTGAGCCAAACAGGTTGGAACAAAGATCTGCCATCAGTCAACAAATTGCTTTCAAGGACACTGATGAGGACACTGTTTCCCAGTACACTTTGAAGATTTCAAGGCACGCTCTAGCCACAGATCACTCTGTGTGTGGGAAAGGTAGGAAGATGCTATTATTTATATCCCTATTACCAGCATCTCGTTCTTTGGTGGGAGCAAAGGCAAGCTGACAATGCCAATCACAACTGGAGGAAGCAGCCAGGTCTGCCTTGCAGCACGACTTACCCGTGATGACTTACCCACGGCATTACCTACAGATCTCACCGTGCAAAGCCCTTCACAAAGCAGGGAAATGTGCCTAGGTCCTGACTGGTGTAACCATATGGCCCAAGACCCTACTCTAGTGCTAAGAGGAGACAAGATGATGATGTGCTGTCCAGCACGAGTTAGAACAAAGGATGCTTTTGGAGCTGAAGCTCCTTCAGAAGTCTGTTCTGCATTTTTTCCCTTTCTAATACACTCACCAGAGGTCGGGGAATTGGCTTTTGAGGCTTCTTGGAGCCCAGTTTTTTCATGGCATTGTAGTATTTCTTTTGTTCTTCTGTCATGAAAATATCTTGACCTCCAAAGTAAAGGGGCAAAAGGAAAACTGGTTACAATCAGTTCAAGCACCAGAAGGGAAAGGAAGAACACAGCAGCAAGTCATGAGGATACCTGCCATATGGCAAGTTGGTGGCAGCTATTTTAGACAGCAATAACTTACACTAATACCCAAGATGTACCAATTTTCCCTTAAAGAAAATGGAATATTTTTTCCTATAGAGCTTTATTGTGTTCTATCCTTCCTCATCCCCTCTATCTGATTTGTGATAAACAGGCAGCAGAGGTGGCAGAGTTCTTACTAAAACTGATGCCATTTAGCAAGCGCTCCATACGTGCAAATCCTTAGCTTGTCTTCCAAGGAAGAAAAGCAGAGAGAGATACTGAAAATGACACTGGCAAGGAAGACATCTTACTTCAAGCCTATGCATTTCAGACAAGGAAAAGCAAATAAAAAAAAAAACACATGCAAATTCATGCTACTAGGGAGAAGCTCCATCCAGGTTGAGTTATTTAAAGCTTTGGGTTGCCTCAGTTCACAGTGGTTCTGCAGCTCTCAGCTCTAAAAGGGGTGGGACTGGGCTGGGGATGGAGCTTCTCTGCCTCAAGATGCAGAAAAACCCCACTGTCATGGAAGTCAACGCTCCTCAAGTGGGTGTTGACTCCACGAGCACACAGCAAGCACTTATCTTTTTCTTTTGTTGATTGAAGTTGTCAATGATGACACCGATGAACAAGTTCAGAGTGAAAAAGGAGCCGAAGATGATGAAGATAACAAAATATATGTACATGTAGATGTTGTCCTCGTACTTGGGTTGCTCTTCTTGCTGAATGGGAGACGAGAAGAGAAGGAAATGACATTTCAAAGACATCTTACCCATGGAGTCAAAACGAAATCTTTTTTCAGTCTCTTTTCAGGCAATCGGGAGTTTCCCCACCCCTAATAAAGCAACCAAACAAATGCTCTTTTGGGGATTGCTTCAGCATCCTTTAACTTACCACCAGCAAATGAAAAACCACGCTATGACAAAATGAAATACACAATATAAACACAGCTCCACCATTTTTACTCTTGATTTTATGAAAGCAAAATAGCAGTGTGAGCTGCTGGGGGTGAGAGTGCTTGTGGCCACTGTACCTTTCTGGAATCTACTGCTGCATACATGATGTCCATCCAGCCCTTGAATGTTGCCTAGGAAAGAAAACACACGTTCTCTTAGACAGAAATTACTTGAAATAGCTTGAAAACCAAACAAGTCTGACCTATGCCAGCTGTGTCACAATGGCACCCTTAATGTCCCTTTATAAACAACTCATAGAGGAAAAGACTAATATTTAAGTCACATTAAGTAATACTTACGGGCAGGTTTACTGTCAGCCCACGGATGATTGGGCACAATCTTTAAAGAGTGGAGTTGGGGACACTTGTTGTGCTGGGGGACCCACATCAGGGCAATGGATGAACAATAAGATAAGGATTCTACTCCCAGCCCAAAGTTGGGTGGAATCCCTGGGATGCTCTATTTCAAGGAGAGGGGGAAGCAGAGAATACACGAGAAAAAGCCTGTTTTTACCACTACTGTGGAGGAGATGAAGGCAACACTTACAACTTGCAGAAGAGCCAGGTATCCTGCCCCAACGTTGTCAAAGTTGATTTTCACATTCTTCCATCGGATCTCAGTGGAGTTGGGTGGCATCAGCGCCTCACAGTCTGTCTTGTTGTTAACAATGTCTATTTCAAAGCGCTCCTCGGATGTTTCATTAAAGCAGTAATGGTATTTCCCAGCAAACAGGTTAACCCCCATAATGCTGAAAATCAGCCAGAAGATAAGGCAGACCAACAAGACATTCATAATGGAAGGGATAGCGCCAACCAAGGCATTGACAACCACCTGTGTTGGAAGGGGTGGGAAAAAGTTTCAGTACAAAACACGAGGCAGGAGACAGCAAGCATCACTACAGCACTTTTTTGGGGGGGAATAGGAGGTAAGGCCACGGGCAGATCGGCGTCATTGACTCCATGCAGAAGTTGGCAGTGAACTTATTCCAAGCTGTGAAAAAAACCCTTCATAAATCCACCTCTGAAGCTCTGTTTTCCAATTAAAACAGGGCAGAGTGTCGGATTTGCCGGGTTTGGTTTTGGATCAGTCGTTTCTTTAGGCCAACGATCTCTCTTTCCCATCGTTTTAATCACCCAAAGGGAGATGGGGGCAATAATTAGCGAGGCTTAGTGACCTCACGTTGGCTCCTGACCGCATCCCACTCAGAGCACGTCTGAGGTGCGTTTGCTGATGGATTTGGTGGCTCTTGGCCTCCAGGGGCCCTTACGGCCATTCCCCACTGTCAAACAAGGGCTGTGATGGCGTGGATGCCCGCTTCCAGCTCCCACCGAGGTCACCACCCAACGCGGCGCCGACTTCGGTGGCAACGGGACCGAGGCAGAAGTGCTCTGTTCTCAAGGTCTCCGGGTGACTAAGCAAGGCCAACCGTGTCATCTCAGGCAGACAGCTGAGCATGCAGCTAGGCAGGCTCAAGAAGACAGAGAAGCCATGTTCCTCCCTCCAATGGCAGCGAACACCAAGACGGCAGTGGGCACCATCCCCTAATTTTTGCCTCTCCTCGTTTGGGAGCACCACGTCCTCCAGCATCCCTGGCCACCACGGGAGCAAACTGAAGCTCCCAGGCTTTTAATAGAGTTAGGGCAGCAGGATATTAAATCTTTTATTATGTGCTCCTAAATCGGGTTCCTTTAATAGAGGAGCAGAGTCTGAACTGTTTTAACCCCTCTGCCTGAGCAGAGAGCAATGCCACTGCTCCTGGCACAGCAATGTGACACCGTCCCACCAGATCTGTTTGCTTGATGCAGTCACTGCGTGTGCAATGAGCTCTGTAGCGAGTGCCTGCCCTCCAGCACAGAGAAAAACTGAAGAAAGCAGCAATCCAGGCAATTAGCAGCAATGCAACAACTAGCAAATGACCTCACGACTTCATCCCCTGTCTACATAGGGTTAAAAAGGCAAAGATTAGAGCCAGGCCCTAGAGATAACAAGGCTTTGCTTCCACTGTCCAAATGGGATGTGCTCCAGCACAGCATCGTGCCTCTTTGTTCTAAGATGCTTCAGATACCCACTTCATTGCATCCAAAGAAAGCACTATACCCTCCCAAAATAAATTTACACGTCATTACGTATTATTGCGTGACATTTGTGCACCACTGAAGAAGATCCGAGCGAAGGAACATGGCTTTTGTGCACAGACTGAACACCAGCAACTGACAAAAAGGCATGCATGCTTCACAGCACTGCTGTCGGACTCCCTGAACGACTGAAGAGCAGAGCAGACTCTTTAAAATGCAGATTACAACGGAGTAGAGAAAAGCAAAGAACTGCATTGC
Organism: Chrysolophus pictus; assembly: GCA_037305975.1. Taxonomy (NCBI): domain Eukaryota; kingdom Metazoa; phylum Chordata; class Aves; order Galliformes; family Phasianidae; genus Chrysolophus; species Chrysolophus pictus. The sequence goes on from CM074608.1 coordinate 673,367, forward strand.
ACATTTCCTTTGCAAAGGCATTTCCAATCTCTGGCTCTTGAAGTTCTGGCTTTACAGTGCAGCAGCACTCGTCTTAAAATCAAAAAGAAAGGAAAAAAAAAACCTTTGGTTTTTGGTAACTGATGGGGTTCCTGGGGTCAGAACTCTGCATCGGTTTTGCCGTCATGGAAATTCCCAACTCGAGGAATATCCTGATGGTGTATTACAAATCACCGCTTCTCGCTGGGCTTTTTATACCTCCAGGCTTAGCACTAATTCCTATGTGCCCACAGCAGCCCTTCTGCTGAGCACCACGTGCAAAAACCACCATGTGGCAATAAAACTCATTAGAGCAGTGCTGGCTGCGTGCTGGGGGTGAAATCCTTCCGTCCCGATGAAATGCATCACAGCATTATTGGCTTATGGGGACAAAAAAGGGACAGAGGAGCCCAATGGGCGCGAGGAAGGGATGAAGTGGCACATGGACGCTCGGTGCCAATGGAGGAATTGCCATCCTGTGTTGTTGCATTGCATGGTGAAGCTTAGCATGAAGCTCACGGAGCCTGGTAAATTTTTTTTTAAAAAAAAAAATAATTAAAAAAAAAAAATAGGGGAAGAATGCATTGGGGAAGAGGTAACCCTCTTTGGATTTATTCTCTCATTTCTTGCGATCACTTCCTGCAGAATTTGGGGATTCCCCATCGGTTTGTGGCCCCTTCTGTGCTGCACTCTGCACTCAGTTACAGCAGAGCAAATCCAAAGGAAATCAGAAGGACTCAGGGGGGATCCTCCAGTCAGACCATGCAAAAAAAAAAAAAGAAAAAAGAACTGCAGAACTGTGCAGATGCTATTTCTTCCCCCTTTTTTCTTATTTTTTTCCCCTTATTCTTTCAATATATATAATATAACCTTAGCTCTCACATTCTCTCCTATTGTGAGCCAATTGCGATTCAACAAAAAAGACCTAAATTATTGACCTAGGAGCAACGGGAAAATCCATCCCTATGACATACCCTTCACTCACATGTATTTTTTCTGCATGTTCTTGAGAGCGTTTCAATCCCCAATGGAAAAAAAAAAAAAAAAAAAAAAAAAAGTATATATAGGCACCAAAATACCGATATGAGCAAGAAAGCAGCAGAAGGCAGTGAAATAATTTCGAATCGTTCCAAATCTGGCTGACAATTTGAGGAAAGCTTGTTAAGTTCAATGCTTTGCTTGTGCTTCGTGGCTCGTGTGACGGCGACAGGACAGGGGACCGTCAAAGCATGGTACAAGGGAGGGAGTGGAAAGGGAAAAAGCTTCACTACCAGACAAGGCTTCCAGTCACCGCCAGACTGGACCGAGAACAACAAGGTGCAACAAGAGGAATTAAACCAAGGCCGTTTTTGCAAGCAGCCCAGCTCCCCGCTGGTCCCTTCCTGGAGCCTCTCACCCCCCTGCATTGCATTTTTTGGCAGCCCCTCAGAGATTCTTTCCATCCGACCCCACCAAGAGGCGGCGGAGAGCCTGGGGTGGTTCGAATTCTGCTTCTTTGCACCTGGTGATTCTCCCTAGTTAGAAGAGTTACAGCTGAGAAGCCCCCTCGGATGCTAGAGGTCAAAGCCAGGCTCAATGAGAACAGCCAAGTGTTAACATCGTCTACAAATGGCACGTGGTGGGGGCCGGTCATTAATGTAATGAGGCAGCTGGATGCATTCTCCCTTTCTTAATTGGGGAGTGCGCAGCGGTGGGCAGGGTGGGGGACATCGACGGTCGAGGTGATCGAGTCAGCAGCTGCACCACACTTCTGATTGGAATTCTCTTTTCCACCCGTTTTGATCAGTTCTAGCATGCGTAAAAAAAACCGCTCCACGGGCATGCAGAAGGATCAGCTGCTGATGGCATCTTACCCTCATCCCCTCAAATCGGGACAACGCTCTTAAAGGCCTCAAAGCTCTTAGGGTCCTAAGGGACTTTATGGCACCTAGTTCCGAGTAGCCCAGGGCATTAGCTATAAGGCTGACTAAAGAGACCTACACAGAAAATAGAAAAAGAAAAAAAGAGAAAAAAAAAAAATAAAGAAGGAAAAAAAAGGAAAAAAAAAAAAAAAAGAAGAAGAAGAGAGAAAAAGAAAAAAAGAGAAAAAAAGAAAGAAAAAAAAAAAAAAAGAGAGAGAAAAAAAAGAAAAAAAAGGTTCCAGACTGTTAGCACGAGTCCCCTAGCCCTGATTGCCCAACCCCGGCTGCCAGCCTGGGCGGCCCCCATAGAGAAATACCGAAGACATGACACCAGCTGCCTACTTCACTTGACTGAAACGACCTGGAAGGAAATAATGCGGTTGAGAAAGGCAATAAGAAAAGAACATAGGGGAAAGAGAAGTGAGAGAGAGGCAGAGACACACAGACGGAGAAAAGGGGTCTGTCGGAAGGAAGAGCCCAAACGGATGACAAAAACCTTACCCTCGCCCTGTAATGTCTGCAGGATCCCAGCGGCTCCCATTAAATTAAGCCAGACAAATGTTAAAGGTACCTATGAGAAAGAATACAGATAAATACACACACTGCACCACCTGAGCTCCGTTTGTACAGCAAGCAGCCGAGCTGGCTTCGGGCAGAACGGCCCCGAAAAATGGGAGCACCCAACGGAGGGCACGCAGCTGATCCCAGCTCTGGGGGTTCATAAACCCAAGCAGCACTGAGGAAACAGCTCCGGGGAAAGGCGAGGGTAGATCAGCATCTTACTGATGGGGGGAACGCAGGATTACACGGTTGCTCAGGCTCTAATCCCAAAACGACGGCAGAACTGGGACTGGTCCATTTCTGCCCCTTTTTCAACGCCGCGAAGACAACACGTCCTGCTCACAGCCTGGAATCAACGCCAGGCTCCACGCTCGTGACTTTAGGATGAGAGGCAACAGCCTCAGGTTGCACCATGAGAGGATCAGGTTGAATATTAGGAACAATTTCTCCTCTGAATGAGCGGTGATGCATTGGCACGGGTTGCACAGGGAGTGGTGGAGGCACCGTCCCTGGCTCAGGGACTGTGGAGATGTGGCACCCGGGGACGTGGTTTATTGGGGATGGATCAATGGTTGGCTGATGATTTGGAAGCCTTTTCCAAGCCTAATGATTCTATGAAGAATTTAGTGGCTTAGTGGTAGTAATGGTGATAGGAGGACGGTTGGACTAGATGACCTTGTAGGTCCTTTCCAACCCTATGATTCCAAGATTCTATGATTCCATGAATTCCTGGCTGTCTTTGGCCAACGGGTGCAGCCCAGGCTCTCACTGCATTGAGGAAAAGTTTGGGAGTGTGGGGCCATTTCTTGTGAGCCCATGGGAAACTCTTTGGATTGGATTACGCATGGCTTGGCTGTATGCAAACAGCATCTACAGACACCATCCCATCAGCATCCCACTACCTTCCATTTCTGGCTGGCATCACGTTACAGACACAGATAAGAACAGAAATGTCAATCTTTTGTAAGGAAAAAAAAAAAAATAGACATCAATATACAGCAACAAATAATGGAAAACATGAGTGTTTTGGTGGGTTTCTTGTTTTTTGTTTTGATCCTATTTCCCAGAAGAGGACATTTCCCATTTACCCCCCCTTCTTTTTTAATTAAAATACTAACATGAAATTAATTACAAAGACGATCCTTATGAAACACCACATATTCCAGGAAAAATATCCAGATTTCAAACACAAACACACACAGTGGAATTCCTGTTCTCTGTTCTGGATTTCCTTCACTACCTGTGAAAATCCTCTTCCCACCTGATATGTAAGACCAAACCAAGGGCTCAGAGGGGCATAAAGCAACACCTAAAGAATCATCTGCTGGTATGATGGGTTGGAAAAGCTCTTACCCTCTGTGGGTCAAGCACATCATCCAACACCAGTACATGAGCTGTACTCATCTTCACAACAGTGCTTAACCCAGGCAGCAGAATAATTTCAATCTCTTTGGTAAAGGGATGTTGGAAAGCCACAGATTTTGCCTTGCTTAACTGTGTGTGTGTGCTTCGTGCTTCTTCTATCTTTGCATTTGCCCCAGAACGCTGCTAAATGCCAAGATGCTGCAATACAAGGCAACAGGGCTCTTTGGCTTCCCCACGTCGTTTTGGGTTGTTTGCTTTTTATTTTTAAGTTATACTGTTGGAAAAAAGGAAAATGCCAAGGGCATTCCAAGGGTTTAAATTAAGCCCTCATGAAACAAAACCAGCCTATGTGGGATGGGAACAAGGGCAGTGCAACCTTGGCACACCCACATCGCATCAGGTTGGGACTCTGATTGCACAGAAAAGTGAGAACATAAAAATTACGCTGGAAACAAACAGAATGGGAAGGCCTACAAGGAATCACCTAAGAAATGGGCTACAGGTGAGACCAACATCAAACGGTGTTTGGAGGTTGGGGGGTCTATGGTCTATAGGTACAGAACCAAGGTGCGTTACTCCCTATATAAAACACAGACTTCACTGAATCCTCACTTTTAGAGCTTCTTCCCCTCAGGATAACGCCTCATTCCTGAGCGTGAACCTATCAGAATGGCAGGAAAATGTCTAAAGGCTCTTTCATCTTTCATGGGGCCCTTCCAGAGTTATTCTCTCGCACACTCCAACAGAAGACACAGCAGCACCGATGTCAGACCAAAGGAATCCCAGATTGACTGAAAAGCAGAAGCCTTCATGATTACCCAGAACAAGACTTTGTCTTCACAAATACACCCAGCAAGCTTTGGGGATCAGAGGAGGAGAGTTATTTGACAATGCTACCAAACCTGAAAAATAACATTCAAGAGCGTCGTTATGATGCAAAATTCTCCATCCGTTACGGCTGCCGCCACGTGACTCCACTCAACCCCATCAACACCACATGAAAGAATTTGAAAATAAAACGTGTTTAACAGCTGCAGGATACTGCGCAGAGTTGAGGTTTTGTTGAGTAACATTCAGCCTTGGCTCATGCATTGCAACATCAGCTTATTCTACAGCTTTCGGCATCTCAAATTCCCATTTATTTTTTGTGGACTAAAACATGCGAATTTCCCATCTGTGGTAGCAAGCAAAGAGAAATTTACCCTAAATACTGCGAATTCAGGCTCCTTGCATGGACCACTGGCACTGCACTTGCTCGTTCCCTGCAAATCTATCACGACCACATGCAGTGCAATTTGCAAACAGCACTTTGCTCGTTCCCAACAGCTGGAATTCGGCTCACAACATGAAGCATAAGGACAGTAAGTGTTATTTCTGCTGCTGAGCAGCTGCTCTTCTCTGCAATACTGCACCCCAAAGGGTTTCATTTTGTCAAACTCTCTCCCCAGAGCAGCACGGAGGAATAGGTGGCAGCTAGCGTTGGTTCTCATGTTAGCACTTGTGCTTAAGGCAGTGACAGAGATAGAGTTATTTTCAGAAAAGAAGAGTTACTTCTTGGAGATGTGTGTAAGAAGGAAAGGTGTTATGGGGAGCAGAGCTTTTTGTAAGAAAAAAATGCAATATAAATATATATATATATATATAAAAGTCAGTTTTCCACAGGAAATGTAGACATCCTGAGTCACTTCTGCCCCTGAATTCCAAGGATAGTTCCTCCACCTACTCAGAAATATTTCCAGAGTGATAATGTTGCTGAACAGCAACTCAGCATCAATGAATCATATTCAAAATGTTCCTTCTCCCAACAAGAGCCTTGGAAGGTTTTTAGGTTTTTTGCATTCTATTTGCTCTTGGGGCACTCACTACAATGCTACATCACAGCTGGATGTGGCAAAATGTTTTTAAGAGAATCCAAGATCCCAAAATTGCACGGGAAATGCTCTCCGTACTCAAAGGGCTCAACCCTCCAACGCGTTTTGGACACACATCTGGGTTTGAATCCACACCAAATGCATGACTCAGTTAGGACACTTCTCAAAAGCATCACCCCAACATTCTGCTAAGTAACGTGTTTTTTTTCCCAATCAGAAAGAGAGAGGAGAGGATACATACAGCCACAATGAGGAAATCCAGCCAGCACCAGGCGTTGGTGAAGAACTTGACGAATCCATAGGCACACCATTTCAGCAACATCTCCAGGATGAAGATGTACGTGAAGACCTTGTCTGCGTACTCCAAGATGGTCCGGATGGTTTTCCTCTGCTCTATGTAAATATCCTCAAAAGCCTGGGGAATAACCAAGTACTCCTGTCATTACACCAGATTTACTCCACGGGTCAACGTGGCAATTAACCCAGAAGCTCATTCAAACAATACTGGGATGAGCAGAGGGATGACATTCCTTACACAGTGCAATACATCTGCTCTAGCAGTTGCATCAACTATCTCAAATTACTACATTTCTACTCAAAATACGGCCAGAACCCAGGCATCCAGCCTCAGCATCTTCATTTTTGGTTTAAACTAAACAAACTCACTGAGAAAGACTTTTGTGCAGCACCTACCACAATGCAGATCTGCAGCTTGCCAAGTAAGAACCATCACAGTTTCCTTTTTCACCAAGTTTCCTACACAGCGTTCCCAAGTGGACGTCCCCCAGCTACACATACTTCTGTATGCCACTTACCAGAGCTCCACTGCTCAGCAGGATCATGAAGATGATGAAAGTCTCAAACCAGTTATGCTCCACGATCAGAAAACACGTCTTCCTCAAGGTCCACCAAGACTTCCCCAGCCCCTCCTCAATATTGACCTGACAACACTTACAGCGCTGCATGCAACCTGGAAAGGGAATGATGCACGAGGAGGGGTGAGCCCCAAATTTTGTTGGGTAGGGGATGAGATGCTGTAAGAACGTAACGTTTTCAGTGCTGTGAACTGATTTGGATGCCCATAATATCAAGCGTGCTGAGTTTCAGTTAAAACTCTGTGTGTTTTGGGTGTTTGGGGGATTACTTCCATCATTTCTGTATCTGGGAACCTGAATTAACAAGAATTCCTGAACAGGTTAAGCTAGCTATATTTGGTGAGAAATCCATGCACTTGACAGGACAGGAATGGAGAACCTGCCCATGGAATAACCTTGAGCCATTTACAATCTCTTCGCCATGGGAATCCCTGTAACGAATTGGCTGCTGAAAGACATTGAGGCCAGTGACAGAGAGGGGAGGAAAAAAAAAGAAAACAAAACCAGAAGCAGATTCTTCTGCTTCTAAATACTCAACGCATCAATTGTGCAAAAGATCAGCTTTCCCTACCCGTAAATCAGCTCGATCTTAGCAATGGCAGCTACAACTCTGAGGCCTTCACTCTGCAAATGCTTCCTGCATACTTCAGCTGTGATGGAGGGCCCAAGAAGGCTCTCAAAAGAAGCTAAAACTCAACCCCAGACCTAAGCTGAAGGGAAGCTTACAGCAGATAAGGGTCCCAGTAACAGCTCAGAGGTTCCATCTAACTCAACGTACCCTCGGTGAAGCACGCATCTGGGTCCAGATACTCTTCTGGTGCCTCCACGGGGACTTCTTCCACTTCAGGCTTTATATCAATGGTGCTGCCTTCGGAGGAGCTGGTATCATCCAGTTTCTTGAACACAAAATAAAACCCGTTCCAACCTATAATTAGCTCCCACCAAATAGCGAAGCTCGTGGTGACTCAGCAAGTCATTCAGTGCATTTACTGTAGAGAAAGCTGTTTCCTCACTTGACCTCATTAAGACCGTGACCCAGCTTACATCTCACGTCAGTAGGATGGACAGACACCTCATTCAATTGGTCCCTTTAATCACACACCCAAATGCACTAAGTAAAAATACACAAGTATGCATGGTTCTCCATAAAGCAACCAGCACAAGAAGCTTCTGTCTTGGGTGCAAGACAACATCATAATGCAAGCAGAAGCCTGGTGCTGGAACTACCTAGTTCTCCTTCCCAAGATGCTTCCAGGTGCTCAGGCGTCAAAAATGACAAGAATGGATAATTAGCATTTCCACATACCTCTTTGCTGCCATCAGGATCCGTATCGCTGCTGAAATCTTCTGTGTTGAGGTTTTCAAAGTCTGATTCCCCGACAGCGATGGGAACCCGGACGGTGAGGTTGGGGTTGTTGATGAAGGACATGTGGTCTTCATCGATGATGTATTTCTCCACGCTGCTCCCGATTCCGCTGGTCGTGCCGTTGCCATTCTTCTGATAATCGATGTCTCTGTGGATATCGGCCCCTGTGTGGTTGGCAATGCAGTTCACCTTCTTGTCATACAGCTCGTCCAAAGGTTTGACCTCATCCGCCTCCCTCTGCTTGAAGTGAGCCTGCATGAATTCACGCACTTTCGCCTTGATCCAGGCAATGCCCTTCTTGATGCGAATCACAGAGATCTGCAGGTTGTTCATCTCCCCATCGTCATCCGTTGCTGCCAGGTTGTCTGCGCTGAAGGAGCTCAGCAGCAAAGCCAGGAAGAGGTTCAGCACCTGGAGGAGAAGAGGTCACACTTGGCAGAGCCTACAAGTGAGGGCAAGATTTCCACCTTGGGCCCATCTAAAGCTCAAAGGAAATTTGCCACACAGGGGCATTTTGAGGGATCGCTCCCAGATTTATTTCCTTGCCCATGTCTACTGGTAGTCCCAGGGCTCATTTTGTTTAAATCCCTTCAGTGAGAAACAAGTCCTTTCAGATAAGGCTCAAGCTCTACTCATAAACAACTGTTCACTCTGCTTTAATCTTGCTTATGTTTTCCTCCATAGACTTTTCTTCCCAAAATGCAAGTCTAGGGAGAAACATCCTGATCCAGTCTGAGCTCCCACATGACAGCCTGTGCCACTTCAACAGCCCCTTCTTGCATACAGTAATGCTGCAGGATTGAACCAGCAGATTTTAGAAGAAACCTCCAACCTTATTTTGGCACTTCAGGACCTTCCTCTCTTGGAATTTGAAAAGCTTTTACTGCAAACTGCTTGGATGCTGTTTTTGTGGGCAACTGGCTAAGGCCAAACAAAGCACAGCCTTAATATTTTACTACCAAAGTCAACAGGACTGTTCATCCATCAAAGGCCATGAAGGACCCCAACCAAACTGGAAGAGACACCCTAGACCTGTGGTTCTGTCCTTGTCCTGAGGTATTCCCATGCTCTACCCCACCCAGAAGAAAATAATAAAGCCCATCAGTAACCATTTACTGACCACTAAATTTCCGATGACCATGACCATCATGAAGACAATCAAGCACATGGCCTGTCCTGCCACCTCCATACAATCCCACATGGTCTCAATCCATTCCCCACACAACACACGGAAGACAATAAGGAAGGAGTGGAAGAAATCGTGCATGTGCCAGCGGGGCAGCTCACACTCCGGATTGATCTTGCAGACACACTCCTTGTAGCTTTTGCCAAAGAGCTGCATGCCCACCACCGCAAAGATGAAGACGATGATGGCCAACACCAAGGTCAAGTTGCCCAAAGCACCCACTGAGTTACCGATGATTTTTATCAGCATGTTCAGAGTGGGCCAGGACTTGGCCAGTTTGAAGACTCTCAGCTACAAAAAAACAAACAAACAGAAAAACAACAGTTAATTTCATCATTTTTTTTAAAAAGGGCACAATCAGGCAGAACTGCATAAACCAGAGCCATCAAGAATTTTATGCAGCCGTAACCTCCTGCTCTCGCTGCTGAAATCACTGGCAATAGGGATTGCTTAACTCCTCTGTCAATTCAATTTTGTGTACTCTGCACTTAGTTATTCCTCCACATGCTGATCTCCATTAGCAAAGGAAAAGCTACACATACATCCTAGCAAATTTGACTTGTTAAGTTATCTCAAGAGACCACAGAAAATGAAAGGTGTGTTCTAATGAACTCAATCAACATCCATATTCAGTACTCTGAACCAAGACACTACCAAGTCATCCCTCACTGCATCAGATTTCATACAACATAACAGCGCTGTGAAGAAAGAAGGGACCAAGAAAATGATACAACTCCACCCACTGTCCTCCCCAAAAGCAGGAAAAAAGGGAGCTTTGAGGGGAATATTCCTTTTCTTTAGCTAAGATGGTAACATTCAGAAAGGACTGGAAGAGGAATACCAATCGGAAGGATCGCAGCACAGAAAGCCCTTCCACGTTCGCCAGACTCAGCTCCATTAAGCTGAGGGAGACGATGAATCCATCAAAGATGTTCCAGCCTTCCTGGAAATAATAGTAGGGATCCATGGCGATGAGCTTCAGGAACATTTCTGCTGTGAAAATTCCCGTGAAAACCTGGAGTGTTGGGAGAGAGACAGAGAAAAGAACGGGCGCAGATTCACACCTGTGAAGATCACATTTTGTGATCTTCAGTCTTCATGATGAACCTTCCATTCATCGTGACAGTTCAAACACGGTCTATTCAACGCCGTGTGCTTGTCCCCAATTCTCAGCTTCAAATCTCACTGACCTACTCAGGCATACCAGAGACGTACGGATGGATTTTTAAGTAGCATTACATTTTGTCCAGAAAGGTGCACCCAACATCTCCAAGCTGCCGCAGACTGCGGCTTCAGGTTGGAGAGGGGAGGTTCAGGTTGGGTATTAGGAAACATTTCTTCTCCAAAAGAGTGGAGATGCAGTGGCACAGCTGCCCAGGGAGTGGTGGAGTCACCGTCCCTGGAGGGAGTCAGGAACTGTGGAGATATGGCACTGAGGAATGTGGTTCTGGGCATGGTAGGGTGGGTTGGGGTTGGTGACCTTAGTGGCCTTTTCCAACCTCGGTGATTCTATGAATATTTACCAACGCTATCTTACCAGATTTCCTACAGACAGCACGTGTTCAAACTCTGGGGTCATAGGATGATGCTCCATGGCCATGAACAGAGTGTTGAGCACAATGCAGATGGTGATGGCCAGGTCAACAAAGGGATCCATGACGATCAAGTTCACTATCTCCTTCAGCTTGATCCAGTAGGGGTGGCATTCCCAGATCAAGAATGTGTTGGCAAATTTGTACCAGCATGGGGGACACTTCCTCTGGGACTCCTCCAGCTCTACAGTTACAAAAGAAAACAGCAACAGAGTTCAGCCTTCCCCTCTATCACTGCTGGGTCTGCCTGGCTCTCAGCATGACTAAAATGCTCCCAGCCTGGACATCTTGACCCTCTCCCCTGTCTCTCTGCTTGCACAGTGAGTTAACTTCCTTCCAGCAAAGTTACATTTTGCCTTCTCTTCAGCAATACCCAAAACCAAAGAAATAAATCCAGGCTGTGTGGTGATGGCTTCATACAAAGTGTTACCAAGCAGTGGAGTTGATGGTCATGGCCAATAACAAAGACCACCAGGACGAGCTCTAATTGTTCTAAATGAAAGGATATATTTAACTCAGAACTGACCAAGGTAAAATGGCTTAAATAAAAGCTGCAGATTCTATGCTGCCTTTGGTGCCAGTTTTTAAATAACTTGAAGTTAAATTAATTCTGTGCTGAACGCAGGCATGATCTAAAAGAGGAAATGCATGACATCATGCTGCAAAGGGTTCTGAGCAGAAATAACCTGATTAAGACAAAACACATTCGTGTACAGAAGCCAAGCACAACGCTGCGTCCATCTTTTAAACTGGCTCATTTCAAGTGCTTAGAAAGAAAACAAATCAGGAGCTCTCCCCCATCGTTCTTTGACTTTGGCGATGGTTTTATTGAGGCTGTACAGCTGCTCCCACTGAAGTTCTGTTTTTTCTTATGGGGAGGGAAAGGACCACTGCTCCCTTTCTCATTGGTTCTCTGGTTGCCTAGTGTTGAGTTGCCTTGGAATTTCTAAAGTTAAAAAAGAGGACCGTAGCACTGGAGCCTGTAGGCGTATGCGCAGGAGGAAAGCAGCAGAAGAGCCTTGCTGTGTTTCTAAGTATATTTAGTTTTCATACAGTTTTATTGCAGGAGACAGCAGGAATTTGAGATCATCAACCTCATATGGCTGCTGCTCACCAGTTCTTGCTGGCTCCTGTATAACATATTTGGAAACCGCATCTCTGTGCACTGCGTACTTCAGAACTTCCATCATGCAGAAGCCCCTTTCTCCTTTCACAGCTGTTGCACTGCATCTTACTGCAGCTCAAACCTTTTCTCCCCATGGCTGTAAGCAAAGGAGGGTCCCTCCATCCCTTGGGAGACGGCAGAGCACCCATACCATTACCTCACTCCTATAACTGTGTATTCATTATTGTGAAATTACAACTCTTTGTTGTCTTCCCCTCCACACCTACGTGGTTTATATTTAAAACCAAGTAAAATAAAGTCTCATAAATGCTTTTGTATTAATGTTGGCTAGAAAGAAGCAGGTGTGGGTAAAAACAATGCATTAATATCTCCACTGTGTGGCATAGCTCTAAACGACCCAGCCCTGACCTGAGTCTAGTATTCCTATATCTCCTAGTCCAAGGAAGGCCAACATTAGCAAGCAGCTATGGCTCTAGTCACACCAGCCACCCCAAAACCATCTCACAACGTCCAGCACCACCGTTCAGCATCCCTTGGGCAAACGGGGCAGATGTGTGTCCAGCCCTGCTCAGCACAAGGAAACCAGATGTGGACCCCCACAGCAGAGGGAGGCACGTACACAACCGCCTGGTGGACGGGTCCTCTGCCTTCCTAAAACACACCACGAGAGGGCAATCGATCCATACACACTCATAAAACCCCAAAGCAAACCTCCAAACCATACCTACCTTCAACAAGGGTGTTGGTCAAGCCAGTCATCACGCTGTTGGTACGATCCTTCCTTCCATAGGAGGCGTTCACCTGATCCATCGAGACCAAGAGAGACCCACCAGGTTTCTTCTTAATTTCAATTTCAGTCGTACCCTGCAACATTCATATGCAGATTAATGAGCTTTTCATCTTTCTGGTGTTTTACGTGCTACCAGCTTAGGGATACGCGAGGCATGGCCAAGAGAGAAAAGAAAATGACAAACATCTTAATTCTTGCTAGACTTTCCACTTGCCTACATGCTGTACAGGGAAGCAGTGGATGCCCCATCCCTGGATGTGCTGAAGGCCAGGTTGTACGGGGCTCTGGGACACCTGATCTAGTGGGTGGCAACCTTGCCCATGGTAGGGACTGGATATCTCTGATGTCCCTTCCAACCCAACCATCCTATGGCTCTGCGATCTTTGATCCTATGGCTCTACAGTCTTTGAGGTCTCTTCCAACTCGACCCATCCTACAATGAAGACGATGATATTACAGAAGTGGTCAATTCAAAACTCAAGCCCCCACTTCTGCTCATACCATTGCTTTGCAGCCTCAGGCAAAGGGAAGATTATATGCTAAGAATCATTTCTAATGAATCCTGCTACAGTGCAAAGCAGTTTCTACTCTACTACTAACAGCAGGCAGGCAATGACTCCTAACGAGCCCATGCCTCATCCTGTCTGGTCAGTGAGAATTCAATCCCAGCTTCATTAGAGGCAACGGTTACAGCTGACCACTGGAGTATTTCATAGTATTGACATTCATTTCAAAATCTGCACCTGAAAACAGCAATAAAAGCAGTTCTAGGATTGCCCAGTAAAACTTTCTCCTTTACGCATGCATCATGCGGGTTATGATTCCTACCACGCTCATGCTGTGTTAAAAAGATAATTAAATACTGAAGCAAAATGTTGTATTAACATGCTAACGGGGGAAGAAAAATAAAAGTGGTAGCAACCAATGCTTAACATAACTCATTAGGGTCAATTAGGTTGCAAGAATTGAAACAGTTTTTAAAAATTGCTTGGAATTTATAGGCATGGTAACCAGACTTTGCTCAGAAATGATTTTTGATCTCCAGATTCTCATCAGCCCTCCCTTACTGAGCTATGACTTTGGAGCTGTGTTTCTCTCCTGAGTTGTTGATACACTTAGAAGGCTACTCAATACCAATTCCACTGACTAATTAAGGAAAATCCAAAACCCAGGAAAACTCAAAAATTAAAATTAAAGAAGTTTCTTGTTATGTTAACAGCTTTCCTTGGAAAATCAAGCCCTTCAAAATGTAACAGCTCTGAAACCAGTAGAGTCCCTCAGGTATTTCCCTAGACAAACTTCCAGAAAGACCCGCAGTTGGATGTGGGTTCAAACAGCCTGCAGACTGATGGAAACATTCAGGATTTCTGTATTCCTTTGTACAAACAGAAACACCTCCATCCCTGGAGGTGTTCAAGGCCAGGTGCGATCAGGCCCTAGGCAACCTGTCCTAATGCCTGGTTGAGTGGTTGGCAGCCCTGCCCATGGAAGAGGGTGGGAACTGAACGTTGAGGTCTCTTCCAACCCAACCCTTTCCATGCTTCCATGACCTTTGAGGTCTCTTCCAACCCAACCCTTTCCATGCTTCCATGATCTTTGAGATCTCTTCCAACCCAACCCTTTCCATGCTTCCATGACCTTTGAGGTCTCTTCCAACCCAATCCTTTCCATGCTTCCATGATCTCTGAGGTCCCTTCCAACCCAACCCTTTCCATGCTTCCACGATCTATGAGGTCCCTTCCAACCCAACCCTTTCCATGCTTCCATGATCTTTGAGGTCCCTTCCAACCCAACCCATTCTACAGTAAGACAACTTCCTTGCTGGCATTCCAAGGTACCGCCATTTCCTCTGAAGATTCAAAGAGGCCTTTTAGTGAGGACTAAATGGCTGTCTCAACTTCCCCTTAAGCTCCCAGGTTTATCTTACAGTAGGGAGCATTTGCAAGAAGTTTTAGTCGGCCCCCTTCCCCCAGTGCTGCAAAAAGCTCCGTGAGAAGCACCCTGACGTGCTGAGGGTTCTTAAATTCCAAGCCCTTTTTTTGGAAGACGGGAGAGAGGCGGTGGGCTCGTTAAGTCCGATTAAGGGAAGAAAGGGGAAAGCCGAAGCGTGGGGATCGGAACCCAAAACAGACACCGGCGTCTGCGGTCAGACAAACCAACACTCAACGCATCGGGGCGCCCAGACAGCTCAGAGGGCGGCATACGGGGAAGTAGAGGAGGACGACAAGGCCGCCATGCCTACGCTAGCTACACATCAACCTCCTTACGCTGTCATCGTCAGCTGCCTTATCTATTTTCACCTCAGGCAGAAGGCGCCCGCCGGGCATGCTGGAAGGCGGGCCGCCGATGAGGGACACGACGCCGTTGCAATCCACCGTGCTGTTCCTCTTGATGTTGCGGCGGAGGTTGGGGAATATCCGCGAGGAGCGGCTGCCCTGGCTGTAGCCGCTGTATCCGCTGTAGCTGCTCCGTCGGTCGCGGCCGCGGATGGGGATGAAGAGGGAATCCCTGCGGCCTTCGCTCTCCTCCACCGTGCTGTGTTCGTCGTCGGCGAATTCGTTCTCCGAGCCCGGGTCGCGGAATCGGCCCTTGTAGCTGAAGATGCTGCTCTTGCTGTTGTGTCGGGAGAGGAAAGGGGAGCCGGGGATGCTGAGGAGAGACTGCGAGGAGGGAATGAAGGGCAGTGGGGTGAGCGGCATGGACACAAAGCACCACTGTGACCTCCTACTGCTTTTGCAACCGAGATGGAGAGCGACTTTTTACGTGGTTTGATAGTGAATAGCACAAGGGGGAATGGCTGTCAGCTAAAAGAGGGGAGACTGAGGTGAGACGTGAGGAGGAAGTTCATTGCTCAGAGCGCAGCGGGGCCCCAGCACTGCTGCCCAAAGGAGCGTGGGTGCCCCATCCCTGGTGCTCACAGCCATGGGTGGGAACCTGGATGGCTGATGGGGGGCAGGGAGCAGCCCAGGGCAGCAGGTGGGGCTGGGGGGCATTGATGGCACTTCCAACCCAACCATCCTATGGCTTTGTGACCTTTAAAGTCCCCATCAACCCAAACTATGCTATGATTCCATCATTCTATGATTGTGAAGGCCCCTTCCAACACAAACCATGCTGTGACATTATGGTAAGAGCTGTGAAAGCAGTTTTGCTCCCTCCCCAGGTCCATGCCAACCACCACCACTCAGAACATGTTGTTCACTCTTGGCTGAGCTATACCGGTGAAGAAGTCTGATCTGGGTAGAACAAGTAATCTCAGCAGCAATTTATGCCAGGGCTGCAAACCTGGGCCATGAGTGACATCCTGATCCCCTGCACGTGTCAATGTAGGGGGCAGATCCTTCTGATGCTCTAATCGGGATTAAACAGAGTATGACTCCGACTACAAATAAGCATAAACACTAAGGAAGGAAACGAATACTACCTGGTTCATGATGGAAAACTTTCTTCCTATCCTGTTATCTGGCAGCCTGAAGGCTTTTCTCCTCATGCCATCCTCCGATTCTGACTTGAACACTTTCTCGTTGTCGCCCTTCTCCTCTCCTTCTGACAGCTCTTTGTCCTTCCGCTTCTTCCTCCGGTTACGGCGCTCCTTGGCACTCTTGGAACTCAGTTTAGAGATCTCCGATGAGCTCCGAGACATCCTCCCTCCACCATCATCTTCCACAGCATCCTCAGAGACCGTCCCTGCCGAAGTGACCATGGCAGCAGCCTGAAGGAGAACAGGGAAATAAATCAGAGCTTCTCAATGAACAACACTCCATTTGCTGCTTTAAGAGTGTGCCAGAAAGCCAACCATGGCATTGCTGCATTGTTTATTATACGTCACTGTGATTACAGGGAAATAGATAATTAAAAAAATGCAAACGAATAAAGAATTGATGACCAAAACACTCACCTGTGCCTCCTCCTGCTGCTTTTTCAATTGTTCTAACATGGCCTTAAATTCGGCCTCTTTCTGCTCTGCCTCCTCCAACGTGGCCTGGTTCTGCTCTTCGTAAGCCATGGCCACCACAGCCAGAATCAGATTGACAAGGTAGAACGAGCCCACGAAGATCACCAGCACAAAGAAGATCATGTAGGTTTTTCCTGCCGCTCGTAAGGTCTGGAAGGAAGAAGAATGGCAGAGGGAAGAGGAAAGGAGATGGGAATGCTGTTTCCAGGGTGATGCATGTATGTGAGCCAACCCAAAGTCTCTTGACCTGAATGCTCCTAAGTAAATTACAGTATTTTCTGAATATATTTAAGATATCGGTGGTGCTGAATATAAAAAACCTCAGTGCTTCCACTGCAAAGCACAAAGACCCTGCATGTTCAGAGCCATACACACAGAAGGTGACATCCCTCTTCTGAAGGGATCATCCAACGCACGCACACTGAAAAGCAGTTGGGTGTACAAAGCAAAACTCAAAGCCTAAACTCCTTCAAAACAAAGCAAAATGAAATTAAAGCAAACAAACGAACAACATTTCAGCAAAGTTCCAAGGAAAAACTCAAATAAAGCTCGACGCTTTCTCCCTCGTCTTTTCCCCTAACTCTCACGCTGTGCAACACCGAAGCAAAGCGTTCACTTACTAATTGATACAAGTTTTCCCAAAAGTCCTGAGTCATAAGGCGAAACAGAGCCAGGAAAGCCCAGCTGAAAGTGTCAAAGCTCGTGTAACCGTAGTTTGGGTTCCGTCCTGCTTTCATGCACGTGTAACCCTCTGGACATTGACTGCGGAGAAGAGGGAAGAGATTTCAGGGCGAAAGGGGTATGGCAAACCCATCACATGCATGTTGGCAGTGAGAACCAACCGGAGGCAATGGCACGTGGAAAGTTTCTGTTCCTGAGCCTCCATCCCTTATTTCTCCGATTGGACACAGAAGGAAATAATGCCACCAGACATCATCATTAGGCGTCCCCACCCCCGGAGATGACACGAGAAATGCCAGCTCGCATCACATCAGTGCAACAGACAGCAACAATGGCTTCATAATTAGATTAAGGAATGTGAAACATTTACATTTCACGTTCGAAATAACACCAGAACCAACAAAGCAAAGCAACAGGAAACATTCCAAAGGTTTTGTCATCATTAGCGAACATCAGTGGTAATTAGTCATTCCTCTTAATAAAGCTCAACCACTCACCCTGCATCGGAGCTGTTACCACAGAGCAAAGGATCAGGGGCACCAGGAATTATGTAAAAATTTGCTGAAGGAGATGAAAAAGAGAAGATTACATGCCCACACATATGGAAGTAGAGGATTTAACAAACTACAGCACGATAAAAACCTCAGCTGGAGTGTTGTCTACTGAGTGTTGGTAAGTTTATCAATCTCCCTCTCATTAGCACAGGCACGGGGATGCTGCAAAGCACAGATGGGTGCCAGCAGCTCCAGGGCTGAGCAGAACCAAGGGAAGGAGCTGAGCCTCAGCCCAGGGGTCAGCTGAAGCACTTTATTGAAGTCAGGTTTATAGGAATGGAGAAACATCCACAAAAGGGGTTTTCGTTGCATCAAGTTGGGCAGACCTCATCGTAGCCAGGTCAGAAATTCTGGGCAGCAGCATTAAGTGAAACAAGGGGGTTTCAGGGAGCATCACTGCAGAAATACCTACACATATTGTTGGTGTATTCCTCCCAGTCAAAGCCCCGGGAGCCGTTATCCAGGAACGTCTCATTCACGTTAATTGGCCATATCACACACTTGTTCCTCAGATTGCCCATGAACAGCTGCAGCCCAATCAGAGCAAAGACACTGAGACAAAACACCGTCAGGATCATCACATCCGACAGCTTCTTCACCGACTGGATCAGGGCACCCACAATGGTCTTCAGGCCTGCGGAGAGGAGAGCAAGACTGGAAATCACTCCTGCAGAACACAAAGTCGTTGAAAACCCAAATATATACAGTACCTCCTCATGGCTATGGGGTGGCAAAATAACACCGCCATCGAGGGGTTGGGTTTCGGGAAGCCAACACTGCTCCAGAGCATCCTTACATTTAGGATTTTCAATACATGTGAGGGATGACCCAACCCCACGCCAGCTGTGGGATCACCAGTTTACGGGGTGAAGCAGCAATACGAGATCAAGAAATAGGGAGATCAGCCCTGAGAGTATCTGAGGTTTGCTGGATGGGGTGAGGATCGTGCTCTGGAGTCATTGTGTTGGAGGTCGGGTTTGTCTGGACACAGAAATCAAAGGGGTTTTGTTACAACTGGGGGCAGGACTGCGCTCAGTGCTGGCTCTGATATCAAAGCTCTCAGGGTCATTAAGCAAGGCTCGATGATAAAAGCCAAGAGAACAAAATCCCATTTGTTTTCTAAACCATCTGGTCTGGAAAAGGAGCCATACATGACTCTCTGGTTGTGTTACTGGAGTAAAATGCAGCATTCAGATTTAAGCAAGGATTTGGGATGCAAGAACACTGCCCATTAATTAACATTTCTGACATGAAGTAGGGTCAACTGGAGTCAGTAAATGAATGGAGAAGCAGGATGGAGAGAGGAAGGAGGAAAATAACAAACTTTTCCCAGATTTCTTATGCAAAGCTTGAGGAGCAATTCCCCTTTTCCCCATTTCTTGGCAATTCCTAAGTCAACCACCCACTGCACAAAGCTCAGCAGCTGTATTTAACAAACTGCCTCTGTGCACAAAGTCATTGAGTGCTTCAGGAATGCTCCTAATTAGGGCAGCAATAAAATACATGAAAAAGGAACAACTCAAGTCAAAGTCAGCCGGAAAAGCTGAAATGCAGAACAGAGATCTGAGAGGAGATGCTGCCCCAGGTCAAGCACTTCCCATCGCTTAAAAACCATTTTAAAGTCTTTTTTCTTGTCCCACACCCATCACATACACCCAGAATTAGTTCCTCCTAATTCACTCTATGAAAAGGCACTTACTTAAAAGTTGTGCCTTCTGCACCGTGCTCCCTTTACCCAAATTTGGCCCATTTTTACGTTCCCAAAGCACGCGCTCTATCCAACACCTCTGCCCTACCCCCATCTCCCAGTGCTTTCATGTTTGTACCAATGATGCTAGCACTAAAGGAGACGTTATTCTTCTGGAGGACTTAAAGATTCAGTCAGCAGAAGTACTTTCAAGTTCAAGAAATCATTTCAGTCTTATTTCAAGACTTAGTTTTGGTGAAGGGGCCAAAATATCCTGGTAATCAACAGGCTGCATAAGGACCCGGCTCAGAAATAAGAGTGCAGAGTAAAATAGAAAAATAAAATGGGTTTAAAAAAAAAGCAGATCCATTAGTGCAGGGCTAGGGTTTGGGTCTCTGAGGCCACACTGAGCATCCTGCAATAAACCTTGGACAAGAAACCTCTCCATACCAACAGAGGTTTGGATCCATATCAGGAACAGAAAGAGTCTAAAGTTAGTAAAAAGGGATTTTTTATGGGGGAATAATTTTTTAACAACGTCTTTTGTTTCCGTCAGAACTTTTAAGTCAGTGCCAAAGCCCGACTCAAACACCAAGCAGGCTGTTTGCTCTTCGTTCTGGCAGACAGATGCCCATTACAACAATGTTTGCATGCTCATCCCATCGCCCCGCTGCTCTGCCCTGCACATGCAGCCCCGTCCCCCAGCAGTTGTGCTTCTGTTCTGCATGGTGCTCTCTCACTGTGGCTTTGAGCCTCGTTTTGGCTGTGATTTCATGTGGGATGCGTCAGGCTGACAGCTGATGGCACTGGAAAAATAAATCAGCAATAACCCAAGCGCCAATAAAAAACCACCATGGGTTGATGTGGTCTAAGGAGCCATAACATGAATGCAGTATTTTGATATTTCTGTATTTCCACACAGAGCCTCCACCTGCTCCAACTTTATCCAGTGGCACGTAATGTCCTGGTGGGGTTTCCCACTTTTATCATGTCCATAAAACACCACGAGGATGATTCCAATTGGAATCCAATTGGAAACTGATGGAAGACAATTAGCACTTCTCATGACTATAAGATCACTTCCTCATTAGGCACAACATTAAAACTCCTTTTCCTTTACAGAGTGAAGCAGAAAGGGAACCCCTTTATGTTGAATATATTCACCTCTGCTCTTGGACTTGATAAACCTAATTTCATATTAAGTAACCAGAAAGGTTAATTACACAAATGCTTCACACTCCTCATACATTGCCAGTCATAAAACCAAAACAGGAGCAAGGTTTGTGCTTTGGGTCCATGCTGCAGAACCACAACTGGGGCAACTCTATCCCAGAGCCTAGCCCACACAACCAACCCAAGTTTGGCCAACAGTGAGTCCTGGCCATGGATAAATGCAGAGCACCCAATGCTCAGCCAGGAGCCCTCAGCTGGGTGCAGGAAAAGTGTGGCTGCACTGAACTGAGAGCTTGGATCTCTTCATCCTTTGCTGCCATTTTTGAAATAATGGGAAAATTCCATTGGTTTTGAGCAGCGTGGAAGGAATGATACAAGATTGTTCTACTCCTTTCCATAGAAAGGCAAGGCATGCTGCTGCACATACAGCAACCAGCTCATTAAAGCTGCATCACCTTCATTTTTCTACGATGACAAAAGCAAAATACAGACGAAATTTATTCCAACAATGATGCTTCTCTTCAAGCAATGCAGTCAATACCTGTGGCAGCTGATAGAACCGCAGCTGCACTCCGGGTCTGCCCAGTGCACTGCTCACAGCAATTACCAAAATACCTTTTGCTCTCTGTGTGTGCACTGCCAGGCATTAAGGGAGGGAAGAACATTATCCTGGCATTCTCTCATTCAGTGCAAGGAAAGCGGGTGTCACTTGAGACCATCATGCACAACAGCCACGTACATCTGATGGGTTTAGCAGTCTGGAATGGGGACAAAGTGATGGGCCCCTACAAACCCATAGTTCATTTTCTGGTAAATGTATATGGGAGCATACCCTGAGTAAGGAAAACATCCATTGTCAGTTAATGCATCAGGAGAATAACATGAAGAAATAGAACAGCAAAACATATCAGGTGGTTCCTGAGGGTGAGACAGGTCGAGCACCCAAAAGCTGGAAAAAATCACAGCTGCTTCAATGCACTGAGTCTTAAGCTTGACCTTAAAATGAGGGATGCTCCTGAGGAACCACCTGCACAAGGTTCTGCACGTGTCCCAAGTGCTTTCTGTACGGGGACAGGAGAGTTTCTCACTTCTGATCATACTCTCAGTCCCTGATGCTCCACGGTCTCCTGCAGCAAAGGGCAGTGCTCATTCTTTGGCACCCAAAGTCCAGAAGCATCCCTGTAAGGGACAGCCCTGCTCTGGGGGTGCCATGCAAAATGGGCAACGTTGGGAATTAGGACCTGGGGCTTCATGAAAGCTCACACAGCACTTTGGGCCACAGGGCAGCCCAGAGTAGGAGAGAGCAGCAACTCATTCCAGACTCATCCTTGACTCTACTTTCAGTCTGGCTTTCATTTCAGAGATTGGAGAGCCACACGTGTACACAGGGACGGAGACGTATGGAACAGCAGGCTGCTCATCCAATGGCCCAGGAGCCTCAATTTCCAACCATCCCATCCATACAGACTGCAAACCCATCAAAGATATCCCAGTGCACTTCTGAGAAACAAGCAATGCAGGACGAGGGGGGAATATCAAAGAGATACAGCAAGACCAGCCTTTAATGCTTAATGGTTCTCACCTGGAATTACAGAGATAGTTTTCAAAGCTCGGAGAACTCTGAAAGTTCTCAATGCTGAGACATTCCCCAGGTCCACAAACTCTGTGACATATCTGCAATGAGGGAGGTCACACACAAAAAAACACAATGACAATACACACGCCAAAAAAAAAAGAAAAAAAAAAAAAAACCAACCAAAAATAATAATAAAAAAAAACTAAAACCAAAAAACAACCACTACAGACAGAGCAATACATCACTCACAGGGGCCCTGTACCCAACAGCTAACACCAACCGCAGGACGCCTTACCTGGAATTACAGAAATAGTTTTCAAAGCTCTCAGAACCCTGAAAGTGCGCAGAGCTGAAACATTGCCTAGGTTTACAAACTCTGTTATATACCTGCAGAATTAAACCAGAGTTAATGGCACCGTTGGGGTCACCCTGCAACACAGCTGGCTGTTTGTAGGAAACAGCTCGTCATTTAAAACCCTTCAGAATCCGCGTTTAAAAGCAGAGAGAGAACTCTAAAGGGAAAGTTCAGTTTAAGACTCTTCAGATTGGGCCAGCTGCATGGATGGGCATTGAATTCTTGACTACAGAGAACATGAAAATGGGAGGCCAACCCAACAGAAGAAGGGAATGTAGAATTCTTGAGTCAACTGCATGGATGGACATTGCACTGACTACACTGGGCATGAAAATGGGAGGCCAACCCTACAGAAGAAGGGAATGTAGAATTCTTGGGCCAGCTGCATGGATAGACATTGCATTCTTGACTACATGGGACATGAAAATGTGAGGCTAACCCTACAGAAGAAGGGAAATGCAGCCCCACGGCCAAATGTGCCAGGAGTCTTGGTGACATCACCTCTGTTCAGTGAGTTCAGGGATATTTGCTTTGCTTTCCTCTGAGTCTCAACAAAGCATCACCACCTTCTGCTTTGCTTGCTCCATTCTAATCCGCTTGGCTTTACCTGCGAGCCACAGGTAGGTGGGATTATCCCCATTTTACAGAGGGATGAACCTGAGGCACACAGAGGGTAAGAGGCTTAGTGCAGGGCTACAGAGTCAGATCGTATCCCTCTCCGCTGTGCTGTCTGGTGGGGAGGAGGGCACCAAAAAGCATGAAGACGTGCTGTACTCGAGATTTCTCCTGCTGCAGGAGCATTGTATTTCAAGAATTTTCTCTTATTTTCTTTGGTTTCCAGGACCAGGCTCTCCTAAGCAAGGCAACACAACTAGATTAGGGCCCTAGCTAGGGTTATTCCATAGTTAGGTCAGCTCCAGTTTGGGCAGATTTAATATCCGTGCATTGGGCCTTTTAAAGCTGGCACGCTGTTACTTGTTAATTTATCAAGAAACAAAGCAAGTGACCAATTAACAGTGAATCTCATCTTCTGGGAGCGTGGCTCACAAAGGTTTACTCTGCACACAGCAGATCCCTGCCCATCGTAAAGCAAAAACAAAATGGCAGTGAGTTACGGGTTCTCCAACTTCTGTGCGCAACGTCCAACTCTCTGCAACTCAACTCAACGCACAAAGAGCTCAGGAAAAGCTGTGGCTCAGAGCTTGGAATACAGCCCAAGCAGGGCCAGGTAGTTCCATCAGTTAAAGTATTTCACTCTGATCAAACTCAACTGCTCCCATCCCTTGAGAACTGGGCTCCTGAGACTTCTGCACGGTCCTCCAGTCTTCGTTGGCCACCACTGACTATGGGAGCCCAAACATGCACATGCTTAATACTTCAAAACGTAGAAAAGGGAAAAAATATATCTATCTTCCACCAACGACTGCCAGCTCACAGCCCCAGGTCCAGCTGTGAGTTCAGGCATCCACGTGAACTCCTCACTGTGAGCCCAATGGAAGCTGATCCAGCACAAGAGAAGAGGAAGAGGAAGGGAAAAAAAGGCGTCTCCTTTTCCTGACACCGCATCTTCATCAGAAATTGCTCAACCTGCAACAATTCCAGCATGCAAGCCCAAAGGGGAAGGGGTGGTAGAGACCAGAATGTAAAGATGCTTGGCTCTTAATCCTACACCCAACAGAACATGCTGCTGCTCTGGCACATGAGCTCATCTAGATGCTAGATACCATTGTAAAATCTTATACTAACAAAGGCAATTTTTAGAAAATTGCTTTTTTTTTTAATAATTTTTTACAGCAGCGTTGCTGCTACATCCATGGAGTTGCAATTGGGATCTATGCCTCTGTGTCAGGCTTTCTATTGAAAAAAATAATGATCTAAGGGCTCGCTTCAGCTCCCCTCTATTTGTTCTTTTTCATACACACCCACCCTCCTCCTGAGGTCTCATTCCCTCCCACGTGCCACAAACAGCTGAAATAATCTGAAAATGCCACTTACGCCATCATGATCACACTGAAATCTAGCCAGTTCCATGGGTCTCGTAGGAAAGTAAAGCCATCTATACAGAAACCTCTTGCAATAATTTTCACAAGTGATTCAAATGTATAAATACCAGTGAATGTATACCTGTTAAAAGGAACAAAGAGAGCTGTGCTGAAAAGTTTGCAGGCATGTAATGCTAGGCATGCTAACAGGTGAATTACAAACACTTCTGTCTAAACAAAGTGGATTCAAAGGCAACTTGCATTCAAGCCAACTGAAATACAAGCAAGAACGGGTTTCTGAAGAGAAGAAAAGCAACATTCTGTATAAATATAGAAGAAATATTACTTACTCCACATTCTTCGACCATTCAGGTGGGTTACTAAAAGTCATGAATACACAGTTGGTCAAAATAGTGCACATAATGATCATGCTAAATACTGTGGAACGAAGTCAAGGATCAAAGGCACACTGGGGTGGCTCTTCACATCAGCTCCCAGCTCCCAAAGACCTCTGCACAACAATACAGCCCAACAACCATTTCCATTCTATTCTCTGTGTGCTACACAAACCAGCCAAGACTGCTTCCTGCAGTCATGGGAGATAGGAATGGGGGAATATGTACAAATAGTGCTTTTGTGTCTCTTTGTTTTCTGCTTTCTGGTATGCCTTAGCAATGCAAAGATCACATGCCTTAATAAAAACGTATTCCCAAGTAATTCTGTGTGTTCAGAGTCATCAAAAACTACAGTCTGCTGATGCATTCCTCCAGATTGGAGGAATGTCTTGAGCAGCACAGAACCCAAAATGCCATTCCCAGCCTCAGCTCCCTAGAGGAGATGGAAGCAATAGGATATGGAAAACCCTTTTCTTCTTGAGGTGCATGAGTCCAGTAAGGAGAAACCCCTAAAGCAACCAATGAAGGTGCTTTCATAGATGTGTTTTACTGTCACCTTCTGAAAAACAGGGCAGTGCATCCCATCCAATGCTGCTCTGTGCCTCCTCTCCTATTAGCACATGCAGGTGATGTTTCAGAGCAGTTGGAGCCCAGCAGCAGAATATTTTGGACGAGCTTTCCCGTTAGGAGGAGGTTTAAGAGTTGTCAAAGGAGCAGGAAATTAGTTGGTATCTAATTGCATGCAAAGTGCTTTTGGCTCCTTCTCCAAATATTAATTCTATTTAACCATTCCAGCAGCTAGTTAAAGCTCAACTGCTCTTCATGCAGAGCGCAATCTCACAGCTGTCTGTTCCAATGCTTAGCATCATAGAGTCATTAAGGTCGGAAAAGAGCTCTAAGATCAAGTCCAACCCCAACCCACTCCCAGAATGCCCACTCCACCATTGGTAGAGTTACCAACATCAGAAAAGATCTCATCCACTCCAACAGTCAACCCATGGCCACCATGCCCAACGTAGCAATATCCATGTATTGATGATGGAGTGGACACAGAAAGGCACAATTTAGCAAGGAACGCATAAATTAAACATTTACTTGATTGGATTTGACTAAAGGGCCGTGCTTCCTCATTCACAACAAACCCAACTCCACTAGAAGTATAGTTAATAAATAATGATTGAATTGAGCAATAAGACAATAGGCAAAAGATCTTTTAACCAATAAAGACAAAAATACCACAGTAGTAAAAAGGATATGAATGTATCAAAATTTTAATAGCTATTCTTCTAAACAGATTAAAAGGACTTAAAATGTACAAGGCAGGTGTGGCACTAAATCGGAAGAGTGTTTTCCCTCTGTTTAGTACTACAAAGGTCTGTAGAGAGAGAAAGAAAGAAAGGAAGAAAGAAGGAAAAAGAGAGAAAGAGTTAATGCATGAAAATCAAAGCATGAACAGCACAAAGAAAAGACCAACAACTTTTATGGTAAAGCAAATCCTGTGTTTTCTGCGTTCTTAAATGATAATCCCCTGTAAGAAGTTCCCATTAGGGTGAAATAAACCCACCAGCACATCATGAATAATTCTACTCCAAGCCATCCATTCTGCTAGACACTACAGACAGCAGAAGCAACATCTCCCATCCAGGAGCACCTACCTCCATCCCACAGGGCAGAAGCACTATCCCTATCCTATAGATAAGAACCAAGGTCCAAGGCACCCAAGGATCACAAATTTCACTGCAGAAGCAGCAGCTGAACCCAGCTCTCAAGCCACAGCCCCGTGCATGAGCCCATCCTTGTGGGGCAGCAGCTGGGGTTGTGCCTCCTTCCCACACCTTGCTAACCACTATCAAACCTTACCTGCCAGGAGAGCACAAGCCCCAGTCGTCGCCATGTGCTCTTACTGCTGCTAATTAGTGACCGTTAGTGAAAATTAGTGAATCTGGGCTCCCAATGCCCTGCAGAGGGGAACCCATGAGGGCTCTCTGCCCACACAGCCGTTGTGCTCCCCCAGGAGCATCGATCTTCAGAGATTTGTTATCTCCCTCCTCGTAAGGGAAACAACATGTTTCAGCTCATTTGGGTAAATTAAGCCACTGAGCAGTGAATTATTTGAGAAGGAAATGAAAATCAGATTGTGGTTCAATGCTAAGTGAGAAGTATTAGTTAGCACAGCCGCTAATGCATCTCCCAACAAAGAGCTCTTTAAAGACAACTTTGGAGAGCTCTTAAATTGCAGCATGAAGAATTAATGAACAGATTACCTTGACACGTAAGAATATTATAAAAGGCCAGTAGCTTTTCAAAGCTGCTGATTACAGGGTGCTCAAGGGCATCTCAGTTTTAAGACCCAGCTCTCTCTCCTTCCCCAACACAGCAAACTCATCACGGCTCACCCAACGCTTAACCTTAAATCTCCTCTCATCCCCAGATTCAGAGGGGATGTCCATCACAGGCTCCACTTGTAGCCCTAGCACAGCAGTAGCTCCCAACACTGTTAGCTTTTAAAGGAACAAAATCTCCAGTGTGACCGTGCCGAAAATCCGTGCAGAAAATCCTGAAAATCACCGTGCAATGGTCGTGCGAGATGGGCGACTTCCATTCTGCCTCCGTTCTACGTGGGGGATCAGTGTGCAGTGGACCTGCAAGCCCAAAGCAAATCCACTCCTCACCTGGAGACCGGTGCATGCTGCACCGCGGATGCAAGCCCTGCCAAGACTCAGCGCTGAGCAAGAAGAGCAAGCCAGGCTCAACGGGAAGCAGACGCAAGCAGCTCCGTGCTGAGGGTCACACACGTTTGCAAAAGCCATTTCACGAGGAACGAGCCAGAAATTTGGCACACCCTGTTGGTAACACAAGCTGTCCAGGGATCAGCGACCGCCCACCACACATGAACTCCGCATTCTGCTTGCCAGCTTGGTCCACCTCCTGTTGCATGACCTTCCATGAGGCCGTTCTGTGTTTTCTCTTCCGTGCTCTGGCCAAATTTCTCTCTTTACGCTGTAATGGACTTACTGCTTATAGAGCTCATCAAAACTGGGCCTTTCAGTAGCCTGGTGCATTCCAGTCTGCTCATCGATTCCGGTGCTTCCAAGATCTCCCAGGTGTATCTTATAAAATCCTGGGTAAATCTCCACTTGGCCTTCTAAATAGAACGATGGGCACAAAAGCCAAAACGCATTTGGCAATTTAAAATCTTGTCTTTGTTCTTCTGTATGCTGCTGACATATTAAAAGTCAATTTCAAAATGGCTGCATGCTCTTAAAACATTCTCTGGTTTGGGTCCAAGAACATCCTTAAGCTCTTTTAAGATCTGCTGAGGCAAAGCATAAAACTCAAGAGAAAGGCGATACCTGGAAAAAGGCATTTTGCAGTCTTCTTTTAAGAGACAAAGCCTGGCTGAACTTCCAAAAGTCTCTGTTTGATGTTAAAGAGTTGTAAAAAGATTCTGCCCAACTCAGCTTTCTTAACATTGGCTGGAAATCCCATTGGTTGGACGTCCAGCTGGTTGGACACAATGGTTATAAATGCAATTGGTTGGACATCCCACTGGTTGGACACACTGGTTTTCTTAACATTTGTTCTAAAAAACTGAAAACACTTCTTGTATAAGAGAAGTAATCTCACAAAAGTCAAGTTGTCTCTAAAATTATTTGCACAACAGTGCATGAAAGAAGCTGTGCTGGAGAGTATGATGGAAGTGATCGAGTGATGGCAAAAAGAACTCCAGATACACAAAGAGTTAGACTAATCCTGCCTCATGCTGGTTTTACATTAAGCACTTCTGTAATGGCTGAAAAGTGAGGAGGAGTGGGCAGAAGGCTGAAGAAGAAAACAGCTTTATGAACAGCACATGAACATATGGAACCACATTCCTGCAGTGGAAACATGATGACTGCCTTACTCCCAACGCAAAGCAGAACAGAGCAGAGACGTTCTGAAAGCAATCTGAGCAAGTTCCTCTAACACAACTATTTCCAGGATGGATTTACAGGGAACTCCAGCACCCTGAATGTTGGAAGAATATTATACATATACGTACACATACAAAAAGAATTGAATAATATTTTACATTCATATTTAAGTCTGCTTTTGGCTCATCAAGTTGTACTTTCTGATACAGAAAACATTTTTCCATCCCTACAAAAAAGGAGGAAAAATTATTTATAGAAATAGGGAAAAAGAATTGTCTGCCACGTTCTGCTCATTTTAACCTCGTGTTTGAAGCCCAATATAGGAAAAATACATGACTTCTTTTTGTAATTTATCAAATAAAACATTTCCAAAAAGATGCATTTAAGAAAATAAGCAGCGCTCAACACGTAATATCTAGAGATATTGAAATTTAAGAGCACCACAGTCTGTCTACATAATAAAACTCATTCCATCTCAGAAGCAGAAGGGATGCTGCTGCCTTCCACCCATCGCAGCTGAGATTCTCTCACCTCCCATTCCTGCTCCTTTTAAGGCTGCTGGAGAGATGGAGTGGAGCAAAACACCGCTAGGCACCAAGTCCTGGAAAAGGCTTTTGGAAATGAAATTAAAAGCCTGATTTTTGAGATGGCCCCAACCTTTTACTTCTTCCCTCTGTTTCCTCCTGGAGATGCTCATGAAGCTCAGTAACGGCATCCCTTCATGGGGCCATAGAGAAGTCCTAAGCGGAGGCTCTTGAAGCACGCGCGACACAAATGCCTCTTCCATGCTGCCTGCTCATGTCCCTGTAATTTTCCCAGTTCCACACCCTCAAGGTGACATTCTGGGCTGGAGGGCCTGTTTCCAAACGATGCATGTGACTTGATGAAGCTGCAAGTCACTCCATTGGCACGTACCCGTGAGCAGGATCCTCAGGTGTCCATCTGCAAGATATAGGTGACCTCTGACAATCCCACTCTAGTGGGAAAACAGTTTTCTACAAATCCAAGGTTGATTTTTCCACTGAAACCAACCCAATCACTTGCTGAATATGTAGGGACTTTCCACTGCTTCCTAAATGGAACAACCGCAGAAGCATCTGAACCCTTCACCTTGCTCTGCAGCAAGCAGGAAAGAGATTCACCAAGCAAAATGGATGGAAGATACTGAAGGAGAGAGGCCACAGTCTGGCCAAAGCCACATTCTGTGGAAAGGAAGAGGCAGGAAATTGTTTAGAAGGAATGACAGCCAAGCTGTAAATTGAAGAGAAAGAAAGAGAGGCCTAAAAAAAATGGGAAAAGATAAAAAATGAGAAATAAGTTTGTAGAAATAAAAGAGGACGGCGACCCTTAACTGTTGCACAAGCAAGCACTGAAGAATGCTCAGCTCTCTGGTACACACTGAACTGGGGAATCTCCCATTTCTCCCCATTCTGCCCAGTGGCTCAAGAGCACAAGAAAGACGATGCAATTAAGTGACAAGTTCTTCTTCCCACTGCAGGAGATCACAGATATTTTTACAAATATCTTCCATCCAAGGGCACCCAAACCCCTCACAAGAAACGCCAAGACTTGCTATGGCAGAAGGTTTTTGAAGTGAGTTGGCAATAGGAAAATGCACAAACTCCACCTCGGCGCTTCATGGCAATCAGCTGGTTTGCTTTCATTGCCATGGATGCTCACATTGGTGTGTTCCCTGAATTTCGTTTGTACATTTAAACAAGGAAGTTCATGTGTGAGTTTTTGCTTTTTAACTGAAATTTTTCCAAATGTCCACACCAGATATCATGGGCAAGTCGTGCTTCTACCATGTGCTTCACACCAGGAATTGGAAGGTGATTATTATTTGGCAAAACAAAGACCCATGGAAGAATTTCTCTCTGGCAGTTACATAAAGAGGAGCTACCTTAGCTCCATAAATGGGTATCTGGGAACAAATGGATTTTCCTGATCCTACCAGGAGTCATTGCTCCCACTTTACAAACTGAAGAAACTGAGTGAAGGAAAACAAAGCAGCTCAGACAAAAACACTGGGAAGTTCAGCTTGCCAGTTAAAATGCAGCTTTGGTTTCTTTAGCTAAACCAAGATCACCGTGTCCTACTGCAAGGAAAAATAACCAGCTGATTTGTTCCTATGCATGCTGTACATCTTGCTTTAAAAGAAAAGACCTATGATGCAAACCTTTCTGGCAAATGCTAGAGAGGAGAAAAAAAAAAATCTCTTGGAAAACTTCCCATGATTCAGGCAGATTCACAATTCCTGATGATTCAGAGAAGGGCCTTTTTTAATGGCCCTAAAAAATTCCTTGTGGGAAGTCACCGACTATTTGAAGCAGCAAAGAAGGAACACGCACCTAAATTCTTGCCATCCTGAAGCGGATGCAAAAGAAAGAAAGCCAGCAAAATGTTAATCTGGAGTTTGCGGGGCGAGCGAGGCTCTTTTTTGCAGAGCAGCAAGGAGGAGGTGGGTTTGCTCCATCCTCCAGAACCTTCCCTCCATCTGCAGCGGCTCCGCGGCGAGCAGAAACCTTGTGAGCATCTCCATGCAGAAAGGCACGGTTCTTCTGGAGGCACGGCAGATGTCTCTGGAATTGGGAATGTGCCTTAGTTTTCCTAAAACTGAGAGATTTATCAAGAGCACTGTGTTTGGAGGCAAATCTGACAACCAAGAAAGCACGTGGCCAACGGTGCTCAACCCATCTCCTATTTCTGGTGGAACCAAAGACAACCAAGCCTTTGCCCAATGCTCCAGGCATTACTTACTACCCACTGAGCAATGCTTTCCTGTTCTAGCTAGAAGGAATACTGCCTGATCCTCCAACGCACATCTACAAACCATTCCTTGTTGGATTTGTGGTGACATTTCCCAGTTCCCAACGTGGCGGGGTGCAAGTGGCCAGTCACAGCCAGAGATCCTGGGAACCACTCTCAGCTCCGTGTGTTTCACAGCCTGCCCACACCAAAGCCAGGCAACAACAGATTTGTTTAATAATGAGAAAATATTTGCTTAATAAAGAGAAAATATTTCTGAGGGATAGCATAAGCTTCCTTCCTACCAACAACACCAGTTGTCAATACATCTCCTCAAGTCAAACATCCAAACATCCATCTAAACACCAATATAATTCATTTTCAACTTACACAAACCATCCTACTTTGGTACCTGTTCTCTTAGCACCGCTAACAAAACAAATGAGCACTGAAGTGCAAACCTAGAGGAGAATTAATTATTCCAAACTTCAGCGGCCAAATTCAGTTGACTTCATGTGAACGTTGCCCTGTGAGTCGCAGGATCACCTCTGAGCATGGCAAGAAGTGTCTGCTCCAACACAAAGTCATGACATACTTTGCTGCCCTTGCCAGCTTACTGATTTTATGACAGCCACATTATCCAAGTTTTGCACGACCACAAAGCTGTCTCATGTACAGCTGTCATGCACACCACCTCTCTTTCTCAATATTATCTCAGTTTATTCAAACTAAATCTCTATCAAAGAAAGTAATGCAATCAAAGAGCAGAGAAGCTCAGTTCTAAGTCACCCAACCTTCAATCTTCCTTCACCAGGAAATTCCCCCCTCCGTTTCCAACAGCATTTGCTTACTCACCACTTCCCTCATTGACACCACTTCATTTCTTAACACATTTCAGCACCATCAAATGTCTCCTGTCATATCACCTTAATTCCACAGACAATTAAAAAAATTTTAAAAAAATCTGAGAATGAAAGCAATTTAAATAAGTTATCTTACTTTTTTTTTTTTTTTTTCTTTTTTGGTCACAATTTGATATACCACAGTTTCGTTATGATCAACTTCAAAACGATTTCTGCACTTGAAATGTTTACCATTCCCCCTCAGTTATATTCTTCTCATTGCCCTCTTGGTTAAAACTGGCACATTAGCACAACTTTGTCTATTTTTAGTTTCCAGACCTTGTTCTGCTGTTTCTATCCAAGCAGGTGCTTACAGACTGATCATCTCTATTTTAGCTGGACGCAGTGAGTGCTCCAAAGGTGCATGAAGCACAAGAGAAATACTGTTAACATTCAAGAAAAGAAAATGACAGATAACAATAACAAAAAAGCCCCATCCAAAGACTCCGTTCTTTGTCTTCTATTTAAACCATACCCAAACCTGCAACCTCCTACGAGAGAGGCAGTTTAGTGACTTCTTTCTTGCAGACTCACTTTCTGGGTCATATAATAAGGGTCAAAGTCCTCCAGTGGTACAGCAACCAGGCCTTTAGGGATGTCCCCATAGATGAAAGGCAAATTCTTCCCCGCCTCAAGGTCACTGTTTGGTTTTGGTTTGCTGTCTTCATCGTCGTCACGATGGCTGCTGTCTTGCTTTGGACGCTTCTTCTTTTTTTCTTCTGCAATGCGTTTCTCAATGTTAGCCAGAGACTCCGGAGTGAAAGGTTTAAAACTATCAGGGCCTGGTGGTGCGAGCAGCCGTGCTGCCATCTTTTCATCCTGCAGCAGCTTCTTTAGTGATGTTGCAGCCCGGACAGGTCAGCTCTGCATGGGACAAAGAGCACAGGCAGAACAGTCAGCGGTGGCAAAAAACAGGATGACAAACAGCAAGGACCCAAAGGTCTGCAGGTGCTCAGCAAGCACCGCTGGGTTTCCATCCCCATGCAACCTACAGGGTGCTCTCAGAGCTGGGACCATTGCTCTCTACTCATTACTAGCCAACACTCTCTAGCAAACGGATTATTAGACACAAAATCCAGCTCGGCTCTGTTCCAGGGTCAGGATGAGGTGCTCCATCACATTGGAAATGGCCAGGCATTACCACCTTCCTGCTAACAAGGCCTTCAGCAAAGCACTCCTCCCAGCACACCTAGAGGAACACCTTGGGGTCAGGCTTCTCTGAGAGCCCAGCAGCCAACAGGCACAGAACTGAGGCTCTTTCAACCAAAACTACAACTCCACGGCTTTGACAAAAATGGTCTCTCCTGCCCCATCCCACGTTATCACAGATTAGGAAGGATTTCCTTCCTGAAGTTATTGGGGTAGATGAGCCAGGGAGCTCTCGTTATTAAGTTTCAGGACCTTGGGCAGCACTCATATAGAAAATCTATTTTACATATCTATTTGCATATAACTTTTCAGGTTTTCTCTGAATTTCAGGCCTAAGAATGAAATAAACTTAAAGGCTTTCGTCAAGTACAATATTAATTGCTGAAAACTAAACTTCCATACTATGTGGGTTAAATACAGAGTCCTCTTTCAGATGCAACACGAATGAGTTCTTCTCCACTGCACAGAGCACAGAGAGAAGGGAAGGCAGCAGTTGAGGATGGGCTCACAGAGCTTCCAGCCTGTAAAACAGCACAGACACTGCACAAGGCTTCACACTGTCCCTACAGAGAGCACCTTGCTTTCTCCTCCTGCAAGAGAGAAAAGCTGCTGGGACGTTCATCTGAATCCAGCCCGCCTACAAACCCTCTGCAGCTCTGCACCTTTTGCCAAGGTTTTGCTGGAGACCCAGCAAGGAGAACACATTGCAATTCTGACGGCGCTCCCACTTCGGGCTCTTCACACAACAGGAAGAGGCCACGAGAGCCGAGGAATCACTGAGAGCCTGCACTGATGCAACACACTGCAGTGCTGCAGGAACACCGGGCTGCTGCCTTCGGGGAGGAACCCACATGCAAAGCAGCCAGGGGCTGTGGAGCAGCAATGAAACACCAGCACATGGCACAGAAAAAGCCCAAACACTGCGTGGGATTAGGGCCCCTAACAAAGGAGAAAAGACCACCAGTAACACTGCCTTTTGTTCTAACAAACACATTGCATCAAAACATGCATCAAAGCTCCTGCACCTCTGATAGAAAAATGACTTTCAAATTCCATGAAAACTGCACTACAGAACCGAACCATTAAAATTCAGCTATTTCAGCACAAAGTTGGCCACCAATGGCCTCTTCACGCCTTGGTTTGACAGAGCATTCTGAATTAAAGGGGGAATGCAGAGAGCACTAACATGGAGCCATGCTCCTGTCCCTGCGGATGGGTTGAGACACATTGCCCAGCCTCAGCAATGGGCAAACATACCCCAAAACTGGGAATCACAGCTTGCTCAGAACCTCAACAGACTTCACAAATAAACACAGCTTTGAAATATTAAAGTTCTCTTTGGTAAAACACCTGGAGATCCCACCCAACTTTTAATAAAGTACCTGGGGTATTCCCAATCACTAGAACCACTACTGCAAAGGGTCTTTGCATGTGACTGCAGGTTATTCCTTGCAGCAGCTTCACTCCAGCCATGACAACGCCATTTGCACATTTTTTATACATTGCATGCCAATCTAAAGCTGCCCCACAGGTGCAGAATTTCAACAAGCAGCGTTTCCAACTGGAGTTTAATTCTAAATCCAAAAAACTGAAGTGCAGATCTTACTCCTCGTGGAAGCACAGAGTGCAGCTGGGGCTGGGATTCTTTTCATTTAAATCTGACCAGATATTTCTGGAGTAAACGCAATAAAAGCAAGGCAAGAAGAAGGAAGAAATGCCAGCATCTTGGTTGTGTTATCGCTAGAAGCATCACAAAATATCCCACTGATTTTAAGGAAAAAAATTAATTTATTCTATTCTCGCAGCATTTGCATGCATTTAATTACCAAATTTCCCACATACTGTGAAACTATACAGCAGCATTGGGGATGTGGTCTAATTGAATGGCACAGATAAATATGCAAGGCCTGAATTTAGAAACCAAAGTAGCTCAGGGACACAGGAGCATAAAAAATTGGGAAGAAAAAAAAAGAAGGCACAAATGAATGCCTGATCTGTATGTGCAACGACACAACCAGTGAATGGAAGCAAGCAAATAATACGATAATACAATAAGTGGTCATTTAAAGTTAAAAACAACGACCAAAAAAAACTGGCATACCAAAGCAGACTCCTCCTATAAGATGAGAGTGACAGTAAAAGTCTCTCACTCCTCAAGTCCCTCAATATTTGACACGGAAAATTCTCCTTCCCGTAAGGCAAACCCCAAAGTCTTTCAGATCCAACGTTGTTTCACATCTTGGCCAAAAACATCACAACTCTCCCCATCCCCAGGGGACTGCTTCAAATGCTTCCCGTCCTTGGAAGGGGTTCTGCCCATTAATAAATCACGAGACACTCTGATGTTATTCAGATA
Source organism: Chrysolophus pictus (assembly GCA_037305975.1). Lineage (NCBI taxonomy): Eukaryota > Metazoa > Chordata > Aves > Galliformes > Phasianidae > Chrysolophus > Chrysolophus pictus. Next base: position 709,445 of record CM074608.1, read on the forward strand.
AACTCAGCTACAAGTTCGCTTTGTGCTATTTGTGCTCATTCTAGGTGGCTGCAGTCTCTTCTGCTGTGGTTGCCTTTGTTGCTTTGTTGTTGGGACTCGTTCCTCGATATCACTACACATCAGCAGTTCAGCATTCCCATTCCTTGGGAAGTTCTACCTACCCCAATTTCATTTGTTTCCCAAGGAAATCAGCCCATGCTAAGAGAACGGACAAAACTGGGATGTAAACTGAAAGGATGGGAACAGAACGCTCATTCAGCTCCTTAAATCAGACCCAAATACCCACTTTCAGAGTTGATGGCATCATGTTTTGTATCCTCACAATGACGAGTCAAGCTTTGCAGCTCCCATAGCCAACATCTGATTCTCGCCTTTACTCAGCGCACAGCGACAGAACCACCAGGATCCTTCAGGGACTCGATGTTGTTACAAAAATCACACGGATCAATAAATTGAAATGCCTCTAGCTACACATTCCCACCACATTTTCAACGCTCACCATCATATACTCAAAGTACACAGCCGTGCCACCAGCTCAGCAGAGTTTCTTTTGGCAAAACACATTCTTCCCATCGATTCTTCAACGTCCAACAGGAGAAGCACTTGGAACACCCAACCCATGGGAAACTGTGTGACACAGAGATGAGTGCTGCACCGAGTGCTGGGTGACTGCTTTGGGAACAGAATCACATCACTGCACATCCCAAAATTCGCCCCGTGCACCTGGAGCTCAGTGCTCAGAACAGCACGTGCTTCATAGACCGAAGATTTTACACCAGCAAAGAAAATGCTGCACTGTGGTGCCCAATTACGAAGACAATTATTTTTTATAAATGTTCCCAGCAGTCCGTTTACTGGTACATTATGAAATACTCTAATAAATTATTCAAGCTAATTGTCAAAAGAAATTAAAAAAACACTTTTGAGACAGTATCTTCGCTTTAATACATTTCTTCACTTATTAATTTGCAAGATTCAGTCATTTGCAGTCCGACTTCCATCCCCCCAGAGAGCAAGTCCTTCCACAGGAGGTTTTATGTAACCCACATAGACGCACGTGGATTGGAACTGAACACGCAGTGCTGGGGCAGAAAGGAAAGCACCGTGCTGATGCAAAGCCCTCTGAAATTCTTCTGCACGAGGGCCTAAAAAACCCCAAACCAAACCATGCGTGCATGAGAAAAACGCATGGCTGCAAACAGCCTTCCAAGGGACTCGCAGATCTCTTCCATCTGCAGTGGATTCCGAGAGCCTGGAGCAGGCCAATTTTATCAATGAAAGGCAGCACAACCGGCTGCGATGCGGGAGGAAGCCTCTCCCTTGGAAAGGCATCATGTGATGCTCGATGCTGTAAGGTGGAAGGAAAAAAGGAATGCTTTCACTATCGAGCAGTATTTATCACCGTGCTGCTGGTGGCTCTCCCCACCCTATGTTGAACGTTGCAGGGGTTTCCCATGTGCTTGATTCTAAGCTGTGCTCGAGGGCGGACTCCAGACAGGGCAGGAGAGAGGTGATGCTCTTGGAAGAGCGACTGAACTGAAGCTGAATGCACACATCTAAAGGTCAAAAAGGAACGGAAACAGAGGGAGGGGAGAGAAGTGCAGCAGCACCAAACGCTACAGAAAAAAAATGTCTGAAGAAATGCCGGTCCTAGCATTTAAAGAAGCACTACTGAAAAAATAGATCTAGTACTGCGGGTTTTTTGGTGCCTATCAGGAGGGTTATGACTTCTTTATTGTCTCCTAGTGAGTTACAAGAACTAAAAATAGCAGAACCAGTTCCCTCTGTTAGACGTTACTCAAAGCTGACTTGCATTTATCACCAACCTCACTGAGGAATCTGGGGATCGGGGCAAGCTACGCCAGCTCACACACAGCACTTTGGCTTCCCCTTTCCAAAGCCCAACATCTGAAGAGAGAATTGTTCAAAATAGCCATTGTGTAATTGTGAAGACTCAGCTGCTCAGAAGAGTAAAATCTGATTCCTCTCACAATCCATCCAGCCTATAAGTGACCCACAAAACAGCAGAAAGTCAACTTGTTTTTTACAACAATTTTGGAGGAATCCATTTAAGGCTGCGGGGAGCTCAAAGAGTGCAATTAAAAATAGTACAAACATGGGCAAACGCGGAAGGAAGGAGAATAAACAAACCCTCGTCCAGTCCTCTGCCCTTACACAACGTAGATCACAAAATTTCTACGGCGTTCTGGAATACAACCCATGCAGGCCTGGCAGTTCCTTATGTCTTCACCTTTCCTTATTATCACCTGCTACAATCATCAGCTGTCCCTGGCTCTGATAACACGGCCATCCTGCTAGGAAGACAATACAAAGTTCACCTCCTGCTACGGCCAGAACGTCATTGGCGCAGCGCGTGTGCTGCTCAGCCTTACGGCTCTACAGCATTTCCCATCCAGGTGAATTTCTCTCACACTGAAGGGCCCACGCATCACATAAGCTGCACTTAAATCGCTAAAGCTGTGACTGTCCACTCTGCGCTGAACGAGAATAACAGTGCAGAGCCCAAGGAATGGACTTTCTGACCATTCTTTGGTGCAACTGCCATCAAAGACAACTAGCAGATTTTTTTTTTCTGCAGCACATTCATCTTTCTATGATCAGCTGGACCGAGATCACCAGCACAGTCCAAGCAAGAGATGAAACAGATCATTTAGTCACTGAACCACACGGGGTGCAAACCAGTCACCAAACGAGGACGAGCTCTCCGCAGCACTACCAGCAACATGAGCCACGCCATGCAATTTCCTCTCTGTGGTTTCTTAAATTATTTTTCCCATGCTTGTTCTCAATGCTGAAACTTCTGTTCTGTTATTTTACCACATCATCTTTAATCCAAACCATTTCTCCAAGCACAACGATGAATTATCGATCTCTGTGCATTTGTTTATTTCAATGACAGCTGCAGCCGCTTCAGTTGGAAGGCGATCAATAGTGAATGGAAATCCTGCGACCACATGAACACTGCATGCCCCAGGAGTCACATATGGCTGCTGGAGCCAACTGCTTCTCGAGTCATTGAAAAATATTCAGAATCAACAAATATATTAAGCCATATCTGTTCATTTTAATGTAAATGCACGCTAACCAAACCAAACAAGCCCGCGAGTGAATATTGACAAAATAACCAACAGAGGAAAGGTGATACCATATTTCAGATAGTTGAGATACTTCACTTTCATTTAATACTGACGTTGTTTCTATTTTATTTCATCTCCTTTTAACTGCATATAAGAAAACACGCTCATGCTCAATTTCTTGCAACATGCAATCACTCTTTCTTCTTTTGTTTATTATAAACCTAGCGTTACAACTCTGTTCACAAAATACTCACATAATTAGTATTGCTCACTGGAGAAAGTTACATTATCTGTACCGTGATCTGGATACAAGCCATACATATGAGCTTATATAACCAGTTAAATTATTTGTAACAGATGCAGGCCCTAGCACCCAGCATGAATGACACTGTAGAAGTGTCGTAATGGAAGAAAGGATCAAGTAGCCCTTCAGTCACACTGCCAATCATTTTATTTAAACATCACACAAGCTAAGTAAGTGGACTATCTAAACACACAGCTGGTGGAAACCACACCTAGCTGAGCTCTGACAGGCCTCATGTTTTGCTTGTATGGATAACTGCCTTTACAAAGTGCTCCTATGAGTGCTAGCAGCTTGTCTATTACTATAAAATACACTATCATGGAACCACAGAATGCCCCAAGTTGGAAGGGACCCACAGGGATCATCAAGTCTAACTCCTGGCTCCACGCAGGACCACTCAAAAATCTAAGCCCGATGTTTGAGGGCGCAGTCCAAACTCTCCTTGAGCTCTGGCAGCTTGGGGCCATGCCCACCACCCTCTGGCAAAGAACCTTTTCGAACACCCATTTGGACCCTCCCCTGACACAGCTCCGTGTCATTCACTGCTCTCGTTTGCACGGAGGACGTTTGTACACCCTTAGCAGCCTCAGGAACTTTACATAAGTATCCCCGCGACAGCCAGCGGTCGTTTCCCCCGGCACTGCCCCGCCGCGCCGGACGTCGGGCCGGGAGCCGCGCCCGTAGCCGAGCCCATCGCCGGGAGCTGTCCGTTCAGCACCACGACGGGACGGGACAGCGGACCCCGGCGGGCGCCGTCCTGCACATCGCCTCTCCTGGATCTCGATCTCTTTTCAGACGAGCATCCGTCATGTGGCACGGATAAATAAGCAGTCCTACGCAAGGATACTGGCAGTCTCCCTCCCTCCAAAGCAGTACTGAAACGGACTGTCAGCCAGCAACAGCAAGAAAACAATTGATGGAACGCTTCCTCCCTTTTTGCTGCTAAAGATACAAGTAGGAGGGGGCAATCAGGCTCCTAGAACACCCTCGCTCCTACTAATTTAATCCTTCCCAGTGTGAAATGAGGACATACAGGTCATGGGTTCCCGTTGGGGGTGGAATGCTGCAGTGTTACAAAGACCAGATTACACACCAACACACAGCAGAAATACAACCAGCACCCCTTAATGAGACCCCACTTGTGAAACTCCTAAACGATCACATGCCAAACACCTGCAACACAGCACTCATAGAAAGCAAGCAGTGGGTTAACCTACCACAGCTGGGATCTCTCTCCAAAATTAAGCCCCGGCCCCTTACAGCCCTACTGTGTCTCCCCTGGCACACACTCTCCTTCCATCAGACTTTTAGGCTTCACCTCAGATCATCTGCAGCCATGGAACATCCCTTCCAGCTTCCCCACCCCCACATCAGCTGGGCAGAATTTGCACCAGAAAAAGAAGGGGGTGGGGAGGGGAAGAAGACACACAGATTTTTCGTAGAAAAACGCTTGAGAATGTGCAGTTTGCTTTCACTGGGAAGAAAAAATAAGTCTGCCCCAAATCTGTATGGTGGAAGAAAGTAAGAGCACGAAGCACAATGCCAACATTTAGGTCAGGCTGAAACCTCAAAGCCACCCCATGCATCTCCCCACAAAACTCCATCCTCCAACTTCTCCCCCTCCCCTGGCAGCGGGAGCCTTGGGATGCTGAACAAGAGGAGAACAGGGAGGGTGGAGGAGGAATGTACAGCTCTGCAGCTAGGGCTGAGGGGGAAGGGATCCTGAGAACAACTCCAATTATCCTCAGTCTCTCCCTCCCCACAATGCAGACAAAGAGCACGGCCCAGAATTTGGGGCCTGGGAGAAGGGCCCCAAACCGAGGGATGGAGGAGGGAGGCCATAAGGGGGTTCCCACCGCTCCGAGCTGAGGCCGCCCCCTCCCAAAGGCCGGGACTGAGGCTGAGGGAGGGGGGAGGGGGAGGGGAGCGGCGGTGCCCCCTCCCCATAGGGCAGAGCTGGGAGTGGATGGGGCAGCGGCCGTCCTGGGGTAGGGGAAAGCTCCGGGCGCGGTGCTGGGTGGGCACGGCAGGGATCGGGGCACCCCGCAGTCCCCCCCGCTGCCAACGGGCACCTGCGGGGGCACAGCCACGGCTGCAGCGGGGAACCCCCCGCCCCTGGGACACTTCCCCCATACGAACAGGAGGAGATGGAGGGAGGGGGACAGGGAGGGGGCGACCCCCAGGAACCCCCTCCTGAGGGATCCCCCCACAAGCAAGCGAGGGGGGGGAGCAGCTGGAAAATCGCTCTGCGGCAAAGCCCCCACCCAGCATGCGTGCGTGTGTTGGGGGGAGGGGGGATGGCAGGTAGAGAGCGTGCTGGCGGTGGGACACCGAGAGGTACGAAATCACGATCATTAACAAAAAATAAAATGAAATAAATAAAATAAAATACAGGCGATGCTCTCCGTAACCCCCCCCCCCCCCCGTAACCTCCCCCCCTCACCTCCCCCCGCCCCGGGCTGTCACTTACTGCGGCCGCCGCGCTAGCACGTCTCCCGCAAGGCGTTGCTGGACTGCGGAGGTGGGGGAGCTGCAGGAGGAACTGCGGTTGTCGCCATCTTGGTGCGCTGCCCCCCCCCCCCCCCGGCGATGCGCGCTCGGCTCTTTGCAGCGGCGACGGCCGCGGAGGGAGCGTGGCAAAAATCCCGGAGTCCGCCCGGGAGCTTCCGAGCTTCCGAGCTTCCTTCCTTTCCCCCCCCCCCCCCACCTCCGCCTCCTTCTCCTCTTCCTCCTCCTCCTCTTCCAGGCTCCCCGCTGCAGGGAGGAGGCTCCGGGGGGGGACCGGGAGGTGCTTACCGCGGGGTGCGGTGCTGGAAGAGAGCGGTTGGTGCGCGGAGTTTGGAAGCCGGCCTCCCTTTCGGCCAAGGAACGGCGCTCGGCATCGCTCCCCGCGCTGGGACTGTCGGAGTCGCTCCGCGTCGTCGCTGTTCCGGTGGAAAATAACCCCAAATGTGCGAGAACCCAACCGGCCCCGAACGCCGCTGGGGACGAATGGAACGCGGCCGCTGTTCGTGCTGCAGCTGGGCTTTGTTCAGCCCAATGTTCTGCTTCGAGCTGACCCGCCCTCCGTGCGGAACTACTGAGAAATAAGTGCAAAAAGTCCAGCAACTAAGTGTGCCGTGTGCGGCGTTGGGTTCAGCGCCCATGGGTGTCCCTCCCAACGCAGGATGGAGTTCGATGGGTGAAAGGTGGTGGCAACGAGAGGAAGAGGAAAACTTTGCACCATCCATCCAACCAACCAACCAACCAACACTTTCTCGTGTTCTCGATAAGGCAAATCTTCAGGACCTCAGGCAGCCGTGCCCATCACTGATGTGTCAACAAGAACTGCTCCATGACCTCAGCCCTGGACCTGCACAGCCATCCCCTGCTTGAAGGTGCACGAATGGAAGCTGTCTCCAGGGCTGGAGTTGTTTGGGATCCATTGGGTTAAGAGGAGACTGCTGCTATGGGCAGCACTGGGCAGAGTTGGGATGTGAAGAGAGCTCTGAAGCGGCAGAAAGAGCAAAATCTATTGTTTGGAGGAAAACAAAAAGAGAAATGAGGAAAGGCAATGGAAGCAATCAAAGCTGAAGCTGTTGATGCTGGTTGAGGGCCAGACACCTCTGCTCCTCTTTGTTGCTGCAACACACGCTCAGCACAGGAGTGGATTTACTCGCTTTGGGAAGAAACGTGTTGGTGTAATCAGAGCACAGTTTTAGGGGAGAAATATCTTCCATCAGTCACACTATAGGAAGACAGATGATTTCGGAGGCACAAAACCTGCAGAGAGAGCCGTGTGCAGAATGTGGCACCTAAAATTCCATTTACTCTTCCCAGTCTCTGTTATCAGACCTGGGGGAAGATGGAGTTTCCACTGAAAACCCCCTCTGTTTGCACTGTGATGTACTGCATGTTAATGCTGCTGCTTCAGTGGCCAGCTCGCTGCTCCCAGTGCGTGGCTTCCCAGTACAACCACCAAGGAATGGCCAAGGGAAGGCTCATCGGGTGACCAACAACCATGGGTACCTATGAATGGAATTTTAGGATCAGTTTTTATCACTACGTCGTTCTTGTTCTCCATAGGGTTGTGTCTGCGTTGCAAAAAGCACAGCCTGAAGCACCGGGTCGGGCTGCTGCTTTAGGAGAAATCCACCTTGTGGAAGTGTCCTCTCCATATAACTGTAAATCTCTGCCCTCTGAGCAGTGTGCTGAGCTGACAAGGCAACAGGACGCAGCACCGCGCTGTGGGACGCATTCATCTCACTTTGGTTACCACACGGGAGCTGAATCTGCCCTTACTTTACATCGCTGGCTTTTATGGGGCCGCCCCAGTGTGACATCAGGGCAGGCACAGCCCCATAAATGTCCATCTCCCCATCCATAACGCATCACAACTCACACATCCGATCTGTGTTTGCGCAGAGCTGCCGATTTCGGGACAGTTTTGGTTCCAACCGCACCTCCTTGCAGTGCTGAGGTTCTTCCTCAGGGTCTGAATTCCCAAACAGATGCAAAATAAGTGGAAATAAAACTGAGGAAACGAGGGATAAAACAATCTGCTGATTACAAATGGCTCCGAAAGAAGAGAGCATCTCCCAGACGTGGAGATGGGATCAGTGCCCCCAGGTGGGGTACAGCAGGCACATGGGGCCACCAGAAATACTTTCTTTGAGGACGTTCTGGAGCCCCAGGGGTGTAATTGCACTTTGTGTGAGACGTCCTTAAGCATGCCTCTATAAGGAATATATAGGGCAGTGCCTTCAGAGGATGATCAGTGATCACAAAAACAACAAAAGAAGCTCCTGACTGACACCGGGGGTCCCAGCAGAGCCTCTTACAGACCCTCCTGGGTCCAGGGCAGGAGGTTCAGCCCAACTCTGTGCAGTTACACATTCTGGGCAGTGCTCTGCTCATCCTTCTGCTGGCTCTGCCCATCAGGTCTGCCCAGCTCTGATCGACCATCAGCTCTACCCAGAGTGTTGGCCCAAACCAGGCTGAAAGGGAACAGACAGAGTTCAGAAGTATTCCCAAAATGCCTTGAGAAGCAGATACAACAACTCCACGAATGGTGTTGCTTGCCTGTCGTCAGGCCAGTAAAGCAAACAACAGCCATAAAACCCTCCCTTGGGTTCAGAGAGAACAAAACCACCCAAACTCATGCAACACCACCAGGATAGCTGTAATTCCCAATCTGAGCAGTTGCCACCTGGCACTGTGCTGACTCTTTTATGCAGCACGTGGCTGTTTGGTGCAAATCAGTGCATGCTTGATAAAGATCCTCTTTTCTTTATTTCATCACTACAGCCTCACTTCTCCCTTCCCTTTTTGTGCAGTGACCTCTGAAATGCACGCTCCGTTCCTAAGCTGTGAACAGTGATGTGTCACAGAGATACCCCTGCAAAGCACATGGCGTGGCTGTGCCCAGCTGACCACTGCTTGGAGCAGCTGAACAAAGTTTGCTAGGTGGGATGACTGTCATTTAAACTTGTCATTTAAACTCTGCATCTAAGCTTGTTAGATGCAGACAGCCAAAGAGATTGCAATGATCGAGGAGGATGCACTGCACCGTGAGTGCAATCCTGGTGTTGCACAAGCATGCAGTCCTCTTAGTGAGATGAGCCAATATCCAAAACCTGCAAGCTCTGGGGTGTGCTGAGAGCACCATGAGACAGCAGTGCACAGAGCTGGCAGGCAGAGCACATGTGAGGGTTGGGGTGGTTGCTTCCCCTGACCAAGCTCAGAGCAGATCTGTGCTTTCTGCCTTTCACTGTGGTCCTTAATACGCAGGGAAAGCATTCCAGGCGACTTGGACGTTCACAGTTACACCTCCAATGTTGGCTGTGGGAAGCAGGAATGCTCGGCAGGGTTTGCTTTCCCGGCCCCTTTCAGGCAGTTTTGTATGACTGCAGCTCTGTTGCTTTAAGGCAGATTCTGGAGTGCGGCCAGACAGACAGACACATCCGGTTCAGGGGGAATCTGGCACCAGGAAACAGCTCCAGGGCTCCGTGCACACCTGCTGCATGCAGAGCTCAGTGCAAACCCGCTGCATGCAGAGCTCAGTGCAAACCCACTGCATGCATGCAGAGCTCAGTGCAAACCCGCTGCATGCATGCAGAGCTCGGTGCAAACCCGCTGCATGCACAGCTCGGTGCACTCTCATTGCACGTGCAGCTCCTTGCACACACACTGCATGCACAGCTCTGTATGGATGCTGCTCAGTGCCCTTCTCCAGAGCTGCATGCAGCTCCTCATCCCGCCCCACATGTGGCCCTATGGGACTCCTTCTGTAGGATGGTTTTCCTGTATATCATGGCAAGGGTTGCACCAACCTACAACCACAAAGCAGAATCGAGTCCTGTTCGACAACCTAAGACAATCTGCAGGCCCAGTAAACTTGTAGTCATCCCATAATAGCCACTTCCTTCAGTGAAAACCAAACGGGAGGCAGCCATAGAGACGACAAAGCCCAAAGCAAATACAAACCTTGCGTGTGTGGCTTCTAGGAAAGGAGGTTGAGTTGCAGAACAGAAGCGTGGAAACCTGAGGGAGCATCCACAGCTCATTCAGAGCAAATAATGCTTTCCTTTTGTGGGATTGGCTTTCTGGGTAGAGCTCTTAGAGCTGTTGCACAAAAACCAGGAAAGAAGAGAGAAAACATCTTAAATAAAGGAGGATTGTGCACCCTAGGGAGATAAGAAGGGAGAGATGGAAGAAAGGGAACAGGAAATACGTGCAAGCAAGTGCAGAGAGCTAATGATTTCCTAATGGCAGAGAGTAACACCCAACCTTTGATGTTCCCATAGGTAATAGGTAGAGCATCAGTGCAAGTATTTTGATTTCTGTCTTCCCATTCATTCCCCAATGGCAGCACAAGTCCTCCCTGGTGGGAATTCAGTTTATCTGGGGAAACGCAGCAGTTCTCTGCCTGGTTCTCACCTGCCATATGATGCCAATGCTGTCAACTCAGATGGAACCCAAACCAGCAACCTACGCAGCCAGAAAGATGGACTTCCCCTCACCTTGGGAGAAGATTGGTGTTGGTTGACTCAATCAGTCTACACAGAACATACACCCAAAGGATTTCCCATTGCTCAGGTACCACGAGGTGTGCAGGTATAACAACAGAGGTTATTCATAAAGCACTCTGATGATGCACCGCCGTGTGCTGGATTTGGGTTTTGCTTTATTGCCACTAGAGGGAGGAGGGAACTCATCGGACAGCAGGGCTGCCGGCACAAAAACAAAGTTCTCTCTCGTGGTTTGCAATGGAACGGATGGAATTCGGGACCTGCGGTCCTTTCCCTACAGTTGGGTCACCTGAACCAAAGCAATTAAAAGCCAGCAGTTAATCCACACTGCACCCAGTGCTGCTGATTGCAACGCTGGAGAAGTTTGACAGAATGCAATTAGTATCAAATAGGTTATTAGCTGTTGACTGGAGCTGATAAAGTCAATAACACCGAGCTGCACACTTTGTGCAGTGATTAATGACTTAATAAGTTGTTTCCTCTCTGGTCCGTGATTCCCATCAAAGGTAAAAAGAAAAGCAAAACCATTCCCTGCAAAGGAGCCCCTGTTTGTGCAATGAAGAATTTTTGGTGCCCAAATACTGAAAACTGCTGTTGTGAGAGCCCAGTTCAGGCAGCAGGCGGGTTGATTCCATCTGCAACGGGGCAGGAAATGACAAATAAGTGTGCTTCAGCTGCAGTATTCATCAAACTCCCAATTAAACGTCTACAACAAACCCAGAACTCAACCCGACTTCCTTGTGCTCACAAACACAGCACTGTTCTGCTTTGAGAGATGTAACCTGAAACTGCAAACTCCACATTTGGGCACTTGCTGACACTTTGCCAGCGCTGAAGCACGAGTTTGTGCTGCCCAACTGGCCGGGGTTACTTAACGCTGCTGGCAGCTCCGGAGCTGGGACGTAACTTTGGTTACACAGCTCTGGTTTTCCCTTCCCTGTGTGTGAGAGGACTTCAAATTCCGCTGCTGGGCCCACAGGGCAGCGAGCTGGGAACGTTTCAGTGCAGCTCTGCCTGAGCCTGCGGGGCTGTGACAGGCAGCAGAACCAGTTTTGCTCCATTTGGACTCCCTGCCCACGATGGAGCTCACCATCCTCTTCCTCCGCGCCTGCCTGGCGCTGCTGGCCATGCCCATCTACCTGCTGTCCTTCCTGGGCATATGGGAGCCGTTCTGCAAGAAGATCTTTTTCCCTTTCTTCTTAGAGAAGCTGACTGTGATCCACAACAGGAAAACCAAGAAGCAGAAGCAGGAATTATTCCGAAATCTGCCCGACTTCGCCGGGCCGTCGGGAGAGCTGAAGCTGCTGGAGATCGGCACAGGATGCGGAGCCAACTTCCAGTTCTACCCTCCGGGCTGCAGAGTCACCTGCAGTGATGTGAACCCCAACTTCCAGCAGGGCCTTTCCAGGAGCATGAGCAAGAATCAGCACATCCACTACGAGCGCTTCCTCACGGCGGCCGGGGAGGACCTGCACCAGGTGCCCAATGGCTCCGTGGATGCTGTTGTCTGCACTTTGGTCCTCTGCTCAGTGCAGAGTGTGAGCAAAACCCTGAAGGAAGTGCAGCGCGTGCTCAGACCGGTGAGTGCTTGGAGGAGAAGTTTTAGGTTATTGCTGTAAGCAGCTATTGCAGAGGCAGTGCACAAGGGGAGAAAAAAGAGAGGAAAAGGGAAAAAGAAGAAAAGGGAAAAGGAAAGGGAAAAGGAAAGGGAAAAGGAAAGGGAAAAGAAAAAAAGGAAAAAGGAAAAGAAAGGAAAAAGAGGAAAAAGAAAGGAAAAAAAAGAAGTAGTTTTTGAGGCTACAACCCAGACCCGGGTTATAAGATAAGAGTTAGAGGCACTCTGCACTGCTGGGTGGTGCAAAGCAATGGAAACATACAGTCAAAACATAAAAATAAAAAGGGAAAGCTGGGTTAATGTTTTGATTTTGTTGGGGTTTTTTGTTGTTGTTGTTCTGTTTTTGTTTTGTTTTGCAGTAGGACTTCAGCCATTAAAATGCTATTTCCAAGCCAATACTCTGGGCTGCAAAAATCCAATGAGTTTTATTGGGGCTTTCACATTCCTCTCAGTCTGCATTGAAACAAAACAGCACGTTAGCAACTGTAGTGCAAACAAAAAGGCAACAAACTATTGCTGCAATCAAGGAGGGACCAAATAGGGGCATCCTTCACGCTTCTGAAATATGCACTTTGAGTCTGTGCTGATATTAATTCCAATCAACATCAGAAAAGCAAAGAGAGGGGAGGGAGAATGCAGTGGGGTGAGGGAGCTGGGGGTGATGGGCACCGAGCAGCGGGGAGGGCAGTGTGTGTTCCTATGGCACTGAGCTGTGTTCCACCCCCAGGGAGGCGTTTTTTATTTCTTGGAGCACGTGGCCGCGAACCCTTCCAGCTGGAAGCTGTTCTGGCAGCAGGTTTGCCACCCGACGTGGAAACTCGTGTTTGACGGTTGCTGCCTGACCAGGGAGATATGGAAGGATCTGGAAGAGGCCAATTTCTCGGAGCTGAAACTGCAGCACATCAGCGTGCCGCTGCCCTGGACTCCCATTAAGCCGCACATCATTGGGTACGGCGTGAAATGACGTGGAGAGCTTCGTGCTGCTCACCTCCACGACTCCTGGGCACGATCAAAGAGCACAAAGAGCATCGACTAATCCTGGCCAATGAATGCAGGCAGCGTGGTTGAAGACGGTAATAAATGTTTGATTCAGACGTGAAATGGAGGAGGAAGGTCAGTTTTGTGAATATTTTAAAATTAAAAGCGCTTTGCTGGGTGTGCAATAAAGGCTTTGGAACCGTATAGAGCCAACAGAATCATTAAGTTTGGAAAACACCTCTAAGGTACCTGGTCCAACCACCCGCCTACCAACAATCCTGTCCCCAAATACGTGGGCAGGATGGGACCCCCACACCACCAAAAAAGCAGAACAGCAAAGCTTGACAGACAAAACAAAGACATGAACCCCTCCATCTGCACCTGGAAGTGCCCCCCGCTCCCCACTGAGGTCCCAGGCCCATGCTGAGAGCACCACTGGCATTCACCGTCCCTCTCTTTGCACTTTGAAGGCTCTCTGGCTTATCAGACCAACGCAGAACCTCTGACACGCAATCTTTGCTCCACAGAGAGTTATTTATTTGCAAAGAAAGAATGCTGGGAGGGTAACACCCAACACCCATCGCCACTCTCACTGCTTGGCTGCCTGCCTGCCCTTGTGTGGCCCTCAGTTATAACGCGGCTCGCCAGCAGAGCATTAAAAGCCTTGTGCTTAACACACTCAGGGATTTCTTTAAGGTGTCCTATGGGTGCCTCAGCCCCGTTAGTGGTCATCAGAAGCTGTTGGTGGCCGTTGGTGGCCCTGCCACCATCTTGTGCCCCTGAAGGAGGATGCGGCCCCGGTTGCCCACCTCCTCAGTGCTGCTGTTGTGGATCCTGGCCAGCACCATGCCCGCTGTGGTGGCACCGTGGATGTCGCTGGAGGTCCTTGTTGGTATTGATGGGATGGAGGTGGCCAACGGGCGGCTTGGGGGAGCAGTGGGAGGTGGTGGGAGTTGGGGCTGGGCTGATTGCTGTGCAGCTTCCACACAAAACTCCACGTAAAAACTTTGTCTGTCCCCAAACCTGATGAATTCACAAAGCTGCAGTGGCTGGGACACCGTCACTGATGTGCACAGTGAACCTGAAGGCAAGAAATACGCCTGCAACCGGGCAAAATGCGCTTCATGCGGAACGAAACACCCACATTTTCTCTCCAGAATCAGCACTCAAACTCCAAACATTAAAAAAAAAACACACAGCAAGTAACACAGCAGATGGAAAAAACACCACCAGCACCGCCAGCAAACGCTGCAGCCAATGCACCAAACGCTGCATTCGAGCCCCACAACCAACTTCGTTCTGTTCTGCAGAGTGCGGACGGCGGCCGCTCATGGATGGCAGCTCGGGATCCAGGATTGTGGGCGGCCACGACGTCCCATTGGGAGCGTGGCCGTGGGCCGTCAGCCTCCAGGTGCACCTGGTGGGGGTGGAATTTGCCCACGTGTGCGGCGGAGCTTTGGTCAGTGAGAACTCGGTGCTCACCGCCGGTCACTGCACGACGGGGCGGATGTGGGTATCAGTGCTGACAGCTGCTTTGTTGTGTATGTATAGGGAAGGTGTAGCAGATGTGCAGATCGTTGCTGTGGGAGCCTTTAAACAAAGTGCCAATGAATGGGACGTGGGGTGGTGGGCAGAGCTCTGCTGATGCAGAACCCATCTGCAGCCCCGCGGGTGGCACTGAGCGCGCTGCTCGGCTCAGTCCAAAGGGCCCAGGTTACATCTCTGTTGGGCTGGGGGCTTTCTTTTCGCTTTGCCTATCTTTTTTTTCCCCATGAGCTTTTGGTTTTTCAACAGACCTTTCTAAATAAGCAAAGCAAAGCTTTAGCTGTCCTTTCTAAACAAGCAAAGCTCACTGCAAAAAGAAAACGTTGCAATACTCAACTGAGAAGCACAACAACTCTGTAGTGCTCCATTGTTTTCCCCCCGTTCCATTCCCATTTCTTTTTTCCTGCTTAACAAGCAACAAATTCGACACAACTCCTTTTCTTTGACAACGTGGGCACAAACCTTTTCAGAAGAGGCTTTTTAACTGCACCCAAAGCTGCATTTTGGCCGTCCCAACACCGTAGTTGTTAGCACAGTTGCAAAATCTACACAGAAGTTTTTGCAAGCTCATGCTGACTGCGTTCTCCCTTAGGGACCCGTATTATTGGAGAGCTGTGCTGGGCACGGATAGCCTTTGGAAATACAGCAAACATGCAGCAAAAAGAAGCATCACCCACATCTCCGTGCACCCCGAATTCAACAGAGAGACGTTTGAAAACGACATTGCGCTGTTTAAACTTCACTCTGCTGTGCACTACAGCGATTACATCCAACCCATCTGCTTACCCCCTGCACACCCCCAGCTGTACCTTGACAACAAAACAAGGTGCTTTATCAGCGGCTGGGGGCGCATAGCAGAAAAAGGTAAACGTTTGTTGATACACCATCAGCTCCGATGCTGATGTGAGGTTTCAGTCCTTTGGGTTCTCTGTGTTTGCTCGGGTTGTGCTCTCACCCCATAGCATCATTTCATCCTTTTGCAGCTGATGATCAACTCTCAGTGCTTTTGCCATTGAAAGCAGATTAAGGCTGCCCAGGTGTAACTGAAGGCATCAATGCGTGGCCTTCCTGCTGAGGATAATGCAAATAAAGGAAAAGAAACACAGCTTTCAGGGTCACGATACGCTTAAGAGCTCTTCTAAAAGAGCTCCTCTAAAAGAGCTTTTATCTCGAAAAATAACAGCTCTCACAAAGCGCCCTCTCAGCTCAGAGGTCCCAGCTGGTTTCAGGAGTGGCTGCACTCCCTCAAATTCCATTTCACCACAATGAGTGCAGGTGATGCAACCCCAGCTGGCACCGTGCACAGAGAGGGGATTTGGAGGAGAGCTGAAGGCTGTGTCATCGTGAGTTCAGCACCTGTGGCATTTCCAGCAAGGCTAACGAGCCACGCTGTGCCACGGGAAGGCAGACCTCTATGCTAACACACATCTGAGCACGTACACAGATACCTTTAAGTTGACAAAACAGGAAAAGGACACCACAGCAAGAACTGCTACACGCAGCAGCAGCAATGCCTGACTTTTCTATCTGCTGTCTTCCACTAAAGGCAAAACTTCGTCTGTGCTGCAAGAGGCAGAAGTGGAAATCATTCCTTCTCATGTCTGTAACGGCTCTGATGCATATGGAGGTCTGATCAATGCCAACATGATCTGTGCTGGCTCTCCATCAGGAGGCGTTGATTCCTGCCAGGTAAAATCCTCCCCCCATAGAAACCATGGAGGGCATCCTGGTGACCACTGTTCATAGCATCGTTAATTAAAATGGCACAAATGCTAGAATGAAAATAGATCGGACTGGGAAAGAGGCATCACAAATAGAAATAGAGGTGAAACGGCGTATCCAAAAAAAAAAAAAACACCCCACATCTCAGAAGCACAAAGAGCCCAGCTGTAGGAAAGGCTGAGCTAACAGGAGGAACACCATCGTGGTACGCAGGTGTCACAGATTCACATCGTGGCACAGAGATCATGCACTGTTGAAACACGTGTGCACACAATGTATGCATGCAGCGTGTGCACCACGATGCATCCTGCGTGGTTTTGTGCTTTTGAAAGGCAACACCGGCACCGGGCGCTCAGCAGCAAGAGCTGCATTTAAATGCTGAGCGCTCAGTATCCCTCTCTCAGAAGCAACAGTTCTCAGGTCAGGAGCCCTGTGCTAAAATTGAGGCATCAGCTGGGATGCGGAGCCATTTATAATTAAAAAACAATGCATTCCTAAGTGTGTCATTAGTCTGATAGACTTCCTGCTTCCCTCAGCTCTTTTTCTCTAAGCAAGTGATTTGGCACAGATTCAGGCTGTGTTTTCATCGCTGTGTTTCCTGGTTATTGCAGACATACATTGTCAGAATGTGTCTTCTGCACAAAGCTGCGTGGACAGGACTCAGAATGCAAAGTCAGAGAGTATTTCTGACCCTACACAGCTCCATGCTGCTTCCAGTAACTCATTAAAATAAGTGGATTCATTACCGGTGCTTCTAAATCGTTTCCTGGAGAGGAACATAGTCACTAATTTCTGTTATTGTTTATTTATAGGGAGACAGTGGAGGGCCCTTGGCGTGCCACAACCCCACAGACAACAAATACTACGTGATGGGGATCACCAGCTTCGGGCTCGGCTGCGGCCATCCCAAATTCCCCGGGATCTACGTCCGACTGGCTCCATACAGAAGGTGGATCAAATCCCAACTTCTGCTGAGCAGCACAGCCACAGCTCCTGCCAGCACTGCCCTTCCCCTGACTGCCATAGGGATGGTGCTCCTGTACACTTCCTAAAGCAGCATCAGCACAGCACAGCTCGGTCCGTTCAGCTCACGTTCCACAACAGGTCTTGGAGCAATAGGACGTACTTGTGTGCATCCAATCTGCATGTGTAAACGAGACTTAAAAAAAATCTGGAGTTGAGTCATTTCTTGTAAATGTGGGAACTACAGCAGGGTAACAATAAATAGTTAATACACACATCCAGCAGTATTTTTTAAGGATGTGAGGTTTCAAACTGTGATAACCTCCCATCTTTTCTGGGGTTACATGAATTCATTACATTAAAACTCATTAGTGTATGTCACAATGATAACACAGCGATGATAACGTGATTATCAATTGTCTGTTTGTCAGAAGGAAGCAGTGAATTAACATCTCACCACTTCATGCACTGTGTCCTACTTAAACTCACTTCAAGGAATGCTGCAATGTGTCTCACTGAACACCTTGGCATTCTTACAACAAAACACACTTTCCTTGAGATAAATCGGTGGCTTTCTCTTGTGAAAAGCTTCTCCCAGGGACCTGCATGGAGACTGTAAATGTGAGAGTGTTAGCTTGATGAGAGCAATCCTAAAAGCGTGAAATCTAACATTAAAAACACCAGTGCTCCCAAATGTGTGCAATGTATTACCATCTTTTCTGCTTTCTGCCTTTGCTATCTGTACCAACAGGAGAAGAAATGGTAATGACCTCGACCCTAATAATGAAAATGAGTATAGGAACTGCACCAGCTGGAAATGTTTTTCCCTACCCTACTTCTATGCTTTTCCAGCCGTCAGAAACATAGGGACGATGGAATCCCACCGCGGCTCTGTGGATGGCACAGATGCTCCCTCTGCTGGGTGAATGTCAGCAGAACACACAATGGTTTCAGTTACCAGAGGCTGAACTGAAACAAATACCTGCAGAAAGACCAAAAGTGCTCTCCACTAAGGACTGCACGACAGCACAGCACTGCGAGTGCTGGGAGGACACACGTGGGAAGAGATCTCTGGTGTTGCTCCATCATCACACACTGCTTTCTGACCCCATGCTACACAGCACAGACGTTCAGAGCTGCTGCAGTCCTGTGTTAAGTAAAAGCAAGTTGGACAAGAAATAAGGAACATCAGTTATCTTTTGGCGACTTTATTTACCAAGGTCAAAATCTGCAACCATCTAATTGTTTTGACAAATATTTACAGTTCATATAAAGCACATACGTTGGTTTGGAACAAAACAGCAGAGCAGTGTTTGGTACTACACCTCTCACTCTCAGGATACGAATTTTGTTCTCTTTGAAATAAATCGAAAATCAGTACTTTGTGATGAGTGATTACTTAAAGAGCAAACCCATGTTACTGGTGAATACCTCCATGATGCAAAATCCAGCTGCTCTTTCCAAAAGAGGATAAGCACTGCCTAACGTTATGCCTGGCAGCACTCTGTATTTGCTCCACTCGCTGAAATACAGAAAGAATTGGCCACCATTTTTTGTACAGTCTTAACATGTGATGACTTCTTTTATTATTATGATTCCGTATTACAAAAGAAGGTAAAGGAACGACAGCACGCAGTGAGGATGAGGATACTGCACAGAGGAGCTGCCACACCAGTCCCAGCACTGCAGATCAGTCCCTCTGAAGTGTACACACACTGATGGCAGACAGTGACAGTCCAATTTTGGAGGTGCCGAGCACTCCCCAGGAGCAATTTACTCATCTAATGGCTTTCTCAGCATTGCTCGTTATGGCTGATGTGCAACAAAAGCATTCTTTTTGTGTCTGACATGACTGAGAACACGAGTGTACGCTCCAGTCTGGCCTAAAGGAAATGTGGATGATGGACGCGTTCTATTCAGAAAGTCTGGAACAGAAATGTTTCTATAGCCTGCTAACAGTGGGACTGTGGAGTGCAGTCTCTCTCACAGCACTTGCAAGAGCTCTGCTTGCTCAGAAACCCATGAGTTCAAAATGAATAAAATAAAAAGTGACCACAGGGAAAGCAGTACACACCCGGGGAATGAGCACATCTCCTAACTTCATCCAGGTCCGAGTAGCACAGCACACACACGTAGCTCTAACACCTTCTGCACAGCGTAGCCCATAGTGCAATTCCTGCTGACAGATCTGGAAGCAGGATTCAATCCTAACTATGGAGAATAGTGCATTTATGCATCATGCAAGAAGCACTGCGCGTTTGTCTGTGTCACAGAATGGCAGAACAGCTGAGGTTGGAGGGAGCTCTGGGGGTGAGGAGGACTCCCAGTGCTGCCCACGTGAATTTTAAAACCCAGAAAGCCCTGGTCACATCAAACACGTCTGCCTGAAACAAATCAAAGTGATACCAACCAGAATCTGTGAGAGCAATCAGATCTAATGTGCAGATATTATCAATGTAGGGAAAAAAGCCCCGATTCATTTTTTTCCCCAGGATCCATTTCTTCTGTAAGTTGCCTACAGACATATAAAATTAATTCAAATATCTCCTACACCAAAGAGGATCTCATTTGACTTTGTGCTATCCATAAAAATATATGCTTGAAAATCTGGTTCACAAAATATTCCATTTGTTTACTAAAATGAAATATATAAACTGTCAAAATACGTATATAAACTTAATTTCGGAACTTGTAAAGATCACAATTCAGCTACAAAATATACCGACCATCTACCTGTTTTCAATAGAGTATTTTCTTACAAAGATACCATTACTTTGCAAAATATCACCTACTTTACAAAATTAGTCCAGAAGTTTCGCACCACTTTCAGCATACAAACCATAGAACCTCATGAAACCCTTTGGTATTTTCTTCTGTTCTCTGCTTTATCATATTTCTATTTGGTTTACGTCCCAAAGCACAGTAGAATCTCCAGACAGAATAAACAGTGCATATTTAATTGTATAGATAATCAGCACACCATTTCTCGTTCCGTTATAGATGCCTATTGTGCCCAGCAACTAAAAACAAACTACTGTGAAATCATCCTCCAGAAACTTCTGTGCACCATTCCTCATTCTACCAAACTGTGCTTTAAAACAATTGCATGTGTTGAGCTCTCTGAATTCAACACCAATCCAATGCACCCCAGGCATTTTCAGGGCTGCTCCTCTCGCTGCTTTCTGCAGATCCTTTCCTAATTTGATAAACACAGCAAACATTGAAGGAAAAAAAAAACCACAGAAAAACAAAAAAACAAAAAGAAAAACCTGTAAAACTGTCAGCTGAAAAAGAGGAAACATAATTTACGCCCCGAGCACAGGATTAGCTTCTTATCACCTGCACCTGTAAATAGCAACTTACAGGTTCAAATTAAAATATTTACATACAGATAACTGAAAGGAAGAGCAAGGATTGAAAGAGTTAAGAAAGCAAAACATACACTGGTTATAAATGTTACTAACAATGTTAACTATGGCAAGGATTCCATTCCATCCACGTTTTAATTGAAACCAAATATTGTCCCCATTACAAGAGGTAAAAACTGCCAGAGAAATTCTGATCACCTGCCTGGTAAAATGCCAATATCCTTTTGTTGTAGATGCAATCTTGGCTGTATGTAACGTTTCCAGTTGTGCCAGCAGGAATTGTGGTGAGGTTTTCTCATCTCCTGTTTGTACTTTGTCACCAACACGTTGTAAATAAAATCTATACAGTCTTTAGGTTGTGAAATCTAGGTAGAAAAGTTTCACTTTTGACCTTTCATCTAGTTAAAAAATTCAGTATAAAAAAAAAAATTCTCCTCTGAAATTTCAACAGTCCACCAAAGTTTTACCTCCTTTTTCTTACACGCTTTTATGACAGTAAAGATCTTTCAAAGTTTTTAGCTCTTCAATTAGAGTTTTGTTCTGGTTTTCCAGGACTGCAACTCGGTTCTCCAGACATTTCACGTATTCCTTCTTCTTCCTACGGCACTCTCGAGCAGCTTCTCTGCAGTACAGAACACAAGTCACTGTTGTTTATCTGAGATTTGTCTCTTTTACCAGCGTTACAATACTGACCAACACGAGGAGAGAACTGAAATCATGAACACCACCATAGGTGGAAAGCGTGACACTGAGTAGTACCTGGTAACACACATCAATCTGCAGGGAAAAACAAACTGTTTTCTTTGGATGGTGAGGGACAGACAGAGCACATGGCACATTTTGATCAACATTTCCAATTTCTGGTCACTGTTTGCAGCACACCACACTGATGGCAGCAGTGTTAGCCTACATGACTGATCCCCCTGTCCTCTGAAGGCACATCTACCCTGAAGAGAAAAGGCTGAGGGAGCTGGGTCTCTTTAGCTTCGAGGAGACTGATGGGAGACTTCACTAATGTTTATAAATACGTAAAGGGTGAGTGTCAGGAGGATGGAGCCAGGCTCTTCTCAGTGACATCCAATGGTAAGACAAGGGGCAATGGGTGTGAGCTGGAACATAGGAGGCTCCACAAAAACATGAGAAAAAGCTTCATGGTGAGGGTAACAGAGCACTGAACAGGCTGCCCAAAGAGGCTGTGGGGTCTCCTTCTGTGGAGACATTCAGAACCTGCCTGGATGCACTCCTGTGTGACCTGATCTGGGTTACACAGACCCAGGAGGGCTGATCTGGATGATCTTTCAAGGTCTCTTCCAATCCCTGACATACTGTGATTCTGTGATCTCAGCATAATCAAGGCAGCCCAAGTGCACTCACATACCTGTTTTTCATCAGCCTTATCTCTCGTTTCAGCTGCGGATCGTCTGTCTTACTGGACTGTGATGTCAGGGTGACAGGAGATGTCATGACCACGGTTTGGGGGAGGGACGTGGTGGTCGGCGTGGTACGGATCTGGTAGGTCTGCATGTCTCCTGATGCAGCTGTGGTGGTCACAGCATAACACGTCAAAACGTGGCAGCGTTACCAAAACACACCTGTGTTACTGATCAGCACTTGTAACCAATCCCATACTCACTCTGCACTACCACCTGGTTGCTGGGTACGAGTATCTGCTGGCCATCTGATGTTTGTGCATACTGCAGGATTGTCGTCCCAGGCTGAGTCCCGCCAGCATTCGTCATGGTTAAAGTCTGCAGGCCTTGCACTCCATCAGCACCAGCACTGGCCAGCTGCAATCCATTTGCAGCAATGGCAACTTAAAGAGAAAGGGACATGCAAGGAAATATCTGTCACTGTACATTATAAAAAGAAGATAAGGCTGCAGAATGTACATCTCTTCCAGTCGGCAAATCTGTATCTCAACCCACTGCTGAAAAGCACTGCTAATTTCAAAAGGCTTTTAATGAACCCATCCCTGGGGCCAAGGGGGAAAAACAGTGAGAAACAGCAATGTGTGATTCTGTGATATGAACACCAAGGCCACAGAAGACGGGGGATAGGAGGTCCTCCAGGCATTCTCCTGAGGCCCACAAAGAGCCTTTTGGTGCAGATCTCAGGTATACAGTGGTACCCAATCACACCTTTTGGACTAAATCTAACAGACTGTTCTGTGCTTCATAAAAACATCCTTTGAACGCCTTGTCTGGATGTGCAAAAATTAAGATAATAAAGCAGAGTTTATCTGGAGCCTTTAGACACTAGTCTAGTTTCAGATATGAAACAGTACTAATGTCATTAACTATTAGATAAATAACCAAACCTTCTGAATTTCATCTTAGTCTCAAATGTAAAAGAAACAGATCTGTATTTTACTGTAAGTTTAGCAGAAATCTATGCAGGTAGGCACACATACTGTACTGTCCAGTGCTTGTCTGGTAGATGGGTGTGGGAACAGACATGGACGTAACAGTGGAGACCCCAGGACTTTCCTCATCTCCTTTTCTATCCCGTGTATCTTCAGAAGAGAGATCTTTCAAAATTTTTCTATGAAAAAGAAGAGTTTATCAGCTGTAACAGCAGGCAGAGATCACAAATTACTGCAGTAATAGTTGCCAACTACTATTCCTATTTTGCATTGCAGAAACTGATTTTTTGTTAGAAAAGAGTTTGAGGATTACCAGAATTTTGCATGAGGTGACTGTGTCCAACTCTTTCTGTAATTACATTTCTGTAGTTTTTAAATTCTAGGCTTTTTATTTAATTATTTGAACCATTTCATGTGTTAAGAGCAATTCAAGACAGTTACTGGTTTATGAGAGATCTGTATGTGCAGGTCAGTGCAAATCCCATGTTTTTAGTAATTATCCTCTAAAAGCCTGAAATCCTTGGACTGGTAAACCTGCAGTGAGAACCTGCACCATAGAGTAGATTTCAGTAATCTCCAGTGTGCCAAAACACTTCGTACTGAAGTCTGTCTTGTACTGCAGCTGCATCACTTCATTTCAGTACAATCCTGCATCAGAGTTTCCACCACAAACATTTTTCCAGGGGTTTATAGCTGGCCTAAGAAGGGATTTTTCTGAGTTACAACTTGATACTCAGTTCTCTCAAGAACAAACCTTGGATACCCAGTTAAAACCAGTTTGCTCTGTCTAATGTCTGAATAAACGAGAAAGGAAAAGTAACCAGAAAGTTACTTCAGAAAAGCTTTAAGTAAGATCTTTTGCTCTGTCAGCACACAGTGAGACTGCTTACTTGTTCCCTGCATTTATGACATCACGGAGTGAAATTAGAGCTGATAAACAATTTTCCCTGGGCCACATCACCTCCAAGTCAACCTCCAGTCTGTTAAGTCAAAGTTTCCCTGCAGCAAACGATTGCTCACGTGGCATCCTCAACTTGTGCAGAGCACGAGCAGATCCAACCCATGTTTCAAGAGGAGGAAAACAACGCAGGGGTCGATGGAACAGAGAAAGCTGTCAGAAGAAGCTGCTCTTTTGGATTCAAGTAACAGCACAAAATAAAGTGTGTGCAGCACTTACCGATAAGATGGACGACGTGCTAAGATCCCCCGAGCTTTCTGAGTAGAGCCTATGCTGTCTGATGAGTCCTGAGAATCCTCGCTCTCAGACAAAGAAGATACCTAAAAAACACATCCCATGTGGTTACCCTGTGTGCTACATAACAGAAATGCAGAACAGATCACACGTGTTGGTTTTGTATGAGCTACAGCAGCATGAAAATGACACAAATGCACACAGAAGAAGAAAAAATGATGGATTTCTAGACTCAGTGCTATCTGATTTCTGGCAGTTCTGTTTCACAGTCAAACAGAACATTTTCACTGTATAAGCAAAGGATGCAAACCTATCAACTCCCTATAAAAATAAAACTCAAGAGATTCTCCTATCATAAACTCACAAACTTCCACCACCTGAAGCCAACTGTTCTGTGACTGCAGGATTAATCCAACCAGAAATTCTAAAACAATTTGAAGAAATACAAATAAACTCTTACAAACCCAACCACCTAAACAGCTGATGCGGCCTGCAGAGGTACACTGCTCCCACAGATGAATTTGTCTGAGGAGTCTGAGGGAACAGAAACAGGAACACCATTTATGTACAAACACATGAAATAAATGTTTTCTGCAGAGAGACAAGCAGCATGTTTTGGTGGCCAGAAGATGAGAACCAAGTGACAATAATATTTAAGGCAGAAGCATATCAGGGAGTAAATATGCAAAGTATCTCCAGCCTTGTCCCACTGTGTTCTCAGCCAGCTGCCAAGTGTTATTCCTTTCCTTTGATGCTCCTTATTAAATACAAGCTAACAAAACACGTATTTGTACTTATCTGTGTGCCAGCAACAAGAATGCACACAGCTCTGAGAAAAGCTTCTCTCACTTAACTGCTGCCACTGCCGTGGAGATAAAAACCACAACCTACTATCAACACTTGGAAAAAAAAAACCCATATTGCTCACATATGACTTTTTTCCCTCTGAGCAACAAGGCGACAATGCTCATAAATTACCCAAAAACACAAGGGTACCTTCAGCGGGGACCCTGCAGTCAGAATATAACAGGAAGGGGGCTCAAGACAACCCAGCAAATCAGGTGCTGAGCTGTTTTCAGCATGGTGAAATGTGTTTTCTTTTCCACTATCAGTTATAGCAACAATGGTAGCTGAAGAAGTGTCAGTGGTTTTCTTCTTATGGTTTATCAGTTGAATGTCACATGAATAGATAAGCACAGCTAAAAAGATGAGTAACCAAGGAGTGTTTCAGCACAGCTCTTCCACTCACTTGGTGGATTGCTGCAGTTATTTCACAGTGTAAATTCAGTGCCTTGCTGCCCAGAGGGCTCCGCAGCCAAGAACTGAATGGAGCTGTAAAAGACTCAGCTGTCGCTCCCCAGGGCACCTCTCTGAAGTGGCTTGAGCAAAAATCACATGGTGAGTGAGTAAGCAAGCAGAGCAGTTGGGTACCACAGAAATGGAGTCATAGCACACGTGGTGAGCAACCACCAGCTCCCCCACCATATTCAGGTCTGCCTTTTCTTCACTGGGTTATTCTATGCTCTCCTTACTGAGTTATTGAAGCACGCTGGTTGCATGTCAGCTAAGAGCTTCAGTTAGAAAGTTGTGGTTTGGTTTGTCTTTGGTTTGTTTTTGTATAAAGGGAGGTAATATCAAACAGTTTAATTTCAGTGACAACTTCAGCGCTACAAATAACTTCTACCTTAAATATTCAGTAAGAATGATGCATTCCCATCACCCTTTCACTGCACTCTCCCTATCTCTCACAGATACTTAGCAGACTGAGCTGCATCAGACAAGCCTTTACAAGTCTTCTTGTGCACGCAGAACAGGATTCTTGGTTATTCAACAGACACTTTGTGGTTACCTGCACTGTCTGCACCTGGGGTGAGTGGATTACAGAAGAGGACTGCGCTGTCTGAATCACTCCCTGGACCTGGACTTGCTCTCCAGGAAGCTGAACAACTGTCAGAGGAGCAGGACCTCGCAGAGACATCTGCAACAAATCAGAGATCGTGAACAAAGCACAGCTTCTGCAGCAGTCAGAACACGTGAACACGTGAAGGAAAGCTAGAGGAGAACATGCATCAGCAGAAGCTTCTTTTAAGTTAAGCCCCAGAAGTTATCCTTCAAAGATGTGCATTTTTCAGGTATACATCTGCACATGAAAAGGCTGAAACTGTTACTTATTTGCCTCAGGTGAGGCAGAAAATCAAATATGCACGATGAGCAAATGATTAAAGTGCTGTAACTTAAATACAGGTTGTCCTAAATGAAGGACAACAGAGCAGAATTCCTCAGAACCACAATGCTGAGGAGAGCAGAGCACAACTGCTCCCGTATTTCTCCATCAGTGTTCCCAGTTAAAGGCCCACATTTACAGCCCTTCACCTTTGTTAAAGGTTAGATTCCATCTCAAGGGCGACTCGTAAGCAGAAATATGAGCACTCCGATTCCCACCAAAGTCAGTAGGAGTTTGGGGCACTGAAATCTAAACCCAGACGAAACCACCACCAAGTCCCAGGGCTGGGATCAAACCAACAGCACCAAAGCAATGCAGAAGGTGGCACGACTCATGTGCACATCGGGCTCCTTGCCCTTTCTTAAGCAATGTAACGAAGCCATTGTGCAAAGATTTCCAAGATAAGAACTGACAGGAGCAGAGCACAGCAGAAGCTGGATGATCTACTTGGAAAGGCAAGGCAGAAGGGTGGTATGAAAGGTATCAGCCATGAGAGTAAAGAAATGAGGCAAGGAACACGAGCTCTGGCCAAGCAAGCAGAGCAAAGAGCAGATTTTTCCAAGTAAAAATTACGGCATCTCTTTCAAATATTTTGCTCCTTAATGTTTTGCAACTATCGATTTCAAATAATGTTGTAGCTGAAATCTAGGCTTAATTGGCAAAACTTAATTACTGCTGCTGCTCCTGTATAAAGGACTGTAAAATAAATCATGTTCTATTAGGTCTGCAGTGGATTTCTGCGTGGATTTTGCACGAGCCTTTGTGCTTGAAATTCATCACGTTACACATGCAGATGCACAAGTTTCCTCATCACACTTCTCCACCAGTTTTATTAATCTGCAATGTGTGACAAGATGAAGGAATCACTACAACTCACACTGATAACTTTGCATTTAATACTACCTGTAGTGCATCACAGTATCAAGTTGCACTGGCATCCTTATGTAAAACCAGATCCAAAGATCAGCCCACTGCAGACCAACAGCAGGACGCCTGCTGGAGCTCTGCAGTCTTTGACTCATGCAGTTATCCAAGTTTTGCATCAAATTTAAAACACTTCCATAGAGTACACAGCGGACAAGCTGCAAAACATTGGTTCACAAGAGTGCTGCAGGGCAGCGGGAGCAGACTTTACCTAGAGAAAGGTGCTTCAGATGCAGACATTTGAATCACGAGGAAGTCAGGTTAGAGCTTTGAATGTGATGTTACCTCCAGGAAACTATGTCAAATTTCCAACTCCATACGCTTTATCACATTAAATATATTCATGTTGGGCTAAAATCCAAGTGTTTCCATGGTGCTGAGCACCCAGAACTGCCATTGCTACAAAAGGAGCTGCAAATGCTTCTTCTGAAAAAAAATGAAAGTCAGGCCCTCGATTCGTTACCGAGCAGCTCCTGCAAGTCAGGCTGCTGGCCGTGTCAGAGCACATTCCACCCAACCCAACAGTTGGGCTGCATCTGCCCATCTCGCTCGCATGACATTAATTTTGGTCTTCTGAATACACACCCTTTTATTAATTGTGCTGTCCATCAATATGTATATTTCTCTCAACCTTCTCTCGTTTTTTCCTTCTCCAAGTGTTTCTAAAATTCAAGAATTAATACAGTTTGTAGCATGTGTGAAAAAACCATGGCTCTTAACCACCTCAAACGTTTGCCGAGGTTTGGCCCAGGCTTTACCTGTTGAGCAATATGAGAGAGCTGAGCTGCCTGCAGTGCTGTACCTTGTGCGGCCGAGGGCTGGGAAGGCGGCACGGAGCTGCTGCTGCTCTTGTGCACCTCTTCCATAATCAGCTACAAGAGAAGGAACAAGTTAAATTGGTTAACAGTAACTCGGAACAGGAGGTGGGAGCCCGAGCGATGCTTCAGAAAGTCTCAGCGCGTGGTGCTGTTAGCCTCACTTGCACCTTCTTAATTAGTTCAATTAGCACGCCACCTCCCCAGGCCTCAGAGCAGCACAAAGCAGTGTCTGTGACGGCCCAACACGGCTGAGTTCTGATCGCTGGCACCGCCTCAGGCCCAGTGCTGAACTTTGCTGTTAAATACATTTACCGAATATCCCGAGTTTTGGTGAAAATGCACCATCAGATCACGAGATGTGGGAAGAGAACCTAAACAAAGCAGCTCTTAAATAAAATGATTTCCCCAACGTTTCGTCGAGCTCGCAGCCAAATCCATCTTCCAGCAGCTGAAGGTACATAAACACAAATCAGGAATTCAAAGAACACAGAGCTGAGTTTGAAACCCCGCGAGAGTAAATCGGTCTCCGTATAACAAACCAAGTAACGCTTCTCTCATCTCCAAGATCTTATATTTAACTGCTCAACACGACCTGACAGCAAAGCCCTCCCAATGTTGGGGGATACGGCGATGTAAAAACGCATGCTGTTGGGTGGGGTGAGTGGGTGGACCAGCCGGGAGCAGTAAGAGATGATCGGTGAGCGTTAAACATTTTGTCACAGAAGGTTTCAAACTGTTGAGAGGACAGTTGCTATGAGACTGGAAATTACATTTCTTTCTGTGGAAATGTGAGTCATTGATTTTTCCCTACTGAGATAAACCACAGCTCTCTCAGCCTGACGTTTACTCAGAGGGTAAAAAGTCAGCACGCACCAGGAGCAGCGTTTGTTCACGCAATGAGGAGTCCCAGGGCAGAACTCCTCAGGAAGTCCCTCAACTTCGGCTTTATGGAGGGATAAGTGAGGAGAGGGCAATGCTTTGGTGCTACACGAAGCTGTGTCCTTCACAGTGCGGGACAAACACCCTCAAACACCCAGTCCAGCTTCCCAGCAATTCGCCAGTCCAGTAACACAGCAATTTGCCCATTGCTTCAGCTGCAGCAGCACGAGGAAGGCTGAATTGCAGAGTGGGTCTGTGGGAGCAGTGCTTGAGCTGCACCCAAGCAGCCCCATGCACTCCCTTCTCCCATTGCTGCTGCTGCAGAGCTCACTTCAGCATCTCAGGGGCCGTCTGGCTTTGTTTTTAAGGAGATAAAATAGAGAAGTGAAGGCATTCAAACATCTCAAAGCTACAAAGAACAGAGAGCAGAATGAACTGCACCCATCGCAGCTTTACCAAGGAAAATCTGCATTTTGCACCTGGGCAAAGGGAGATACGTACCAAATGTCACCAGTAAACAGGGCACTGTCAAACTGAAATCCAGCCAACAGCAAAAAACTAACATAAATTTCCAGTGCTGCAGAAATAACCCATTCATTTCTGTAGTGCTAAACCACATTCCCCGCTTCCCCCACTCTTTTACTGCTTGTCTCTGCTTGGCTGTCCCTTGAAAACTCGCAACAGCAGCAAAACTGACTTCAAGAAACAATGAAACTGATAGAAAACCACTCAAAATAAACAAACTGGGGAGAGAGCACAGAAACCTTTGCTGATCTTTCTCAGAGAGGTGTGAAGTTGTACTTACAGGAATAAAGAAAACAAAATATTTCCCATTACAAATGCATTTTCTCAAGTTCATTGCAACGCTACTTGCTCGGCAGAAATCAACTAAAGGTTCAGCCAACATCCATCAATTTTGGTAAAATAAAAGAGATTTGGCAGACAAATTTCATATGGTGAAAGTTATTCTTGCATTTTATACCCTCCATGGGATGCTACCCTCCGCTGTTGGGCTCTGCACACTGCCTGATGTGCCTCTGCCTTGCCACAACAACCCACGCACCTGGAAAACCAGGAACTTGGCACTGGAAGGGCCTCTGGTGAACACCTGGAATGCTGATTGCCATCTCTCAGCTCTCAGAAATTCAGTTCCAGCGAAAAACCTCAACCTGAAGCGCTCAGCTCAGAAGAGAAGTACCGAAGATGGGAGATAGGAGGGCTGCAGCCTTGGCAGCGCAGCTACAGCTGCCTCCAGTAACAACAGAACGTGCATTTATCAGAACTGGCTGCACAGTTTTGGGGTGAAGGAAGAGTTTTGTCACTGAGAGTTCCACCATGAGGGGACACAGAAGGGTACACCTGAGCTTGTAGCACTCTGCATGAAAACCACTTTTATCATCAGATGGGCAAGGCTGATGCTTTTCAGAACAAAACCTCCGTGCAGCTCACAATCACTTCAATTTACGTGAAAGGATGCTGCAACGGCAGCACTACAAAGAATGGATTTGTTTGAAAAGTTCTGAGAAGCAACTGCCACCACTTCCAATTCCACTTCAGATGTGAGTTTGGATTCATTGCCTCAGATGGAGTCCCAAAGCACAACTGGGGGACAAGACATGAAAACACGGAATACAAAAGTTGTGCATAAGGCAGAGCACTGCGAGCTGCAGCGTGGGATCACCAGAACCCACCTTCTTAAATCTGACAGGTGGAAGGCCTAAATTATACCTCAGTATTGAAATGCTGTAAGAGGGACTGATTCTTTAAAGACTCTATAAAGTCAGAATTCAGAGAACAGCGGAATGAGTTTTCTCTTCAAATGCTAAGTGTGGAATCAACTGATTGAAAGGGTAGATAACAGCAGGACAAGGGGAAATGGTTTGAAGCTGAAGGAGGGAAGATTGAGGTTGGATGTCAGGGGGAAGTTCTTTGCTATGAGAGTGGTGAGGTGCTGGAACAGCTGCCCAGAGAGGCTGTGGATGCCCCGTGCATCCCTGGAGGTGTTCAAGGCCAGGTTGGATGGGGCCCTGGGCAGCCTGGGCTGCTGTGAAATGTGGAGGTTGGTGGCCCTGCATGTGGCAGGGGGTTGGAGCTTCGTGATCCTTGAGCTCCCTTCCAACCCTGGCCATTCTGTGATTCTGTTAATAATCAAACACGGGTGGATATAATCACAGAAAATAATTTCAACCGTTTGGTGAAAATCCACTCCACCACCTGCTGAAATTTTGGATTCCTTAATGCCTCAAAATGCGCCGTCCTCGCAAGCACACGTTTGTTGCTACAATGCTTTCTCCTTCACCCTATGAAGACGCTTTAGGAAAGCATTTTTCACCCAGAAGACGGACAGAGCTGCAATTCTTTCTCCAGGAACCACCGAAAGCAGTGAAGGACAGCGCATCCCGTGCACTCAGCCAGGAGGAGCCGCGACTCAGAACTGCCCGCGCGGCTCACAGCCTTGGGTGCGTTCTGCAGCGCACCGAGCGCTCCTCACAGCTCCGGCAGGGTTTTCCACGCGTGTTTCCATCCATTCTGCCCCCCGTTTCTGCCTCAGCAGCGCTCGGAGCACGAGAAACAAAACCCCGCAGCCTCGGAACGGACGGGGCGGGCGGCCCCGCGGGGACCTCGGGATTTGTGAGAGGGAAAACGTCGCCGAGATCGTTACGAAACGACACCGCACGGCCACCTGGAAGCGGCCCGGGGGCTGCGGGGCACAAAGCGGATGGAAACGCGCGTCCGGCCTCAGCGCTACAGCACCGCCACCTCCGCCCCGCGGAGCCCCACGGGGAGAGGCCGCCCAGCAGCTCGGGCCCTCCGCGCTCCCCGAGCCCGCAGCGGGGCGAGCCCTCAGGCGGCGCCCGTGGGGCCCCAGCGCCTGGAGCGGGCCTAGGCCGCACCCCACGGCCGGCGCGGAGGGGAGCGGCGCGGCCTGGCCTAGGCCCAGGGGCGGCGGGAGCGCCTCACCGGGCCCGGCGGGGGCGGGGCGGGGCGGCGGGGAGGGGGCGGCCTCCTTCACCCGTTCTTACCTCAGAGGCCCTCCAGGCCTCGCCGGTGGCCGCGCGTGGGGAGAGCCGCAGCGCCCGTCTCCGCCTCAGGAAAGCGGCGCCGGCGGCATCGTAAACACGGAGGGCCCGCGCGGGACGCTCGGGGTGGGCGGGCTGCGACCATAGAGTCTCCACGGAGGCCTCGCCTAGAAATCCCCACCATAGAGTTCTCACAGCGCAGAGCCCCGGAGGCGGGGGCTAGAGCGCCGCTCTGGCACCGCCCACATCCGACGGTTCCCGAGGACGGGGACCATAGAGAGGAGGAGGCAGAGCGCCGCCGCGGCCCGAGGGCGGGAAGGCGGCTGAGGTGGCGCGCGCAGGGCTGGGAGCGGCCTTCTTCTCCACAGCGCGTCAGGGCAGCGTTCGCCTCGCGAAAACGAATCAAACCTTTCGTTTATTTTCAGCTGTACAAATTCAGGCGTAAAATAAAGCACAAAAGAGCAGCGGCGCTGGCCTTCACCACAGCAAAAGGCCCGTTAAGAGAGAATGACGTACTGTAGGACGCAGGCCTTTGCCCTGTAATTTCTGGCTGATTTTTTTATTTATTAAGAGCAGTTCTATTACTGAAAGGGAATTTCAGGCACTGTTTTAGCCTTAACTAAGGTCAAACGTCCATGAGCGGGGAGGATTTTGAGCACCCCGAGGTGATTTTAGGGTTTTCCCTCTGCTGCTCACAGTTGTCATCGAGACAAAAGGCTGTGGGGTAGTAATGGCTTCTCACAGTAATTCTCACAGCACATAAAGGAAATTCCATTCTCTGATCGCCCCTGGAAGCGCCTCTGGTGACTTTCAGTGTTTCTAACTGCTGTCCCAGCACCAAGCGTAAAAAGCAGCGTTAAAAGGGTTCTGATCAAAGCTTTGGTGGAATATGAAATATGCATTAGAAATGGCGTGGCCAGCAGGAGCAGGGAGGTGATTGTCCCCCTGTACTCAGCACTGGTGAGGCCGCACCTCGAATATTGTGTTCAGTTTTGGGCCCCTCACTACAAAAAAGACATTGAGGCCCTGGAACGTGTCCAGAGAAGGGCAACGAAACTGGTGAGGGGTCTGGAGCACAAGTCCTGTGAGGAGCGGCTGAGGGAGCTGGAATTGTTCAGTCTGGAGAAGAGGAGGCTCAGGGGAGACCTCATTGCACTCTACAACTTCCTGAAGGGAGGCTGTGGTGAGGAGGGGTTTGGCCTCTTCTCCCAGGCAACGAAAGGACCCAGGGAAATGGCTGCAGGTTGTACCAGAAAGGTTTAGGTTGGACTTAAGGAAGAACTTCTTCTCTCAGAGAGTGGTCAGACACTGGAATGGCTGCACAGGGAGGTGGTGGAGTCGCCATCTCTGGCAGTGTTCAAGAGGCGTCTGGATGAGGAGCTACGAAATCTGGTTTAGTGCTTGTGGTAGCAGTGGCAGTGTGAAGACGGTTGGACTAGATGATCTTATAGGTCGTTTCCAACCTTGTGATTCTATGATTCTATGATTCTATAAAGCCTTGTAGAGAAGCTCCTTATCAGATGGATGCCAGGGATCACAGCCGTTGCATTTGTGACACCAGCACCTGCCTGTGCCGTCGGGTAGCGTAGGAGGCCAGAAGAACGCCCAGGAATTCCCTGCTCCCAGGATCAGGGTGCTGGGGCCAGGCTCCAACCTTCAGTTTCCCTGTAAGCACCGCTGCTTTGCTTTGTTATGATGCACCCCATCAGAAACACCCACAGAACTCAACCAAACCCCCCAGACAGGAATCAATGTGGGCACGGAGAAGCGCTCCACAGCAAAAGCTTGGTGTTCTCAATGTTTTACCCACACCTGTAGGTTGTACTGGGAGGTTAAGGCACCTCATAACATGCCTGAGCCACAGCTGTGGCAACCAAAACAAGAATCTTCAGACACCCAAGAAATCCGATCACTCAAATCTAACATTTATGAAAAGATTTATTGGCTATTTCAGCTTCATTAATTGAACAATTCTAAGATTTTTTTTTTTTCTGTCTTTCATTTTTCCTTTAGAGGTTTCTCAGTATTAATAAAGACTTACTGAAAATGAAATGTGCACAGGAGAAACCACTGTAAAATTGGCATTTGTAGTAAATAATGTGTTTGTGTACTCTTACCCAGAGCCACGTAACCACTAACAGGCACGTACATCAATGGTAGCTGCTGTTAGATGATCATAATTACATCCTCACTGGTAATAAACTGTATCTTAAAACACTCGTAGATGTTAAGTAAATCTTGATAAAAAAAAATTCCACTGTTAGTTTTTGACAGCTGAAATTCAATAGTATTCAATAGTATTCAATCCTACGTGCCACCAAGGCACGTCTCATCAGCTCACTATGGAGCCTTACACAATTGCTTTGTTCTTCCAGTGAAGAGAAACCCCCAAACCCTGATGGGAATTGCCATGGGAGTGCAGGGAGCTCAGCTACTCACAGGCTCAGGTCTCGTGTATTTCTATGTGAAATAACATCAGCAAAAATACCAGTTCTCCCTTTCATGGGCTAAACAATCTTGGTTCTTTACAAAATCCTTCAGGGAAACAGCAGATAAAGAACTAAACGAGCAATCAGGCATCAATATTTATTAACACAAGACAAAGGAAACACAATCAATGCGTTAATGGAACACTGTCCAGCCAGATGTTAAATTTAAAAATGTATATCTAATCTAATTTTAAATAAATAAAAACTTTTTACATAATTACATAATGCTGTAGTCTGAATTTGACAATGGTAAATAGGTTGACAGAAATCAAAGAAAAATTGCATTTAGGGCTAGAATTTATCATTTTTACAACCTTTTTAGGACAGTTAGTATGACACATCTTAATTACATTTATTTAAACCAGAGATGCAGTGCAAATGTTAACGAAACAGGACTCGAAATTACCTGTACCCAACACATTTTGCTTAGGGAGTATTCATAAACAGTAAGACATACAAAATATTTTAGTTCCAACTGGTAAAAATTCCTAGTTTAAGTTTCACTGCAGCTGGTAGCTTGGAATCTGACAGATGGCAAGAGGAAATTATTTGTCCTCTGCAACTGGATAAGCTGCAAAGCCAAACAAGCATGGGAAGTCTGCTTCTTGGGACTCAACACTTGATTCAGCAGTTATGGAACAGAACCCAACTCTGAACCTGAACACATGGCATCAGAACCTTCAGCGGCCCTGCAAACTCAGTGAAGTTAAATATCTCACTTCTCATGCGGAAAGACACCAAGCAAGCATTTGAAAGTGAAATGGTCACATCTCTTGACAGCCCTCCCAAGACAATCAAATAATCATTTATCAGTTTGGAAGAACAAACTGACCCTGACCTCAAAGAGGCTAGCAATGAAAAATACTTAGCACTTAGTGCTGTACAGTTAGTTACCTCACAGGGATGTTGTAAGGATTAGGTAATATCCTCATCTACAGATGAAGAAACTGAAGGAGTGAAATGACCTGTTGAAGGCCTTGTGGCAAGTCATTAGCAGAGCTGGAGTTAGAAATCAGGCTTTCCAGATTCACAGCTCCATACTTCTTCCTCTCCAATACACTGCTTTTCACTGCGCCAAACATAGACAAAAGCATTCAATGAAATCAAACCCAGCCAGCTTTATGTGTCACTTACTGGCAACCAAGAGTAGAATGTTATCTCGTTCTAAGGACAGGACTGTAAATTTAGTTCTCAGAGAAATGTAATATACCAGGAGATAAAGAGCACGCAGTAAATTTGTGAGACAAAAGCCCAAAATTTGAGAAACTATCAAATACTTCTCCATATAAGGACCAAAGGAAAAAAAAAAAGTCAGGTGTGCCATTCAAAGAAATTCCATTTCACAAAGTCAATTTGCCATGTACTGAGAATCTCTGATCAGATTAATATACCCACTTTTTATTTCTGAAAAGAAAAAAGGGAAGTAAAATAAAATACTAGATCTGTACTTGAAATCCATTTCTGCGAACAAACAAGGGGTTTGTTAAAAAAACTTCCCCAAAGCTTTAATCTCAGTAAAAAAAGGCCCTTTGTTGCTGCAGTGAAGCTGCACTGCAGGTCGCTTTGCTGTGCAAGAAAAATCAAAAAGAAAGTGGTGCACAGCAAAACAAGGAGATTCTCCCACTTCACTGGCTGAAAAAGAACAACTTCAGTGCACTCACACTAGAAATAAGCAGCTGCAGTACCAACTGTATTAGTCACAGTTACACCTGTTGCTGTCCTTACACTGTGGCCAATTTGTTAAAACTAAACATACACAACTTCATGTGAAGGTATTTTAGGATGCGTGTTGTAAGGAAATAGACACCAGCGGTAGAAAACCTGTCACATCCACACAGCAGCACAACACCACAGAACTTTCATCTGCAATGCTGTCTCTCGACAGGGGCAGGTAGGGTAAAATAAACTGACACGTGCTTATAAACTGAAGCATTTGCAAACAACTGAACTCGAGATGCGCCGCAGAATCTTGCAGTTTCTATTTCAGCACTGAATATTTTCCAAAAATATTCGGAACTTCCCATCTATGTTGCAGAACTCCTGTCCTCAGAGCTAACAGAATGCATCAGGAGTTGTTCAAGAACCAAACTGTGATTTGCTTACAGATCTGCCGGGTTCTACGCTGATAACTGCCACAGGATCTTCAGAGCTCATCCTATAAACCTTTTAAAAACCACCTACAAATTTGGGACGAGGTAATGAGGAGCATTTTAGTAACAAGTTTATTTACACTGTATACCATATTTGACTCAAAAAAAACCCTGCTGCAATATGTGGTATCAACTCTCATTGCTTCCAAAATCGTATTTCCTTAACACCCATAGGAATTTAGAATATCATTCAGGATTGCTTGAATAAAAGGTCGTTCTGAGTCAGAGCTTAAATGCCATCTCTCCCTTCAGCCCAGCGTGCAGTCGCTCCCTGGCAGCAGGAAGAACCTGGACCTGCTGCTCTACAGCTTCTGCTTCTTCATGTTGACCAGTGCGAAAGCTAACACAGCATTCTGAAGGTTGGGATGTTAATGTTAACGATGCATTTACCAGAACTGCTGCTGCATTTTTGTGCCTCTTTCTGTAGTAGTAGAACTGCTCTCAGCCAAAACCCCAGAAATATCAAATTGCTTCCAGGGAACGTTTGGAAGGAATCTGGGTCACCAGATTCTGCTTACAGCAGAGCTCATCTACTGCGATTCTCGCAATACCCCCAAGGGAATTGGCTGGAATAATGACTGAACTGCACAAACAGTGAATTTAACTGCGTGTTCATCCATAGGATTTTTTTCCTCCTTTAAACACGAGGTTTCAGAGTGGAGGCAGAGACTGTAACTCCGGTGCATCATTGCAGTCAAGCATTTTGGACTTAGCACTGCGATTTCTACCAGATTCAATGCAACTCTTTAAATATCTCAGCCTCGTTTAGGAAGATGTGCCTTTAAATCATGGGTTTCTATGTGCTACGACACGCTTCTGGCCAGCAATAAAAGACTACATACTGAAAGAAGAAAACTTGTGTGAGATCTTCGTATCTCACATTAGCTGTCTAACCAAATGTAATTATGCTAAGGACCACAAAAGTTACTTGTCCTTAATTTCTACCTTCAGCTGTCATCATTACCCAAGTTAATTTTCTATCTAAGTGAATTATGTATAATAATATTTACATATTTAAAATATAGGCAAAATTCTTTTTTAAATTCAAGAAATATCTATCTGAATAAGTAACTCTTAGATTCCGTAAGTTATTGATTTGGTCATGGCACAATTTTAAATAAGTTGTGTGATCCCACAGAATGGATAGCTACAGTACAGATGCAAAGTACATTATATAGTAGGGAACTGCAGAACTCCAATGACCCTCCTCTTAATAGTTTATTATCTTAACTAAATAAACCCTCCCCTTAGAGAATCCTAAAACAGTATTAGATAAAAATACAAATATGTACAACAGATGAAAAAAGTAACACTACTGTAAAGGCCTTAGGAATTTTGTAGCTCACATGCTTGTCAACTTTGCATTTGCTATAAAGCTAATATTTCAGTAAACCGTTACAAATGTTTTCCATTGTCTACCACATTTCCTTTTTTCCATTGGTAGTTAATGTGATCTTAATATCACAGGATGAGATGAAGGGAATATGGCAGCAATCTCAAACTTTATATCAAGTATTAGTAATTTTCACCAGCTTCATTTCTACGGCCACCTTTTGTCGTTTGGTGGACCCATAAAGTTTCTTGAGCATCGCTCCCCCACACACTACATGTTATAAGCAACATATATGGGGTCTAACTGGTCAGCTAGAAAACTGTCACGGAGATGCATCCGTTGTTTCTCCCCCCTGGAATTGATAGGAATAACTCCGGGATCAACTACCACCACCACTCCCACAATGAGATAATGTTCTTCCAGGACCACGTTTGTAACCAGAGGAACTAAATCCAGGGCCTCCTGTTCACAGCCACACAGCTCCACAACGACCACGAGCAGGTTGGTCCATGTGAATACAGCACTGAAAGTTACAAAGAACAAACAAACAGAAAACCTAGTTATTTTCACAAATACAAAAATGCAGAGTTTCTACTTTTTTATCCGTAGATAGCATTTACCACCTGATTTGCATTGCATTACCAAGTAGCATAACTCCAATGAATACCCAGTGTCAGTGTGTCAAACATCAGTTCAGACACAAATCAATTTGACAAATGAATTAATTGCTGCCTTCGCTGACTTAAATATAATCACAGAACCGGAAATTATCATTTCTATTTTGAATTAAGGCTTGTGAGACAAGATTCACAGTCAGTCAGCCCAGTATTATTCTAATCTACGGATGGGAAAGGAGATGCATATCAAGATCACAGAACTTGCTGATGGTAACACAAAAAAAAGCATCTCACTTTGTCTATGTTCCATGTTTATGGTTTTTTTTTTTTCCCCTTATTAAATCCTGCATCCTTACATAAACACTACTACGTTCCATCCATATTAGCATGAATTCATTTTTCACTGCAGTTTTACCATTCAGCAATGCTCCTGTGTGTCCGAGATACAGACGTCTCGATATCAATTGGGTGGTAACGCAGTCCCCTCAGTTCCAGAGTTTCATCCAGTGCTCCAACAACATACAGTGCATCATGGCGCTCTGGAGAGGAGAGATCAGAAGTGAAATGTACGCACACTACAAAAACAGGAAGACCAGACAGCAAATGGGATTTGGATAGAAGACAAGTGTCTCCTTTACACAGAAACATTGATGAGAACTTATCCATTGCACTGCATGGGAGAAAACTCTTCATTTGAAAGATAGACTCATTTCTTCCCTACCTCCACTGGCAGCTGTAAGTTCTGTTCGACGCACAAAACCAAGGTACCCAGTCCGAGCCCAAAGTGTCTGAGCTGCATCTCCAAAGCTCAGACGAGTGTTGAAATGATCGGCTTGAAGAGTTTCGTTGTCGTAGATGGTGTAGTAGCCACTGGCTGTGTGTGGGCTGTTCACCCAAATCTGCAGAAGTGGAAAAACAGATCCGCAAGTTACAACACAAAAGGGCATCTTTTGAGTGTTTAAATAAAGCAAATAATAAACTAACAAGGAGGGTCTTGTTTGGTATGAACATAGCTAAGGCTTTCCAGGTCCAAAAACGTTTTACGTTTAGCTCAAACTGCCAAGCATCCTAAAAATGGATCTTGCAGATATCCTCTGCTAATATCATTAAAATGAGGATAAGGTAAACCTGTGGATTTTTATAATTTCAACACAGACTGAATATACTGTAGTGTTATTGAGATAAGCAGAGCAAAATATAAATTAGATTATTTGGAAGCCAGTCATACGAGCAGTAATGCTCCAGCAGTAATTCAACTTAAAGAGGCCCACAGGTATTGCTTACCATCAACTTAGATAATCAAAGAGAGAATACAGATCAAGAAGCAGGAAAAGCTACCCAAAAAGTAAATCCGTGCTTACCTCTCCAAGATGAGAATCTCCAAGAGGCCCTTTTGTCTCAGGATTAACAATAACCACTTTGACTCCAGGTAAAATCTAAAGATCATACGAAGGAATATGCAAATCAGTTTGTGAATTATCTTCACACACAACTAAAGCACCAAGGCTGTTCATTTGTTTCCACAAAGCCATGGTTTCACCCATGGAAATCAGTAACATGTGTAAAACATGCTAGGGCACGTATGATGAAGCACTATCAGAACAGAAGTATTTCCTGTCTGAAGAGCCACACGGGTAAGGCATTATAAATCAAAGTAACCTTTCAGAGGAGCAGTGTAACCAACACTCCTCATGCTATGCCACAAAACCACCGCTCCCAACTGCACGTCAGCATCATGAGGGATAGGGGAGAAACATGAAATTACCTTCCCAGATTCCGAAAGCAGCAGACTTTGTGGAGCTCCCCTTTCCACCAGACGTACTCTGAAGTTAAAGAAAACACAGTCAGGGAAAGAAGAGAGCTGAAATCTACTGAGAGGAGTGGTAGCTCAGTACTATTACAATATTTTATAGATGAGTTACTCATAAAGCAAACTTACTGTACCTGTCATGTCTCAAGGATTTCAGGTCTACATACACTGTGGTGGGATCGGGCCCAGAGGTTCCCTAAAAAAGTAAACATTAAAAAAAAACACATTTTAGGCAACTTGTGCCCAAGCTCAAAGATTTCCAGGGGCTTCATGCTGACAACAAACCTCACCATCCACATTTTCCCATCTTTGCAGTTGCACTCAGGGAAGCATGTCAGTACAGAGAGAAGTATCCTGTGTTTACTAAGCATAACACCAGTGCAGGATGCATCTTGAGCAGGGAAACTGCTACAAAGACAGCTTAAGTGCTCTAAGCTATCAACTCTGGGGCAACTGAAGTCACAGGTTAAATAAAGGTCATATTTCAGTTATTTTGGGTATTTGTGATGGAACCTGGCAGCTGAAAACAGAAGAAGCCTCTTAAATCTTGTGCTAGCTGTTCTCTGCAAAGCAGATGTGGGGCTACGCTCACAGTGGAGAATCACATGCAGATTAGGAAGTTTGTGTTATATTCTCAGTTGGTAACGTGGAAACCTGATGACAGTGACAATACAGGCCCTAAAAGCATTCTTGTTACCTGTAAACAGATAGCAACGTTGACTCTTGATCCAAAGGTGGTGCTTACAGCACGAGATGACAGGCCAATGTCTTTGAAGAGTTTTGAGAATGAATGCGTGAGAGAAACTCGTGGTCGTTCCTCTGCAACAACCACACATGTCCGGACACAGGACAGATTAATTCCTCGTGCCTAGAAAAGAGTGTGCAAATGAGTGCACAGACCTCCACCACACTGCACCGAGATCTAACCCCCCTGAGAAAGTGACTTCTTGAGCTCAAGCAATGTCCTCTTTTCAGCTCCTATTTGTTACTGTAAAATGTCTGACCAGAGCCCCAAAACATTGGTAGAACAAGATCATCAGCACTGCTCCTTCCTCTGATAGAGAACATAGCACCATGTGCTTCTGCAGAGCTTGTCAGCTAAGATTACACCTTTTATTCCCTACTTATATAGATGGAAACCAAACCAGGTGAGAATGTGGAGTCATTTACGGAGGTTGCACTGAGCCTTTAACCAAACTGAGCAGAATCCATTAATCCGTTATTACTTCTAAACCATATCATAAATGCACTGAGCAGCATTAGCAGCTCAAACCCATACACTATTCTCTTAACTGGTGACACACCACGAGGCAGAGGGACTCCATGCCACCAACAGAACAAGACCGATCCTTAACCTTCTAAGATGGAGCACACAAATTATTTCAGTAAACCCCAAGCAGAAAACACCTCAAGCTTTTTATGCAGCTGTTTTTTCCTTCCTCTCATTCCCCAGGAGAAAACACCTTTATTTAGCCAAGCACTTAGTGTGTGTGCTTTACATCATGCACTGATCTGAGCCTTCACTGCAGACTGTTATATAAGCAATTCCTCTGCAGAGCATTTTGCTACTGGCATCCTCTCTTCAGGGCTTGCCCAGCAGTCTCTGACACTCTTTGGCAATATGCCACCTACACTGCAATACATACACCTTATTCGATTTCCATCCTTTTAATTTCCTGGGGCTCCCAACGTTCTTCTGTTGCATTTGCTTTCTGAGCAAGCTGTGGGCAGCAGGCTTGTGCATCATTATGCTGTTGTCTTTAACAACCGTGTCACTTCACTTGCTACAGCACTTTCATTAATTTACGTAGCATAATAGTCAAGAAACATTTCTCACCTTTAACGTTTCAACTTGGTTTCCAAGTCCCTTTGTGCACAGTTCCATGACTGAATAGGAACAGAAAGTGTCCCTTATTTTATGCTGGCTGACAGTAGATAACCAGAGAGAAAGATTGGATTCCAGCTCCATAGGAGGAATTAAAATTGACTGGTGTCCAGAATACACACTGTGAAAAACATCAAAGAGAAGAATATTTTTGTGTAGCAGGTAGCAATCTTTAAATTAATATTTACTATATTTTCATTTCATCTTACATTCCTCATAGACCAAAAGCAAGCTGTGGGACTCTGATCTGAGGCAAACTGATGATAGCCCCAATGCCCACATTCTGTAGCAACAATGTATTATAAATACAACTTACTTTACAAGAACAACAATTTATGTGCACACACTGAAAGGAAAGGAAGAGAATCAGCTCAACCACACAATTTACAGAAAGAAAATTCCCTTGCTGCAACATATAATCAAGGAAGAAAGGAAGAAAAGCATTTTGAAGCCAGTAATATTTGGCAGCACAAATATGCATGATCAACATGGGATAACAACTTGCTAACCTGCAGGAAAAGGGAACATATTATTGTCAGTTTAAGACAAATTCTCCTCTTACTACAAGTTACTCATTTTATAATGCCAAGATATATGCCTCATTACAGACGTGGACTGCTATTTCCCATTTCAAATCTCCCAAGAGTTAACCTTTACCCATTTCTCCCTCAAGGATCCTACCTGCAAAGGCACCAGAGCACAAACCCTAGTCCACAGTAGGGGTCAAGACAAATGGCAATCTGCCGTGAGGAGTAGAGCTCACACTGAAGCTTGATGGCCCTGCAGAGACCACTCACTGCTGCGTGGGACATCTGCAATACCAGAGACAGAGAAACTGGATGAAATCCTACTGTGATGTGAGATTTCAGCAAAGACAGGCAGGTAAGAACGACAACTGCCTTGATAGCATTTCTCAAGAAACTGTATTTCTTCTCCCCTTATCTCCCACAGCAGATGCAGAGCTTTGCAGAACCACACCAGCCAGAAACTGACACAACAGCTACTGCTGAAAGGCTTTGGACTTCTCAGACTCCAAACAGAGCTGATCATTAATGACATGCTAAGGCTTTCATTTTTCAGTTTCATATCATCTTCTGTCAATTGCATTCCTATTTTGCTCTTAGTGTTGGGGGGAGAAGCAAAAGCACACAGCTGTGCTCCTCACACCCACTGCTCTCCTGTCAGCCTGCTCTCTGGTGGGAGGCAGCAGAATTCCTGATGCCCGCTGTAGAGACCTCTCTTTCTATATAGCAGAGCTGATTCTTCAGTCTGAAGTCACGCTGCATTGCATGAACGGAATTTATAGCTTTACTCACAGAAAAGTATGGCCTGTATTTAAGCTACAAGCCAGTTTTGGTGGAGGTAAGCAGGAGAGCTGGTCTGGATTATCAGCCAAAGACAAGAAACCAAAAAATTTGTCTTCTAAAAGCATTTTACTGTACCTTCACTCCTGTAAGCATGCCTGTTGTGGAAACACTAAAATCTAGATATGCTAACATTTCAGACGTAGGTGGTTTATAGATCTGAGACAGCCGCTTCCTGGGCAAGTCATCTGTGCAAGAAAGAAACAAATGTTTAATTTTTTTATTACTAAATTAGTGTTTAAAAGAAGAACAGTTTTCAGAAAGACTGAGGTGGACCATAAATCTTGTGATTAAAACATTTTACAAAGATGACACACAGAACATAAAAAGAGTCTTGCAAAAATTCCCCTGGAAAAAGTTATTCGTTCTCTTCTGTGTGTAAACCAAACATTTTAAATACATGATTTTAATTTTTCTTAAATTTTCTTAAACTCCAGAGCCAAGGGATGAAGCATGACCAGAAATCAGGAGACACAATCAATCCAGGAACACATTCTGCCCTCTGAGTCACTCTACAGTGACAGATAGGAGGCCAGGTAAGTCAACCACAGCATGAAATGTCATCAAGGAATTACTGT
Source organism: Chrysolophus pictus (assembly GCA_037305975.1). Taxonomy (NCBI): domain Eukaryota; kingdom Metazoa; phylum Chordata; class Aves; order Galliformes; family Phasianidae; genus Chrysolophus; species Chrysolophus pictus. The sequence goes on from CM074608.1 coordinate 753,693, forward strand.
TATCTGCTATGTGGCTTTCCATGAAAATTTTGTTCCATCAATAGTTCAACAAATGGAGAAAAAAGATGAGCAAACAAAGATCTGGCTCCTATCTTTCATCATTTTTCTAAACATTCTAACAAAACCTTATGAGCCATCTGGTTAACATCTGGAATGGGGAACAGCCTCTCCCTTTGGAAGTCAATGGTAACCCCTCCACAGAACTTGAAAAAGTCTTCCAAATCCATGGTCTACACCTGTATCAATGATGGTTGGCCAAGTTTTCACATCCACAGCAGCAGCTGCCTCTCTGGATTTCAGCAGTCTCATTAAGGTCTGGGTTGTAAGAATACAGGCAGCTTTGCTGACCTAAAAAGATAAATAATTGCTAATAAAGACAAAAGCAACTCCCTCAGATACTATTCATTGCAAATTTTCATATACACAGAATATATTTTACCACCTGCAGCCACCTTCCCCCTGGTAGACTCGCATTGATTGCTGTGGCTTTTCCAACACTTCCTTCATTAAAACCCAAAACTCAGATTAAAAGGCAAACAACCAGGGCAGAACCTTTAGAGCAAGTAAATTATTTCAACAGCCCAAATCTAACTTCTTCTCTGTGTTTATAACGTGGAGATATCCTGTCTAGATTACTGACTTGGAAAATAACCAATAGCAGGATTTGCACTCTCCAGTAAAGAGATCAGTATGAAATTTTAGGTAGTACCATCACAATAGTATCCCTCAGAAACAACCGTTCCATAGGAGAGGTGGTTCTCTCTTGCATCTTATGAATTAGAACATTGTCCTTGACCACTGTCATGTAAATACCATAGACAGCTGTGTTAACTATTCAAATGGGAGAGGCTGAAACAAGAGTGCTTCAGCCACACTAGGGCCCCATTACTCACTTCCACGATCATTCGCACAGTGGGCAGAGTAGCAGTGAGGCTCTGAGCATGAGGTGGTCTCACGGTCACTGGGATGCAGCCAGCATACAAACAGCCATAGAACGCGGTGATTAGCTCAATGCCTGCAAGGACACGACAGGCTGTAGTGTACAGCACCTTAGTGACACCAGCCTTTCCCCCGAGGGCTTTTTCTCTGAGCATCAGTTAAAATTTTCATCAAAAAAAGGTACACTCCCAGAGCACAGGTGTCCAACACAAGCAGACCAAACTGTTAGGCCAGCATGGCAAGGAAGCTAAGAAAGCTTGGGGTAGGGAACTGGGAAAGCAGAGAACGCTGACCACAGCAAACCATATCCATTTTTCAGGAAAAGAACATCCCAGTGTTGAATGGCTCAAGTCAGTCAGTTCAAAACAGAGTCTCTGGCAGTGGAAGTACACAGCACCTCTCATCAGCAGTGAGCACTGTACACACGCCAAGTGATAAAGGTGTGAGCAGACAGAGCACACTTCCCACTGTTCCCAACCTACTGCTGTAGAAGAGGCAGCTAACAGAGCTGAAGGTGATGGCACTAGTCTGTACCAGAACCCACCCTCCCATTTCTCACAGCTTTCCCTGGATAAAGAGCTGCTAATTGTCAACATGACTTCAGGCAAACAAGATCTGAACAGACCAGGAGCCAAGAGGTCTCTGTTAGGGCACATAATGCATTTCTCCAGCACATGCAGTGCAGTCACACATTTCTAGTAATCTTACAGTGAGCGTCATCATACCATAAGTTCTTTGATAACCACAAAAAAAAGTTTTTATTCTAAACATCGGAGACAGTAAGATCCCTAGAGCTGAGAGCATCTCTCCAGGAGTGAGAAGGTACAAATCCGCTCTTCCAAAACTAAAGAATCAATGCTGGAGTTGTGATACTGCAACTGCAAGACATGAGGACAGCCCTCTTTGGAGTTAAAACTAGATCAGGAAGTCATGCAGTCCCTGATGCACTGCTGTTTCAATGATCCCCCCTGAACTTCCAGATCTCAATAAAATTTCAAAGAAACACCATACTGCATTTCCACGGTGGGATGCAGTTCTTTTTAAAGCTTGCTTACCAGGAGGATAAAGAAGCACCACATTGTCTCCTGCATTGAGATGTCCTTTGTCACAGAGCACTGATGCAATTCTCTCAGCTTTTTTGTGCAACTGAAGGCAGGTGGCTGTACACACAGCAGTTCCCTTGAAAAGAAACAGACGTGTTCTAACCACAGCCTCTGACACTAGTTTCCAGCAAGCTCAACACATGTCAGTAAGACAACTGCTGGAACCAAACAAAAAAAATAGAACAACCCAACAACCTTGCTCACTAGCATTAGTCTATAGCTACTAGTTATCAATACCTATATGCTGCTGGTGCTCACCGAGCTGTTTATCCACTACAATTCGGAAAAGACAGAAATAGAGTTAGATCTGTTCTAGAAAATTCTACCTTCCAGGAGTCAGTTCAAGTCTTCTTGCACCAGAACCTTGCCAGAATATACTCAACAGGGATACATCATTAAATGATACAGGAACCAGTGGGACCTACAAACATGCTCAGTTTTAAAATGAAGCATCAAACCACTGTGGGCATTAAGATGACAAGTGACCTGCAGGTTCAAAAGGTGCAATTTCAAGTTAGAAATCCTAGGGCAACACCTGACATAGAGGACACTGCAGTTGGCAAAGATGTTTAACACAGTCTCAAACTTGGGCTGAATAACATGCTGTGAACCTTAAAAAAAAAAAAAAAAAAAAGTGACTGTACCTTGGCATTTAATAAGAGGAAGAGCGCATGGTCAGGAGTTGTGTGAGCTCTCCACTGTAACACCTCTGTCAGGAACTGGTGCTAAAACAAAGAAGCAGTAACTATAAGTACTAGTTCATCTACTTAGCCAATACTATGTTTGTCTTACTTTGCTGCCTTGCATTCAACTGTAGGGTAAACTCTTCTTGCATACTCCATTTGTAACAAACACTGATTTACCTTTTTAACTAAATCATTGTCTTCTATTTGACCAAGATCTCTTCCAGAGGCTTGAGCAATACGCTTCCCAGCAACCAGGTTCCCCACCATCACAGAGGCAGGGCCAACACCTGTTGGTTAAGAGCCACATAGAATCAGAACGCACTCACATGCTATGAATGGCATCTTTCAGTACTACCTGCAGCAGAATAATGTTTAAAACAAGCAAAAGCTGACAGCTCTGGAAGCCTTGTAGCAACTTATAACAAAGTGACTTTTCCTTTGGTCATATACGAGGCAGACTAAGTTTCCTCTACCCAAAAACCAGACTTAACACAAGGAGAAAAGCTGCTGCTTTGTAAAGGAGGATTGAGGTCTGCGCTGCAATCAGGGCTTGTAATATAAACGATAATTGGCCTCAAACTGCAATCTGTTGAACACAAAGGCAGAAAGGTTTTCTGCTGGGTCCCACTGCTCCCAGGCACAAGTGAGAAGAGGCAATGAAATCTTGACAATACAGTCCAGAAGGCAGGGCTCATCTCCTACTCATTGGCAGAGATAGTCTCAATGAGCTCAGAGGTAGGAATCAAAATTCCTGACTGCCACGTGCCAAGAAAGGCATCAAACAAACTAGCCATGGGCAACAACACAAGTGCCTGTCTCTAGCAAGCAGGACACTCAGTGTCACAGGCATCATACAGCTTCCTGTATCTGAAGTAGTGAGCTTCAATTTACCGACATTAAACAAAAGGGACTCATGTTACCTGGTTGTTTCTGCCTGGGTTTTGGCAAGTTCGTCACACACGTGTGCGGACACATGAGGATGTTGCATGGATGCAGAGAGCCCTCCAGAAAGTGCTGTTTAGTTTGAGAGATATGGATCCCTCCCAGGGGAGTTTTTGGCAATGTATTAGCTGGCACAAGAGCAAGGCAATATACACCCACTTGGTGAATGCTGTCAATTGCCTAAAGAAAGGAAAGAAGGTCACTTGAATTTTTGGTATTACTGAAGATGGTGTAGCTTTACAGGCTTCACTGCCATGCCAAAAACAAAACCCTACATTTGTAAGGTACTGAAGGAGCAGGGCAGTCACTATCATTCAGTTTCACCTGTGTAACATTAGTTATTCTTACTCAGTGTTAAGAGTTAAGTGCCTGCTTGCATCCCTAATCCAATCCATATACCAGAAGTTCATTTTTAAACTTTTCATGACTAAAATCTCAAAATATACACAGTTGCTTGTGATCAAAATCACAAGATTTTGATCCTAGGATTTTATCCATCTGTCTCTCCGCTGTATCATCACTCTGTTCTTTTTTTGTCTGCCTCAGCACTCAGGCAACTAATACATTATTCAGGTTACCAGGTACTTCCCTGATTTCTCTGCCTAGTTTGCATACCTCACCACATTCCTGCATGCAGCTCTCAAAGTAAGCATTTGCCATTTGTTCTACTTTCTCAGGACTATGCTTGTTCAGCTGTTTTAACTATTTTCTGTTTACTGCCTTTCTGTTGAAAATGTGTCTTAAAGATAAGGGCAACTTTAAAACCTGGCTTTGAACACTAGCAAGATCTAATACAGTAGCAGAATTACTGCATTTGAGCGCTAGATCTGCTTTGCAGAGTTGAGAGGCAATTGTGTTTCTCTATACAGCCACTGTGCTAGCACAATGCTGATAAATTTGTCAGAGCTTATTCTGTGTTGCAGCCACTTTCTCAGGACCTTCAGGACACAACAGAACAGCTTGTACACAGCAGATGTACCCAGCTTGCAACCTTGTAAAACTACCTTGTGCCAAGAGGGATCACAAGACCATGCTCTCTCCATCTAGGTCATGCTGATGGCCTCTGATCTGCCCACACACTGAAAAACTGCACAAACTCCCTTTGTCCACTTTTGTCACTGGGCTTACCTGCAGTACCCGACTCATCCATTGAAAACTGTCCTCCTCAGATGCATCTGGCCTCTGCTCTGCCACCACCACAATTCTCTCATCGTAGAAGACAGATACTGAGAATACAGCAATCCTAAGGACAACAGGAGAGCTACGTTGGCAGGAATTCTGAATGTATGCCTCGGCAACAGGCGACCAAAAGAATATAAAGCTTTCTCTGTCTCTCTCTCTCAAAAAAAAAAATAAAATAAAATAAAATAAAATAAAATCCCCACAAAGAAACCAAATCCATGGGGGCAAATAGAGAGAAAAAAAATAAGACAGCAGAACAGCACCAGGCTGATTAATGGCTAAGCCAAAAGCGTGTTTACTTTAACTGACTTACCAAAACAAACCAGTTACTGAAGAAAAGTGGGAGATTGTACTGAAGACCCCATTTCATTATATTACGTGGAGAAGTTTATGGGGAGGTGTGAGCTTTAATTTACTAACCTTCCTCTGTAAACTGTTTTTATTGACTCTACTGCCAACCCAGTTGCGACAATGTCATCAGCATTGTGCCTCCGCCCACTGACTGTCAGCAATCCATCCATTTTTCCAACCACAAACACCAAACTGCCCTGAAAGATAAGAAAGGTACCAGTTAGTGACATACATACGCACACACACACACATATATATATAAAAAGCAAACAGATTCCAGGATTTGCATATTCTGCAATTCTTACTGGTTTCGGTAGCTAGATCAACAGAATTCTCTCTCAACTATCTTGTCACAGCAAGCAACCACATACACACATTTCCAAACACAAATGCTCTTCTTTTAAACATTCTAGGCCATTAGCACAAGCTAACACAAGCTCAGAAGCTATGTTACATACAGGTCCAACAAAGCCCAGCAAGCCGGAACGGACAAATGGCACATCACCCACTGGAGAGCCAGCTGAGTTCAGAGGAATAACCTGCAACAGAAGGGAGGACGTTGGAGGCAAAGTGGATTTGCCTGAGGCTAGAAAAACATGCTCTCATGATTCAGTATCAAGAGCTGTATTGTATGTGAGTGAAACAATAAGGAGGAAATCCCTGCTGCAATCATTTTAGCACTGCGAGGCATCCTCACGAAGGGGAAGCACAGAAAATATTTAATCATGGTGAGTTTTTCTGGGTTTCTCTTCAAAAACCAACATCAACACATAAGTTACAAAAACAAGAGAACATCCAAGATTTGTTCTTACAGAGTAAACAGGAAAGAAATACACACTCTGCTGTACATACCTCAAATGTATTCTTTGTCAGCCCTGCCAGCCCGTAATACATCATTCCTCCCGCTCTGGAGCTAACACAGATTTCTCCAATCTCATCTGTTTTACACAGCTGAGGTGGTCCATCGGGTTTCACTATACACATCATTCCTAGGACCAATTAAACAGAGTGATTCTTTTTCCAACATGTTCCAGGGCATTCTCAGACATCCTTAGGAGGGACTCCCATGTATTCTTACCTCCTGGCATCACGTGCCCAACATCCTGAACAGTGAGTGCAGAGTTTTTGTCTTCAGTGTTGACACGAATCACACCAAAACTCAACCCATTCATGGACAGTATGGCTCTTCCAGGCAGAGGTGCCCCAGGAACCCCAGGCCTTTGAAAGACACAGAAGTCAATATGCCAAATCACACATAAGATATCAGAACAACTGAAGAATGCAGACTTCAGAGTCTGTTCTTTGCATAACAAATTTAAAACTGTAAAATGGGAGCAGAGATGTCCTCTGGTGAGAACCAGGCATCAATCTCTAAGTAAGAAAACTTATTCTTGGGCAAATGCAACACATTATGTGAATCACAGCTCTTCTTCCAGGTCTTTAATTTAACCCGTGTTAAATACCAGCTCACAGGTGATTACAGTGCTACTGATTTATAGAGGGCAGCAATGGTCAGAAACAGACTATGAAAGTGGCTGTCCAATGTCATATTAATTTTCAACTCAGATTCAAAAAACACTCCACCAGCTTCATAAATCAAGATAGAAGAAAGCAGTGCAGACTTTTTAAAGGTCCTGTTGAGCTATTGCCCATCTTAGAGAGAAAAAAAAACACTCACCTTAGGAGAAATGCTGAACAATTTAGCTACTTGAATACCCTGAGTACACACAGTAAATGTCAGTGGAGCTTATTACATGCTGAAGTCAACTATGACCAACGGATGTGTGAACAAGCCTTAGCCAGCATCACTTACTCTAGCAAATAAACTGCAGTGCTGAACAGCCATTACCTCCGTATTGCAATAGTCATCGCTTCTGGAGATGTGGCACATGGACAGATTGCCTCTGGTTTAAGTCCATGACTCTGAAACAAGCTCAGGAAGGCATCACATGAGGAAACAGACCCTGAAAAGAAAGAAATATTCAACTATAATCTTATACATATATATTTTTTTAAAGTCTCCAAAACTGCCTAAAAATAAGTGCAGCTTATTGGCAGAGAATATATACAGTATCACTACTAAAAACTATAGGTGACATCTTGTAAGATATCAGGGTCTACTGAACAGGACTTGTGATAAACCAAGTCTGGTTTTCTGCTCCACAGTGGTTTAGGGTGCTTGTTTTTAACAAATAAAAAACCCAACTCATTAGTAGTACAAAACAAGAATGCAAATACTTTCCAAACTTCCAACAGTATGTAGGCATACATAGGCTCTGCCTCCATCAGTGGTCGTAATCAAAAATTGGTCTAACAGTATTCCAGTCATCCCCTCCAGTTGGTATGACCTAGACAAATACTTTTTTATGCCTCTTAGCTAGCCATACACGAGGTCTAAGAGAGGTGGAGCCAGGCTGCACCCACTCCAGTTCACAGGTCAATTGCCTTCACCTGTGCTCTCACATCTGTCCAGGTCTTCTCCCCAGGTGCTCAGTCAGTAACTCAGCAGCTGCCATACACCACTGCTCTGGTGTTACCAGGCAGCTACCCTAACATATGTCTTCTGCAAGTATCTACAAAAGGAGTTAGATTTGAGCACGTGGTAATAAGTTGCTGAGAAATCTCTCTGGAGAACAGCAGTATGGGCATACTCACAGGGATTTGCACCGTCAGTTACAATCAGCATGCGTAGAGAACTCAAACTGACATCTCTTTGGTCTCGATGGGCCATCATGGCCCAGTGCAAGTCTCGACACTTGACTAAAGCAACTTTTGCTGCAACAACCCAACACAAAAAAGAGGTATCAGAATAAATGAAAGTTTTCCATGAGTCATTTTCATATGAACATACACTCTAACACTACAGATGAGAAAACTCTAAGGCGATTGAGCCTGTAGTGATAGCAAACCCTAACACAGAACAGCATCTGCTGTTACACGCAGGCTACTTCCTACCACCTGAGCTGCTGTAGCCCCTTCTCCAAGATGCCAAAATCATTACCACCACCTGAACACTCTCACTCAGGATTTGGGATCAACGGATCTCTCTGTGTTCAACTACTTTCTTTGTCTCATAAGAAGCACTGACTTCAAGCACACAGGTTGTGAGGTCCCCATGAAGTACTCTGCAATTTGCTGATTAAGACTTTGTGCACATTTTGAAACAAATTAGAGACTTGGTCTGTTTGATTTGTCACTAAAGAGCAAAACAGAGGCTCCAAAACATTTTAGATTTTAATGCTCTTCTCTCATGTATTCTGAAATCTTCAAGCTAAAGTTGTGGAACATACAGTTACCTTTGTGAGTATGAACTCTCTGCACCCATGACAGTGGGCAGGTTTTCATCACAGAATAGGGCACGCTGATAGTATGCAATTTGTTCATTACATTCTGAAAAGCAGAAAAAGGACTTTTAAGAAAATGCTCACAAAATGCATTACAAAGCAGAAGTCACCCAAAACCCTCTCCATACTACAAAGCCACATAAATTTACTGATGATGCTTCCACGCTTTCTGCCAGATGGACAATTCTCTGGAGAGAGAAAGGTATGATTGACTTAATAGCCAATGGTCCCTAAACCATCTCCTCAAATGTCAGTTACAAAGTTATGGAATGGTCTAGAAAGTCTTCACAAGCTCAACTCACCGTGAGAATGCCGTGCCACAACCCTGCATCCTTCTTAAAATCCAAAACATTCACTATTGTTTCACCTGGAAAGAGAAAGTTGTAGTTTAGAAGTAAGATGTGCCCAGACAGCTGTTTTTCATGCTCAAATCTGCGTACATTCAGATCTGTCATTTCACACTGTCAGATCTGCTCCAAGACGTGCAGCAAACAAGTGCAGAGCCTTGTTTGTCTGATTATACATTCTACTACTCAGAATTCCTTGTTATGCAAAAGAAGGCAACCAAACATCAATTTAATAGAAGAAACGCATCCCAGAAAGTTTTAAGAAAACCACATTCCAGTATTTAATGGACATCAGTAGAACAGAAAGGGCCTTAACCTCTTTATGCATGAGCAGCAGCAGCAGCAGAGAGTAAAGAATATCATTCAAGCACTGACTCCAGAAACAGTGGAAATTAAAAGTGATGAAGTGATGGCTTTCAAAAGACATACTCTGCATTTTTAAGTACTATGACATACAGCTCTAAAAATAACATTGCAGTCAATGGATGCACAGATTTGCTTCCCTCTCTCCCCCCCCTCAGCACTCCCTTGATGTTTCTGTGACTTCACCTACCTTCAGAATAGTTGCAGGCCTGAGACAAAGCTTGGCAGTGAGACAGCATTGCAATCCGAGACACTGTGACACCCATAACACTGCCCTCTTTGCTGGTCTTGTACTACAGAAGGAGAAAAAGGTCATGGTGTGACTCTGGGCTCTACACATGAAGGAAATTAGAAGAGAGTCCATCTTAAATAAAATTTTGCTCCTTTAAAGCTCCAGAGAGGTACACAAAAAAATAATCCTTTCCTGTAGAAAAGTGCAAGCAAGGTGTACCACAGAAAAAACAGTGATTCAGGTATCAAACGTTCAGATTAGACTCAGATTAGGTCCAGAGATGAAGACAGCAATTTAATGTATTCACGCTTATTTCATTACTACTGCTTCTCAGAACATCTCCTTCTGTGTCCATAAGTGAACTGAAAAATCAATTTGTAAATTTAGAATAGCCAAATTACTGTTACTACTTAAATCACTGCAATTCCTTGGAGATGCCTTACTGGGGCCTCCTACCAACGAAAATAAACTCTGCTAATAAGAACAGAAAATTCAAAATGCTGTTGGCTTAAGTAGTTCCAGAAACCTGTGTTATCAGATACAGGAAGTACACTTCTCAGCCTGGCTGACTCAACTACCAGCTTTCTGGAACAGGAAGAGTGTTTTCCAATTCATTCTGAGCAGTGCTCAAAGGCCACAAAAAATATTCACAACTAAAATACACTTCACTGCAGGTCGTACACAGTGAGATTTGTTTCAGTGACTAGAAACTGAGAATTTTAAGATAGTGGGGTGAAATTATTCTCCCTCTGATGATTAGAACATTAAATTCAGCTCACAAAAACTACTTTCTATTCCCCATTCACTCCTTACCTCAATATATGCTGGCTCAGTTCCTGCAGCTGAGATGTTGGGCTGCCAGTCCTTAGGAGATTTGGAGAGGTATTTTGAATCTGTCACAACCCATTTCAATCTAGGCCAACCTAGAGCCAAAATTAAAGTGGAGCATTAAGAACAGTTTACTTAGTGACAGATTTATATTGTGCAAGAATACACAAAAACACATCATTTATCCAAGTTTAGTTATGCAAACGCAGTAACAATCCAATCCAAGCTGGTAGCCAGAAGGCATTTCTCATCAGGGAGTTCAGTGGGCAGCAAGGCACTTCCTCTACTCAGGAAAGATCCCTGCAGTATTCCTAAATATAGATTGTTCCATCATTAATAAAACTGCTTTTGAATCTGCCAAACGTCACCGAAGGGATACGAGGACAAACCTTGACTTGTACTCCCAGATCAACACAGTCGTTCTGTTAGATACATAGACCAATCTGTGCCATACACACAAAGCCCACAACAGTAAGAGATACTGCTGGGAAAGTTGTTCACTTTAAGCCCTGAAAAATGCATTCAGACTTCTGACAACTAATTTCAAACAGTTCTGCTATGGCAAAAGTACAATCAAAAGTGACTACATAACAGATCTAACCTTTAAACTGAACAATTTCTCCATTTTGGGTTTTTGGAAGCCCTTTCAGACAGACTTCAGTGGTGAGGGCCAAAGCAATACCACAGCTTCCCAGAAGAAAACCAATCTGCTGACCACCAGCATCCTGAGGAAAGAGAGGAAGAGGGGGAAGAGTCATTCCTGTTCAAAGATTACATTAGTCAGCTTTTCCCTTACCAAATTCTAACGACTGGTAATGCTCTGGAAATGTGTCGTTATTCTTGGTTTCCTCTTACTAAATTCTTTACTTTTAGACAGTTTTTGATATTAAGTAATATGGCAACATAGTAAAAGTTCTGGTAAGGGTAAAGAAAATGTTTTTGTTGCATATTCACAAAATACTTCATGTCTTCAACCTCCAGCAAAAATAAAAAAACTGGCAGATGTGAAGCACGGCCTGAAACAAGACCCCATCACATCAGTCAGAAAGCAGATACACAATATTATCTGTACCAAAGGAATTATTCACAATAATAGTAGCCAATGCTACTGTTGTCTAAACTACAGCATTGAGGCAAATGGACCATTTGCAGCTGCTCAGCACAGCATTCTGGTCAATATATTTTTCCATGTTTTTAAACTCCTACTGCATGTTCATAACGGTCTCGCGCATTGTGTTAATAGAGAACGGCTGAGGCAGCTGTTTTGTGGTGTGAAATACTTTCAGAGAGTGGTCTGACTTGGTTTTCATCCCACATCTGCCTATTACTCCTCTAAGTTCCATCAACGTTACCTTTCTGGTAAGAGGTACCTCTATAGGCACTGGTATCACTTCTGCTAGGAGACAGCCGTAAAATGCCACCATAAACATGACTGGGTCATTGTTTGGATACACAAGGGCTACCTACAATTCACAAAAATGTTGTGTTAGTTGAAATACGAGGAAAAAAAATACAAAGTTCAGATCTGTAGTGAGTAAAAGTCACTACAAAAAAGAACGCTTTGTTATTTTTTATTCTAAGAGAGCAATTTTCACAGGGTTTCTTCAAGCACTGTTCTACATATCTGTACATGCACTTACTCCTCAAGCAATCATATCAGCATTCCCATATTCCACATACATATGCAGATGCACACAGTCAAAACAGAGCTCTAAAACACTGTATTTCTCCCAGCTGCAATGCTCTCCCTTAGATGTACTGCAGGGTCCAGAGCCAAAAAGTTGCTTAAGGAGGAGCAAGGAGGAGTAAGTTTCAGACCCCAAAACCCCCTCTGTGCTTCACAGGGAAAACCCAAACTCATTACCCTATCTCCAGGTTTTAACACAGGTTCATTTTTGGTCCCCAGTTTGTTAAGCAGCGTGTAGGCCAGCTTGAGACTTCTGCTCCACAATTTGCCTACAACACAAAGGAGAGAGACTTGCACAACTCTAAATCAATCCAGCATACAAGAAAATACTTCAATTCCTGACTGCTTTAACCATCCACAGTCACCTCCTGTTTCACTTATGCTGCTTTGTCTACAAAGCTCCATAAAAAAGGAAAATATGTGCAACCAGACTAACACCAACGATCCTGTGTTCTATCTGCTTCTACAGAACAGTTCAGCAATGGAAGCCAGGGCTCAACTCACCGTATGTGAGGGTATAAACTGGTTTCCCTGTAACATCCAGTGCTGTCAAACAGGGGCATTTAGCTTGTGTGGTTCCCCAGCGCTGCAGTGCTGCTTCTAAGGCAGGGGGCCAGTTACAAACAACTCCCAGTGGTTCTCCTTTCACAGGCGTCATCTGGCGTCCTTCTGGCTTGGGCTGATTTGGGTCAGGCTGTGGAACTGAAGGAAATTCAACAATGTTTCCAATACACCTTGCACTATTTGTTCTGAAGCAGTTAATTCCACAAGATATGTTGAGAACAAATGCCTTTTCCTTATAGCTTTTAGGTTTAACCACGCTGTGACACTTCAGTCTCTAGAAAGTCCTGCACAAAGCAGAATACCTCTGCCTCCTCCTAAAATGCTATTAAAAAGTATTCAGTACAACAGTGAGGAAGGTAACATAGAATTGGATAAAAGAAAAGCTTAGAAAATAAGGTTGTAATGAAATAACCAGTAAAGACACTTAATTTTGGAAATCTAAGTGAAGAAGCCTAAGCAGAGGATGAGTTTTTAAGCATTTAAATATTTTTTGTTAGTAAATTTAGTTATTGTAAGAAGTTAGCATGGAGGAGGCCCCACAAAACTCAGCAGTACAGTGTGTTATTTTATTTTTCCTTTAACCAGACTCTTCATGAACATACTGCCAGCTGCAAGTAGTAAATCTATTTGAGTCAACATCAAAAACAAAGGCATAAATAAATACAGGACTGCGTGCATCAAAAATGATTCACAAAAACATTGCGTGCTATTACCTTCCACAATTTCTTCAAAGTCGTCCACAAAGAATTCTTTCAGAGGTGGCCTCTTAGGCCTTTTCAAGGTGTTCAACAACTGTTGAATCTTTGTGGAGACTCTGCTACTCACAGGAACACCTGAAGGGAAAGAATTTGTCTAATAAAAGTGTGCATCACCTCTATAAATGTACATGACCTACCTTCTTCCACTGCAGGATACTTCTCTTGATGTGTCCACTCATTCAACTATTGTTCCATTATTAAAAGTTGTGCCAAGCAGGATGACATTAATAAGTGTAATATCAATTATAATTAACCCAGTGGTGAGGAAATGCTAGGAATTAAAACTCATTTTTAAGGCATTTTTACTCCATTCTGAAGTCTGATCTCCCCGACTTCCTCTGACAAGCTGCACTCAGTGTAAACCACTGCCTACAGATCTGCACTTGCGCACAGTATTGATCAACTGCAGTGGAAGAATTGCCACAGAGGGGGGACACAATGAGACCAGAGATATTAATGCCACCCCTCCACACAAAAGTTTATGCCAAACAGCTTACAGTGACTATTATCAGCACCATGAGATCTTAATTAGGGATAAAAGTTACATGCTTTCATTCATCTTACCTGTCATTCTCAGGACTCCAGGACAATAACTTTAGCTAACAGTTTACCCATGCATTTCTACTGCTTTCTAGAAAAAAAGTCTCCTATTTCTGCTATAATTTTCTCCAGTTCAGTTAAAAATAGACGACCACTATAGCACATAACCACTTCCAACTTGTGAAATGCTTAAAGGGGACAAATGTAATCACGTGTTTTGTTCTCCCAGCTCAAGCCCTTCTTTAAGGCCATTCCGATATCTGTGTGCTCCGAAAGGTTCCATACCATCGGCAGTGTCCATCAGACTGGACCGATTGGATCCCTTGTGCATGCCCTTCACAATCCCTGAAGGAGGAAGGTCAATTGCTGCTGGGCGAGTGGAGGAAGAGGAGGTAGTTGCTGTGACATCTGGGGGAACTGAGAAATTTTCTAAAAATTAAAAAAAAAAAAAAGAAGAAAGAGATAATTGAGGTGACAGTTAACATATACCTCTTATTATCAGATGGAAAAAGCAAAGCATTAATTACCTGCTACCAACCAGCTTAAAAATAATTCAATGGGTTGCATTTATAAGGTCTCTTAATAACGTTAAGCATGTTGCTTCCTGAATATTAAGCAACTCCGGGAAGCATATGTTAGCTATTCCAGAAAACAGAAAACAAAAGCACAAGATGAGTGGCTTTATCCATGTCAGGAAAGCTGTTTGGTAAAATATTTAGATAATTTGGTTTTGGTCACAAACCTTCGAAATCAAGCTTATCTCTTGACATTCAGTACTGTTAAAAAAAAAAGTGATGTCTGAAATATTCAGTACCCCAGAACAAAAACCTGCATCACCTGTACTGTAATCTCTCTTGCTAGAACTCTACTACATAACTTTTGTTTTGGCCAGTAAAGCTCTCTAAAACCAAACAAGCAGGAGTCTATTGACTACAGCACATCAGCAAACAACCACATCAAGCTTACATCTCTTCCAGCTCAGTGGCTGCACAGTGCAAGCCTGTGAGCTGGGTCTGTCTTTTGCTTTAAGTTGCAAGACACTGTTCTGCTTCTCAGATGAGTTTGTAAACTTCAAAACTGCAATAACTGCATATTTCAGTAACCCATCAACTTCTTCAGTAAGCAGTTTTTGCTTACGTGGGATTTCTTTATACAACACCATAGGCTCAATTATCTGATAGGGCACAAATGTTCTATTCTAGCTTAATAGAAGTAGCAACTGTTGCTTCTGAAGGGAAATAAAACAAATCTTGAAACTGCACATGAGCTTACAAAGATACAGTCTGAAGGAATTCAGCAAGGTTTCTGCAACTGATTCGCTCTGCTCCTCTCTAAGAAAGAACTGCACACCTTTGGAGATACGGTGACAAGGAATATTTCCCATGTGCTGAACTTCTAAGCTCACTGGGAAGGATTCAGATTTTACACAACTTCAAATATTTGCAGGGCTTTTTATCTTTCTCTCCACAGAGCTGCACCAAGCTGTGTATATCAGAATTCCCATTCTTTTGAATTAGGTGTTACCATAGGATGAATGTGGCATCAGTGCAGCAAAAAACCTCAATGCTATTCTGCATAAATTTCTAATGACACCAGTTATTCTATAGATTACCTTAATTCACTGCAGAAGTTAATGTGGCTTTCTGCATTCCCCAACTAAGAAGAGCCTCTGCGCCTCATAAACAGATTCACTACTTTGACTACATTTTACAGGCAACTCCCCCAGTCTGCCATTTCAGAAGACAACTTGCATCGCAGCAAAGAAACAAACAAACAAAAAATAACACAGGGAAAACAAAAGAGAAACAAAAACACCAGCACTTCTAGGCACTGCTTGCCCCAAACCAGTTAAGCAAAAGCAGAGAGCACACAACATACAGACATCTCCTAAGATGCAGTAGTATCCTTAACAGCAGGTAAAAAAGGAACATACACAGAGCAAAAACAAACTGCAATTTCATACAGAAGCATCAGCAGCAAGGAGCACCTCAGAGCCTCAAAAAACTGAGCCTGGGGTATCCAGATCCATAGGTTTTTGCTCCGTCTTCTCAATACCACGACGCTGATTATTTCTCAGACTAGTCAGGAAAGATCTACGCTACATCTTCACTTCGCTGCAGCCATTTTCTCTGAATGACATGCTCAGTTGTTCTCCTATTTGGCTGCTCTGTTGTTTGTGGGGTTCTTTTTCTGTTTGTTTGTTTTTCTTCTGATACAACGCAAACAGTAAACCGTTTGGTGAATGTTAAAATATAGCATTTCCCCCACTCAGTAGGCAAAGACACTGCCCATGTCCTGTAATCAGGGCACAGGTGTCAAATGTTATTTGCACATGGCAGCTTTGTGCACGCAGTACCTTCAACTAGCTGTAGACATAAGCGATGCTGTGTACAGAACCAAAGTCACGCCCACTGTCAGTGCCCTCATCACACCACAGAACCTCTCCTCTCCTCTCCAGTAACCTCTTACTCTCCACTTCCCCTTTTTGCCACCAACCCAGTATTCTGGAACTCCCACAGGGGAAAAAAAGCTGTGATCCTATCAAGTTTCACCAGAACTGAACTCTTGTTCCAAATTTCCCTTACACAACGGACAACTCCAGCTTTATACATACAGTCTGAACTTGAAGCAATTTTTCTGTTCGTACCCATCTCCTACCTATTCGAGTATTGGCAAATACATCAGCTAGTGACCCACTGGTCCCTTTGCCTTCTCCATGGGAAAGTGTAGAGGATGCTGATGAAGATGTGGATGACCCCTGAATAGATCGGTTGATCCAAGACTCAGCATTCTGTAAGCTCTGATGCAATGCAGCAGAAAGAGCAGCTTGACGCCTTAGTGACCCCTCATCCTCGGATGCGGAAGACGTGTCTGTGTGGAAGCAGAAAAGAAACTCCAGCTGCTTAGGGAAAAGCACATTGCACTGAACATGCTCTCCTTGCAAGTCACATATCAATGGCACAGGCACGTAATATGAAGATCTTTTTTCACAGGCTGTGTCAAACAAAGTTCAATAGGCCAAAACAAAGTTAAAGCAGCAGACATATCCAATGCAAATACATTTACTCCTGGTGTTTTGCCCTTGCTTACTGCATGTAAAAGATACAACACAGGCAAGTATTCTTCTTGTGGGTTCTCCGTGTTTTATTCTGTCTCGTTACTTTTCCATTCATATTCTGTTATCAGATGCTGTATTGCCTAACCCTGGTAATTCTGAAATGGAAAGTGAGGGCTCAGTATCTGTATCAAAAGTGAAAATTCACAGCAACAAAGCAGAATGCAGGCACTGGGAAAACAAATGTGCCAAGGCCACATGCAGAAAATGCTTTTGTCTGGTATTCTAAATGGGTCCCTTTCAAAGGCAGAAAACAAAACAAAAAAAAGGGGGGGAGGGAGGAGAAAAAACACAAAAGGAACCACATCCTGCATTTCCATGCAAACAGATATCTTGTCCTAAAGTTGCAAAATAATAATCTACCACGAATAAAACACTCACTACTTGACACGTTAAGCTGTCCAGTGCTATGTACAAACACTTACCTGTTCTTCACAGTGATTATCTGCTAAAGGAAAAGACTGATTCCAGCTACTGCTAAGTGAATGCTAACCTTTATTTATGCGGTGTCCACAGCTCAGAATTTGTTGCTGTACTGGACAAGCTAGTATAAAGCTGAGACCTGGGCAGACACCAGGAAAAGGCACCAGCACCCGAAAGAAACAAAGATAAAAGGAGGTAAAAGAACAGTTATGAATGAAGTGGCCTAATCAGTGCGGCTTCGTGTGAATTCCTAATTGTGAGGAAATAGGTGTGGGGGAAGCAAAAGAAGCCTCAGTACAGAAGACCTGCTCAATTCCTGCCAATTGATTCTTTAAAAGCTCCCAGCAGAGGACTCATTTTCTCTGTCCCAACAGCAGCTCTGTGAAAACAGCTTCTCAAAGGTAGCAAGAGCCCTACAGGAGTAGCAGCTACCCACAAACCTGCAAAAGATCTTGTATATTTTGAAAACTGCAACCTCTTAATTTGGAAACTGTTACAAACGCATACCTTAACATCCACACAGACAGTCACACTGTGAGAACCTAACCTGGGGGAGTGCAGGCATCAGCTGGAGACTGAACAAACGTAGATCGCCTTTTTGTGGGCATGGGGAGGGCCATTTTCTGTTCTTTGTGTTTTGCCAGTGCTGCTTGAACTGCTTCCGTGTGGATATCTGCAAAATGGAAGTTAACGGGCTCAATTTTGCAACAGTAGAGGAGTAAAAACACACAAGGCTTACATATGCTCAACTACTGCTTGCGTTCTACACACATGCAACCCCCATTTACTGCACCTTCCCAAAGAACTACATATTGCCATCTCATGAGGAGCCTTCCTAGAGTAGATATGTACAGCAGTCATCAATTCCATGAACTAATTATTATCAGCCACTTCACCAAACCTGGTTACCAACACACACGGTTAAAAAAAGCTTTTCATTCTGCGAACAACTGGTATTGGAGAGCTGCATTCAAGAAAAACCAAGATGGCAAGGAGTTATTTGATATCTTCTACTCTGCACTTCAGCTGCTACAGTCCCACAAGTCTGATATTCCCTCACAGAGAACCAAGGTAGGGTTTTTGGTCAGGGGAGCTTTAGCCTTCACTGGCAAGAACCCCAGGTGATCGGGATCTGCCCTTACCAGATCTGTAGCGTTCATCTCTGGCTCCCCCTGAGCGGGCTCGGTGAAATTTGGATGATGATGAGGAGGGAGCTGGGGCTGGAGCTGCAGATGGAGTGGGTGTCTGAGTTCTGGATTCCTTCTGTAGAGCTGGATCAACCCCTGGGAAGACAGTTCAGAATTAGCAGTGTGATTGGTGGTACAGTTACAGATGCAAGTTTTTAGAGATCATACTCATTTACAACACTTTTAGGCACTGCTGTTAAGGGCATGGTGAGGAAAGGGCTCTGACTGATGCAGTAATGCATCACAAGTTAAGCCTCAGTTGCAAAAATACGTAGAAAAATCTGTTAAGAAGCTGTTTGATACCCAGAACTGCACTGATCAGCATGCCTTACTGACAGGAAAACCAGTTAACGCACCAGCAGTGGCAAGAGCCTTTGCTGCACACATAACCAAGCCAGAGCAGGGGCAACTTCCAGCATGTGCCAAGAAGTGAGTGGCTTTAACACCACAAAAAAGTTTGTTTTTCCCATGAATCCAGTGAACTGAAGAGATAATCTGATAAGAAATTACTGCTTTACATAATTCACCAAGGCACGGCAGCAATGGTTGCTACTGAATTTTAATTTTAGAATCCGTGCCTCAGTGGGAATTTCTTGAAGACTAAAACCAAAGGTCATGGAGCTGCAATTACCCTGAGGTTGTCACCTGAAGTCACGCAAGAAAAGAGCAATTGTGTCATCTAAACATGCACTGCTTATGAATTCTCACAAACTACCGAAGGATTAGAGAAACGAAGAGGAAACCACAAATGCTGGGTTCCAATTCCAGTTACACCACTTTCTCAGTGTGTGGTTTTACATAAACAACTTAAAGCAAGCACCTCCAGTTCAGGGTACTTATAATACCAACAAATCACACCCAACTTGCTGCAGAAACATTCAGCCATCTCCTACACCTTCCAACATCCTAAAGAGCAGAATATTAATTTGTTACATTGAAAGCTGTTATTTTTTCAGCATCATTCATCCTAAACTTGAAGCAAGACCAGTAAGCCAAAGTTTTAAAACTGACAGCTTAATATATCCTGATCCTAAATCCTAATTCATTAGACAGCCTCCTTATACTTTGCATAGGACCAAGCATGTTAAATTTGCATAGGCACAGACTGCGTGCAATCCAAATGAAGTCAATTATCTCTTTGAATACCAAAGGAGCTCACCTAGGATACAAGCAGCAGTAGAGAACTGCCCCCTGATTGGGCCACACTTATCCTCATCATAAAGGAAAGTTTTATTTTGATCCAAAGACAACACAACTTCAGAGACAACAAAGAGAAGCGTCGCTCTTTCTGATACTTAAGCACTTACAAAGTTGAGTACCCACTAGATGTCAGCAGCACATTTAGCACTATTTGTAATAAATTACTGAATTCATATTCAGTTCTTTCTTCTAAGCCTTGCAGAACCACCTCATCCACTCCGCAGGGCACTGCCAGGCAAACACAACACTTCCTCTATGCTGGGATCGCATTTGTCAGTGAGCAACACAGCACTCCAAGTGCCTCGTTTGAGCATCTTGAAGTGACTTAACAACACGTCACAGGAGCCCAATAAAGCATGTGAGCACACATCAGGAGCAATGGGATCAGCTGCAGCAGATCATGGGTGCTTATAAGAAAGTGACACAGGTGAGCTGAGCCCTGCAGATGAGAGGTGATGGCCCAGCCTCCCTTCACAGCAGTGCTGCCACAGCTGCAGCTTCTTCTGGCAGCGCTGCAAACTGCAGAGATGAGAGAAGTAATTGAAGGTTTGTTTCTGAAGGATGTGATGGATTTTTAATTGACATTGGTTTTTTTAGCAGATCTGAATGTTTTCTGATCCTGGCAATTTGCTGAAGGTGGAGGATCGGTGATTTTGGCAATTTTTATAATAAAAATATTTTCAGACTAAAAGAATCAGTAAAAGCACCACGTATGATCAACAAGGAGAAACATTCACGTGAACAACAAGGGCAGAAGGGCTCCTTCATCTGACAAACTGCAGCAAACCTGTTATTCTGCTGTTTTGCATACAGCTCTGCACAGAGCATTTGTATGGGATATTCCTTATACCACAGCTTTCCAAATAAAAACCGTGTAAATAACAAACACAAAGAGCTGAGGTTTGCAAACCCTGAGCAGTACTCCCAGAATCATTCCTGCTTTCTCCCTGGGCTGAGAACTCATCATGCTGTGAAGATTTCAGAGACTGAGATGGATCTCAGCACTGCCCCATGTGAGACATGATGGGAGAAATCACATCTCCCATTGATTTAGTCCTGGAAATGATTTCAAAGATGGACAAATTGCTTTCCAAGAGCCAAGTGCTAAGCTTTATTTGTAACTGTGATAGCCCTCAGACTTCAGCAGGAATGATTCCCCATGTGTGGCAGCTGCAAGTCAGATCTTGTAAGAGGGTGAAACTCTTCCAACAGCACTAAGCTGCAGCGCGTGTGCGTGATGTACAGGTTTAGGCAAAGCTGTTCTATCACTGGTTATTACCATTTCACTTCAGCTCCTGTCTGAAATAATGCAGTGCGGAGAGAGGAAAAAAAAAAAAAGGAAAAATGGAAAGCAGAGTTGTGTCAGGTTATGGGGACAGGACACGCATGGCAGCCCATGCGCAAAGCACAGCAGAAACACTTCATTTCCAAAGAAATTAAGGAGTAAAATAACAAAGCTGTAATGTTTCCACCTATCCATGAATAACAAAAATGAACAAAGGAACAAAACAGACATTAACTACAAAAATTCAGAGCCCAAACTGTACCAGCTTTGAACGTTATCAGTTTCCCCAGTTTCCAACACCCTTCCCTCATGCACTGGGACACCAAACACACCCAGTGCTCAGCCCTCTGTTCAGTACACACTCCATATTCCCTTCCAAATGTAGTCATTTCAAATAGTTTTGTTTCTTTCTTGATGAGAATAGAAAAAGGGGCAAGATCACAGAACTCCAGCAGCTAAAAAGAAAGGTCTGACAGCGAGTCAGGGCTAATGAATGTAATTTCCTTTACACATTAGCAGAGGAATTGAGAATTATCTCAAATAGCAAGAAAACGTATTCTGCCAAAAGTCTCTATGCAAGGGCTGCTAATTTTGGCACAAGGTATTCCTGCATCCGCACTGATTGAGCTAAAAAGCCCTAAGTGCTTTTCCAGGTTTGCAGCAACTGATCCGGGCAGGAGCTGCTCCCCAAGGCAGAAGTCTGCCTGCAGCCCACAGCAAAGGCTCCTTCCAAGAGGCAGTGAGTTACTGTGCCATCTCCAGGTGCCAGAACAGTTCACCCAAAAAGCATTTCACAGAGAAACAGCACTGCATTATGTCTTTTTGGTAGTCACTCATGACTGACAGTTCCTCCAAAGCACCAGCAAAGCAACACCTCCCTGCAGCCTTCCATTTAGCCACAGCTAAACTCATTAAGAAAGACACTCACGACACGGTGACAGCAGGGTGGCATTCAGTTTTGGAGAAGGTTGGTCAGCAGCATGACGTGAAACAAGCAACACTGAAATCTGCTGCATTACTCACTATGCAGAACCTGGAACACTGCTCAGAATTCCTCCTCCAAAGCCTTTTTGTGCAGCAGCCAGCAGGAAACAGGAGTAACAGCCCAGGAATGGTATCTCCATCGCTTCAGTACGTTCCACTTACAAAAATGGATGTTGCACCAGCAAAACACATATCTTTAGGTAATCAACACTGTTGCCTTAACTCAAAAATAAGGAGGCAGTTCCCAGAGGCAATGGGAATGGAGCACAGGTTTAGCAATCAGAATCTCCCAAATTACAATTCTGACATGCCTTGGCATGTCACCCCACCTTCCTTCATCTCCTTTCACATCTACGAAATGGAGACAATACACGAGCTTTCAGAAATGCAACATGCTAAATGCCAGGAGTACATTTTTCTCTTGTTGTTGGGAGCTAAATTAATTTTCCGCTCGTTAAAGGGTGACCTGATTCTGTATCCCTCACGCATGACTTCAACGGCATTTTTACAACTGGAGATTCCCAGACACAGAGGCATCTGGCTACAGGATATATAAAGAGCTGAGGGCTGAGCCAGAGCAGCAGTCAAAATGCTATCTTAATTGGTGTCCTCCTATCAACCCGCGTCTCTTCCTAAACTTTGGCTCATTCTTCAGATTTGCAAAGCATGACAATTAAAATAGCAGGGCCACAGACAGTCTTGTCTTCTCCCCCCCCTCCTCTTAATTAAACAAGATTTTCTGAAACAAACCAAATGTGCACAAAGTGATGGGTGTGATGGGCACCTCTGCAGGCAGATGAAAAATAGTTTGAAGAGCTTCTGCCTCCACTGGGCTCCATGAAAGCCAATCTGCCAAGAAGGCACCTGAACATCGGAGAGGAGCTTGGACGGCTCAAGATCTGCTGGTACACACACTGGACTGAGACTGCAAGACTTGCTTGACAAACACCAACTTACAAAGACCATAAAGAGGGGTTAGTCACATGCATTAGTTTTGGGTTTCCTTAAATAACAGGAACAGATTTGATACTGAGGTACTGATTGTGCACATCGAGACCTCAGAGATTCCTATCACATCCGTGGTTCAGGGAGGAGTCTTCGCTCAGAGTGCTGCCTGCAATAAGCTGAAGGCTGAAAAACAACTTGCCTTGCTACCTTCAGTCCATCAGAATGCACTGCTTTTGTACATAAGCACCCACTGGGGCAGCCAGTCTCACGCAGGAGATACAGCAACAGCTCTTGTTGAATATGCAAACAAAATGCAGCTGGGAAACACTCGGGATGGAGCAGCCCAGCAACCCAGGCACCAAGTGGTTTGGAGCTGCAGAGTCCAGGTGCTACCACACAACAGCAGTAGAGCTGTTTTGTATTGCTCAAGCACTCGCCTGAACTGCTGCAATTTCCTCAGAAAAACCATTGCAACTTTCCCCAGTGGAAGCAGTGCTGATTGTCAATAAATGCACTTTTAGCCTTTGCTTTTTTCTTTTCTTGGCAGTGGCTCAGTCTCAGTAAATTACAGTAAGTCCAGTCACGGCTGCCTATCATACCCATTCACTCCCCACACTGCTAAGAGCCAGACGGATTAGTTTTGAATGGTTAAGCATATCAGAAGCACAATTATTTTGGGTAAGCAACCCCATAATAATTACTGGACATATTTTCAGCCTTGTCCTTCAGTTCAAAGCTATGTATCATTATCCTGCTGTGAGTCAGACCTATAGCTGAGGATCTCTGTTCCAAAAGAAACAGATGTAAACAAAGTATGTGAATTCAGCTACAGCAGTAAAATAAACCAACACAAAACCAAAATGCTGATGTTTCTCTAACAGGGAATTAAGATGGCTGGAAGAAAGGCACAATATGGACCAACCCTGCAGTCAATCTGTTTGTAAATTTTCATGAATTATTTGTGAGGACCTCACACCTTATGACTGATTCAAAGCCCTGATTTCTCTGCTGACAAGGGAGCAGGAAGTGATTTACGCACAACAGAGGTAACAACAGGGTGCAGATGGCACCCCACAAAGCCCCAACAAACAGCGGAACCAGCAGGAATCCCTGGAGCTCTGGATGAACCAGGGAACTAAAGGCACTGCCCATGACTTCCTGGCAGCCATGCAAACTGCACAAGTGTAATTATTAGACAGCTAAGGAAACGCAAATCTAAACAGAACGGCTCAGAGGCGGACAATGAAACGTCAGGGCTTCGCTCCACAGCCATTTCATGGATCTCTTTCATGTCAAGGCTATGCAAAAACATTACACCAACCACAAGAAGCACCTACCTTGTGTCTGAGGGACGTACGGAGCCAGGAGCTTTGCTCTCTTCTTCTCATAACCCTTTTGTGTGATGTCCCCTAAAATCAAGAAAAGAAAGATCACTTAAAACAAACAGAACGCTGAGGATGTGGTCGAGTTTCATTCGCTTTTCAGTGATACGAAGGTTTCACCTGAACATGTCAATGCATTTGCCAAAGGAAATCTGAAACCAAATCCATGTGAGTATATTATGATTTCAAAGCCTTCATAATACAGTTCCCATAGTTTCCCTTGGGATCACAGATATACACAACACACTATTTAAATGCAATAATTTGAATCAGAACAGTTATCTAAATCGAATATCAAAGCCATGAAAACCTAAAAAAGGAAACTCAGAGTGCATGAGAATATTGTGTGACCACAAAGCCAAGTTGGCTAAAGCTGTACAAAGCCATTCCCAAACAACAGGGCAAAGTGCACATTCAGAGCCTAAAGAAATGAAATTGAGAAGTGCTAGCAAATAAAAGTGAGCCCACTGCGGGAAGGAACATCATTCAGAGCACCTACAGAGTGAGGTAAGGATGAACAGAGCCAACTTCAAGACTACTGCTCTGGAAGCATGTGGTGCGATGCAGAAAATCAGACTTATTTGCATTGGTTTGATATTCAGTGAAAGCAAGCTGCTGTTTGTTTTTTAACTTGTTGATAGCTCTAATTCTATCGTTTGCCTCTAGCAGAATGATGCAGAAGATAGGAGCTTGAGCTCCACAGAAGCAAAAACTCTAGAGGAGAAGTATTAGTAAACTTTTCCCTTAAAAAAACAAAACAAAACAAAAAAACCCCTAATCTGTCTGATCCTGGAGATGTACCATCTGGCTGCTGTCTTTTGTTTTAATTTCTCACATTACATCAGAACCACAAGAAAGAAGGAAACCTTGAAGGGATTAAAACAAAAAGCCCTTCAGCATTTCAAGCCTTCTCTTAGCCTGACCCGCACTTATAACCTCATCCCTCTCAGGGCTCAAAGACTGGAAGTGATCAAATACACAGCAATAAGAAAACAGAGTTATTTGGTAGTCCTTACTCAAGCTGAAGTACAGCTCACATTCGTGTCACAGCAAGAAACAGTGATGGTGAGCAGCAGGCTGCTTTGCCATGAGCCTGATTAGCACAGGGTTGCAGAGCATTAGGCACTGTTTAGCAGTGGCTGCTGCTCCTCAGCCAACGCTCAGCTCAGCTGGACGTGGAGGGTCACATCAGAAAGGTTTAGGCCAAAGGCCCCCCAGCATGGCTGATGAAGCACAGCTCAGTGCCAGTTCTGGTTATAAAGGTGATTCTGCAGCACTGAAATGCTTGAAGAAGGAACGGAGTGAGCTGCTTTTCCTGGACAGTCAGATCTCCATCATTCAACACCTACAGCAAGGGCTGAAATGGATAAAGGCACTGCTTGGCAGAGGGTGTGCACTTGCACACACAACTTTATCTCACTTCTCTTTTACTGAGCTTGAGTCAGGCCCCAACAAGTCCAAGCTAATCCAGCAATAGAAAATTAGAATGTCCACGAAGCACTGAAATGCCAAGCAAAGCATTAATTTTAATGCTTGATTGCAATGTACAGCTCAGTCCAATTAATCCAGCTCATAAGAAAGGTATGCTGCTCGTGTTAGAAAACTGCACCTTCAGAAAAGCCCCACACAGAGCATGCACCAAAGGGGTAATATTTCCATTGAGCACATAAGCTAGATCTACAAACTGATCCGTGCTTTGCTTCTCCGTTCTGGGAGCAGTTCCAATTCCCTGCACTGTCTCCTTTGGGTGGCCAACAGAACAGGAGGGAACACCACGTCACGAAAAACAAATCTGCATGGGAAGGGGAGGGACTTCCCTTGGAAGCCAACCCACAGATCTGTTTGTAGTCTGTTATTTTGCGATTAATTTCTCCCCAACACTTAATTGGACTCTTGACATTGGTGGTTACATGCTATATGTAATGAAACGTCTGCCACAGAAAGCTGTTGGAATTACTCAGGAATACCAGGGCACTGCAAACAGATCCCAGTGCTCTGTTTAACCACTCACAGCATCACATTCTGTTTTACACAGTGGGTAGCAAAGAATTCTTTCCAATCGCTTCTTCCACGCTAATATCCCACCAGCAAAACAAACCCATCATCACAGGAATGCAAGCCCTATGGGTCACAGATCTGCACTTGGAAATTTGAAATGGAGGTAAAATACCATTGAAGAACACAAGGAAACCCAGGTCAAAACATTATGTGCAACCTCAACTACCACGTGATCACTATCGCTTGAAAAGATTCTTAGAGCTTGAACTAATAGAGAAAAAATTGTCTGCTATTTGGCAAGAGCAGGAAAGCTACAAGGAGTCAAATCCAAGCGAAATCAAGATGAGAAATTCCTGGGACTTCCCTGCAACTCTGCTCTGCTGAACTTCTACGTACAGCCTGTAAACACACAAACAAACACACACACACAAACAAACACACAAACCACCACCTGCAGGATGCAGGCAGCAAAACTCAGGAAAAATAAGGTTGTGTGCATGTATGGGTGATAGGTATGCGATCATCTTAATAAAGCCAAGGTCTGGTTACCACAACCACAAGAGCTATGGCAGACCTGACAAAGCTTGGAAATAAATGTCCTTCCAAGTGCTGCACAAGTGGAACGAACGCACTGTGTGATCTCTCTGGTCCCACACAGTCCACATTTGGTATCAATTCACTGGGACAGAAATCAAAGACCCACCAAGAGAAATTCTCTTCTGTGCTCTCCCCTCTCTGCTGCTCCACAGGAAATGGACATGGCTAGATGGCGGATTTCCTCACAGAAAATCATAAATTACAGCAACAGGAAGAGAACAAAGACAACGGGGCTGCAATCTCCAGAGCCATTTACTCCTGCTCCATAAACCTGGTAAATCTCCATCAACCCCGCTTCCATCAATTCAACGTTTCGTGACATTTGATGTGTTAAATTCCCCCAGATAGCTAACAAACAACCCAAGAAGAATATCCCCTCTCTGCACAGATGCAAAAGCATTAGCAAAGCAAGGAGAGCTGACAATGTAGCGTTAAAAGGGTGCCAGTGTTTGTTCATCCCTAGGAAAGAAGTCACAAACAAAACCACTTAAGCTGAGGCATTCCTCTGGCCCTCTCCCAGCTACAACTGTTTCTGCTCAGTTGTGGGCTATATTTATCCATAGCCTAAGCCATGGCCGTGCCTCCACATGCTGAGGAGGCCCTGCTGAGGAAAAGGAATTCTTGTCAAAAGAAAGCAGAGTTTCAGCTTCATTTCAGATTCCCACATCGCAACCCTTCCTGTTGTCTCAAAAGCCAACCCTTCCCCACGCTGCCTTAATCCCAACTTCAGCAAATCCTATTCACCTTCTCACCCTGAAGGTCTCAGCTCTGGTAAGCTACAGCCATGGGTCATCAGAACGGGCTGAAGCACAGCCACAGCCCCTCCACTGCTGTGACCCATCCCATCTGCCCTGCACACACCGTTTCCCTGTCACAGCTTCTTCCATCCAGCCAAAGTCCCACCATGCAGAGGATAACTCATCCCCATGTGAGAAGGTTCCTCCTGTGCTGCCACAGCTCAGTTTTCCTGCTTGTTTGCACTGTTTGGTGAACCAGAAACAGGACAGGTTCCGCTATTGCACTGCTTCAGCCATCCCTCCCCTTGCTGCCTATCCCCATACCACCCAATGCTTCTTTTCTACTCCAGTGCTTCCTTTCTGACAGTTTCACAAGAAGTTAAAAATACTCTACTTTTCAAGACACAGCAGGTCTTGCAAACACATCAGAGATGCCATTCCTTGGAGTCAGAGTGGGAAATGACTCGATTTATGGCTCACAGAAAGAACAAAGTAAGGGAGCAGCCACTTTTCCCTGCCTGGAATACCAGAAGGGTCCCGAGCCCATGATGAAATCCAGGAGGCTCTGCTTGTTTGTGATTAAACATATCTCATTCAAGGGAATTCCCTAAGAAAATGCCAATACGGAGCCTGAGATTCCCTTCTCACAGAGTTCATCCTCATTGCATGCATCCAACCCGTGTTTTTCAACTGTCGAGAACTGAGAGACGAACTCCTCACAGGCTTCAGCAGGGCAGCAGGACGCCCGGCCAGCCCCAACCCACCAGCCCAGAGCTGCACCTATATTCAAATCCTGCAATAGAGGAGCTGAAAACTTCAGGAGCCTCACCGCCCTGTGACGCCAGGCTGCTTTTTAGCAATTAGAGCTGATGATCTGCTCTAAAGAGCGGTGCTCAATCAGTGTAAGGTGGTAACACCAGCTAATCCTGCTATGCTCTGACAATGCTCCTCTTTCAACATCCACGCTCCCCTTCCCCCCATGGAATGAGAACACTGAATCATTTACTGTCTAACAAAACCATAATTACTCCAGTGGAGAAATTAAGGAAAATGATCACGTAGCACACAGCATCTCTCCAACAAAGCCTCCAAACACTCGACTGTATCAAGCAGAAGATTCAAATTCGAAATGAGCGTGTATGCATTTGAAAAAGTGTTTGTATGCTTTTAAAACAACAGCAGAAACACAGTTTGGATGTTTCCAGCAGTTTCTGCTAACAGAGAGCCCTGGCAATGCTTCCGGTTATGTTCATTAGCTCCAAAATACGGATACCTGCTCTGTTTACTTAACAGCAAACACCATAACAAAATCATACTAAGAAAGGAAATAATTGCGTTATCACCACTGCATCTGTACTCCAGGTCTTACTCACACAAGCGACCTTCGTGGCTCTGCCTCTCTGCCCTCCTGCCCCCTCGGATCCCCGGGCACACACCTCAGCCCGCATCCCTGCAGCTCTATCACCTCTCATTTCCTCTGCAAGAACACAAAAATCACTGATTGTTTTGGATTCCCTGTCCGCATCCAGAAGCAGACACCAATGGAGATGCTGAAACCCCAGAAGTGCAGCTGAAAGTCCAGAATGTTCTGCTGCACGCCACATCCAGATAAGGCCATTTAAGCAGCAGGTGGCATGCTTGAGAAATTCAAAATAAGGAAAAGTACGCACTTAGCACTTTGGAGCATCTCAGCTACGGCCCAGGCAGAAAACAGCCATAAGACCAAACAGCACTTCAGGAACAGATGCTGTTGCCACTCCTTCATTTATTCTCGACTTAGAGCTCATCTTCCTTCCACCTGTGGACAACAGGGAACTCCTAGGCACACCCTGCCACTGTTTTACCAGGGTTTGATGCTAGGACGTTCCCAATCCCAGGCTGCAGCAGCCCAGGAGGCAACACTGGGACCTTTATTCCAAGGCCACGTGTCCAAACAGAGCGTACCTGCCAATAGACCTGCACTCCCAACGCTCTCTGGCCATGAATTCAACAGTAAAACTATGTTTTGAGTTTAGTCAGTCCCCTCACTCTCTCTCTACCCAGGTGATGATGCAGCTTCATAGATCCCTTCCTTTTCTGGTGAAGGCATACATCAGCTTTCTTCCTGGAAAAGAACACCAAGCTCTGCAAACTACATAGTCTCCCAGAAAAAAAAAAAGTCAATGATTTCTTGGACAGAAAGCAAGCCTTACTCGATCCATACATCCCTCCAAAAGGAAAACAAACAGAACAGGTTTGTGCCTTGCACTTTCCCTTTAACTGCACCATTCTGTTCCCATTAAGAACATGAATAGGCAGCTGAAAAAAACAGCGAGTCTTACAAAGCTGTGTTTGTTGAGTGGGAGCATTACACTGCTACGGTTCAGCACTCGAAGTTTCACAGACAGATCAGCTCCAGATTAATCTATACCCACTACAAGCCTACTTGGCTCCAGCACCTCACAGACTCTGTTCCACACTTTTTTCACCAAACTATGTGAATAATCTCAGCATTTATTTCTTCCTAGCAGTGCAGCTGAGGATGAGATTTCTGTGGCATGGTTCGGTGGCAGCGTCGTGGTGGCTCTGTGCCACTCGAGGTCACGCAGTGCTCTGTGTGTGCCTTAAGCCTTTTTAATTTGCTGCTGCTGTTGTTTTACCTTTAGACGACAAACACAACTACCGAAACTTCAGTGAAGGATCTCCTTCTTACAACAGCACTGCAGAGCTCCTGATGACCCAGTGTCCTCGTGTCACCCGTCTCGGCCCGTGTATTATGGGCTGTAATCTTAGATGCCATATGTGGTGCATCACCAACCTGGGTGAGCTGAGGACAGAGCTGAGTTGTCTTTGTGAGCAGGGGGTGGGCAATGGGAAGGAGGTGGCAGCGGATCAGCTCCAGCTAAGAAGCCTTCCCTTTTCCCACAAAAAAAAAAGACACGGATGGAATCTCAATGTGACCGCCGCAGAAAACAGCACTGTCCTGAGTTAGCAAAATGAGTTCAGGACGCTGAAAAATACTTGGAAGCTTCCCACTGTAAATAAAAAAGCCTCTCATGTATGAGCCGCAGGGTTGTTGGTTCTTCTCCTTGGAGCAGACACAAGAACATTCCTACACGTTACATGTGCACGGTTTTCACAGCATCAACGTGACCCCAGCGTTCTGGGCTTAGGTTCCTCCAAGGATCTCCCCAGGTAAGTTGCTCAAATGAGCATGCAGCCAAACTAAGCCCTGCTTCTAATTCATCTGTATGCAAGAACTGCAAGGCAGAGATGCTTTCATTAGCTCAGACCTGTAGCAAAAGGACGTGTGATACACATGTGAATCAGCAGTGATGCATGGCCAACATCTTCCTTTACAACAGGTAAGTACAAACTCAAAGCCTTTAAACACAGCACTAAATCCTGTTAGCTCTATTAAATACTTGCTTGGTTCATAGCCTCTAACAAATATCTGCAAAATACAATTACTGAGGTCCATTTTAATACGAGCTATTACATTGCAAAGTGCAGCCATATAAATTTTACGTTACCAATAAAGCCAGCACACGCACATAAATAGCTTAATCCCATAAACAAGTAATAAATCTTGCATCTAACCCCATCCTGGGGAAAAAAATAACAATCTTTTCAATAACAAGCAGCATGTCATGGGGGCAAAATGCAATTTCCCTTCTGAGTATTACACATGGCAGTACACCACAGCTTTGTCACAAGTACCATTTTACAAAAATCTGTTCAAGTGAATCGTTTTCACCTATTCTGAACACGAAGTCCATCAGCAGAATTTGGGCTCAGGTGTTTGTAATTACGTTTGTAATACCCCTGGTGCTCCAAAACACTGCATTTAAACAAGGAGAAGCAGCAAGCTCCATGTGCACGTATCTAAGAATTCACTATGCACACAGTTACTTCACTGAGTAAAGTGCTGAGTAAAACAACTCACGATGCATCTTCCAACTCCAGTGAAGCAGAGCAGCCATGACAAGGCAGACAAGACTCTCCTGACTAACCTGCTGATCACAGACCCCAGCAGAAATTCTCATTTTTTTAACCCTTGCACAAATGCACAACCCTGGCCCTCCATCACCAGACTGAAAACAAAAGTTTCCCAGGAAATGACTAAACTCTGTGCAAGAGCAGCAGCCCTGTGATTCAGCAGTTATTCACTGGGTGCATCACGGTCCTCCTGAAGGCAGAAACTGAGCTCCTACATCAGTGAGCTTTGATAAACTCCTCTTAGGAGTGGTCCATCCAGCCCAACTAGAAAAGCTCACAAACTCTTCACCTAGCCAAAACAGCACACTTTCTCCACAAGACAGGCTAGCATGGAAGGAATTTCCAAATCAAGCCTGTTTTCAACACAGCGATACATGCAAGCATCCAAAGAGAACTTCTTATTTTGCTTCAAAATAATTAAGACTCATCTGGAAAGTCAATGAAACCAAACAGCTCCCAGCCTCAGGGGCTGCAGATCCTTCTTCACGGGGGTGTTTCCTCCTCTGCTCTCACACACAAAATCCTGATTTATTTCAGCAGCCTTCTGCTCAGCAGCAGATGTGGCCACATGGAAAGAGGGTGCCCAGGGAAGCATGCCTGTCCCATCCCCGGAGGTGCTCAGGACTGTGGATGGAGCCCTGGGTGGCTGATGGAGGGGTGGGACAACCCAGGACAGGGTGTGGGGCTGGAGGGGGTTGGAGGTCCTTCCAACCCAACCATCCTATGGTTCTGTGATCTTTAAGGACACTTCCAATGCAAGCCATTCTATCGTTCAATGGTCCAGTGACCTTTAAACACTCTTCTAACTCAACTCAGTCCCAGCCCATTCAATGGCTCTGAGATCTTTAAGGACCTTTCCAACCACAGCCATCCTATGGTTCTATGAAAACCACTTGACTATTTTCACAGTGGATTCACCTGGGATAAGATTAAAATTAAAGTTTTACTTATCCTGCATGCAACACCCATCCCTTACCCTTTCAAGACACACACATGGCAATACTTAATAATGCTCCTGAAGTAGGCTTTGATTTCTCTAACAAAAGCCAACTGCCACAGGTAACCCTGCTCCAGGTCTGACACCACAGCAACACCTTTGCAAGCCATCTGGATGAGCAGTTTGGAGATGCAACCTGTTCCAGGCCATCTGTACCTCAGGTTACCCTTGTAATTAAATGCTAGATTCTTGAATGCCGTGTCAGAACTGGAAAAGAAAGAAGTTAAGAGCAATTACTCCGCTATCTATTGATCAAACAGTGCTTCTCAACACAAAGTATTCAGGTATGGAAATGCAACTCTCATCTTTTAAACACAGTGTTAGCAGAGCAAGCTAGCATGCAGGTTGGCACGTCACACTGCAGTAGGGCACAATAATTATGTATTTCCAGATGGGAAAATGCTACTGCAAGTAACCCGATGAGCTCAGTGGTCATACATGTTGGAACAAAGAAAGATATCTCAGCGAAAAGCATTAGCACTTAAAAGAAAGATTACCCCCCAAACAAAAAATCCCAATAATGAGAATGAATTCAGCAAAACTAAAGAGATGAGACTTCTGTCACGATGTTCTCCCATGTGCTCCCTATCTTGGTTCCCTCAAAGCAGTGGTACCAGGCGTGTGTTCATGAGGATGGCACTCCCATTCCACAGAAAAGGGCAGCTGAGAAGTTGATGGCTGCTAAAGACAGCAAAATGCTCTGTTTTTCCCAAACATTCAATCTGAAACACACACCACAGTCATTTTACAGTATTAACAAGTGCTTTCTCTCAGTTAGTTGCTATTCAACACTATTAGTCACCGCAGTAGGATCCCACTACTTAACATCAAAGCAACAAAATTATTAATTTTGATCCAGCCTCAAATTAGTGTGCAACACCAGTCATTTCACTTTCAGAAACTCCCACCAAATTCCAAAAGCATATCTGACAAAGAGATAGGAGGCACAGTCAGCGAGCAGCTAATAAATAAATCACTCTTAGTTTTGCTTCTTCACTTCTTTTAAGCCTGCCTAGTGGGAATCCAGGCAAAGACATCAACAGTCATCTGTGCTTTGCCAAATATCCTTAAGTCTGCTTTGCACGTGGTCATTCAGAATAACCCCATCAGAAATAGAGTCCCAGGAAAGCAGAGCTGTGCTCCAGCTGGCAGCAAGCTGTGCCGGCACTGCTGCTGTGTGCAGGGATGAGGCCGCCTGCGCCGCGCTGAAGAGTGCTCCCTGTTCAAGTTGGCTGCAAGCATGGGAAACCCAACTGGAACAGAAGGAACAGAAGAAAATGCACTGGGCACAGCAGCGGGCCTCAGCCCTGCGCTCAGTGCAGGCAGTGTTAAGCTTTCAGCTCTGTTTACATCAGCAACCCTGGCTTCTTGAGGAATTTCACTGCTAAGGAAACCATGTTGGCATGTCACCAGCGAGCCTAAGAAAACCCATTATACTGTCAGCTGCAATGCTCTTTACAAGAAAGATCATGCAAGGAGCAACTTCTGTTCGGGCTCTTTTGGCGTGCTTGAGGAGTCAAAGCGTCTGCCTCAGAAGCACTTTGTTCAGATGCTGGATAGCAGGATGTGGAAAGATCCTCCCGATGTGAGCGCCTTTAAGCAGTGTGGAAGATCCAAGCACTGGGCAGCACATGGTCCTGCAGCACACAGCACACACAGCACGCTGCCTGCAGATGCTGCACCACGCTCCGGCTCAGCCCAGGAGCTGAGAACCTCCAGAAGATTTATAGCAACGCTACTGAACATAAATACTTCAATTGGAATTAAGCACCGCTCCCAGCACACCGATTGCTCCTGTCTCATTCTGCACACAAATAAAAACTGCATTCAATTTTTGGTACAAAATACCAAAGAAGAAAAAAAACAAACATGTTATTATTGTAAGGGAAGGAATAGGCCAGCTCAATTTGCTGGCCTTGTAATGCAGGATGCTGCAACACTCAGACCAATTACAACATGTATTTCTGTTGCTCCAAAATGACAGGACCACACCAGCTGTGTTTTTCATGCCTTGCACCAATACGACACCGCTGTCACAGTGTATTTTCACAGGACTGAAGGCAAATATTCTTTCTGCAACCAGCGGACCCTGAACCTAAACAAACAGGCTTAGAAGCAAGGAAGAACCCATTCAACAAGCTATCTCCAGAATCACAATCAGTGCTCACAGCACATTTCCCTACCGGGGCCTCTTTAAGGGTGCAGCATCTCCTTTTCCAATTTCAATAAACTGAATTCTCAAATGTCTGTCTTTCAGAGGGAAGGAAGTATGGAGAAATCAGTAAGATTATTTAAGAGCCTGCAGTCAGCAACTTGCCAAAAAAGGAAAAGAACACAAACAAAATGAATGAAAGAGCACACAGAACAGATACTGCAGTCCCTGATGTGGCTTTAGACAAAATTTTTGACAGAAAATTATTTTACTGTAAAGAATTCCTGTATTTATATTCCCAAATACTATGTGTTTGTCACACGATGTGTCACTGTGGCCTCGTCAAAAAGTCATTCCTGAGACTGCAGTTTCCAACCAAACATTCATGGAAGGAAAATTCACAGGAGAAAACTTCCAGCTTGCTGATTTCTCATTAGTGAAAAATAAAGGAGGAGATGACAACGAAGTAATCACAAAACAAATGACTCCAAACCACCTTGTGCGAGGTTCTCAGCGCGCAGGGAATAGAGGCACTCCATCAAACAAGGAACAGAGGATAACACAGAGCTTTGGACAATCACTGCTTTGTTCGCACAACAAATAATTAAAGCCTCCCCAGCAGCCCCATAGCGAGGCTGAGAAAACATCTCATCTGAATTCCTCCCGGCTCTACCTACGCCACCAATTCTGCAGAGCTCCTCGGGAAGGCAGAGTTGCTCAGGTCTGGCAGCACTCAGCTCCTCTTGGGAAGGGACGCCTCTCGCAGCAGCACTGTGAGGATCCACGCACCAAGACCTTCCTGCTGGAGCAGTAAAGCTATCACCATGAGACTCAGCAGCACACAATCATCTCACTGACCAAAGAGCAAATTGGGCAGCTTCCAACTGCACAGCCTCCACTTTAGAGGACTGCAAAAAACAGGGACTGGCCCCAACACAACATATATGACACTTGTAATATTAATGAGTCGGCCTTGAACTACACACAGGAGCTGAATATCAATGAAAAGGAAGCGTGTTTTACACCTGGCACCCGGCGTATCACAGCAGAAAGGCAACACTGCGTGGCTGGATAAGCAAACACCTCAACACAACTGCTCTCCAAACTGCTCTGTTTGGCTCTGATGCTCCTGCACCCTCTTCCCACGAAGGCCAGAGACATTTGATACAGTGGAAATACACTCATTGAGATTTATTTGTAATAAAATGGGAAGAAAAACAAACACATTCTCCTGGAAATGACACAGTAGGTAAATTAAAAGCTCCTGTTAGTAAATTTGGTATTAGAGAATCAAAGGACAGCGCTAGCTATAAACAAATACTTTAAACAACAGATCGACTGATCCAGCCAACTGGGAAGAAACATGAGCTGGTAAACAAAAGCGTGCTCTGCAGAAACCAGAATGCTGACTGCATTTCCCCTTCGTTGTTTGCAGCCTGAACCACCAACAGCAGATTTCAGGATGCTCAGACTGGGGCTCAGTCATGGCTCTGGGTGCTGTCAGCTGTAATGCACAAACCCCTCTGCAGCTCTGATGAAGAACTTAATGAGCACAATGCAAAACCACCACGAGCTTCTGTACCACAGGCAGCTGCAAAGAGTGGGGGAAAATAACAATAAAGATCAATCTCTAAACTGCTTCCAAGTGTTTCCCAGGACAAATCGTCTCCTGCCCTGAAAGGAAACCAACCTGAACAAGGGCTGCTCTCACGTCCTGTGCTCCTCATGTCAAGGAAATATCTTAAATTTGAAAGACAAAACTCAATTTCTACGAACAGGTAGAAATGTCATGGTGTATTTGTGCTAGTGAGGTTCAGTCTGTCCAAAAGCAAAACGTATCATTAAAATGCTGGGTAAAAAATGTGTAAATAAGTGCATCTCAGCAAAAGCCAAGTGCTTCCTTGTCACCGAACGCTGCCTGCTTTCATGAAAGTAGTGCAGGCTCAATTTGAATGCAGAGCTGCTGGGAAGGCACCACACTGCACAGGGACTGTTGCTCACCTGTGGTTTTCTCTGCAGAGCCATTGCAGATCAGCCCTCATGGCAAGGAGGAGTTATGGCTGGGATGTGAACAGTACCTGCTTGGCTGGGCTCGAGCTGCAGGGAAGGGAGAAGTGCCGGATCTGTTCCATGGCTGTTTACAGCAGAGCTACTTACAGAACAGGACAAACTTCTTGAAAGTTTTTTTCAAGTCATAAATCAAAATGAATAAAACCACATTCCATATTGTAAGTTCATCAGAGCGCTCTCTCAAGTTGTCCTCACATATAACCACCACAGGGAAGAAAGCCTAAATCTGCTAAAAGCTTTAAAAAGCCTTAAATTAAATATTAATATTCTGAAAGGGATGAAGCCAGCACAAAAACACAAGGCTCCTCACCACTCCAGTTCTGCAGAGCCCAGAGCTAAAGATGAAAGGTTTCTTGCAAACAGGGATGCATTTCTTTTCTCCCAAATTTTCTTTAAAACATGCTAGATGGGATTATGAACTAAAAAACAAAACAAAACACCAAACTGTACACGTTGAGAACTGAGAGCTGCCTGACAAAGCACCAAGCAGCGCTCTGAGGACTAACAGCAGCTAATTGTTATGTCAGTTAATGAAAAGCAGAGCTGAACAGTTATCAGTACTGGGTTGACCTTATGGGTCTGTTTGCCATGTTGAAGATAAAGTTAGAATCCTTCCCTCCCAAATTCCACTTTTGATGCTTAATCACACCCAGTCATCTCCAAGCCATGCACCTCAAGAGGGAAACGCACTAAAAGAAATGGATTCAGCTTCATTTCAAACTGTTGCTTTGACTTGGTCTCACTAACCTCAAGAAAGACATCTCCACGAAGAGGTCCTCTGGCAGCCCCACTGCCCCAGCTGGTTTCTGCTCATTGGGCATTTCCTTGAGATGTTCCTTTGTATCTTTCAGTTACACAGAGCGCTCCCTCCTGTTCCCTCTGCTTTAAGGATGCTGGCTGATCAGGTGTTAATAGCAACCTGGAGCAATTGCCAAAAGCTCCCAAAAAATCTAATGGAGTGATGACATCAATTACTTCATTTTAATGACAGTGAGATTGTATTTTAATTTTTCATTCTGCAACAAATTTAATGCAAGGGTGATTGTGCAGTTTCCATCAGCAACAGCCAAACTCCCTTAAAGTCAGAAGCACCACTTTAAGTAACGAACAGAACCCTCTGTTTACCACTAGCATTTAATTCTAACAGTATTAGCCTGGTTTTCTTACTATGTGAAATGTGTGAGCCCTCCAAGTTACTCATCTAAAACAGAAACCCTGAAGTGTGAGCTCCAGTTCTCACAGGAAGAAAGCCTGCAGGGCTAACTGTGCTCTCTCTAGGCAGGGGTATAGAGACATTTAAGAACATACAGTGCTAAGGTGTCTAGAAAGCAAACAAACAAAAGAAACAGGACTAAACTTAAAAGTTTAGTGCCAGAAAAAAGCAAGTCTAATTTAACACCCTCTGCAATTCTTATCTTAGCAAGGACACAGAGGTCTCTGATCCCCATTTAAAAACACCTGATGGAAGGTACAACTGCATGCGGGTATACAGGGCAAAACTGCAGATGTTTGGCAAAGCTGCTGGTTCAGCTCCACAGCATGACCTCGGCACACTTATCTGATGGCCGTGGCCTAATTCCACCTCTACTCTGGCTGGCTGAAAGGCAGGGACTTTCCAGGCCTCTCCCTCTAACTTCGTAACCGTGGGAGCCCTCCCCATTCTAAGACCCAGCAGTTTTACACAGCACTGCAGTCTGCCCATCTGAGGACCATCCCACTTGCGGCCCTGCTGCACTGGCACACAATTCATCCCAGTGTCCGTGTTCCAGTGTGACTCATTATCCCTCCCCAGCCTACTCTGCACAGTTCTGAGCAGCAGCTTGGTGAGATCCTCCACCATTTCTCATGCTCACTCCCAGCCTTACGCCTGAAGAGATCAGAATCTAACACTCGTACTTTAGTTTTTCTGCGATTGATGACAACATAAAAAGTACTTGCATTAACCATCTGTTACTACACCTAATGGAGCCGTAATCACCAGGTATCACCCATTTCAAAGAGCACTAAAATGTTTATAAAACCGGTCTGTCAATGTAATAATGGTAACAGGAAGACACTTGTACCTTTTTGATAAAACACTACATTTGCAGCAGGCCTTGCTTTCAACTGCAAACATAATGGCTGTTTTAATAGCAGTCTGAAGCACCACAGACTATTCCACAGTTTGGGGGTGGGAGTGGGAAGGGCTAAGGCCGTGCTGACAGCAGGAATTTAAGGCAAGACAGTCTGCCTAGAAAGAAACTGAGGTCCAAGGAGAAAGCCTGCAGTGAAGCAAAAGCTCTGAAAAAAGGAGGAACGTAGACAACAGGCATCGGTTTGGATTGCTGCCCTCCAATTTGTTCAGTAAGACCGGCCTGCTGGATCCATACAGTTTATTTAAGTAAAATCTGTAAAAGAAAAATAATCATATTTGGGAAATAAAGCAATCACTTCCCTTCATTATGCCTTACGCAAGAGGATTTTTTTTTTTCTTAAGTATTTGGCATTCTAGAAGCACAAACCAGTACAGCAGATAAAACACAAACAAAATCAGTTCCTTGCCTTAGATGCTCCCACCAAACACGATGCTGGCTGTCTCAGCCAATCTGCAGTACCCAAAAAAAGCCCCTACAGACAGCAGTACCTCAGACACTCTTCAGACACTCTGCCCAGAAATTCCCTTTTGCCCTAATTCTGCACAGGACGATGCAACACAACTCCTGTAGCCTGGAGGTCACGCTCAGTTAGTGACCACAGACACAGGCTGTGCTCACAAGATGATACCTTCACTGCAGCTCCCTGCGGCACGCCGCCTGTACTGACTGTTCCGTGCACAGATACCACTGAATACTTCATGCTGAAAGCTTGAAAAGGGAGAAGAGTCAGCCCAGAAACACAGCCTGCAGGAGCCAACCTCAGCTCCTGCAGTGCAGTGGAGCAGTGATGTGATGTGACTGCTGGAACAGCTACACATGACATTAAAACCTTCTTTCCACGTAGAGAAAAGGGAAACGGCAGAGCAATGCAGATTTCAAAGTGTGTCCATTTCTAATTTGCTTAGTTTCACTGCTTAAAATTGAAGTTTATTTTGAGAGCGGAGTTTTTATCTCCCCATTTCCCCCTCCCTTTTTTTTTTTTTTTTAAATTTAAGGACATAGCAAATCAAGAAGTAGGAATTTATCACCAGGAGAAAGCAGCCATCAGAGGCACACAGCAGCCCCTGCCCACTGCAGACATCTCCTTCCCTGTGCCCAGGACACAATCGCAGGCAGGCTCGGGGCAGTTCAATAGTAGACCAGTTCTGCCGGTGCTCTTGCTCAGAAGATGCTTTCCTCACGGCTCAGTTTCACCAGAAGGGCTAAGTGCTGCACCGACAGACCCACTGGATGAAAACTCTGAGAATTAAGCACGAGATCCTAGCATTCAAGCAACAACCAGGGTCCAAAAAGCTAATGCAGACTGACATGCAAAAGTGTGCAATCATTTCCATGCGGCTGCCTTCATCTTCTTTACATATGAGGCCAAGAAAGCCCCTGGGGCTGTACTAGTGCCTAAATGGGAGCAGGTTTCCTTTGGTCTCTAACAAAGGCTTTAAGCAATGGCAAGCTGCCCTGGCCTAGCTGCCTTCTTCCTTTTCATATATGCCTCCCTCCACAGATAACGCAGGACGGCTCTGAACTCAGACAATCAGAGGTAAAGGATATCATAGGAAACCCAAGTCAGCTTTTCCCCTCCATGAGCTAACTCCCTGGAACAACCAGCACAGTCCCTTTCGTTTGCGTATCTAACAGCATGTAACACTTAAACAGCAGACGGTATGTTCAAAGCTCAAGCATCAACTGGTTTAGTGAGTTAAGAAGAGAGATGCTGTCTGCAATTGCTCGGGGCAGAATGTGCTGAAGGAGCAGAAATCTACCTTTCAGCTGGGATTCCATGAAACAGCTTCAAACAATCCCTTCAAAATATGGAAACAACCCAACAACTGCAGGCTTGCCCCAATGCAACAATAAGTTTTGGAGACTTTTTGTCACACTTCACCCACAGAAAATGGAAGCTATTCTAAAATAGCTATTCTCGAAAGCAGAACTACAGAAAAAGCAGTCTTACGTTGCCCAAATCTCTCTGCTTCACTAGTTCCTTTCACTCCTCTCTTCTTGGGCTGCTCTGCAGGCTGTTCTCTCCTATGTCAAATATTCAAAAGGAATACTACTCATTTTTTAAGGCTGTCAGCTCCTGTGGCTGGACCCACACAGCTGAGGCTGTCACTGCATGGTAAAAGCGGCACAAAGCAAGCATACCCTGAGCTGTGTTGTTGCCATAACCTGCAGCCAAACTCACTTCTAACAGCAGATTACTTATTCCTTCCCCAGCTCCCCATGCCAAGCCTTTGCTTTTATCCTTCTGCCCAAATAGTTCTGTCCCAGCTGGAAGAGGAGCACAGCCTGCAGTGCTGTGCCATGTCTGCCTCCCTTTCACACCATTTTACAGTTCACAGGAAGCTGTTCTGGGGTGGTAAGGAAAAGAATAGAAATACAATAATTTTCCTAAGAGAAGAGGCCAAGCTGTAGCATCTTGCGTGGCACTGGAATGCTTCCATTATTTGGAAGGGATTGTTTGAGGCAGTTCCACAGATTCCTAGTTGGAAGCTGACTGGGGGTTGGAGCTGGATCATCTCTGAGGTCTCTCCCAACCCCTGCCATCCTATGATTCCATGATTTCTGCTCCTTCAGCACATTCTGACCACCACCCTCTGCCTTACTTGCTGCTCCCCTCCCTCATGGTTTTGCTGCATCCATTTCAGTCCACAGAACACGGAAAGAAAAGCACTGTCTTTGTCACAGGAGAAGAGGGAGCCCCTGTGAACAAAGCCTGAAGAGCTGTCAGGACATGAGCCTTTGTTTCCACGTGGCTTTCTCCCTCAAGTTTAAAACAAGAAATTACCTTTTCAACCCAGGGAAATACATGGGCTGAATATCATGAGCTATCACAGTGCAGCACTGATAAACTGAGAAAGATTACTGCAGGTGAGCACATACGTAACAGATCTGGACAACTCCTTTGGGCTGAAGGATGTTTCACAGCCCCTTACAAACCCAGAGGACAGCAGTCAGTACAGAAAACAATGTGAACAGTACATGTTTGGACAAGAACCAACAACCCAACCCTAACCTCCCCTAAAAAGCCCTGGAAGTGGTGACAGCCACCCTTGGCAGACAGGGCTTTGGGCCCTGGAAGGAGCTGCAATGGCAGGACAGAACGTGAGCTGAGGAGAAAGGGTTCAGCTTTCTTAATTTTCAAAAATGTTTTCATTCAGATTTCTTTAAGATCAACTTATTCACCGTGGAAGCACGAAGGAGATGAGCTATTGAGTAAGCAATCACCTTGGAAGACACATGGCAGTAATCACAATACATCAAATATGACTCTGCTAGATCCAAACATCTCTCTTTACACCTCCCATGCTACCACGAGATACACCACAAGTGCTTTACTGAGGCTCTACACAAGGAATAACCTTTGGATACACAAAAGCCAAATGGGAATTACATCTTCCTGTTTGCTGCTCTAGGCAGGCTTTTTTTTTTTTTTTTTTTTCTTTTTTTTCTTTTTCAAAGGCCTACAGCAATAAAAGAACTGCTCTGAGAGCCCTCCATAGCAACAGCACCTCTGAGATTCTGGATCTTCCTGATTTGGGGGAACAGTGACAGCAAACTTGCTGTGCTCAGACATCTGTGTCTGTGCTCAAAGTGACCAAAGCAATTTTCTTAAGTATTTCACACTCATGGTGAGCAGCCTTACGCCATTTTTACATGCTGCAATTTTAAACAGGACTTAACAAGTAAAGTGTATCAAACACAGGAATGGCCAGGCAGAACAGCAGTGTTTGTTCAAGGTTTCTAGGTGTGGCAGCAGCCAAGACATAATAGGATTATTTATATCTGACTCATTTGCTTTTTCTTCATCCGCGATTCTCCTGCTTTAGGACTCAATAATTGACTTTTTTTCCTACAAAACAGGATAGAAATACATACTTTTTTTAATTCGGGAAACTTTCGAGAGGGACTCAAGAACTTAAAGTAGAGAGGGGCAATTCCACAGATACAGACTGTACCAATGAGCTCGGCCCAAACACACCAGCATGGTCAGGGCTGAACTTGAGATTACCTGAGTGTGCAGAGGGACACGTGGGCTCAGCACGCTGTGCAGACACACACACAGCACTTACCAGGCTGCATCTTTCCAGCTCTTCCCAGGCAGCCGGCTGCACAAAGCTGGGGCTGAGCTCTGCTCTGCTGCTGAGCTCTGCTCTGTGCATCCCGGCTTCCTGCCTGCAAACTGAAAATAACACTTCCCCCTTTTCACTGGAGCGATTTCCAATCCGACGTTGTGTAAGTGTGGAAGTTTTCATTCTAATTACAATAAGAATTGTTTGCTTTTTTTTTTTTTTCTTTTTAATCCACAAGGGATCACCTAAAGTTGCTGCCCTAAGAATAAACAGAGGTCTCAGTCTGAAAAAAAAACCCCAAACCTTTGACATGAGCA
Organism: Chrysolophus pictus; assembly: GCA_037305975.1. NCBI lineage: Eukaryota > Metazoa > Chordata > Aves > Galliformes > Phasianidae > Chrysolophus > Chrysolophus pictus. The sequence goes on from CM074608.1 coordinate 797,134, forward strand.
CTCTGAGATCTACTTTTTGCTAACACCACACCTTCACTTTGTGCTGTCCAGTGTTTTCTTCAGGATTGCCAGTAAAGTTTTAATAATCTTACAAAAATTATTCAAAAATTTGGTTTACAACCAACGTTTCGCTGCACACATGAATGGAGTAAATGGCTCGACTTCCTCTTTTTAGAAAAGGAAACATACATTCTTTAAAAGCTTAATCAATTATCCCCTGCAGCTCCACAAAGCACACAGCTGAGACTCTGGGCTGTTGGTGGCGGAGAAGGGAACACGATGAGGTGGGATCCAATCCTGCTGCCAGAAGCTCTGTAAGGAGATGTGGCTGTGGGGTGAGGGCACTGCACAGCACACACAGGAAGGAGCCCGCTGAAGCAAATCTCCCAGCAGCACCCCTTTCCATCCAAAAGCACAAACAGAAGATGGAAACTCTGTTTATTCCTCCACCAGAAGCACTGGAGAGGATCGAGGCACTCTTATCTCCATTTGATCACCTGATGCTGCTCTCTCCAGCACAGGGTGAATAAGCAGTGCCTGGAATGTGCCGTGTCACTGCCAGCTCCTGGGAGGAACGCTGCTGCTCACTGCTCCTGCTCCTGCTCAGTGAGGAGGAGCTCAGCTGCTCAGCACAGAGCTGTAAGGGACACATCTCACCTTCTCCTCAGAAAGGCAAAGAGTGACCTCTACAACCATTCCACTTTGCTCACTGCTCTTTCTAGAAAGTGACCAGAAAACTTCAAAGCCTCTTCCCCTCCCCCAGGGTTTTTTTTGGCTGGGCAGCATATCTGTGTGATCACTGCTTCCAGAAGCACGTACAGCTCCCAGTGGGTAATTACAGGGAAAGGTGATGATGAAGACGTGACGACGGGGCAAGGAAAGCACTCTTATCAGGAACCCCACAGTGACATATGTGCATTCATCACTGTTCTCAGCCAGGAGGTTACAGAATTTCCAGAAAAGGCGCTTCACATTTGAAAAGGTTCTTCATTTCAAAGATCAGTCAGCACTCTAAATGAAAAGCTGATGCACTGAAGGTAGTACAGGTGAGACAGCAGCTACACAAAAGTTTCCTTAACACAGCCTCACCCAACCCTACGTTTCTCAGGAACCTGGACCCACAGCTCACTGCCATCTGCACAGCACCAGCCATCCTCCTGGCACTGCAGCTACTACAGGGAAAACTCATAGCAGAAAAATACTTATCCTTGACTTCCTTTGATGAAATTCAGCAACAGACATGGAGTATGATGTGATCCATCAATTCCCAGCAGAACAGCAGTGCCTGCATTAGAGCTGCATGGCTGCAATGGCATTGCTGCCTTTCCTCAGTGCAGGAGCTGCCAGGAGGTTTGAAGGGACAAGACACAACCAACACTTCTTTTCCCCTGTGCTGCTCAGAGAGAAATGTATTATAGACTTACATGAGAGGAACAAAAGCTCTGCCATTCCAAAGTACATATTCTTAATGCAGAATGAGTGTGTGTATTTCTAGGTTGTAGCTAAGTCCTCTTTGCAGTACGTGCTTTATTTCCAACAACAGGAAGATTTTGTTCTCCAAATCCTTTATGACTAAGGTAAAGTGGCAAAGGAGAGGAAGAGCATCCCAAACAATCCTTTTCCAGCGCTGCACTTTAGACCTGATGTCTGACATCAGTCCTGATCCCAGAGGCAAAATGGGAGCACTTTATCCACTAAGTCACCCAGCTCCCACGGCTACAGCCATCCAAAATGGAATGCATTACTCCTGCATTCAAACATATGTTTTTGAAGGCAGCCAGCCATCCGGCTGCCCTGAGAGAGATTACAGAAGACCTAATTTTATCAGGCTGGGATACAACTCTCTTGGTTGCTGTTGCTCCCCAGGGACATGGAGCTGCTGGACGCAGGTTGTCTGACTGCTGGGGAAAATTCTGCATGGCTCAGCTGCTGATCACTGCAGCAGTAACTCACATCCTAGGTTCCCAAACGCAGTGCATGCCCTGCAGGCTCCGTGGGCTCCCACCCCCAAGGAATTCATACAGTTCCTATCAGCACTTCTCAAGCTCAGAAGAATTAGAAAAAGTTGATGTTGGCAGAAAAGTTCTAAAACTTTAAGCAAGCCTTTACTTTTCTCTCAGAAGTTACACTAAATAAAACAAGGTGTTCATTCACTAGAGCCTAAAGCACAAGGCACTCTTACATCACTGTCTTTGGTACAAACATAAGCTGTGTGTGTACACTGAGGTGTGCTGCAGACACATTCAGCTTTGAAGTTTGAAGGAAAAAAGTGCATGCCGATAGAAACGGGTGTTTTACTCAAGAAAATAATGCAGGCAAGAGGAAAGAGCAGCAGTGGAGAGCGTTACTCAGAGCGAGGAATACAGGTGTGAGGCTTTGCCCAAGACTCGTCATCAAAATGTAATGGGAAAATTTGTGTAGCAGATGGAAGGCGGCCGCCCGCACAGCAGCCGTTAGCCATAAATCACCATCTCCCTCACACGTGGTGCAAATTTAACAATCTTCCACTCTAATTAATAGAATGAGGCACCCTGATGACTCTCCCCTGACTTCATAAGGTCTAGGAAAAATGTTGGATTGAACCAACGTTAACAGAAGAACGCTGCAGTTCCACTACTCAACAATGTCCCAAAAGGAGCTGAGCAGAGCACTGAGCTCAGGAAATGCCTCTTGTAACTTCGAGGCAAGCAGCTTCAAGAAAACCATGTGAAGAAATTATCTGGACATGATATTTGAGGCAAATCAAAACAGGAAAGTATTCTGCTTCTGCTTGCACCTCTGGGATGTCTCACCATTAGTTCACTCTTTGGCTTCAGAAACTTGCCACTGAATAAACATGATAAATCCAATGAATAGAAAGCTTCATGACAAAAACTAATTAGAGAGAGGGAATCCGGAAGGAACCCATCACCCCTTCTGACACAGCACCAATGAACTACAAACACATGGGGTCCTTTGCACTCCCGCTTCTCTATGGAGCTCCAAGTGCTTTTCAGGCCTGCCAGACCTGCAACCCGGCTGCACACAGCTCTGCTGCCATCCATCACATCTACCCCTTAATGTTTCATGCTACAGAATTTAAAATAGGAAGCTGAAGATCTAGGACACCACAAGAAAACACCACAGAGAGCTTTACTGCAGCTGTCTTAGGCTAACAGCTCCGATCAACACTTCCAGTCCAAGCATCCAACTGAAACTGCAAATAGCACCAGTAGTAAGAGCAAGCAGCTATTACTAATAATAGAGGCAAGACAGGAATCATTGCTACCAGATGTCCCCTCAGCCCAGCTGAGGAAAACTGGTTGTAACTCCAGCGAGGCTTCAGAGAAGCAAGGGAGGAGGTGGAGGAGTGCCTTTAAAGCCTCTAATTTCCTCCTCTCCCCAAGGCAAAGGGTCAGAGCTGCAGCTTTTAAAAATAGCCCCAAACCCGCACCTCATTTCCTAAGAATAGGAGTGACAACGCAACCAGATGCACATTCTTAAACTCTCCTGGCTGTTCTTTGTTATACTAACCTGGGTGCTCCAAATACTTCTCTTGCACAGTATAACCTACTCCCGGTCACAATCACAGCGTTTAACTTTCTCCAAACCATTCATCACTCAGCACTCTGCTTTGACCATCTGCATGGTATGAATGTGATGTCCTCGTGGACCTTCTGTTTGATGGACTGGGGACAGTTTTGCTGCCCTGCTCCTCTGCTGACGATGACTTGAGCTGTATTTCCTTCTGGCTATCAGGCTTACACCACTTCTTTCCCTGCCGTAAAGCTTAATACAATATCATTAGAAATGAAGGCTCTTATCGGGATCTTGGTAGAGCCACATGAGGCAGGGATGAGCACCTCGGAATTTGTGTGAACAGCTCTCCATTATGTGCTCCAAAAGGATTTTTCTGCGTTTCAAAGCACTGCCTCAGAACTGTACCTTTGTTGGCTGCATACAGAGAGGCTGTGTCAAAGCCATACACAGATTTCTCAGCAGATTTGGTACCCATCTGCTGTCGTCCTGCAGGTAAATTAAAGAAGCAACATAAAAGCTTTCCCATTACCAGTTTTGCCTAATGCAGGACTTGTGGGTGCAATGCTGCATAAAAGCACAAAAACCACCTGTGAGTCCTTTTAGCTACAAGACAATCAGACCTGACTTGCTTGCGCTCATAAGCTTCCTTCAGCCTTTTCTCTGCTATAGTCACAGTTCCCCTCTGAACAATAGGGAGAAAACTGAAGTGAAACCTTTCTGCCCACTCAGCAAACTCCACGTAAGCAGACCTTCCTCTGTCAATTACTTTCTTTGGTTCTTCCCTAATCTATTTAGATTCCATAATTCATCTACTCCATCTATTAAAAAGATCCTCACCTACTTTGATGGGTGCCTGGCAATCTAAGAATGAAAAGTGAAAAGCACAGCTTTTGAGGGAAGAGAAAAACACCAGGATTCCTCAGGAATTTCTCAAGCCAAACAAAACAAAGACTCAACCCAATTGCTTGAGTCAACATGTTTTCTTCCATTAAGGTTCTATCCTATTTGGCTGGCCTTCAGCCCCGGGTTTCAGCTGTTTTGCTGATACCACGTTTTCCACACCAGCCACCATCCCTTCTGCTTCTGGAAGTCCTTACACACAGCTTCCTTCTGCCTCCGCTAAAAGACAATCAGCAGAGAAGGAACAAACACAGGTGCGCGGAGCCATTCACAGAAACACCCACACCAAATCACAAACCAGACAGCCAAATGGATGTTTAACCAGAAAAGTCAACAGAAACCGCCTCCTTCTGTACATGAAGCAAGAGCGGTGATATGATAACGCTGTCACATAACCCAGAAAGGGCAAATCATGCTCAGAGCCTGAACTGCAATCACAGGAATTCCTCCTTATTACTAGGCGGGGTTTTCCCCCTCCCCTTACCTCATACTTTCATAGATGTCACGAGCTGAAGTTCGCTCTGCTCACATCCCTTTACTGCTTAAAAACAGACAGAAACTGCAGTCAAACAAAAGCCAACAGCCAAATCAGCCCTCCAGGAGAGCAATGAGCTGTCCTACTTCCAGTGCAGCAGCTCCAGTGCCACCACCACCCACACCGTACCAAGGGCACAAACTTCACTGCGCAGCCAGCGCGAACCTCGGAGAACACACTGCATACAACAAACATACAGATTGTGCTTAATTAGAACCTATGAATCCAGCAATACCAGAGTTTCTTAGCACTCTTAACACAGCTGCAATGGGATTAATATGAGAAGAGCTGCTTGAGAACTGTCCCCAAAGCACCAGAGTGCACGGACATCTCCACGCTCAGCTTGGACACGGAGGATCTCAGGTGTTCACTGAGCTCTGAGAGCAAAGCTGTTAGGGAGCACCCACAGCCACCATCACACACAGCTGTGGCTCAGCCCCAGAGGTGTAAAACTGAGCTCCTGCACTCGGAGAAAAGTGGAACTGTTCGTTTCTTTGAGCCTTATCAACAGTCTGGGCAAGTCCTCTTTAAAGTTCGTATCCCCGGTGCTTCTCCTCATCAAGCAGCAGCAGATGCAAACACGCAGCCAGCCCTTCCCATCATTACTGATGCATAATGTGGGTGTTACTGACAGATGAAAAAAAAGCACGAGAAAGAAAAAGAAACTGAAGTAAGAAAAGGAGGAAAGCATGAGTAATCAGTAGGTTCCAGGTTCCACGTAGCTCCATGACTTAATTCATTGCTTACATACAGTTAATCATTCTCATTAGAGGCAATGACACTGATCCCTTCTGTAAAGAATCCCTCTGTAAAATGTGCTGTGCGAGGTTTGGATATAACACATTATAGAAGACAACTGAATTCCTACCTAAACTCATTTAGAAATAAACGAATTAAACACAAATCAATCACTGAGGCCAAATAAGGACATGCAACAAAAGACTGAAAGAAATAAATTAAAACAATTTTGGTTAATGGAAAAAGAATTACTGCTTTCTGCAACACGTCCCACTATGCTGCTGGAACACTTCAAGTTCCTCAGGAATGGCACCTCTGTTACTTCCAAGAAAGTCTCACAGCAGATCACTGCAAACTATGATTTCTACTTTAAGCATACACTAACCCAATCCTTCTGTTCCACTCTGCATCCTATATGCAGCACCTTCCACAAGCATGCTGTCAGATGAGATTTTAATACTCTCTTTCCCCCATACTGTTACAGACTCTGCAAGCCATGAAGGTGAGTGGGGACACAGCAGCACACAAAGCCCACAGCATTTGTGCTCCCAGCCCACCTGCAGGGCAGCCCTCCTTCACACTGCCTGCTCAGCACTGCCCGTGTGGGATCACCCATCGAGGCACAGCCATCTCCTCACCCCTGTGTGCTGAAATTTGGGTCCCTGCAGGTACAGCTCCTCTCCTGCTCCCAAAGAGGGGCGTAGAAACCCCAGCTGAAACATTCACGGAGCACACAAGAGACAATCTGAGAAAATAAAGCTGCAGTTAGGAGGGGGGAAGGATCAAGTGCTCTTATCTGAGCGAGAGCTAATCAGTCACACAGCAAGCACCACTGCCATTTTTAATAAAACCCTTCCATTCAATATTGTTTACTATAAACAACTCTGTAGTTATACCCAGCTCACAATGCACGCATTCACCTTCAAGTCCTTATGCTGAAGTCTCAAATCGGGGTGTGCTTTAAATGGCATTACCCCACTCACCCCCCGCTGCCTCACAGGTCCCCTCGGTTATCTCAGGGCCACGGCCAAACACCATCAGCTGCACTCAATGCTTTCTGATAGGAAAAGAGATTGGCACACAGAAACCCGTCATACGCACGTTAAAACACCGGGGTATTAAATCCATGAAGTGGTAATGGATTTAGTGTTCACAGAATTACATAACACAGGAAACTTCGCTCCAAAGCATGGAAGTTGAAGCTGTTAGAAGCTTTGTAAAGATTAGCATGATGTCACTGCTAGCCCTTCTACCAAAAGGACCTTAACAACCACAGCTCGCAGTGCTGTACGCCAGCGGCTCAAAATAAAACAGTCTTTCAGTATCACATGGAACAACTTGCAGAAAATAGAAGCAAACGTTTAAAAACATTCAGCAAATTCTTCCAAAGCCCAACAATTACTTCTCGTTTTATTTCTAGTGAGTGAAGAGGATGTTCTCCAGTTCTTTGTTAGCGTGGAGTACCCCAAGCCAAACACCAGGTAGGGTTATCGCCTTCGTTAAATGTTTACAGAAAGCATTATCTGGAAAAAGTTGGATAAAAAAAATCACACACACACGCTCACAAAAGCCAACAGGCAGCACTAAGCCCAACTACAAACAGCCAGTGTTAAAAAGCACTGCCACTGCCTTTCCATCCGGCAATACACCGAGCACTGCATACCAACATGGGAAGCTGGAGAAGGAATTCAAATTTTTACAGCTATAAACAGTCTCCTTTATGTTCTGTACGTTCTGGGACAAAGTGACAGCACAAAGACGATCGTAGCTCCATTTGCCGTCAATCTGTTAATGATGGGGCGGATTATTGCACCCGTGCGGTGTCTCCTGACAAGGCACTGCTGTGGCACCGAGCTGAGCGCCGCTGGGCTCCTGGCAATGCACACCCAGAGCTCTGCAGCACTGTGAGCTCCAGGAAACAAAGACACGGCCGTGCAGAACGGGAAACAAACTCGGTGGGTTTTGTTCTCAGCAAAAAGTGCGCGCGTCGGCCTGATAACAGCTACGGAAAAGAACTCAGAGGCTGAAAGCACATCCGGCTGCACGCCGCTATTCACCCCAGGGCCCTTCGAGCCCCGCGCTGCTGTCAGTCCTTCCCACCCCACATCCACAGCCTGCAGAATTGAGGCCAAGGAAGGAGAGCGGCCCGCACGGCCCCCCGTTTCCTCACAAGGTTCCCCTTCTCCCCCCTCCCCTTTTTCCCCCCGCACAAAGAGGACCCCATCCCCCCCACGACCCCCAGCTATTTTTCCCCACGCACAGAGCTGCCCCCAGCCCTTCTCCCCACACACTTCTCCCCTGTTCCCCCCCCACACACAACATAAGGACCCCTTCAGGCCCGGCCTCCTCTGGCTCCCACTCCTCAACCCTCCCGCACGGAGCCCCCCAGCCCGAGGTCGGGTCGCGGCACCCCGAGGGCAGAGAGGGGCGGGGCGGGGCGGCTCCCGGCGCTCCTCACCTTCCGAGAGCTCCAGCTCCAGCTCGGCCAGCTGCTCGCGGACCTCGCGAGGCAACGAGGAGATACCCGCGGCCGCCGGCTCGGCCATGACGGGAGGAGAACGTAAAGGGGTAAGGAGAAAGGGAAGGGGAATAGAGGCAGGCCCGGCCGCCGAGCTCGGCGCGGCTCCGGCTCAGCGCCGGGGGCTGCGGGTCGCGGGCGCAGCGGGAGCGGCCGCCACCTCCGCCATGCTGGCTACAGCGCCGCCCCAGCGCCGCGTCACACCGCGGGGCGGCGCGCGAACCTCGCGTCACCGCTTTGCAGCCCCCACTGCCTCCCCCCGCGCGCGCAGCGCCCCCTGGCGGCCAAGCGGCGCCCTGCACACAGCGGAGCTTCGCGCGTCCCTCAGGCGCAGCTGCGCCTTCCCGCTCTTTCCCGTCCCCTCACGCGGGGCCGCCTCTTCCCGCGCCCCTCAGTCGAAGCCGCCGCTTCCCGCCTCCCCGTCCCCTCAGATCCCCACACGCGTAACAGACAGCGCTGAGAGAGACCGTTGCTTTTTTTTTTTTTTTTGTGGCGTTTTTTTGGTTTTTTTTTTTGTGTGTAGATTTTTTTTTTCCTTTTAAATCAGCTTTTTATTTTTTTTTTTTCTCTATAACTGTTATTTCAATTTCCCATAGCACCTTGGCAATGTCAAAAACAAATACAAATACAAGTATCATCATTTGAACATTTAAAGCGTGGAACCTACTTGACACAAATTTGTGGGGTTTTTTTTGTTTGTTTGTTTTTTGGACAGTTTTGACAACAGGAACATACCAGGACAGACAGAGAAGCCAGATGGGTGTTGGTTTTTTTCTCCTTTCACTCAAGCCCTGCCCTAAGAGGAGCTCAGAGATGCTGTGGGGAAGCTGGATTCATCCGGGAGGAACACGAGGGCTGTACTCACATGAGCTCAATATATTATCTGAATCTTTTGTTTTCTATAAAAATCAGGAAGAAAAAAAAAAAAAACAGAGAAAAAAGAAAAAAAAAAACAACCATTTATGCACAGTCTGTTTATAGCTGAAATTGCATTTTCTGGAAACTGTATATCCATAACTGAAGCTCCATAAAAATAAACCTCTGGTTTCTTAAATATAAAATTTTTAGGTTGTTACAGGTTAGTTTGCGGATGGATTTTTATTTTTTTTTTTTCTTCAGAAATAAGTTGCTTTAACTCCATTTCAAGTCCTCCCAACTGTACATTAAAAACAGACTCCAAAAGCCTCTTGCAGTGCCTGTGCTAAAGGCACTTAGAGAAGAGCTAACTAAAATACAACAAACCAAAGCTATGTACCATCCTAAAGGAAGCTCAGACTATAGGTAATATATACACACACAGAGCATGAGAAATCATTCAGATTAATGGCAACAATCGTTACGTTTCAGAAGGAAATATCAAAATTAGAAACAAAAAAACAATTCTATTGCATATCTGTAGTCATCGAGGATTTACAAAAAAACTCATCAGAAGCAATTTCCCCCCGAAGTGCATTTCTGTTGCATCGTCTGTAATACAATGGTGCATTTTACAAATTTAAAATATCATCTGTACATATCAGATATTTCGCCCCAGGCGGACACCCCCGGGAACAGTAAAAATAGCAGACATTTTCAAGACAATTAAGCTGATATTGACAAAGTAGTAAGGCCATAGCTATTGAACTACAGTAAAGCATTGATTAAGTCACTTATTTGCTACTGATCTGCCACAGTATCACCTTTCTCTTCTGGTTAATAGAGTGGGTTACATTTTTATTTTATTTTTCTTTTTATAAATCTACCGCTAAAACTGCACCATCATACTGTGCCAGGCTAACATTTTTTTTTAATTATTATTTTTTAAAAACAAATATAGCAGGAATGTAAGATGCTATAAAACTAACTGAATTTTAGAAATCAAAAGAAAAAAAAAATTTGCACTTTTTACTATCACATGCAAACAATTATTCCTCTTTTCACCCTCCAGCAAAAATGCAAGAGAGCAGCCCGATCTTTTCCATGCACAATAATTCGGAAAAGAATTTAAACAGGGGAAGCACACTTCTGCAGGGAACAGAAGTCAGCAATGCTGAACACAGCTCACAGTTCATGAAAGTTGCACGCGTGGATCATCCGCAGAGTAGGACAGGTCGTGTTCACACCGCGTGGTACGGAGCTGCCGAGAGCTGCTGTGTCACCACGGGTGCATTCTGAACACGGCTGTTGAACAAGGGACAGCTTCACCTCGAATGATGAAGTGCTGTGACTCAAATGAAAGCCATGAGCTGCCCCAGCAGTCAGCCTGGCTCGAGTCACCTTTCTGTCCCTGTGTCCCCCAGTCCGTCAGAACTGGCAGACGTGATGGGCACACACAGCAGCTTGCCTGAGTCTATTACAGGGATGAGAACGTAGCAGCTAGCCCGTTTAAGCTTGCCATGCAATACGAGTACTGCAGGAGAACTTGCACACAAAACTATAGTTTTCACAGCCTTTACATTGACTTGGTTATTTCCTCCAATGCACAAAAGATTAGGAAAGAAAACAACAATATCAATGGCAGGGAAGAAGAGGAAGGGGAATGCTAATGTTAAATCCTTGCAGGTAAGAATTAAATAAATAATTATGAGTGCTCTAATTTGATCAAAGTCTTAATATGCTGGGGAAAAAAAAAAAAAGAGCCAACGGGTTTACAGACTCATTCGCATACACTGTACAGGAGCCATGCTCTGCTGCTGGGAAATGTACATCCAGGACACGCAAAGCATCCTTTCCGTGGTCAAGTCTTCCCAATCACCATTCAAGACAGACTGAACTGCAGTTCATTTTTTTTCCCCCACAAGTAATAAAATAATTTTTTAAAAAAAGATCCATTTCACAATTGTTAAAAACTCTGATTCCACCTTGAGCACTACATGGTCACCAGGTGCACTGAGCACCCAGTGCTTCCTGAACCCCAGTGACAGCACACATCTACCCACACACCTGTGACTATCACAGTTTTTCCAGTTTGACTGCAGTTGTCGTTTGTAGCCTTTAAACGGATCAAAAATAATTCTGAATTCCATTTCAGAACTTAAAACATTTCAAAATATTTGAATTTCTCTATCATTCCAACAAACGTAGCGTTATTGAAATAAATGGAGAAGGGTTCTGTAAGCATTCCTAAACTGTAGACATGATCAACAGTTATTATTTTCTTTTTAACTAAATTAAAAAAAACCTCCCAAACCCAGTACAGGTAGTTTAACAGTGAGTAATGATTTTGGTTTGGTTCTCTCTTTTTTTTTTTTAATATATATATGTGTATATATATATATATATATAACATGCGTAGAAATGAACAGTTAACTGCATAAATACATCATATTGTGTTATGAATCAAATCAAAGCAATTGCCAAGCTGAATAATAAGTTAGAGAAATGACAACTCTGGCTTTATATATATATTTATAAAAATAGATATGAGTGTTCTCAAAGCAGTTGATAGAGAATGCCTACTGAGTAAGAAGTTGCCAAGGGTTATCTGGCTAAGAAATCAGAAAATGAAAATTTTCACAGTTATTTTAACTGCCACTTACATTCATTCTAATGGCAACACTAACATATATTACTAAGATGTTTACGGTATATATCACAATTGAGTTTTCCAGTGTTCACAACTTACGACTTAAAGTTTGTACACTTGCTATTCGCTACAGAAAGAAAAGAGGCGTGATTTCTTACTGCTGGAACCTCCTCCTAACGCTTCACACAGAACTTTGAACCCTGGCATGCTGATTTTGGCAGATTAATGCGCTGAGTTTTCCCATTTCAGTCATTACGGTAATCACCTTCAAACTTAACCACTTACTACACAAATAGTGTTGCAAATTCAGTCGGCATACAGCTAGGCCAGATGCTACCTTTCGGGCAGCTTCTCTGAGCACGAGGGTTTTTGTTTAATTCTTGACCCTTAGTTCCACTTGGAACAGTTTTTCAAAGTCAGTTGTTACTGTATCAGCTGTAAACGAGTTCCCAGTACATGTAAACCCTGATTTCTAGCATACAGCATCCCAAGCCCTACTCCAGATCACAAAGACAGGTCAGCGTACGGAAACCCAACCACGCCTGAGCTGCTCACTATTCCAGAGCAGACCCCAGCCTGAGCCTGGTAGGGCTCTATGGGGCACAACTCCAGGCTCTTTACGCACGGAGCTAACGCCGCGGACCGTGCAGCTGTCCATCACTCATCTCTACCGGGTCTGCCTCACGAAAACATACCAAGATAAATGCACAGAAGCCTGCAATAAAGAGATTAGAGAAAGTAAAAAGCGAGATAAAAACAAATGAAAAACCCCATCACGTCGCCCTCAAGGAGGTGAGGAAGGTCAAATTAGAAGTTCTGACACGCTCCCTTCTGCCTCCTTCCAACTGCACGTACAAGACAGGTTTTGCCGTCCATGTGCTCAGACCTACAATCCAGTCTCCTGTAAAAATTATAGTTTAAAAAGCTTGCTGAATGAGTTATTAGTAAGGTCAAGAGATATACTCCAAGCTGGAAACACAAAGTTCACTACAGTAGTACATTCAGTTTTTATCATCGGTAACTAAGCCATGACAACAGACCTGGCTGCACTCACTCAACCTCACACACCGACCAAGCACCTGGGCTGCAGACACACTCTGCAATGCAAGGCCATCAATGGCAGACACGTCATCCTACAAGCCAACTGTTAAATAGGTTAAAAAAAACTTCCACTTTTACAGAAATGCTCATTTTTTTCAAAAATAATAATCTCTTATCCTTCTCCTCCTACGCCAAGCAACACGTTCATTCGTCGATTCACAATCTTTCACTTTGTCAAAAAGCTAGTTTCACAACCCCAAAACAGATTTCAAGCAGGAAACCCTCTGCAAATTAAAAACAAAAATACAAAAATTATAATCTCTATATTTCATATTGATTGGAATCCTCCAGCATTTGTGAAATCACTTTCAGAGATGAATTTTGGGACCCTCCACACCTTCTCCACACAAGCCACACTCCAGTTCAGTATTCCCCTTCACGAATACTCCTTTCTCAGTCTCCTTTGCTGCTCATTAGTCCACAGCTCAAATTAAACAGAGGAATGGGCCGGACAGGTTACTTTGGTGACCGAGGTGGCACGTACTGCTCCTTGCCGACACGCCGCGGCGCTCCCTGAGGCGATGATCTGCGTCCAAACTGGCGCCTCTGTTCCCTGATTTTCCCCGCAGCTCCCCGGGGCGGCCCGCTGCCTCGGAACCCGGAGTAATCCTTCATCCGACCTTCAGCTTTGTCAGCAGCCTTCTCCGAAGCCCTCTCAGCTGTACCGCTGTCGTCGTTTTTGGCAGGGGGAACTATGTTGGTGCGAAGTTCCCTGAGAGGCTGAACAGGAACGGGAGGCGGCTCCTTCGGGGGCTTCTGGCAGACTTCTGCATAACTCAGCTTGCGCGGCTCCTTTGGGACCAAGGGAGAAGAGCGGTGTTTACAGACCAGAATAACCACACCGTGCTCTTCCACGCAGGCCCAAAAACACACACAATGAGTGCTGAAACCACAGCTGTGGCAAACTGCACTGAAGAGATCCCAGGCGCTACTTTAGCACACCTGAGGGAGAGCTCCCCACGTTCCTCACTCCATCCCTGCTTTGGGCCTTACCTGCACCGACACCGCGGGAGCTGCACTTGTGTTAGTAGGAGATGAGGTGGTATTGGTGGTACTTGTCCTTGGTGGCTTTGCGGTGCTGACAGGACAGACGGACACAGGTGGGGACGTGTGGCTTTTAACATCCTTCTGAACAGACACTTCTGGTTTGCTCTCTGGCTGAACTGCGCTGCTAAATCAAGAACAGTTTAACATCAAAATCTGTGACAGACTTCAGAGCCATAGCCATGTTTTTTGCAGAATGGTGCAGCTTTTACTGCCATGATTTATTTTCATCTTCTGGCCTCCACAGGAGCTGCCTTCCACAAACGGGAAAGGAAGTACAAACATTACTGCCATCCTGCAGGATGTCAGCTACAGTCTTAGCCACAGAACACACAGATTTTAACACATCTGGTTCACGTGAGCTGCATACCTTAACACTACAGTTTCAGTCTGACCCGATGAACTCACGCTCGTCACAGGCTGCTGGACAATGCTGTGCGTTTGTTCCTCCTGAGCAGAAGCCGGACAGCTGGGCAGCAAATCTTTGCTTTCCTGTGCAGAAAGAAGATGCAAAATATGAAGAGATGGCACACATGCTTGAATTGCTCCTCAACATGCCAGTACACAAAAACTGAAAAGTGGGATTTTTCCAAAGGCAACTCAAGTCCAGATTATAGGAATTCTGTTTCTTTTGGAGCATCACCTCTAAACCAATCACCATTTACGTGGGTGAAACAAAAACAGTGGATAAAGCCCACAGTAAGCAGGGTAAGTGCACAGTAAGTGCTCAAGCAGCAGATTCACCTGGAGAAGCCCCTGTCTAGACTACACACAAACTGTTCCTACAACAACCAACAACCCACATTTCCCTCCTTTATTCCACTCCAGAACTGAGCTTACGCTCTATGTAATTCAGCAATTACAGAAGCTTCAACTGAATACTCCCACGAAGCCAAGGAAATCCAGAACAGAGACAGAAGATGTGCTATTGTATTAAAACAGCCCAATGTTTGACCTTAAAGCACACTAATGCACAGCTCTAACAAGAATGATTAATTCTTTAGGCAGGGGAGAAGGAAGACTCAGCAAGGTGAGCTACTGTGCTCTTGCCAGAGACTTAAGCAGATACCTTTTCTTTGCCGATTCCCTTGACTACATCAGACATCCTGCTCTCCAGCACAGGCTCTCCTGGTATTTTCGCTGTACTACCAGGCAAAGGTGGGAAATTTGATGCTAACAAATCAAACTTTGGTGTCTGAGTCTTTGTTTCTGCTGAAGGCTGAGGTCGCTACAGGGAAAGAAAATATCTGTTAGTTAATAGAGCCATGACTTGTAGTACTGAAAGAGCTGAAAGTGAGCATTAGGGAGTTTCCTGAGAAGCAGTGACTACCAGCAGTGTAATCTAAGAACTTAAGGACTGTGCCATTCCTTCAATAAATGCATGACTTGCAGTAAAGGAAGTGCAACTTACTGAAATCCGGTCGTCTTCTCGTCTCCTCCGACCTCTGAAGATGTTTCTCCTTTAAAGGGAAAAACAAGCCACTCAGTCACTTATCTACAGCCAAAGTACATCACAAGGGGACCCGTAGTAGAGGGACTCACAAAGCCTATCGATGAAGATTTATTTATTCTTTATACTTTATGCCAGTACAAATACCAACACTAATTCATCAAACGTTCTGGAAATGATTCTGGAGACAAATGAATTATTTTGGAATAAAGACATCTTAAAGTATTTGCCAGAAGAATTGTCAGGTATTCAGTCAAGCAGGAATTCACGCTAACAGTTAAGTATTCATCATGCTCTGTTTAAAAGTCAGTTTTCTTCAGTGACAATTTACAGAAATGTCTGTTGTGCCAATGGCTGATGATCCTTGGCTCAGCATCATTTGAACATCCAACACATTGCTGCATTACCTGCCCCTGCCAATGCCATAATCTCCATTCTGCTCCATCTGCACGGTAGGAGAATCCTTCTGGGAATAGCCTTGCTCTTGGTGCCCCGTTAGCGTGCTGTTATGTCGCTCCATAACAAAATTCCTTGAGTTGGTTCTACTCAGTGGTCCATCCCCCATTGACACAGTGCTGGCAGCAGCTGGACCCTCTGCAGCGTGCTCTGAGCTGCTTGACGATCGGAAGTGAGGCTTCACACTGCAGGGCACATGGCAAGAGGCTCTGTAACCCAGAGTTTAAAGAACAAACTGCAAAGTTTCCACTGCCTACTGTTACTCTGTAGCTGACAAAAAGGAGGAGGTCAATATGTACTGGAACTCCATCAGAGAAGTCTTGTTTCCTGAACACTTGTCAAGAACAAAGAAACTGTTATTCCTTCCTTCCATCTATTCCTTCCATTCTAGCTCTCCTGCCACCTCTCATCAAACTTGCCAGCAGAAAACAGAGGTCAACTGCCTGACAGATCCCAAAAGAAAACAAAATCCCCAAAGACCTGACACAGTAGAAGAGACAGCGTAACCCCGACCTGTACCTGCTGCATGGACACTGCGTTCTGGCAACGTATTTGGAGTATGAAACCTGAAGAACAAACCTCACTCCAGCACAAGCAAAAAATCTGAACTGTAACAAGGAACTGGAGCAGATGTATGACTGAATGTGCTGAAGAGGCCTGGGCAGATCAGAGCAAGGAAGCTGAGAGTCCTCCTTCCCAAAAGCCAGGATCTCAGCCCCACTGCTCCCGTTATCAAACACCTCCACATCAACCGTGGTTTTCCAAACCTTTTACCCACTTATTGATTAGTCAGCATCAAAGCTGTATCTCCTTTGAACCCAGATGTGGCTGTGCACACTCAGTGTTACTGTGTGCTACAGCTCTGGGTCTTAAACAGAAAACTGCCCAGGAAAACCGACCTGCCGGAAGGCAGAACAGAGCCTGTCTTGTCTCTGCCAAATTCTGAGTGATCAAATTCATCTGCTTTGCCAAAGCCATTTTAAATTATCTTTTAGATGGCTGGACAGAAGATATCAATTTAACTTAACCAACACTAACACTGAGGACTTTCTCTCACAAAACCCAACCTTCCTTTCCCACAAGGACACTGCAGCAAATCAGAGCAAAATAAACACAACCAGCTTAGACAAATGTTTAGCTACAGACAAAAATCCAATATTTAACTAGCGACTGCCTGTATGACAGAATAAATGAAGCTTAATGAGCCAGGACAAATCTGAAAGCAGCAGCTGAATGAACCTCTCTGAATGAACTCTTCTACAGTTCAAGAGGAGATGCATCAAACAAAGATTAATTCATATTTCACAGCTTTGAGCAGCATTAAGAACCAATTCTTAGGCCCCAGGAAGGCAACATCTTCTCAGGTCATTCTTCAGCCCTCAGATCTCATAATCTTAGCCATCATTGAGAAGGCCACAATCTTATCTGGGCAGAAGAGCAAAGCAGAAAAGACAAGGAAAGATAAGGAGGGGAAAAAAAAAAAAAGCAGACAGAAAGAAAGGTGACATGGAAGAGTAAAAAGAAGGAAAAGCATGCAGTGCAGACTGCCCAGACGCTGACTGTTGGACCTGTTCTCTCTTAGCGCGATACTTGATCATCACTGGGCCAAACTTTCACTCTTGTGCTTGCAAAGGAGTCCTGCTGAAGTATAAGAAGTATAATCCCTGTCTGCTTCTGGAACATTAAGATTTATTACTGTGAAAGCAGAGCTTGGTACAAGCACAGTGGCTCAGCAAGATGAGCAGGAAAGATAAGACAACCAAGACAGACCAGCAGAACCTGCACACACCTGACCCTGAAGCTATAACTTCTCAATTACTGAACTTTGGCAAATGAAAAGTTTTAAATAACCAGAAGAGTTTTAAAAGCTTGAAGACGAGGCAGGTGCAATTTACAAGAAGTCAGTGAGTGTGTGGGCATTCCCAGATGTTGATCTTTGGGCACATACAATTCTTGCACGTTTTCAGCATCCATACCTCTGAGATGACCCACGTAATGAGCAGCTTTTACAGGCTTTAAGTTTCAACACAATTTAAGGCAAAAAAAACCCAAAAAAAACAACAACATTAATCAACTTCAAGATCATAGCTGTGATCTGTGCAGCTGTGACAGAATCAGCTGCCCCATCTCCTAAGCTGAATTGCCAGCTGCAGAGCCAGCATTAAGGCTCTGCTGAGTCACCAGAGACCACATTTCCAAGTTCATCCTCTGCCAACAACCACAAACCTTAACTGCATCACACAAACACTTACAGAACCGTCAGCTGTCAACTGACTCCACAAACAGAACACAGCTCCATTTCCACGCTGCCAGCCACATGCTGAACGCAGCAGAAGAGCTTGCAAATAAACCCATTTCCACCCACACAAACAGATTACTACTCCATTGTATTTACAGAGTACTGCTCCAGCAAATACAAAACTGTTCCCTCCTCCCCACTGTTTATATCTGAGCAGTCTTTACAGTTTATCAGGAAAGATGGGGATAAAGTAAATAAACTACAAGCACAGACACAAGGCGTCGTGCAGCTGTAGCACAAAGCAGTCAGGGATGCAGCTGAGTTACACACGCTGAGTGGCTCTGCGGGACTAAGCACACAGCAGGAAAAGCTCATGTTTGCACTGCACAAGTTTGTAATCTGTGCATGACAAACATAATTAGAAGTATTACCTTAAGAGGAAGTTATTTGTCTGCAAAAATTCCTCTGAGGCTTTTAAAGGAGTTACCTTTGCTCTCTCCAGTGCACATGGCCATTATTTTAGGCTTTTAACCTGATACCCTGATCCTTATTTTGTGGTATAAATCAAGTTGAAAAAACACTTTGATTATTTGATAAAATAAGCTGGTCCCATTATGAGGCACTGCACTCTACAGGTGTGCAAAGAACACTTTGGGGTCTCAGTATTGTAAGTTCTCAGAAAGCAAACAGAGGCAGCTATCTTACCGATTCCTATGGAATGGGCGACCTATACTCAAAGAAGCAGCATTTGTTTTATATGATCCTGGTGTATTAAAGCCATTCACAAATCCACCGTTAGGAAAGGGGGCCTGCAACAGACAGAACAGTCTCAATGGCTGAACATCAAAGAAAAATGTTTGCAGTTACACGGGATCAGTTTCAGCAGTTATTCATTTAGTCTGTACAAACTTTTATGCAGAGCTACTCCAGCTAGCATGCTGTCACCTTACCACTAGAGAAAACCCCACCAGATTAACAACCAGTAGATCTCCTTCAGCGCAGTCCTCTGCCTCCTGAAAGAGCTGCAGAGCTCATCCACTAACACCAACTACTGGATAACAGAACTGCACGCTGAAATCTGACAATGGCAGACAATGGTGAGATCCACTGCCGCTCTCACAGCCTTGCTTTATGAGGTCCCCAACATAAAGCAGAGCCATCTGACTGAAAATTCTTGCATTCTGCAGCTGCAGAGCCTGCTAACCACACCGATCTGTTATCCAGGCCATTAGTGACGCTTTGGGCTATCTCCCCCCTTCTCATCACTCAGCAGCTGTTACTCACCAGTGGTGTTTCAAAGTAAGGTGCAGGATTTGGAGACCACGTCTGAGGCACAATGCTGTAAATAGAGTACTGCTGAGGACTATATACAGGTTGCATAAACAGCGGTGAGGCAAACTGTGCTTGTGTTTGAATGGGCTGAGCATAAACACTGGAATCCACTACCCGGTAACCATTCTTAGCAAAAAACGTGTTGATGGCTTTTATCCTGGCCTGTAAGATAGCAAATCACATCCCACGTGTTAGCTGGGAGAAAGGGACAAGTAGAACATGATACCTTTCCTGCCTATTGAAATTGTAACACAAGGGACACTAAGAGGAAGTAAGTTGATTACTTTTTACAAATAAACACTGATAAAAATGAATCGGATTACACTTTTAGGAGCACAGGATACACACACTGCTTTAACTAGAGATGAAGTTTAAGGTAACACTGCTTTCTATAGTAGGAACCATCCAGACTCTAATTTGGACAATTCCTTTCACTGCACAACCAGTGGGCCTGAGCCTTATTTGCAGTGCAGTTAAGGAACCAGAGCCTCGTGAAGGAGAGTCCCCCTCCTGAGCTCTGCAGGCCCAGATGCCCAGGGAAGTGGAGATGAAACAGAAATGTATTTCACACTTCACTGGAAGCAGCACTGCGGGTTAACCCATAAGCACCAAATGGTAACTTCTCAATACTGTCCACAACCTCATTCAAGTCAACGGCCTACAGAACTGCAGATTACATCTCTAGTTTACATCTATCCCACTGCCAATTCCTTAACTCCCCTCTCCAATGTCATTCCAATGGAAACAATATTTCATTCTGAAATCCATTATGAAACAGCCTTACCATTATTGGCTTGCCCTGAAAGGTTTTCACTTCTTCCCTTAAGTATTTAAATGCCTGCATAGAAGAGATTAACATTAGAACACCTTGATGAAATTGTACCTCTTAAAAGAAATGACTTAATGTGCTTCCCTGTTAGCTCAGCTAACTTATCTGGTATCCTGAATTTGAAGTGTTAAATATCACAGTTGTGGCTGGCAAGTTCTGAGGCAAGCAGACAAGTGAATTGAAATCCTACAGCCTTCTAACTTCTATGTTAATCAGAATTTGGAAACAATCTCTTACAATATCAAGAGGGAGAATCAGTAAACAAAGAATACTTTTAGCTGTGGGCAGCACGCATGCAATTCTCTTAAGCAGGGAAGCACCAACAAAACAGAGATATTATTAAGAGCTGAAGGCAGCCTTACCTGTTGAGCATCTGTATCAGACTGGAATGTAACGTACCAGTTGTTGTTGTGAGCAAACTCACAGCTTATGACTTTGGGGCAGTTTTCATTTTTAAACAAAGCCTTAACCTCCTAGGGGAGAGAAAGACATCAGCTACTTATGGTTCTCCAGCTTTCCTCAGCAGCAAGTTTCACCCGATCAGAAATGCTCTTTTATTCCCTTTACAGAACAGCATATTATCCTCTACCAGTTAATAAGCTCAACAGCACAAGTGCAGCGTACCGAGCTCCCCAAGTAAAGCTAGAGGAATAAACTGGTTAAAAATCACCATCATAATGAAAAATCAATACCAGAGTAAAATTGGTGATACCTTCTGTATGAAAGTAGCAAAAAATCAGGTCACTGAGACAGTCATCTATACAGAAAGGATTTTAAGGCATATTCCTCATTTGACAGCTTTGCAACAATCAATCGTATTTCACAGGCAGAACATGCTAGTGGACAAACACCCCACGTTACAACTTTAAGAAACAAAGAACTAAATCGTTCTGTTAGCCAAATATCAGTAGGAATTTTATTATCCCCCTTCTCTGAACATAATGAGCTCAGCTCACACTGGGTCACAATGAATGGGAGATGTGTGTGTTTAAGAACATTTCTTGCTGCCAAAACAACTGTCTGACTTCAAGTCAGGTCACTGGTGGGACAGAAATTCAGCCTGAACTCCAATCTGTGTCCTGGGCTGATTTCATTTTTGGATCTAAAGAATCAGTGCAAAGTTCCCACCAGAAAAGCCTCACTAGCTCCATTTTGCTGAAAGTTTACTTAAGAACATTTTTATGTATTAGAAAATAACAGGGACAACAGTGACAAGGTCATTTCAGTTTGACTTCTTTTGTCAACAGATATAGGCAGGAGAAAAAAAAAAACTTCTGTGGTTTACAAGAGCTTAGAGCTTAATTAAACACCAGTTGACCTTTTAAGCAACACTTGTTACTGCTGTCTGAAGCACTGCTGAAGAACCTTCCAAAAACACCAAGTTCTCCATTCTTATAGAACTCTTTACCTCTACAGGTGTTGTTTCAGGGATCTCACGGAGAATGATAATACATCGTTTGTGGTTTGGTCTGACTTTCTCCCCTGTCTCATCCACTTGCACCATAGGAGAAGCTACAATTAAAATACGAAAACTGGCTTAAAATGGGAAAACGTACAAGGCAAAAATCACCTCAGCAGTAACACCTCCAGTCAGTTCTTTGCAGTGAGCAGTGAACTGGGTGTATTCTCAGCAAATCACTGCTAGCACTCTCTCAAAGCAGCCTCTCACTAAGACAGATTTAGGCATTTATAACAAAACATAACTAGAATTCAAGAGTCTGGAACAGCCCCTTAAATGCATTCTTCGCCGTACAAGGTTCTCTTCAGCATTTACCAAACACCAAACACCCAGACTTACATCTCAAAACGTCCAGAATAAGGTCCATATCAGTTGTCAGCTTCTTAATACCTTCCATGTTAGCAATTGTCCATATTGGAACAAACTGATCACTATCCATTTGGGACATCAAGTAGAGATCCTTCGAAAGATTCTCGCTAAAAAAACAAATTCATTATTTTATAAAAATCCCACAATTTTTATTTCTTTTTTTAAACAGATGCCTTACAACAACGTACTTGAATGTTCACCAACACCACTCACAGACTTCATCCCTTAGAAAGCGTCTTAGCAGATCAACACAAAGAGTAAGATGATTAAAACAACTACCTTGATGAAAGTTAGAGCATGCTCTGTGTTGCTTTCTCTGCTAAAACAATCTTGCCAAAGACATCTCTTCTCTAAATCACCCCAGCACCTCACGGCACAAAGGTCAGCCTGGGTTCCCATTCCTGACAAGGATGCATGGATGGGGCTGAAATTCACCACAGTGCTTCTGCAGCATTCCAGCAGACCTCATTCCATACTGCAACCAAGTCCTGTCACCCACAGCTCACGTGTTTATTAATCAAACAAACAAAACTAAGTATTTGCTAGCAGTTTTAATAAAGAGCTCACACAAAGTTGAGCTGACTGTACCGTGAAAAGCAGAACTCGAGTTGTTTCCTCAAACATTCTCTAATATCTTCTGTGGACACAACGGAGTTGCCTTCACCTGAAATTCATCACATTCACCATCAGATCTCAGTTTCACATCAATACAAGAACCCTTTTCATTGCACAGTTCAAGCATGAATCCCTCAGGGTAACAAAGGAAAAGGTCACAGAAGATACATTTAAAGATGACCACACTACACACTCCAGGCTGCGTCATTCTGTTGTGCTGAGTTGGATCCCATGGCCTTCATTTACCTGGCCGACTGCAATGGCTGGTTTGGATCTCCTTGAATACACGCTGACTGGGAAATGACAAAGCTCCCACTTCTAATTTACAAGTCCTACCTTAAGGGCAGCATGCACTGCAGAGTTACAGCTACTGACAGTGGAGTTCTGAATCAAATACCCACCGGCCACTTCATAGATTTGGTATCCAAGATCTTCTGTTGTTAGGACAATTCCATTGGCAGCTGCTTCATCGATTCCTGTGCCATTTCTTGCAGCTTCACATGACGTGGAGTACATCACTTCATATTGCTTGCAGCTATCCTCCGAAATCTCTACGTTACCTGGCAGAAGAACGCACAAACAGCAGAAGACCAGCTATAAGCTTCAGAATAATTTCCATTTGAGAACATCAGCATTAAAAAAAATACTCCAGAATGCAGTAATAACAAGGCTTGGATTTTCAATGCCTACGTTGCAGAGGACAGCACTTCCCACCTCTCTATTTTCACAAAGATCTGGATTGTACAAAGGTCTCAGTAAACAACAGGGTCCTGAAATTGTAAGTTTCCCCCACAGCAGAGGGGTGGTTTAACACGAAGACCCTTTGCTGAAATTTAAGACATTTAAAGCTCCACAAAACTTTGAAGAACTGCTCTGTAGTTTCTACTCCAGTAAGAGCACTGCTGTGCAACAGTTCTCAGCAACACCAGGTGATCTTCCAGGATTGTAAGCGGCCCTCAGAACTTATTTTCCAGTTCACAGGGTCAAGTTTATACTAAAGTGCAGCAATGGCAAAAAAGACATCTTGAACCCATTTCTACACATTTAGCATCTTGCCTCCCTCTTAGCGCGTTACAGTCATCACCGGGCCCTTTGAGTACCATCACCATCACAGCAGAGCTCCGGATCCCTCCTTAAATTCCTACTCAGCTCCCACACACCACAGCCCACAAGAAAACCCAGTGCTGGCTCATCTCACCCTCAGTCTGAGTCCCCACCACAGCCGCCGGTTCGTGCCACGAGTGCTCTGCGCCATTGCTTGGCGGCGCCGCCTCGCCGCTGCCCTGGGGACCCTCCTGCCACACCTTGGCGTTGGGGTTTAGGCCAGCTCCTTTGGATGTTACCTGCTGAAAAGAGCACAACAACTCCATTAGGGAAAATAACCCCCAGATGCTCCAACAGGCAAGGATGGCACAGGTGAACTTTGTGATTTCCTGTACAGATCCACATGCGAGGTGGCCAGCTAGCTGCTAACCACCCCCATCAGTCTTCATCACTCAAAACGGGAAAATCTCTGGCATTTTCATTTCCCAAGTATTTTATTTCTATCTCCATGAAGCGCTGCCTCCAACCTCTTTACTGACACCTGCTATCAGCAGCAGGGGAAGCTGCTGGCTGCGATGCACTCTGCTCACCCTCCAGCTTGTAAAGGCTTTCAGTTCTCCTGTCACCTTTCAGCAGAAAAGGGGATTTCCCCCCTCCACATCCTATCCTAGACAGGAAGGTTAAAAAAATAAAACAACAACAAAGAAAGCCCATCACATTCCAAAAGGAAGAGTTAGCAACGAGTTACTGAACTTAATTGGTGACATCTATCCTAACAAAGCATTGCTTACACTGGGCCAGGACTCCTCAGGAACCCACATGAACATTAGATGATGTCTCTATGACTGGAAGAAAACCGATGCGTTTTGGACGTTGGTGAACTTGAAACCAAAGAGATAAATGCTCCCAAAGACCCACAGTAAGGATATACAGCACCACAGCCTGCCTGGAGGTGGGGGGGAACAGAGCTGCCACGCTTTTAAGACTGGGCAACAAGAAGCACAATTAGAGTAAGAACTCCTAATTTCCTCCAAGCAATAAACACACTGTCCTCCAAACTGATTCCCTCTTCATGGACAGCCCACTTCATTCACACCACCTGCTTGAATTCAGAAGGCAAAAGCCACCCATCTCAGCTCTTATCTCACGAATTCGTATATGAGGAAGTTTGATATTTCAGACGCCAGCCTCCAGGAGTCTGAAATCAAGGAGTGGTTTACTCCCAGGCCTCAAACATAAAGGAGGATAAGGAAGCAGCTGCAATAGCTTTAGAGACAATTCTGCAAAGGTGGCTCTGAGTTCCGAAGCGATTCGCTCCGAGGACAATCCCAAACCCAGTAACAAAAAGCCTCCGAACTGCTGGGAAGTTCAAGGCAGACACACCAGAGGGCGAAGCAGAGGTGAAAGCTTCTGCACGGCCACCTTTAGAACTCAAAATCTTCCAGGCACAATGAATTCAGTCCACACTGCGATGGGGTTCTGTGAACGTTAGCAGAAGAACGTAGCTGGAAACGGAAAGGAGAAGCAGCAGTAGTGCAGTGTGAAGGGACAGAGCAGTTCCTCTCCAACAGAGTGCTGGAACCAAAGCTCAGTACGCAGCTGCAGCACATTCCCATCTGTCCCAGGGCAGTTCAGCAAACTCTGAACTGTGCTCTGCCCACCATCGGTCCCTCTGTGATGCAGCACTGTGGCAGCAGAGGGATCTGCTTTGGAAAGCTATCACCACATTTTCCTTCAATTTACTTTTCATCAAATTTAAAACCAAATACCAACGCGCATCCAGGAGACGATTCATTACTTACAAATGCTACCTCTCTGCCTTAGGTCTTACAGGTAGAAACTTAGCTCAAGATGAAAATAATCGTAATGTGCAAAGACGATAAAGTGAAACTGAAAGACTTCAGGGATATCACTTCACCTCTGAAGCAGATCAGAATTGAAAAGCAACCCTGGGTAAGTCTGAATTACTGCAGCACATCCTGGAAGTCACACATGTTAATGGGAAGTTCCGAAATCACAGGTGCCAGTGAAGAGTGGTAAGAAACTGAATAGATTCAGGCTGATAGAGAAATGAATGGGCCTATTAATACAGCATCTGAAATAACTCCTGAAACACAGCGTGGGCTACTTCCTCTTTGTTGTAATGCATTTAATGACACATAATGTAGCTCTGGAAGACCCAGCCCTGATGTCATGCAGCTTAATAGCAAGACACCACAGGCTCTGAGCAGACAAAAAGTCCCTCATTTACATCAGCCTTTAGAGAATATCATGTGCTGTGCTCCGAGAGCAGTGCTGCTGTTCTGGCAAGTGGCTCTAGGGGAGAGGAGGCCAAAACACCGATTCCTGCTTTTTTAGGGGAGGTTAACAAACATCAGGCCCTTCCATTGGCTGCCGAACAACCCTCCCTGCTGCTATCGGGAACTTTCATGATGAGGTTAAAGCTTTACAGAGATACAAAGGTTAGGAACACTCGCTGGCATCCACAAGCTGACAAAGCTCTCAGCTGAGCCTCCCCCACCTCACATCACTTTCAGCAAACGTGGTCAAAGATTCCCCTCCAGAAATTCCTCCAAGTTGGTCACTGAAGCATCTCTTCTCTTGAAAAGATGGCAAAGAACACCGGTTTTTATTCTATCGGTCTATGTTACCTTCCACAGATTCAAGTGAGCCTACAAAAATGAAAGGAAGCTTCTTTTACAGCATATTTTAATCCTGCAAAATCTTAACACTGAGTTTGGGACAGACTCCATGGAGCAAACTGGAGCATCTAGGTGAAAAATCTAAAAGAGAATTCATTAAAACTTGTTATGTGAGAAGCTAAACGCTTTCCAGAAGGGAAAACATAAACAGAGGAAAATAATAATAATAATTAAAGATTAATAAGGCGGCAGATCTATGGGAGATTAACAAAGAGAAATCTTATGATGGCTGATGAGGAAACACCTGCAGGGATGCAGACACGTGCTGTTTTCCATGGCCTTCTGAAAGCTCAGCCAGGCTGACAGGCAAACCGAGGAGCATTGCTGTCACACACAGAACTCCTGATCTGCCTGCAGGACATCCCATAATAACAGCTCAGCACTCCGAACATCCCCAATAGTTCTCAAAACACGCAGCAGTGATCCCAGGAGAACCACTGAATGCTGATGTTTTTGCACCCCACAGTGGAAGCTCTTCCTGTAGCCCTCCGTAATGCAAAGGCACTGTGAGACGGTGCCACCCCCACCTGAGCCAATGGCTTCTGTGGGAACTGTGTCAGCCATCTCAGTGCTCACAGTCCTGGTTTTCTCACCGAAAAGCACCACTGGCAGCAATTAGGGCAGCATTTCAGCCATCCTGAATGCACAGATGTCAATTTTTTCCAATAAATCATCAAACGCTAACAGTGCACTTGCCGTGGCTACAAGTAAAAAACATCTATCCCAAATATTAGCATGAGAAAAACAGCGAGCTTTACACCACTACCTCAGCTCAGCAAGTTTTCTGAGCTAAGAGACTTTCAGAGCAAACAAGAGCTGCACACGGTGAAGAAATCAATTTGCAATCAGCACGTGCGCACCTCAGCTAAGCCTAAAAATACAGCACTGACAGCTAAAGTCGGTGAGCTAATTAATCCTCCCCAAGCTCCTCGACTTCCAGCATAACCCCTCTCTGTAGTGTTTTTCAAGCAGCCCCACAGAACCAGAGGTGAAGTCAGGCTCTGCTTCAGTGCGTCGCACTCCAGCGATTCAGGACAGCCAGCTCTGAGCTCACACTGGAAGGGGAAGCGCCTTCACAAGGTCAGATGGGTTTGATTTGGAGCTCCTGAGAATATCACTGATGGTTCCTGAACGAAGATGGCAGAAACTAACAATGCCTATCGACAAAAAGGAAGGAAGGAGACCAAAGAAAACAACAAAAATACGGTGTGTGCCTTTGTGGGATTCACTGCACACCCGCACGGCTCTGAGCCCAATGGGAGCACAGAACCTCCACACTCAGCTCAGCGCTGCTCATGAGCTTCAACAGCTCCTCCTCAGCTTCCATACTACAAAACCCAACTATCGCAATTTGTCTTTCTATGCCTGCACAGCCTTTCCTTTCCCCCCTTTCCACACAGCTCGAGCTGCAGAACGAAGCTATCACCGTAAAGGAGCGTTTCCAAAGGCTTTGATTCACACGTTCCTCAATGCAGAACGTGTCAGCGTTCCCAAGGGAGCCCCTCGCCGCCCACCGGAGCACAACACGCCGTTACGGATCGATTCGCTTTCCTCGCTCCCGTCCCATCACCGCAGCCATTCGCTCCGGACGCTCTGGAGCCGCGTTCGGGAGCCGCGCTGAGCGGACGCGGCGCGGCGTGCAGCCCGGCTCGGAGCGCTGCGATCCGCGGCCGAGCGTTGCGGGGCCGTTGCGCTGCGCTGCGGCCGCTCACAGTTTAACGGAAGGACCCCCGGCCCGGCGCGAGGCCGCTGGGCCGTCCCAGCGCGAAGCCGCTCCCGGTGCGAGGCCCCGCGCCGCGCGTCACCTTCAGGGCGGGCCCAGCGCCGCCGCTCCCCGAAGGTCACCGCGGTGCCTTTCACCCCCCCCGCCGCCTCCACGCGGAGGCTCCGCCGGAACATTCCAGATCGCCGACCCCCTCCTCTCCTCCCCGCCCGGCGCCCCGCGCCCCCCGGCCCCGGATTTGCTGTGTCAGCCCCGTCCCCTCCCCCCGGCGCGGCGCGGCGTGCGCGGCCTCCCCGCCACATGGCCCGGCCCGGCGCCGCGCCTCACCTCCACGAACAGCAGCATCGCGTCCCCCGCGCTCCGGCCGGCGGATCCGCGATCCGCGCCGCGCTCCCCGCTGCCCGGCGGCGGCCGCGCCAGCGCCGAGGACACCCGGGCTCCGCCTCCGGCTGCTGCCGCCAGGCCCGGCCCCCGTCTCCCTCCGCCGCCCGCCGCCTACTTCCGGGGCGCGAGGGATCGCTTCCGGGGCGAGGGCGGAGCCGGAGCCGTCCAACCCCGTGCGAGGCGCGAAGGAACCACGCGGCCCGCCGGGGGTGGAGCGCACGGCGCACGGGGGGAGGCAGCGCCCCCCTGCGGACGGGAGGTCGCTGCGCCGGAGCCGGGCGCCACGCGAGGTCCTGGCGCTTTGTTTTACGGAAATAAGCCCAAATTCTGATCCTTCGCCCTCAGCCCTGCGTCAGGGGAACGAGCCGGGGTCCCCACGACTGGGAGAGCGGACGGAGACGAGGAGAGGCTTCGGCCACCGCAGAATTTCATCCAGACGGCGCTGATACAGAAATGGCACAAATCCACCTCTGTGCACCCAGCTCAGCATCACCGCATCCACGTGGGAAGGGCTCAGCTGAGCACACCGGAGCTTCAGTCTCTTATTCTGTGCACCACACGATGGATAGTTACCTTGGAGATACTCTCACGTTGGAGATGAGTGTCCGACTGACAGGAAGGGACAAATCTCCACTGTTGGAGGCATTGGGATGGACAGTAGGAAAAATTCCTTCTCCAAAAGAGTGGAGATGCAGTGGCACAGCTGCCCAGGGAGTGATGGAGTCAGCATTCCTGGAGGGGTTCAGGAACCATGGAGATGTGGCACAGAGGGACGTGGTTATGGGCATGGTGGGGTAGGGTGGGGTTGGACTGGATGACCATAGGGGCCTTCTCCAACCTTAACGATTCTGTGGTTCGTGAGCACAAGGATTGCACTCTTCCACTCACTGCCTGCACGGACCCAGCAGCAGTGACACCACCGAGGGGATTCGTGCATGGAAAGCACCTCCAAACCTCCTCAAAGCAACAGACAGAGACTGCCCCAAAGTTACTGCATCAAATCTCGGGGATTGTTTTGGGCTTTGGGTGATCTAGAAATATTCCATTAAAGAATCGCAGCCCTGCAGTGGCTCAGCGTGGGCGAAGGATGCAGATCCATGGCAGTGCCTCGTGCCCTGCAGGGGAACCCCGGCCCCACTTAACACCATTACCTGCAATTACAGCCCAGTAAATCGCGTGAGTTTGAGCCAGAGAGGTAATCGAAGTCCATTGAAGAGATTAGAGGTGGTGGCACAAGCTGTGCCTCAAATTGATGGCCCAGATGGCAGATCCCACAGGCATCTCACTGAGCGACGCATCTGAGATGCACCTAAATGAGAAAGGAAAGCAAAATAATGCAGAAGGAGCAGAATAAATAACTCTGGGCAGAAGAAACGAAAGCTGCCTATTTCCCAACAGCAGAATCTGTTCTGAAAGTGCACCTTCAGCCAGGGGATCCAAACCAGCACAGCAGCAGGAGAGCAAACCCCTTCAGATGGTTATTTATTGCTTCTGGGGGCTACAGGATGGAACTGATCACCTCCTTTTCATTCTTATCCCTCACCCACCAGATATAATCAGACTTAGCACATTTCATCTTCAAAGCACTTTGCAAACATTAATTCATTAATCCTTTTACCCTCCTGTGAAGTAATTAAGCATTATCCTCGTTTTACAGGCCTCTTTATCTTCAGAATCTGCTCATTCGTTTTTAGTGCACCCACTGCAATATCACAGCAATAGGGAAATCACAGCACAGAATTGTTCTGAGCCTCGTGTTCAGACCTACTGAGCTCTGGAAATCCCACAGGAGCTCATGGAGGCCCCAGTTCTTCTTTGCTCCTGCAGGATCTCCCCTTTTAATCACACTGATAAAGTCGTTGGTCAGCTGTTGGCCAAAGCACTTCCACTACTGGCAGAGCCCTTACTCACTTATAACCTCATTGGGCTTGAAGTGCAGATGGGGCAGAAAAACAGACCCAGTCTATAGAGCTACTAAATAATTCATTTTGCAACACTAATTGTTTGTCTTCCAAGGGAGCAAATCAGATGGGACAATTCAAGAAACAGAACAAGCTATAATCAGATAACATTTAATGCCCATCTGAAAGGCAAAGAGAAACAAGTTTGTGTTTACACCACAGTCCAGTTTCCTTCCTGTTAGTCACCGTCTTCTGTTAACTTACAGGAGGGTGGTGAGGCCGACAGCTTTCCCTGAGCTCCACCCGGAGTGCCAGCAGCTCCCAAAGGCTTTCTCTGCACAGTTGGTTTTGGAATCGCAGCAGAAACAATCGTGCCTCTGTCCGTGATGTGGTGGAGCAGAATGAATTGATGCACACGCTGAAATGAGATGTTGTATTGTGAGAACAAATGAAGGGCATGGAAGAAAGCTCCTTTTTATGGCTCAGCTTTGTAGAGTCAGACGAGAGAGGGATTTATTTTTTGTTATTGGTCAAATTATCTGATTATGAGTGGATGCCAGTAAAAACTGGGATTTTCCGCATCCTATCTTTCCTCTTCTCTATTTATTTTTGCACCTTCTGAATTTATCATTTACTTCCCTGCAATAGACAGTGATCTGGTGGCACACGGCATCTCAGGAGCACCTCATCTGCTGCTCCAGAGGAGGAAGCATGCTGGCAAGAAGAAGAGGAGCCTGCCACACATCACCATAGAACAGTGAGCAAAACCTTTCCCAGGCATTGGAGCCAAGAGGACATTTCCAGCGCCCACTGATTTCGCAAGAGGAAACTCCACCTCAAAGCAGCGCTGAGGGCACAGCATCAGGAATTTATCCTGAAGAGGCCAGAAGGTGAATGCTGTAACCACAAGGCAGGCTGACAAAGGCAAGAAGCAATACCTATTGTAGTCAGAAGCCTGGAGCAGCTATGCTGGCAAAAAGATTAATTACCTCTGGGTGTGAGCTGCAACCACACACACAGCAGTCCCGAGGTCTGGGTTACTCCCAGCAAAGTGGGAAATGCAGATCTCTCCCTGAATACACTGAGGCAAGGATTTCGTTTCCCTATTCCTCGGCTTTCACCTCACTTCTACCCACACAGGAACAGTCACTGGCTTCAGTCGCAGCTGAATACAAATGCTGTGTGTGTGAGGCGAGACTAAAATGCATTCTTCCTTGTTCTGATGGGATCCCAGTGTGGCAAAAGCTCTATCTGCCTGCTAGACTGAACATCAGCCTGAGCGCAGCCAGGGATAGGGATGACATTCCGGACTCCATTACAAGCCACCAACCTGAGAGATGATGCCAGCCCGGTTGCAATACCTCCAATCCCTGCAATACCTTGTCCCAAGGCTGAATTTGATGTGTTTACTACAATCTTGCTATCATCTCCATTATCAGTGAGGAGTAAATACTGATAGATGGTGCACAAACACTGAGCTGGCAGCGCCGTGTCCCAGCCCTGTGGGTGCACTCATTCCGGACAGTCAGGGTGCTCCAGCAACTGCGGCACAGCTTTTGGGATCACAGTGTTTTCCCAACATGCAGTGCTGCAGACACTGGCTGGGTCTCCTTGATGGCTTGGCAAATATGTCAAAAAAAGGCTGTTCTCAGCAGGCTGGTTGGAAACATCTGGCTTTAATTCTTCTTTAAAGCTGTGACAGTCGTTTGGACACCAAACCACTTTCCTTTCATCTATCCGGAGGACTAACCCTGTGGCAGAGCAGCTGACTTTCAGCCTGCCATTACAGCGCGCTGACTTTCATTACTCTGCAGGAAGAAAAAGGTCACAGAGGAGCCAGGGCTGCACTCTTTGCAGGGGGAGCGATTCAGGAGAGGGCGGCCGCTCACAGCCGATGCCTTTTCCTGCTCTCCTCCCTCCCTACAGTTCTTCTTTTTAAGCTGTTTTAAGGCATACATTTCTCTGTCAACATGTCTTGAAGAGGACTCAGAGTCCAGCTTAGATCTGATTTAACTCACTTGTTTCTGAGAGCCAAAGCTCTTGAGGAACTGACCGACGTGGCACACTGTCCTGAGCAGGGAAGGGAGTGCCATCGTGCTGCAGGGAGGAGCTGCATCTGTTCAGAAATCCCACAGCTGAGGATGATGAAGGCTTTGTGGATGGGCTGGCATGCTGGGAAGGACTCTGATAAATAGGAATGCAGGCAGAGGAGTTTCCTCACAACGCCTGGAAGACAATCCTAGTATCAGTAAGTAGCAGTTATATCAGGGGGACAATTTTTTGAACTCTTTGCACAGCTGAGGAAGCCTAAAGCAAGAGCACAGAATGCTGGAAAGATCAGCTGCGCCATCACATGATCCATGTAACCACAGCAAAGTTTTATCCAAAGCCAGAGAGACTCTTGGCTCTGTTTGCAGGTCTGAGCTCAGCAGATCCTGCAGTTGCATTTTCACAAACTGCCACCGGTGCTGAAGCAAACTGAATGCTGTCCAGGCAGAACCAAACCCACCAGCGTGGGATCGGTGCCTCCCCAAGTGGATGAGCAGCAGTTGCTGGGGCTGACTCCAACCCTTAGCACCAGGCAGGCAGCACACAGCTGCAGCTCCAAGCAGCAGCCAGGCAACAGCACTGAACAATCAGTTTCCCATGTCAGACTGGCTACGCCCAAAGTCCTGGCAGTGCTGGAGTGTTCTACTGTGGCAGCAATATTAAATAAAACAGCTCTTCTCATCTGCCCACCCTCCTTCCCGGCTAATGTGCAGCTCTCTTGAAAACACCACAGTTAAAAGGATTTAGCCTTTTAGTTCAAGTGCCCATATAAAAGCAACATACACTGCCAAACAATAAGCTGTCCCGTGCATTCACAGCCATTGTCCAGCGCTGCCTGGAAGGAAAAGTGCCATGTGGCAAGAGCACAGCACTGCTAACAGCCAAAGAAAATTCCTGAATAGCTCAAGCAAGTCTTTTGGTGACTGTGAGTTTCCCTCCTTTCCTTGCAGCACCAACATTACTTGCAGGGCAGCCAGGACACACAGGAGCTGGTCTCCAGGATCCTGGTGCAGGACAGCAGGAGCCTCCCTCTGCCTCTTACTGCTCACCCAGGACCAAGACTTCCTGGCAGGGAATTGGACTGAGTGAATCACACAGAAGGAGAGAACTGGAGCAGGAAATGCAGCTGCCAGGCTGACTCAGCACCACTTCTCTCTTGGACCTTGAACAGATGGGAACTGTGAGCAGTGTTAATGTTTAACTCCACCAAAAATCCCCTATTTAGGGGAAGGCGCCTGAGACTCACCAGCTTCTATGAAAGGAGGTGCTTTGCTTTGCCAGGAGATGCGCTGGTGATGGTGATGATTCTTCAGTGGCCAGATCAGCAATTGCACCTTTCAGCAGCCAAATCAAATCCAAAGTGTCTCACAGCAACCAATAAGCTTCAGAAAGGAGATGGATAAAATCAGTTAATGTGTGCAGGTCTGCACTGTGCTGGGCACACCAAGTCACACCATAACTACAGACTTGCTTTATAAACCTCCGATGTGTAGAGCAATAACAAAGCATGCATCTGTGCAGAGGCCCAAATTGTACAACAGTCAGCAGTGAGCTGGAAAATAAGTAAACAGTGAAGTGAGAAATCTATTCGTGATACGGATACGGAACTACTCAGGGCATCCAAACTGACTGGAAAGAGTCAGGAAAGGATCCCACGCCACTGGGCAATCAAACTACAGGCAAAACAAAATGCTAATGAATGCAAATATGAAGGGGCAAAGCTAGCTTGGCTGCAATTACACAATGATGGGGTCTAAGTTTGCTGTTTCTACTCAGAAAAGAGCTCATGGAATCATGGGGTAGTGAGCTCTGCATTCACTGATGAAAACAAGCAGCATTTTTTAAAAGAAACACAACAAGGAAGAAAAGAAATTTGTGCTGATCTCGCAAGATACCAGCACTCATTTTTTTATTGCACTTTACCTGCAGGGTTAACACTTGGGTGCGGTTTGCTTGGTTTTCTTTGTTGTGGTGCTGACACGTGCTGTGTGAAAGAAGCAAGCCTGGAGTCTTAAACTGTGCCTAAAGGAGAGCTTGGAAAGGACTGCAGGAGCCAGCAAGGGCACTTGTGCTGTGACTTATGCCTAAGAGATACTGGGTCCTACCTTCTGTCTTTCTGGAACAGCAGTTTGCTGTAGGGCTTAAAGCCTCTCCTCAGTCCCACAGTCACCACATCTGTGATGGTATCTCCTTTAAGCTATGCTACGCTGCTTGAATGATGTATTTTTCTGCCGCCTTCCCTTTATTTAAAAACAAATAAATAAATGGAAGGGAATGTAAGGACTGACAGAGCGTGTTTGGAAGTGAAGTAAAATTCCAGTTTAATCGCTGATTAAACAAATGAGGGGTGCTGCTGGGAGGGGTCACGTGAAGTTCATTGGTTGGGTGGAGGAAAAAGAAAAAAAAGCCATGTGGGTGTTCAAGCACTGTCCGTACCTTTGAGTGTTTCTTCAGCAGCTGCCTCACCCTACCTGCTGCTGCTGGGCCTCTTCTGTAGGAAGTTCAGCAGCTCCAGCAATCAGAGAAATCAGGCAGAGGATGCAGATTCCGCCAGGAAGCTCTGCTGCAGTGAGAGAGAAACCCTCAGGTGGAGCATCAAGAAGAGAGTGCTGAAA
Source organism: Chrysolophus pictus (assembly GCA_037305975.1). Classification (NCBI taxonomy): domain Eukaryota; kingdom Metazoa; phylum Chordata; class Aves; order Galliformes; family Phasianidae; genus Chrysolophus; species Chrysolophus pictus. Next base: position 832,161 of record CM074608.1, read on the forward strand.
AGGAAAATAAAAGTTATTTGCACTCTCCCCTCTAGGATAATAAATAATGCTAGAGAAGATGCTGTACCTTTAAAAAAAGCATTAAGAAAAACCACCAAACACCTGTTACATAAAGCATAAACCTGTTAATAATTACACCTGAGATTATTCTCCTGGAATATGTTGGCTGTTTCTTACTGACTCATCAGCCTTTCTCCTTGCAGTTCACTACAATCTCTTACTAAACCACAAAGACACCAGAAAACACTCCGGTCTTTTTCAGTCTCTGCTGGGCTCAGAGCTGCCAGCTGCAGCTCGGGAAGGAGAGCACAGCATTGCCATGGACACTTGTCTGAAGCCACCGGCTCAGGGTACAACAGCAGCCAAAAGCTCCAACTGAATGTTGGCTGTTTCCAAGAACGACACCATGGTGAGGCCAAAGTCCTCATCTCTGCTGTTAGAAAAGTCCTCAGTTTGCTCACAGCTGGAGCAATTCTGGTCCCAGCAGCACAGAAGAATGTGATGGAGGTCCAGAGGGTCCAGAGGAAGGCAGGGAGCAGATTTTGGAGCTACCAAAATTCTTGGGATTCACTCTTCAGTTTACAGAGAAGGCTTAGAAGGATCTCAGTGAGGCTTTTAAAGGTGTGAGGTTGGAAGAACAAGGAAACGCAGACTTTGTATTCACCAAATTTGCCTACAGAAGAACACTTTACAACTGTAAGATCAGCTGAGAGGACAAAGCACTTTTTGACACAAGTCTGGAACCTGCTGTTACAGAAAACTAGAAACTACCAACGTCTTTAAAAGGTTTTACAGAAAGTTATGAGCAACAGCAGGCACATAAACGGCTGCTAAAGGGCAACGATGCACCCTTTAACCTCTGTAACCCATTCAGGATGCTGGAGGGAAGAAGACCCAGCTCAGCCAATGCAATCCCCCAAACCTTGCACATAACTAATTAAGTTACTGTGGTATCTCCTAACTGCTGCACTCATCTCCCTCTCAGCCCCTCCTCGCTGCTGTGCCTCACATTACAGCATGGCCTCATTTAGACTCCAATCCTGCAGGAGCTCTGCTGAGCTCGGCTCCAGAATCCACCGCAGAGAGGGAAGCTGCACGTGTGGCATGGGCTCAAAGCTGTCTCAGATGTGCAGTTTGACTGTTTTCCTATGTTGTCACTGGTGTCCTGCAGCATTCCTAGCACCAGAGAAAGGAAGGCCAAGCCAGAGGGGCTCAATCAAGACGGTTCCACGTCTGCACGGACATCCTGGTGTCTGGAATGGCAGCAGCAGCTCTGAGAAGCAGCTGAGCCGTGCCTGCAGTGCCCTGCTGACATCACCAAAGCAAACACGCCATTCCCAGTGCAGCCATGCCTTTCATAGCACCACACAGAGTTTATCTGACACTCTTTAGCAGAGTTCACATCTGCTCCACCTGGACGCACCTCCAGCACACATCGCTGCGCCGTTTGGTGAAGTTACAAAGCCCATAATTTGAGCTGTGTGCATTTTCTAGGCCAACACTCGTGCTTTTCACTGGAAAGAGCACATTTCACATGTTGATGGCTGAGGTTACTCTGCAAGCAATGCCAGTTATCAATTCCAACTCGTTGCTTCCTGCTTCTTGGCCGGGGTGGGTGGGTGGGGAGGTGTGCGAGCAGCTCTGCAGCACGGAGCTGTGCTGAGCATTGGGCAGAGCTGGGGATGGAGAGCCTCACTGAGCTCTCAGCCTGTGGGAGTGAGGACACAGCATTTTAACTCAAGGATTTCATGCTTCGGAACGATAGAGAGGGTGTAAGAAAGAACAAAGATGAATAAATAAAAGGGCACCTACAGCAATTCCTGAAGTGCACTGATCAGATAAACATCTGGAGGAGCCGCTTTCTGGCTGCAGACTCAGGCTCGTGTCACGCTAATGAAGATGCATAAACGCCCAGCATCTCAGGAATGCGGGTTATCAAGTCGGGCTGCTGAAAACCAATTTTTTTTTTTTTTTTTTTTTTTTTTTTTTGTCTTTAAACACACTCGGGCTTTGCGGGACCCCATCACGGCCGCTCCTCGTCCCGGCACGGCGCTCTCCAGGTACGGCAGCACCACGCAACCACGCGCTGCCCGCCCACACCTCTCAGCTCCGGGCTTTGAGCCCCGAGGGCAGCCCTGCGCTGCTGAGTGCTGCGCGTACCGACCCCGACCCCCATCAACGACCCCGCAGCACTGCAGCCCCTCTCCGCCCCCTCGGCTCGAGGCGACAACGCGACCGCCGCGCACGCGTGGAGAAGACCCTGCGAAGAGCCGAGCTGCGCATGCGCTGAATGAAGAAACACCCCCCTTTTCCCAGTACAGATTGGGGCGTGGTCTGTGGCGGAGGGGCGTGGCCTAAAGGGACGAGGGGCGTGGCCTAAAGGGACGGGGGGCGTGGTCAGCGCTGCTGCCCGGCGTCGCCGCCGGCGCGGAGGTGCAGTTGTTACCGCGCCCGCGACAGGTGTGCGCGTGGGAGCGCCTCCGGCCGCCGCAGGTGCGTGAGGAGGGAGGGGGGGCGCGGACCGCCGGGACGGAGGGGGGCGCTCTGCCCGCTGCGGCTCTGTCAGCGGGGGTCCGGGGCGGGCTGTGAGCGGGCGCTGGGCTGCGGGGTCCGGCGGTGCGGAGCGGCGGCGGTGCCCGGCGGGCCGCTCGGCTGTTCTCGGGCTGCCCTTCTCGAGCCCGGCGGTGCCGACCGGTGGCAGCGGGGTCGGGTGGTCGCGGAGCTCAGCACGGGGAGCGGAGAGGGAGCGAGGCAGGCGGGTTAAAAGTAAGGAAGAGAGGTGCTGCGTGGGTGCAGGACGAAGAGGTGCTGCTCGCTTAGATGCAGGTGCCTGGAGCGCTGCTCCGCCTTGGGGTGGTCGCTACGAAGCAGTTTTCCTTCAGACCATTGCCACGCGGGTGGGTTTCTGTCCCACGCTGTGCTGCTATATGGGTTGCAGTGCAGCCCTTCCCTCCCTGGCATCCTGCAGGACTCGAGATTCCCCTCCTCCTCCTCCTCCTCCTCGGGACTCCGTTCCGTCTTTAACATAACTGTGGCAGCACGCAGAATGCTCACGATCTTGTTTAAATTCTAATCGTACAACAAAGGACTCTTTCCCGACGTGGGTTGGAATAATTCTTCAGCAAAAGGAGGACAAAGGTGTTTGAATGAGATGAAACTGAAAGCGAATGGGGCTGAAAGCGTGGAATGGCGCTGGAAATGCAGGACGTTTCTGGGCATCTCGGAGTCCTGCTTCGTGTCCCTCGCAGCAGCTGAGCCCCTGAATGAATGCTCCTTAACTTCCCATGCGATGTCGCAGCAGCGGCTGCTGCTTCTGCACAGGGAGATTGCCAGAACAGTGCTGATTGTCCTGGTGCACCTGTGGCTGTAAGGCAGCAAATGGTGGGGAAACCAAACAGTAACACAGTGGTGGAAAAATTCATCAGCACGCAGTGACTGCTGAAGGCTTCCTTGCTTAGGTATCAAATTAAGGCCCATTTTCTGCACAATTTAACTAGATTTTGTTTTCTCAGTGTTTTACTGCAACTGTCCTTCCGTGTAAGGTGCACGTCAGTCAGCAAGCTGCTGTCTGCCAAGAGAGGCTTCTAATGAATGCCCTGCTACTGTTTCCTGTGCAGAACTGACTCCTGTTTGGTGATTTAAACTGCAAAGTGGGGCTTCAGATGATCTTCTCTTGGCTCCAGATTAATCACCAAACAGAAGTTGAAGCTGTGGCATTAGACAGCTGGCTCGGAGGTTTTTTTTCTTTTTCAGCAGACGCATTTTTCAGGAGTAAATTTGATCTGCAATCTCTGCAGATGTATTTTGTGCCTTTATGGAATCTCTGTGCTAAGTGTTTGCTCTGTCCTGTCATCACAGAAATGCTGATTTATTTGCATGTGAGGTATTCTTGTTAGCAAGGGAGGATGTTGAGCACCCCTCATGTTTGAATTAGAACCATTATCTTTGTGGATGATCATTTGTGCAGCTGGTAAAGAGCAACAGCTTTTTTAAATCTGGAAACCAGAGAGCATCCTTACTCTTGTTCAGTCCTGACAGAACTCCTCAGGGTAACAGAAGGGGTGGTTTAGGGATGCAAAACGTTTTCTGGAAGCCATGAATTTCGAAAAGTAACTCTTCAGTCTGAGTTTCTCTCGTTGGAAGGGGCGATGGCTGCACTTTGGAAGCTGCCTTCAGTGGGAGATGTGAGGCTGAAGCTGCAGCAAGCTGCGACTGGAAACGTAATGCTGATAAGTAGTTTCAGTGTGTTTCAACACCACGACCAAAATAGTGTAACTTTTCTGGTTTGCCATGATAGTTCAACCTGTACATCTAAAAGCACCATCTAAATCACGATCTTGAAAAACATGTGCTGGCTTGGTGTGTCATTCCCTGCATTACATCAGGTGAATAAAGGAATCTCAGAGAAAGTCCCATTCCTCCTGAGGGTTCCACCAGGCAGCGAGGTGTTCATCAGCTGCGTGTTTTATCTCTGCACAGCAGCAGGGTGCAGCATGGAGAGGTTCCTCTGCTTCCAGCTGGCACTTTGCAGACCCATTCTCCCCTGTCAGCATTGGTTCAGGTTCTTCTGCCTCAATTTCACATGAGATCAGTGAGGTTCTGCTTGCTGCAGCTGAGTTCTTTTGGACTGAGATGCTGCAGGATCCCAAATCTTTGATGCTGTCGAGGAATTGCATTATATGTGTGTGAGGATTTCAGATGATCATCCCTACATTTTACTGTTTATATCAAGTTCCTAAGGTGCCTTTTAAAGACTCAGATTTCTGGAGTTCTGTAGCCTAATGGTCAGCTAAAAAACGGATGGAAAAAGGGAAAAGATCAGCCTGCCTGATGTCAGCACTGCAGGCTCAGGCAGTGCACTTGCTGCAGGCATTGTGCGACACGAGGCTGGGGTAGAAGAAAATAGGAAAAAAGGAAAGGCGTTGCCTCACAAGCTTTATTTTTGTCTTATCAAGGAACTCTTTAAATTAATCTCCCCTCCTTTCCTCCTCCACAAAAGAAAACTATGTAAAAAATAAAAATAAATATATATAATATCTGATACTGTTTTGTCGACTTATGTTGTGAAAAGCTGTACAAAATTTCTTCCAGTTTACAGCAAGGCGAAAGTAATCAAAACTATTCCTGTAGGTAATTGCTAGCTATTGTGACAAGAGATTTACAGCTGCCTCTGTGAACAGAAGACTTATGTTGGCTCACAGAGGAAACGGCTGCTGCGTGAAGAGTGAGCACCACCAGTGAATGAAAAATGTTTGCATAGGAATTACATCCTCTTAGCTTTCATAACTCAAGCCTTCTTACATAAATGCCAGAGCATTTGGTTCAGAAAGCAGAACAAGAGAGGGCATAGCAGGGCTTCCTGCAGCCTGTGGGTGTAAAGGAAAGCCAGAGCTTCGCGTCAGCATCCCTTTCAGTCACAGCCTGCTCCTTACTCGTGTTCTGGTTTGCATCCTATCTCTTGCCCCATTCATTGTGGCTGGTGTTTTATCAGGGGCAGCATCTCAGCGGCTTCTGCAGAGGAAATGGTAACTTTAATCTGATGCTGAGGGGTATTTTTTGGTCAGTTGATGGACGTGATGATCAGCACTTGGTGGGACGAGTAGATCAGCATCTCATGAACTGAGTTCAAATGGTGATGATCAAATCACTCTGTGGAGCTACTTTTCTGCTCATATAAGTCATACTGACTGACACTGTGCTTTCTTCCCAGTAGGTGTTTGTGGTGATAAGATGGAGCCTTCCCCGTTTAATAGAAGACAATGGACTTCTCAGTCTTTGAAAATCACTGCCAAAGAGCTTTCTCTCGTCAACAAAAATAAGTCATCAGCTCTCGTGGAGAGGTTCTCCAGGTAAGCACTGCGAGGATTCTGAGCACAGTCAGGTTAAAGCTGAGATACTGAACAATTACTGCTTCACTGACAGCTGCTTTGCTTCTCTAAAATAATATTGCTCTGTGGGCATTTAAGTTTCTGGTTCAGTATATGCTGCGCAAAGCTTCTTTTAGTTGCTGACATTGTTTCAAATATCAGAGTTATAATCTCTTCTTTCTGCTGTCAGAAAGTGTGTGATTACAGTTAGATTCTTATGCTATAGTGTTGGAGTGTAAGCAGCTACTGCTGATGGACTTTACTTCATCAAAAATGGGATTTTGCAGCTTCATGAGCTGTATGGGATTCTCACTTAACGTGGGAGCTGGGCAGCCATGCGATCCAGACTTGCATTAATGGTGTAGCAATGTTTTATTTAAATCTTGAGAATGGGAGAAACTTCCTGGAGTCAACAGAGGAAGGATAATTACGTTCTGGACTTTACACAAACAGAGATGTTGCTCTGTAAGTACCCTGTCCTAGCAGAAGCTGCTTGCTTTGACCAGTCTCGTTAAGGTAATTTATTCACTCATTGAAACTTGATTACAGAACCTAGTCATCTTGCTAAATGTTGGTAATCCTTTGGAAAGGGCTTATTGGAAGTAATCCAAACTGCTATTCCTTAATCAAGTGGAGTCCCTCTACATAAGCAGTGTCAGTTCCTTGCAAAAACACGGCGCTGCTTACTGGCTTTGCCAACTCTGACACTGACAGAGAGGAGTGTTTTTTTCTAAACTGTCATTACCTAAATATTTGTACGTGGAAATATTTTTTTAATCCCCGTAGTGTTTAAATTATCAGTTTTGCCAGGTCAGAGACATGCAAATTTGCAACAGCAGGAACTTAAACAGTGCGCTGCGGTGGGCTGACTTACTGAGTGCTGCCTGAAACTTTTCAGTCCTCGTTTATGTTTTCCAGTTTGCATTTTCATCCCCATGTCTCTGTTGATTTTCCCAGTAGTATTGATCTCTATTCCTCCATAAACTTATTTTCTCAGCGTGTCTCGTTCCAATTTTGGAAGCTCTGCAGTATACAAGACACAGGTTAATAGATTTCTATGAATTAAAGGGGGCCAGCTACAATTCTTGTGCAGCTTTCAGTCTGTGCAGTAAATGCAATTTGTAGAGCAGCAACAAACAAGAGTGCAATCTGTTTGCTCTTCTGGATGAGGAGAGGAGAAACCTACATAGGAGCACACAATTCACAGAAGGAAAACAAAGTCACTGAGGTTCATCAGCTGTAAGACAGGTATTTGTGTGTAAGTTTCTTTTTCCTTACGAAGAACCTGGCCCTACTAAGGGGCTTTTTTTTTTCTTAGAGCTCCTGATAGGCATTAGTTCTTGATTTGATACCAGCCATTATTTGAAGTCTGAAGCTGATGACTTACAGTATTAGTGACTCATTTTTATGGCCTGTAGCATATTCATAGCTTTATCAATAGCAGAACTGCACAGATAAGAAAGACCCATGGATAAGAAAAACAGAAACATGTTGAGGGATGATTCTTTTCTTTGGAAAGCACAGCTTTGGTTACAAGTGGCAAAATGTGGCTAATCAGATTAATTTGTGCATTTCGAAAGCAAAGTGCAATCACTGTGTGCAGTGTCAGTGAGGTTGCTGTGCTCTGTCCCAGCAGAGTGGCATGCAGATTGCTGGGAGTTTTCTGTAGCTTCTTAAAGGACTTTGATTCATGATCCAGGGTAGCTTATCTTCACAGGGCTGTGATTAACGTTTCCACTGCTGGGGTGGTTCAGCTGCTCATGAAGCAACTGCTGAATTGGTGCAGTTTACCACCCAGCATAGTATGATAAACTGGCACTTATGTAGATTTTCCTTGTATGCCAAGCTGTAATTTGTTACGGTTCAGCAGCTGCTGTATAAATAGCTGAGGCAATATTCCTGTGAGGGGACACAGCAGACAGCTGGGTGGGAGAAACAATACAGCTATTCCAAGGTAAACTGCCTAGATTTGAGATGAGAGTGCTTAGCTAATAAAAATTATCAATGCATGTTATTACTGTAAGCAGGATGACTTAAAATGTGTCTGTCATTTCGCACTGTTCAGATGCTATTCACTACTGTTTTTTCCAGCCTTGGGTTTTATTTGGCAGGTCTGGTAAGTGCACAGAGCTCTGTGTGGAAGTGAAATCTCAGCCGTTCTCATGATCATTCAATATTCTAGTTTAAAACTGTTGTGTTTTTTTGTTTTTTTCTCCTTCCTGTATCCCAAAGGTATCAGAAAGCAGCTGAAGAAGCCACGGCTGAGAAAAAAAGAAATGTAAGTATCTGTTTCCTAGGCAATAAGCAACAGCCTGCAACCAGAATGGATCACCTGCATGTAACGTTCCTGTGGCAGCTTATTTTGGAAATATCAAAACTGTTGCTGTGCATCCTACAGAAAACTCAGACACAGTGTCTGCCTTTGACCCGTTCCTTCTTCTCTTTAGACTGTGAATGAGAGGAAAGAAAATCAAGTGACTTGCCCAAAGCTATATGTTGAATCACCAGTTCACTCCTAAGCAAAAGGCAGAACGAGTTGGCTGTCATTTCTAACCACAACCTCTTTGTTCTTAGCTGTAGGCAGTTATGTGGTACCTCTTCCTTTCTTAACTAAATTTAAAAGTCTGCTTAAAAAAGCTGCCAGCCTCTCTGAAATCTAGCGTGCATCTCTTTGATAACTGCAGAATCCGTTAAGGGATCTTCTCTGAAATGCTGTACAGAGTTCAAACTGTCCCTGAATGTGGGAGAGCCATCATTTTCGGCTCTGCTAGAGCCCTGCATTCCCACTGCACTGCACTTACTGCCATGGGGTCAGGAGACCCTGATGGAAGACCAGGTGTTCACAAGCAGACCTTTTAATTTTCATTTTAAAAGACCAGCAATATTTACAGGATATGTAGGTATGTTTTTGCTGGAGCACGCTCACTTGATCTCTGTAATGCTTCAGAAGTCATTTTCCTTCTCTTTGGGATACAGGAGTGATAAAAATAAGCGTTTTAAAAACTATTCCCCAGTCCTAAGTTTACTTTATTGCTTCTATGATCAGGAATAGGCAAGTCCCAAGCAAAAATGACTGGGGCTATAAAGCATGCCTGGGCTTCCTAGCAATAAGTCTCATATCCAGAGGTGGAAACCTCCCGTGCAGTTGTAAGTACTTCTGTTACACTACAACATTTGCCTTACAACCTTAGTACTTTCTTTTAAGTACAGTTAGCAAGTGAGCTGATCTTTTTGAAGCCTAGATGGATTCAAGTTAATTTGCAAAGCAGTGTTCAAAATGTGACCAGAAGAGTAATGGGGTGAGAGACTTAAATCCTAATATAGCTGCTAATCCTGTTTAATTCCTGTAAGCCTTGCAGACCTGCTCCACTTGCAATGAGTTTGATACACAGTGGACTCCGTAAGGGAGGGACAGCAAAAATGCAATGCTGGCAGGTAATGGATTTGAATGAATCAAATGTGTGCTGGCCTGTTTCTCTGAGGAGAGGTAACTGCTTGTGAGCAAAATTAATTTGGAAAGCATTTGAATGTTCTCCATGTATTACCACCTAACTCACAATGGTAAGGCAGCACTTGTGCTTTGTGTGAATGTTTCCTGTCTAGAGCTTTCAGTGTGTTGAGAGAAACAGAAGAAAAAGTCCAGCAAATGATCTGGTATTTATGAATGGGAGCAAACAGAAATATCTTGTCTGTGCCTTGCTTAAGCCTTGCTCTGCGTGGCACAAAATACTGAAGCCAGATCTGCTGTAAAGTGAAATGCTTCTGTTTAGTGCTAGCATAAATGCAAAAGATCAAAAAGTTCTGGTTTTTGGAAGCTAATCAGTGGCTTTTTGGAAGGGTTATTAATTGTTGTCTTCTGAAGCAGCTGGAAGACGTTGCAACTCTTGGCACACCACACATCTCTGTGGCTGCTGTTGTTTGTTTGTTCCAGGACTAGAGACCCTTGTTATGTGGATTTGGGTCCCCTTCCCTTCGTGTGTGGATTCGAGCCTTTTGTGTGTCATTTAACTCATTAGACCTTGACTCCCTTTTTCCTTATAAGGCCATCCTGTTTGCTCACTTCCTGCTTTAGCTTCTGACTTTTCTCCCCCCTCCTTCCTTTCCTATCCTGGATGCTTTCTCCATGTGGCACAGTTGTAACTATTCACAGCTGTCTGAAAAAGCAGAGAGCTGAGATCAGTACCGAGCCTTTAACTTCCTTTCTCATAGAAAGGAAGTACTTCATCAGGCACATAACTGGAATTTAACTTCTTGTTCTTTCAGAGCACAGAAAATCTTCCCCCTCATTTTAAGAGAGGGAATCTGAGCGTACTAAAGAAGAAGTGGGAGAATCCAGTGCCGGGAACGGAGTCTCGGAAGGAAACGCTCCGAAGCAGCTGTGCTGAGGGTAGGCACAGGGTCGAGAGCCCCGAGCTGGGAGTTGGAAGCAGCCTTGCTTTTTCCTCAGACACAGAGCAGATCCCGGCAGCCGGCACAGCATCTCTCGCCCAGGCCTCTTCTGGCACCTCTGGCCAGCTGCAGTGTCCCGGTGTTGACAGCAGAAAGTCTCAAAGCCACTCACCGGAGAGTGGTAAAATGGAAAACTATCTGAGAGAGTCCAGAGAAGTGGAAAAGTCCGAAGCCAGTGAAAACACAGAGTCTTCAGGGAAGATAGAGAAGTACAGCGTTCCGCTCAGCAAGTTAAAGATGATGTTTGAAAAGGGTGAAGCAGCTCAGCCCAAGGTAAGGATCTGACTGTGCAAATCTTAAGGGAACCTAAAACTGCTGCCTCCTGGGCATCGGGAAAAATCCCCGGAGGGAGTGGCTCAGGGCTATTGACTGAGTGATTGTATTCATTGTTTTAGTGGAAAAATGACACAGCTGTGTTAATAACTTATTTAGTATGTATGTATTTATTATAGTATGTATTTAGAGCTGTATAAATACGTGTGCAGTGCTGCTCTGCTTTGTCGATTGCTCGCTGCAGATGCAGGATGAATTTGCTTTTGATGGAAGGTTAGCATTTAAGATGAGAAAAATATGTGTGGAATTTAAGAGTTTTTTTTCAAAGCGTGAAGGGAGCGTTTATCTCGTGTGAAGACGAGTTATGTAAACATGAATTGTGTCAAAATCTAGACGGTTATTTATAAAAGCTGAAGAGAGCTCAGCACTATCGGCAGCCGCAGCTGAGATGAATGCGCTGCCAGAGCGAAGAGCTTTGTGTGTATCTGTGTGTGATACAACCAGATGTAGATCTGTGTGTATGGAAGTGCTGTGAAATACCTCCGTCTTTTCCTCTCTCTTCTCTCATCTTTGTATCTTAACAAATGCTTCTTATCAAAAAATCCTCGCAGGGATAAAGCAGCAAAGATCGCCACACGAGCTGCTGCCTTCACTCGTTTTGACTTGCAAATGCACAGGGCTTGCATTTTCCTACAACTGCTCATGAAATCTGATCCTGCATGTGGACTGCAGACTGTGTGTCCCGGGGGAGAATTGCTTAACTAGAAAATGAGTTGCATATGCCATTGACTTGCAACATAGTCCCGAGACTGGTGGAGTTTCCAGTTTTCTCATACTTTCCTATACTTCTGGCTTTGTTTTACTGCGGGTGATTTTCTTGCACTGTTGAATAAAACTAGCAGATGCATACAAAGGTTTTTTTAAAACATGTATCAAGAGATTCAGAGGGGCAGCTCTTTGGTAAAGTAAGTTTGGGGTCTGTATATGATAATTGCACAGCTTAGATTTTGTAGCCTTTGTCATTCTCTAAGAGCCACCCGTACTATCAGGGCTGTTTTGCAGGGTGGGACGTGGGGGGTGATTTCCTGATAGCACTTCTCTGAACTCCTGCTGCAGGATTAATCCGTCAGGATTCCTCAGGAAAGTACCATTCTGCAGATGGACGTGAAGTAATTTCATCTTAGCCTGGGGAATAAAATTGTTTTGGAGATGACTGAATCTGGAACTGATAATTCTCTTAAGCTTAGTCATTTGAATGTGGTTGAAATCTGAGTGAATGCAGTAAATATCATACAGTAGATACTAAGTTCTTCAGGTCAGGTTCAAATCCTGTTCCTATTCCAAGTTAATCTGGTTACTTTATAATTTTGGAAGGGAAAAGGCACGAAGGGCTGTGAAGTTGAAGTCGGGGGGAGGGGTGTCTAATTAGAAAGCACTATTGTAAGGTTTCTGGTTCTGGGATTTTATCTGGGGATTGGAGGATGATGTCATGTAGTCACGTACAATGAAGATAGTTCAGCGCTGTGGGGACACAGATCTTTTTCACTGAGGTAGGAACTGACTTGCAGGATCTGCAGTTCTCTCTTCCATTTATACTCTTCCTGAACCCTGTTGGTTGATAAAATCCTGGCTTAAGTGCAAGCAAGGCTTCCTTCACCTGAGAAATGGTAATTTTCCTTGATATCTGCTTCAGTCTTATGGTATAAGCACTGCCAGAGCTTTCCTGACAAAAACATATGGATAAGCTAAGCGGCAACATGGCTAAAGCTTCATGGCAGTAAAGATAAAATAACTCGCCTCGTTGCTGGGTAAGTCCATGGCAAGAATCCAGGTTACTGCCTGGACTTCCTGACTTGATCACAGACTCTGCACAAACCTATTCTGATTTTCAGGGCAAGACTCTCTCAGTTTATTCATCTATTTGTTCAGATTTTGCTCTGTCTTCTACAGCTTCGATATAAAGCAGATCATTTTCTTCCACAAAGTATAAATACTTCTGAACACATTGGTCTAGTTGCTTCAGCACTAAGCAGAGGCCAAACATTGGGTCTTTTATCAATTTCAAAGAATTCTTCCTGTAAGTGATAGCAGAAACCTACCCAAGGAAGATCAGAAGAAAAGAAGGAGCAAGCAGTTCTGCAAGGCTCATTTAAAAAGCTTTCTCTGTGTAGGTTTGTGTTCTTCCTTTAAGGTAAAAACTGATTATGCCTTGTGTTTTTAACCTGATGCTCAGGGTCACGTTTGACACAGTTATCTATAATGAAATAGGTGTAACTTCTTTTTGGTCTTTTGCCCAACAGCTCCTTGTGCCCCAGGCGAAATGCTGTTAACTCTGTGGTACCTCTGCTCTCCTTCTTTTGTCTTAGAACACTGGGGCTTTCCAGCTATGAGGAATATTTTATTTCATTTTGCAAGCAGCACAAGCTGCAGCGCTGGAACAGTGGCCCACCCAGAATTATAGAGGGAACTGAGTGGGATAAGCCTAAACCTGGGAGTAAGGGATTCCTTCATGCTAACGGTGTTACCTTCCGTGCACCCTAATCAGCCTAATTACTTGTGGTCAGGCTGTTGGTGGTAATGGAGAAAGTCTCTCACCTTCCTTTTGGTAAACGTTTTTCACTTACTGCTCTGCTTTTTTTTCTTCCACGGTGTGAGACTATGATATAAAATCTACACAACGTCAGCTTTACCCAGTCTGGATTTCTAACTGTTTTTTTCCCCAGACAGATGCTAATAGTTCTTTCCAGTGAAGTTGGAGTCCCAGACACCAGATCTAAATTTCTTAAGACTTTTGTTCCCCAGCAGTGGAGTCTTCCTCGTGAAAGCTGCTCACCAGTTCAACTTCCTGCGTGTCCGTACTGCAAACTTCGTTCCATTTGTAGCTTCATCAGTCCTGCTGTGTGCAAGAGAGTGCATGCGATCCATATAACACAAAAAAACAGCCACAGCTTATCTGAATTCACTAGTTCAGAACGTCAAGTGGGATAATAAACTTGTTTTTTCTATCCTTATAGGATCTTCTCTTTCTGTATATTTTGCCTATAACAATATTTTCTGTATGCTAGTGAAAACCTAGACCGTTTAAAGGGCCAATTTCTGAGCTGTGAGAGCTTCAAAGGTGACATAAAAGCAGGCATAGGCTGAAGGAGAATCATCTAAGGATAGTTTGCTCAGAATAAGGAATCTGCAAGTTCTTACAAGTGTGCAGGCACTCCCAAACTGAACCTATCAACGCACTCGGTGGAAGGAAAAGGCTTGTCATAGCTAAGCTCTTTTCCAGTAAGAAAAGTTAACAAAGCCTTAAACCACAGAAATAAGAAATATTTCCCATGCTAATGGAAAAAAAAAAAAAAAAAGTTTTCCAGCTGCATTTTCCTTTCCTGGTAAAGTGCTGTTTTGTATGCCAAAGCAGCCTGATTTTTCACAGTGATTGTCTTACAGTGCTGTTCTGTTAAAATAAAACTTTGGAATTTCCTTCAGGTTGGTGACCAGCAAATAAAGAAAGTTGTTGGAAGGAGGTGGGGGTGCAGGGATGTGTGGCTGTAGCATCCTGCCAAACCTGCCTTGCCTTCTTGTCTCATCAGCTTCAAAAGTAATTTCTGTCTCTGTGATTTAACCTTTCCTAAGGAGGGAGATAACGAAGACCTATCACCTCCTAGTATTTGGAATGTTGTCGGTCAGCTGTGAAAACATCTTATTTCAATGAGGTCCAATTAAATACTGCATTTCATGAGCATTCAGCTGCTCTGATTTTTTTTTTTTCACAATTCCTCTTACTAAGCACAAGGTTTTGGGGAGTTGGTCTCACAAATGAGCCTTAAATTTGATTGAGCCAGCCACAACACTTGGGGTGTAACTACAAAGCTGCCCACCAGTGCAGCCTTGCAAATAGTGATTATCCTGTTTATCTGAGAATATTTATCTCTAGCACTCTATAGCTTAAGCCTTACCAGACCTAATTAGGGAATTATTTGGTACCAAGTGCATGAGAGATCCAAATCAAAACAAATAGCTCTAGATAACTTTTGTTACCATAGTAATTTTTTTCCTTTGTGTAGCTGAAAATCAATGCAAGTTTGTGTTATCTTACTCCTTTCATCATTCTTTTCAATTTTAAATCTTCATAAAATGACTTTGAATGTTGATTTCATGAGAAGTGATATGAGATGCAAAAATCTAGACTGATGTTTTGTGCTTGCAGTGGTAGATGGCTAAAAAGCTCCCGTGTGGTTTTCTGCTTTTTCAACCAAGGTATCTTACTGAAGGACAACCCCTTCAGAACCAGGCTCTTCACAAGAGTGTTTTCCAGGTGACAGAGGGTCATGTATTCTGTGATCAAACTTAATATTGGTTAAATAAGATGTCACCTGCTAGACTTGTTTATTCTAGTAAAGCAGATTTGCTAGTGACACCTGTGCATCTTAAAGGATTAAATGCAACAGTCTTTGTTTGCCCAGGCAGCTGATAGGTGGGTTCTGTCTCTAATAGGTTGCTAGAGACCAGAGGAAGACAGCAATTGGTAGGAGGATTTCTGAAAACAGCTTCTCTTCAGAGGACCTTGATGTTGGCCAAGGAGAGAAGAGTCACAGTGCATCAGGTCAGTAATCCCCCTGTTTGTTTGTTTGTTTTCCCCAGTTTATATAATAGAGAAATACTATATGCAATACAATTGAATTAAATTTTGCCTTTCATTAGTAGAAAGAAGTGTAACTATCTCCCATTTGCAAAGTCTATGCAAACATCACATTTAATTAACACAATCTTGCTGAGAGTGTTAAAGCATTGCTCCCTTAAGCAAAGGAGACTGAGGTACAGGAGATAATTAGCATTAATCAATAAAAGCAGTCATTCCTATGACTACTTCTAATAGTCAGTCTCATTTAGAAAATAAGTAGTGAATTGATGATGGGTCTTCCTTGTTTTAATTCTTGTCTCTCCTGCCATATCCTGATGCTTCCAAGGAGGAGTGAGGCTAAACTGAACTAATTTATAACATGTTTGTTGTTGAAATCCTCATCTTTAACACGTCATGTGGTAAATATTTTCATGGAGAAGGTGGAAGTGGCAAGTGAAACTCTTCCTTGTGTTCTGTGTCTTCTTTAGAAGACTAACAGCTGTGCCTCTACATCAATGATGTGAATTTCCACTTAGCTGCTGTAGCAGCTGCTGTTTGCTTCTGAGACCACTGACTGAAATCTGTGTCAGGTGAATGTGCTACTTCTGAAACTAGCTGGGTAGATTACAGGACTTAGAGCCTGTGACTGAAGGACTTCTGACACGCTGGTAAAGGGATGGGGTTTGTATTTTTCATGTATGCTGTTACTCTTTATTCATGTAATTCTTTTCATCTTGTAGATGGAAGTCCAGCACTCAGCCCAGATAAGGTAGAGACCAAGAAAAGCCTAGAGATGCCTCGGTTGACAGAAACTTCAATAAAGGATAGGCTGGCAAAGTATCAGGCAGCTGTGTCCAAGCAGGGCAGTTCCCAAGGCCTCGTTACCACGGTAAGTCTGTTTGCCTTGGGTAAAAGTGAATTTTAGCCCCAAACTGAGGCTGGAAAGAAGATGTTACAGAGACCAAGCTTTTTGAAGATAATGCCATCTTGTTTTGAAGAGACCTTTGTGCTCGTAGGACTCATTTCTAACGAAGAGTTGACTGTATTGCAGGGAGTAACGAGTATTTGCATCTTGCTGGAATGATCTTGAAAGTTTTCCAGGAAATTAATTGCTGGTGTCCTGATTGCAGTCCTTCTGAAACTTAACTGACGTTCTTTTTCTTTCTGCCTAGAGCTCTCTGCATGCTAGAAATAAACAAAAGCCTCACTTCTATAATGTACACTAGCTTTAAGCTAGGGGAAATAGTCTCCATCTAACTGAAATGATTTCTCAATTTTGTCTGTGGTGTAGATTTGATTCTGCAGCTCTTGGCAGGAAAATCTAGTAGCCTCCAAGGTATGAGAGCGGAAAGGCACTGCAGCCAGTGCAGCAAATGTTGTTATCTGCAAATTGCTGATTTGAGTCCTGTTTCTCACTTCTATTCAGTTTGCCAGATTATTTCTTCCAGTCTGTGGCTCAGCGTAGCAGTCGATTCAATAAGATGTGTCCTGACAGCAAGAGATTTACCATGGATTTTCTTTTCTCTTGAGGCTGTCGTTTGCAATTCTTAGTGCTATCAGTTTGAGTGTCACTGCAGCCTCTAGCTCTTAGGAAGCCCCATTTAGTAGAATTTCTTTTGGTTTGGCCTGGCATGTCAGTAAGGGCAGCAGGTAAGGTGCTGATGAGGTCAGTGTTTGCAATACTTAGAATAGAAGCTGTAAGTCTTGGTTATTTTCCTTCTTTGCTGCCAAAGGAACTAAGTTCTTTTGATATGGCAGTGTGGTATTTGTACTTCCCTTTTCTGAAAACGTGTCACATCTATGCTGCAAAAGAGAGACATAATCTCTCCTGGGATCAGCTATTTTGTGGGCATTGTTGTGTAATTAGGTCTGGATTAAAACTGGTGGATGTTTTTGCAGCGGGTTAGAGGAATGGTGAGAAGCAATTCTTTTGATAGCATCACAGGTGACACAGAAAGGGGAGGGAGAGATGAAGAACAGCATATTTAGAGATCTGCACTTAATTACATACTTGTTAGATTCGATTGGCTTACAGAATCCAGTGAGCTGCTAGTGCTGGCATTTGGATATCTGTCTTCCATGTTACAAAGGGGATGTCTTGTGAATGGCATGAGTCTTTCCCCAATTATCTTGAATCCTGCGGCAATGGAACACGAGGTTTTGCTGGATTATTATTAAAGTGTGAAAGCTTCTTTTGTGTACATCTTAAGACAGTTTGTAAAGAATAGAAATCTTGGTAAATAACAGTTGTTTTTATCCCCCTTTTTTTACTAGCATGGAAACAAGCAGGATTTGCTTTTATGTTATATTTATCAATTAATCAGTGCTTTATATGGTGCTTATCTTGAAAAGTTAACATGTCTGGAAAGTGAAGATGTGGAGTGAGCAGGAGAAAAATGGAAGAGTTGATCTTAAAGGAAATCTGCAGTCAGAGAAAAGGGCTGTCATTATCTTCACAGAATAAAATTCTGCAGCCCATCTCTTTTCCTTGTTAAAATCCATCACCTTGCAAATGTGTCTTGATTTTTTTTTAAGCTCTTGCACTTAGTTATTGCTGTATGTGCTAGGAAAACAGTTTACAAAACAAAAAAAGCAAGTACTTTCCTAGGAGAAAAGAGCCTGTCAACTTTCAAGTGCTTTATTCTATAGAATGAGATTCAAGCCAGTGAAAATGAAATCAAGAATTACAAATCTGAGCAGAAGGAGAATATGCCACCAAGTTTTGAGGACTGCATTTCCTATCAGGATGGGGAGAAGGTAAGATGCTCATGCTGGTGAAGATCAAGGACTTCACTGTAAGTGGAACAAATTGCTGAGTTTCAGCTGAGATGTTTGTTCCATGCTATTTAGAAACTGAATCTAAGCAGGTGTCTATATACCTGCAGAATTCCTTATTTTATTTTTTTTAATCTAGTATCTGTATCTACATTATAAGCTAGCAGATCTCATTTGAAGACTTCTGAAATTGTAAAGAACATCTAGAGACAAGTCTTAAAGTTTTCCTGCAGATTTCCCATCTTCTCAGTAATGACCTGAGTTAGTATGGCAGAACCCTTGGTTGTCATACTTATTTTTTAGTGGCTTCAGCAGCTGATGAGAACTGAAACCTCTGATTTGGGGTTGGTTTTGTTTGACTTTACTGTTAATATTTGATTATGGTGAAGTCACCTAAACTTTTGTGTCGTACTCCCTAACAAGTAGGTTTTGTTTTTTTTTTTTAATATAACTTAAAGGATGAAAAGCTCTGTGTGATGCAATGCATGTAAAGGAGACTTTGTCACCATTTCTTCTTTAGCAGCTACATTTTGGTTAAGGTAGCAGAGAGTGCCAGTCTGGGTTTGTTCCCATTTTTGAGCTTCAGCTGTAAATTGAGGCTAAATTACTCTCTGAATACAGAGATAATAAAGCACGCTCAACCATTTGCGTACTAAACTGGGATAGCAGACGGGATAAAAGTAGCTGAATAATAATTGGGGTACTGTGTATTCAAACCATTCTGAACACGTGGCAGCCTAATGCCAGGAGGGCTTTTAAAGCTTTCCAGCCTTCCTTGGGCCAGGAGCCAAATTGTTGCTTTCAGCTGTTCGTTACTGACAGCTGAGCAGCTCTGTGTTTAACTGGTTGAGGCTGCTTCTGCTAAAAGGTGAGTTAATTAAAAGAACACCTGTGAAATCAGAATACTTTTCTGCTGTTGTATGGAAGATTTGAATAAAAGTGATTGTACTCAGCTGGAATGGCTAAATTACTTGTGGAGGAGTCCAGGTGTAATAAGGAACCTGAAGAGAGCATTGTTTGGGAATCAGGATTGTCCATTTGAAATGGCATGATGAAATTTGGAAATAAGCCTAATTAAAACTACTGGTATGAATGTCAGCAGTAGGAATCTTCAGGCAAAAAGAGAGCAAAAGAAACCCGTTAACTTTCTCTGCCATTTTTTACATTAAATCCATGACAGATTTAGGAATCAGATAGGTGTGACTCTAACACCCGCAGAACCTGCTGATGCCCTTCCCAGTACACCAGTGTTTGTTACTTTGTCAGTAGAACAACGCGTGTTAATTTATGTAACTTGCCTCTTTTGTTACCTCCTTAATTTGCAAATGTCAGCTGCCTGCAATGGACCATTCAGTCATTAAAGTGAATTAATGATGACCTGCCATTAATCTTGCTATAGCAGTTTAGTTTCTCAGTGTAGCTACTTAGAGCTATTTGGTAGCAATAGTACCAAATTTAACAACTCTACATCAAGTGCTTTATCTATAATGATTTATAACCACCTCTTAGAAAAACTGTGGAAGTTCATGGATTTTTTTGTTGTTATTAGAGTTTTCTTTTGTTTTGGAAAGCACCGTCTTTGCTGAATGCTTACGTATCATGGATTTGTCAGATGTTGGAGGGAGCCATGAGATTTCCAGTAAACATGTATTGCTTGGTGGCCAAGGATTTTCTCAGTAAGAACTAAGAAGTGCATCAACAAAACCAGAGAGGCTTTCTAATGACTGAGAGATAAGGACATACAGGCTGCAGGTGTTTGGGGGGGGGAAAACAAAAATAGTGTTTGTGTGAACACTGCAGCAGATGATCTGAATGTTGCAGAGCTGTAATTGTGAGAATATCTGCCTTGTGGCAAGCACTGAACGTTCTTGACAGTCAGCTGGACTCTGTCTTGGGCATTACAAAACAAAAAAGTAGCTTTGTGTGTCCGTTAGTCTGGCCAGTCTCTTCCTGTGTGAGTGCTAATGCTGTCACTGTTACTTGGGCCATGATTCTCAGACTTCTGAAGACTGTGGGTGCTCATTGCCCAACGTTCTCTTGCAGGTTTCTGTAGGTGAGAACAGCCTATCTTTCCACTCCAGCCTTTCAGAGGATGGCAATGGTAAGCACTCATTTTTTCTGCCTCAGCGAGAGTAGGATGTGTGAATGAGGACAAGTGCTCCCCCTTACCCATCAGTTGTTGGTAGGATGCTTAGGACCGCTCCTGTCAAACGATAAATTTGACCTAATAAACACTTTTCTCACACCAGAAGTCTGTCCTGTGCAAGGCTGAATGTACCTGCTAATGCAGCACAACTACCAGATACCTTTGGCATTGACCAGAGGTAGACAATTCCCGTTCTGTTAAGTCCTTCTCGTGCTGCGTTAGATTTACACCTGAATTCAGGGCCAGGTGAGAGCACTTTGCAGAAATGACAGCACAGTTAGGTGTTGGATCTCTGTGTGTAAGTTCCTGTAATGTATCAACTTGATTATTCTGACACATGAGTAGACTGATCACGTATAAATGTATTTGCTTTATCTAGATCAAAAAGTTTAGTAGCAACAAACATTTCAGCCCCTAGCTGGTAGGATTGCTATTTGGCCTTATCAGCATAAACTTTCCATGGTTTTCATGTTACTCTATTGATCTTTTCTTCCTCTTTTCCCCTCCCTTAGTTGGACAAAACCTGGAGAGTGAGACAGAAATTCAGAAACCTGTCAGCACAAAACAGCAAAACTTTGGTTCCAAATCGCTTGGCCAGACGGATGCATCTCTGCCAAAAACAGTGAAGGTAAAGGAGCTATTTATTCTCAAACACTGGCAACAGTTAGAAACAACTTTCTTCTCTTTTTAATAGTGAAAAGCCTTCATTCAACCAATCTGTCAGCAAAGTAACTGTATTAATCTCTGATCTGACTGTGAGGGAGCTTCAGTGCTGAATGGAGAAGCATCTCAAAACTTTCCAGATATGAAGCTTGAGCTGTGTACTGCTTGCTGCTGTTGCAGTGGTTTGCCCTGTGCAGAGGCAGCCTGTTCCTGTTCAATGGGGAAAAAGGGGTTTGAGCAGGGATGCAGATCCTGCCAGGGTTTGTCTATGCCTCCTATGAAGTCAGAGCTCCTAGATGTTGGCACTGAGGTCCTGAACCTGAGAGCCTTCTGTAGGCCAGGACCTGCCTCTCCATGCTTCTCTTCCAGCTGTTCCCAAAGCAACAGCAGTTGGTAGAAATTTAATATCAGAGGTGAATGGTGAGTGACTCCACAAAGAATGAAGTGTGGCATTCTCATTAACAAATCTCCAATGTTAGATTTCCTTTAGCAAGGGCTCTAAAGCAGATGGAGCACTTCTTGGGTAGGAATGTATTTGCTAATCTTATTAGCCATGCAGACAGCAGTTCTGAACGTTTTGATCACACTGCACTTGTCACATGTGCTGTCTGGAGTTAGGATGCCTATTCCCTGGGCTGCCACAGGCTTCCCGGCTCACTCCTGAGGAAACAAGTGTGCTTTTGTTGTTTTCCCCATCTTGGAGAGGAACAGCACTGATCTAAGCAAGACCAGTGAGATGTGGATTCTTAGTGTTCAGAGCTATAAATGCTAGCGTAAGAAATTAGAGCTGCCTGTAATGTTTTTGTAATCTGTCTGTGAAAGCATACAAGGTAATGCAAGCTATGTATTTTGGTCCTCTGCAATCTCTTCCTATTATAACCATTTTAGTCCTCTACCTTGTTACTGCTTTTGATGCTGCACTGCTCAGATAGAAACCTAGATGCTGTTTATTCACTTAAGGTTCCTATTTGTCTTTTCCAGCTTCTGTTTCCTGTTCTTGGTTCCTAATCTCTACTCCTGCCTTCTGCTTCCCTCCTAATGTGAGCTCAACTCTCAGCTTTCTCTCAAGTTCTTTACTTATTGGGCCTCACCTTCCTCCTGTAGCTCCTATTTGTAGTATGCCTGGAAAAGAATTTCTTTCTCTTCACACCCCAAAACACCTCACCATCAGACACAGGGCTCATTGTTATACAAGTAAGTTCCTCTTCTTAGATGAGGATGCACATTGCAGAAGCACATGCCAGCACTCTAATGTAATGTTGCAAAACTGAGCTCTTGGGGTCACTTTTTGATGGGCAAGTAAATTGTTGCTGCCTTGCTTCCTGTGGCAAAAGAGGATGGTCAGAGTTTTATCTGAATTGGTGAACTCTCATTTTCTGAGATTTCATTTAGCAACACGAGATTCAGAGTTCATAGGCAGTTTTGGCAGCACATAGGGATTGTGGGTCTTTTCAAAACCAACTCCGAATTTTTGTTGGTCTAGTTGTCGTTGTAATTACAGCTGTAATCTACTGTAGCTTAAAGCAATGCCTTAAAAAGCTGAAATACCTATTGAACTGGAATTAAATTGGCAGCAAACTTTATGGCTGTGACAAACGGACTTCAGCTGGCTCTGTCTTCAGCAATCTGTCCCTTGCATATTGTAACTTTCATTGCCTAACCATTGTTTCTTGTCTGTTATAAATGAATTGCTGTAATTATGTTTTCCTGCAGTCTTCCTGTTTTTTTTTCTTTAGCCACAATATTTTTCCTTGGAGCTTTTCAATAAGTTTGTAGCAGGTAATTCTGTGTCCAAAAAAAAATTTTAAATGCTGTACTATCAATGTTCTATGCAAGCCCATGGGTACGGAGCTCAGGCACTCCTATGCTGCTGCTGAAGTAGTTGCTGTCAGTGAGCAGCCTGAGAATGCCCATTTCTCACCTGCAATTTATTTTTTTTTCTTGGAGGTATCTTTCCTACTCGCCAACTGTAACAGATTCCGAGAAGCGAATGGCACCAAATGACCTTTTTCGTGGACAATGTGCTTGCTTCCTTGATGCTTTCAGAAAACAAAGTCTGAAACTGTTCCCATATAGCAGGGCAGCGATGCTTGACTCCTTAGTGTTTAAGTTTACCCTTGCACTAAATTCTCAGGAAATTCTCTTGGTAACTACATAAACAGTTTTAGCTTTTTAACCTCAAAGCCCTGCTCAGCTTTAAGTCTTGAGCAAGTTTGAGGGCTGTTTGTCCTGAAACCCGACTACAGTTTTTTTTGCTGTAGAACTGGAATTGCTTACAAATGAAGTCAGAAGCATTTCCTGCTGCCCACATCTGCACTGAGGCTATTTTCTCCTCTTTAAAAGAGTAGAGCATTTAGCAAAAATGGACTTCAAACTGCTGAGGGCGGTCTGCACTGTTCCTCTTCTCTCCCCAGCCTCAACCTCTTATGTTGAGGTTTTCAGATCTTTTTCTATGTGACTTTCTTTATTTTGGGAAGTCTTGTAATGACTGTATCTACTTAAATATTTCATTGTTTTCCCATAAGGAAAAAAATGAGATTGCAGAAATGTATTAGATTTCTGGGAACTGTCAAAGTTACAGCTGGGTTCTAGCGTTTCCATTGTTCCTTCTCAGCTTGTGATGCCCAGCTCACTGGGGCACAACCTTGGCTGTCAAACCACGCCGATCCCTGTAGGCTTGCTGTAGCTTCTTCCTTGCTCGCTGCCCACCAGAACCCGCTCTATCTGAATTAGCATTGAGGTTGCAGAAATCCTGCCGTTCTTCTGACAACTGTGAAAGCTGTGTGTGAATCCAAGCCAAGTCTCCTAGCAGTTGATTCATTTTCCAGCTAACGAACTTTCTCTTCTTCCCATAGAAGTTTCAGTTGCCAGCAAAGGAAACCTGTGTTGGGTGTCAGAAGACAGTGTACCCAATGGAAAGGCTCCTTGCCAACCAGCAGGTGTTCCACATCAGCTGTTTCCGCTGTTCCTATTGCAACAGTAAACTCAGGTAAACACACTGCTCCATTTGGCTGCCTTCGAGGAAGTGTGGCTTTCCTATTCTCAGAAGCTGAGTAAGATGCTGTCCAGGCTTAGCAGAAGTGAAATCAACTATAATCCAGTGAATTGAATAGAGCATGGTAATGCAGTCCTAGCTCTGCCAGTTGCCTTTGCACTTATTGCGGTGTATTTTGTAACTTGTAATGTCACTTTATGACAGAAAAATGTGGTGTCCACCTCCTGATACTACAGAAGAGGGTCATGCAAGCACATTAAAACTGCAAACTTGTCTTCTCTAAACCTATTGGAAGGAATTTAATTTTTTCAGCAACGTAACTAAAATATACCCTTGTCTCAGCAGCTAAGAAACAGAATGCTAACGTCTGATTTTGTATCTCTCTGTACAGTCTTGGGACATATGCATCTCTGCGTGGGAATATTTACTGCAAGCCTCACTTCAATCAGCTCTTCAAAGCTAAAGGTAATTATGATGAAGGCTTTGGACACAAACAGCATAAGGAATTATGGTCAAGCAAAACAGAATGTGAGGAGTCCCTGGAGAAAACTCTCCATGGTGTAAATGCAACTGAGAGTCCTCAAAACCCAGGAGTAGAGGACGCCCCAATTGCAAAAGTAGGAGTTCTGGCAGCAACTATGGAAGCAAAAGCTTCAGCTTTGCCTGAAAGAGAAGAGAAACCAGCAGAAACAAAAAAGCTTAGGATTGCCTGGCCGCCTCCGTCTGACCAGAGTACTCAAGGAAGCACTTTGGATGAGGGCATCAAAGTATTAAAACCCAAATGGCCCCCAGAAGAAGAGAGTACAAGGCTAGATGTATTGGAGGATGTGGATCTGGATCTCAAAAAGTTAAGAAGATCTTCCTCGCTGAAGGAGAGAAGTCGTCCCTTTACGGTAGCAGCCTCGTTTAGAACGGTATCTGTGAAAGGCCATAAAACAGACAATTCACCCTCTCCTTCTAAGGCAGAGAGAGACATATTGAAAAGAAGTGAGGAACTGGAGAGAGAGGTTGTGGTAGACAAAAAGCAAAAGGAAAAGATTGAGAATAGGAACATGCAGAATGCTGAGGAGAAAAATGTAGAGGAAGAGCGGGAATTGCCTGGTATCAAAACAGCAGAGCACAACTTTGTAGAAAATGGCCAGGAGAATGCAGAGACAGATGAGGAAGAACATGCTGTGGAAGAGCAGCGAACCTCAAATGAAGAATTCCTTGAACCAAATTCTCCGAAACATTCCAGCTTATCCAATGTAACTGCAAAGGAATCTTCTCCTGAGCAGAATCGCAAATCCCAAGATGTTGGTTTCTGGGAGGGTGAAGATATGGAAGATCTATCTGTGGAAGAACAGATCAAAAGGAACCGTTACTATGAAGATGATGATGAAGAATAAATAGGCCTTTTATTATAAAACTTGCTTCAAGGTGCTGGGCCTTTTTTAATTGGTGTTTTTAGCTTTAACAAACAGCTGCCCTGTATGAAAGCGATGCTATACTGCACATCAAAGTTAAGGGAATCATATATACAAATTATCTCAGCCAGAAAAGTACTGTGGAAGCCTGAAGGAATGTCTCAGTGCATGGAGATGAGTATCTGTGGTTGTGGGATGCCTTTGACAGGTAACCTCTGACCACGGGATGAGAACAGAGCTCTTCTGAACTCCTATTGTCTTACCCTTTTGGAACTCTAGGACCTGTTCACTAACCTGTACTCTGTGCTGGTATGGAACAGGCTTTCTGTAATACACTACTTTTACCACTACAAAATGCTACTGCAGTGCTTAGGGACCAGTTTCAAAGGGACTTTCTGACCTGCTTTAAAAATGGTAACTAAATGCACTTTAATACATGTTAAGGGCACAGTTTTTTTTTAATTATTATAATAAAAACATTTTTTGGCCTTGGAGTCCAACAACTAAAGCATCTTAGACTGAGCAGAACGTAACTTTCAAAACTGCCTATGATCAATTGAAGATGAATACTCCATTTTTCTCTGTGCAACTGGAATAGTGTGCCCACTGCTGGAACAAATGTATTTTAGTGCTTATCCAAATGCTGTGCTGACAGAACTCCTTGATGGCAAGTCAACATTTTTTTGCAGGAGCCTGCAGGGCATTACTTTTGCATTTTTGTATGCATTTTGAATGGTTTTTTGTTTACTTAGAGTTCATTATAATTCATTTAAAACTGCACATAACATTTTTAGGGCCTTTCGACAATTTTGAAATCCTATTTGTATCGAGCTGCCATAATTTTTTTTTCATTGTGGCTGCGAAATTCTGCTGCATTGCAAATCTTTGGAATAAAACCATATGAACCAGAAACTTTCTGATTGCTAGCATTGAAGCTTAGTACATTTTAAAACTTGACTGCATTTATTTTACAAATAATGGAATCTGAATGGTGGAAGGAAGATATCCCTTTATATTAGCTTTTATTTGTACTGTAGTTACATGAGAATTAACTCTTAACTATATTTGAGGTGTAAAATATCCTGCTTTCTTAACAGTCCTGCTAACTTCAATAAAGTTTGGTCATTTACATTAAAAAAAAAATAGGTCTGAAGACTGCATTCATGCTCGTTTCACAAAGAAGCACCATTTTAAAAGAAGATGGGAAATGATGGGTGAAATCCCGGGGTTTACTTGCAGCTGGAGGCCATGCAGTGACTTTTGGTGCCACTAGGTGACGCTGTGGGTCCACTTTTTGTGGTCGTCACAAGCAGACTGCAAGGCTGAGGGCTTAGAAAAGGATGGGCAAAATTAAGGAAGGACACGCAGGTATCTCACGCTCCCGTTTCTGGCTTCAGCTGCTTCTCAGGCAGCTGAGGACAAGCCAGAGTTGGTTTAGTTTAATTTTTTCTTTCTTACAGCTGCCATGTATTGCAGTTGTCTTCACTCAAACCTGGAGTAGTTTTGGTTCGAGGTTTGGGGGTAGTGAAAATGCAGTGAGTGCTCTGCAGCAGCAAACAAATGTGCTCCTTTGTGGCACAGAGAAGGGAACAGCCTGCTATGGGGCTAGTATGCATTAGCAGCTGTGTGGCGTGGCATGTACATCTTATTTTTAAGGGAGAACCAAGCCCTGAACAGGTAGAGGGAGATCTCAAAGCTAGGGAAGCTGATGTACAAGTGCATCTTTTCTTTAGCCTCCAAATCCTTACCTTTTCTTAACAACATCTACTTGCTCTTAAATTCAAATCACCAAGCAACTTTGGCTGGAAGCTATTGGTCATGGATATGGGATGTATTGGATGTTCCAACTCCTTGTTTATCAGGAGATGCAGCTGCGCTTTACAGTGCATCCCCACTTAAGTGATAGTAAAGCAGCACGGCTGCTGTTCACTGAGATTTGTTCTGGTTAAATCTCAGCCACCTGCGAGTCCTTGAGACACAAGGATTCCGACCGTTCAGTGGACGTTTTCACAGGGAAATTAGTGCTGAACTTGCTCCACTGAAAAAAGTGCAGATATTACGAACCGCCACCTCCTTGGACCCATTGGTTACTGTAGTAGTTGAGTGCTCAGTGGGCCGTTTAATTTACTCTCAGCTGGATGGATGCCAGAAGGGCTATTATGGGACAGATGGATCTCTGCTACCACGCACAGGGAAGCTGGTGCTGAGTACCTTTATGGAGAGCTTTAGAACATAATTACGGAGCAGAATACAGCCTTTGTTCCTTGGTAACCCTCAGTCCCGAGCCCATCACGTTGAAATAATTTTCTGAAAGCTTTGAAAGCTACTGGGATCGTTTTCAACTTTTTCGATGTGTGAACCTCTCTGTTCTGCACTTAAATGCTAAACCACGTCTGCATTAATAAAATGAACCCTTGTTGTCTCACTATGAACTCTCATGGGAGAGCTGAACGGCTGCCCTGTGGCAGTGAGGCTGAAGGCCGCTTCTCGAGGGCTCATAAGACAATCTTGAGACTTTTTAAAGCAGAACAATCAGCCTTTTTTTTTTTTTTTGTAGGAACGCCCCGGCAGCGGGCGGTTCCCGCCCATTCTCCTCAGTGAGGGCTGCGGGCAGAGCGAGTCGCGCGGGCTGCGCTCTGCGCATGCTCCGAGTTAACGGTCCGCGAATGGGGCGTGGCCAAGGCGGCCCCGCCCCGCAGCGCCGCCTGCGCATGCGCTCTGAGTGGCGGGCGGAAGCGGGCGGGCTGAGGCGCGGAGCTCCGCCCGCTGTCGGTGGCCGCCGCCGGGGCGGGAGGGGGGACGAGGCGGAGGGAGGCGGCGGAAAATGGCGGCAGCCGCGGTAGCGGCGATGCGGGCCTGGTTCTGGAACGAGCGTTTCTGGCTGCCTCACAACGTGACGTGGGCCGACCTGGCCGGCGAGCCGGACGGCGGGCTGCAGTACCCGCGGGCGAGCCACGTCCTCTCCGCCTTCCCGCTGGCGCTCGGTATCTTCGCCGTGCGGCTGTTGTTCGAGAGGTGAGCGCAGGGCCGGAGCCCTCCCGGAGCCCCGCGGCCCTCGGGCGGCGGCCGCTGCCCCCTCCGCGCTGTGGTGCGGTGCGAGCCCGCCGGGGTCTCTTAGCAACGTGCGGCGGAGCGGGGCGGGCTGCGCGGTGCTGGGCCCGGCTCGGTTCGGTGCCCCTTCGGTTCGGCTCGGTTCCGCTCGGCCCGGCTCGGTTCGGAGTCCCGTTCTCCCCTCAGGTCCCGTGTAGGCCTCAGGCCTCCGCCCGGCGCTCCTTTCATCTCTTGCGCGGGGAGGAGCGGCGTTGGGGCCCGAGGGCTGCGTGTGTCACGGCGGGGGAATCCCGCACGGCCCTCCCGGCCGTTCTGTACGGCCCTCCTGTGCCTTTCGGGGGCCTCAGCGCGCCTCTCTGTGGCCTCGGGGCTCCCCTGTGCCGTGCTGTGGGCCCTGACAGCCCCCTGCGTGCTGAGGGGTCACAGCATGGTGTCAGGAGCACCCCCCTCTATTTCCCGTTGCCTGGAAGCCAGCCCTGTGCGTGTGACTGAAGGTGTTGGGCTGCTCTCTGCCTGTGATGCGCTCTCCCTGACAGTTCCTGGCTGAGGAATTCGGGCCTGATCTGCTCACTGTTGTGTTGCCCAATGCTCTGTGGGTCCCCGCAGTGCCGGAGGTGCGGTTGGATGCTGTCTGCCCACGGACAGGTGTGGTGCAGCAATTCTCACTCGGTTCAACATCCATACCTGTGTGTTACCTTCCCCCTGGGGCAGCACTTTTTGCTCTTTGCGATGGATATCTCTTGCAGCCACTCGTGGAGTAGGCTGTGTGGCTGACAGTGATGCTAATTAAGAAAGTGGCTTGGTTAAAGAGAACGCTTAGGTGTTAGAAGCCAATTAAGACACCTCAGGTACCTATTTAAATAGTTCATTAAAGGCTGAGTCAGTTTTACATTTCTGGATGTAATGAGTGGATGTGTTTCTCTGTGGAAAGCATTTAAGTGGCCAGGGACTGAGTTGGTTTCATTTTTCAGGTTTTCTATAGGAAGTGCACTTTTTTTTTTTTTTTGAGCTTTCAGAGCTTAAACAAAAAAAGGAGACTTGAGCAGAGCAAAAAGAGAGAACTGCAAAGAAAAATGTGGGTAGGAGAGAAATGGGAGCATCTTTTTTTTTCCCCTATCAATCTTATCTCTTTCCCAGTTCCTCAGAATGGTGCTTTCAGCTCAGACAGTGCGGAGGACCCGGGAACACAGACACGTGGCAGAGCCAAAGCCCACCCCTGACATCCATGGCTACCAGCAGATGAGGAAAGGGATCTGGGAGGCAGAGCTGCCCCTGGCTGTTATGGGGGGCCTAGGGGAAGTCTCCTGGCTGCCCCAGTCCTGGTTGGTTCAGGTAGTTTGGGGGAGGAAATACAAAAGACTGTTTTCTCTGGTGAGGCAGACAGAGAGGTACAGTGCAACCTGCTGCACCTAATAAGACATCATCCTGCTAGAGGCTACTTTGTCTTCATAACGCTGTGCTTATTAAATTTCTTTTGCTGTGTTAATTCAGGGAAGATTCAGGTGAGGAATTAAATGTTATTCCTCTAGCAGTAGAACCTGGAAACTGTGGCCTGGTTCCTGTATGGGTTGCTTCCTTTTCTTTAACAGTGCTTCATTGGTGGTATCCTGAAGTGAAAGCAGATTGTGAGAGCGAAATCCAGGGCTGTTTCTGGGATGTTTGTTTCAAAAAACCGTATGTTTCAAGAAATGTTCTCCTCTTTCTCCTGCCACCTTGAATGTGTCATGATGGTTCAGATTTGTCTAATAACATCCCCTTGTGTGCATACTCCAGCTAAGGCCTTGGGGATGATTAAGTCTTCCTTGATACACAAGTAGCAATCAGATTCAATGACTCAGAACTCGAATTCTTCTCTCCTGCTGCTCTTATTTTTCTTTTTTCCTTCATTTCTCTCTGTCCTCTGTAGGAGGTCTTCAGTGTGAGGAAGTGCTTTCGTTACGCTGACATAACGTTTCTGTGGGTAATGCTCCTGTAAATCAGCCTTTGCATCACGGTGTTGGTGAAATACTCATTGGGCTGAGTAAGTGTGGGAATTGTGTGATGAAGAACTGAGCTTGCAGAGCAGAGAAAGGCCCTGGCTGAGCAGGAAATGGGTTTTGGGGCAGGCAGGAGAAAGGTGGACTTCTGCTAACAGATGTGTCAAGTTAGAGCGTTATTTCTTTTTTTTCCCCCACTGTTCTTCTTGCTGTTGTTTCACCCTACGCATCTCATCCCACTGCAGGCACAGGTACTGGGGAAGACCTGGAGTCTGTTACTTGTACAAGGTGATTGTAATTACACTGGAACTCCTTTTTGCTTACAGTCACTCTGTCTCTTAGGAAGGATCCGTGGTTTGTGCTAAGTCTGGTGCAGAAAGAAAAGAAAAAGAGGGTTTTAGATGTTATTTTGTCAAATCTATCTGGGAATTAGGGGCAGTTCTGGAGTGAGGTGAGCACTGAAACTGAGAGATCGTGAAGAGATGAACTCTCACTTCATGTATGTTGACTTCAGAATGTGCTTACTCTGTAAATCTTGAGCTTAGGGAATTGTTCTTCTTTTCAGAGCTGTAGGAGGGAGTTAGCAGAGAACCTGAACCTTCCAGAATGGAGGGTTCATGAGGTACAATGTGACTGGAAAGTGCTTGTTAGATGCTAGTCTCTGTTCTTGAAAACTGGCACTGGTTTTTCAAAGTCTTAATAACTGGGGTGAAAATGTAGCTGAGTAGGTGTGACTTAGGCCAATAAACAAATATGGGTTCACAAAACAGCAATAAAAGTATTTACACGATGATAACTCCTTTCTGGGAGGGCGCGGCACAATCTCGACCTTGGGAATAGCTCCTGCAGCAGATTTGTGTGGCATCATAAAATAATTAGGTAGGAAGGGACCTCTGGGTCACCTTGTCCAATCGCTTCCTTAAAGCAAGACCGACCTTGGAATCAGCTTGAATTGCTTGTGGTGCTGTCCAGTTGTGAACATCCCCAAGAATGGGGATTCTGGAGGAAGAGGGGATTCTACAATTAGGGTGGCATTTTCATGGTGGTCAGTGGGACCCTGGGGTGTGCTGCAGAGAGCGTGGCCAGCAGGGCAACGGAGATTCCATTCCCCTCTGCTCTGCCCTAGGGAGATTCCACCTGGAGCACTGGGCCCAGTGCTGGGCTCTCCAGCTCCAGGCAGCTGGGAACTGCTGGGAGAGCCCTATGGAGTGTGCAGAGCTGTCGGAGAGGTGGGAGAGTTCTTTGGAGAGATCTAAACTCACCTGGACACTTTCCTGTGCAAACTGCTATGGGGAAAGTGCTTTGGGAGGGCTTTTGGGCCCTGCAGGAGGCTGGCTGTGGGCTGGAATTTGCCCCCTGCTGCATGAAGCCATTGCTGGGTGAGAGAAGCAGTGTTGCCATGTTGGGCTGCACTTCCTTAACAGTATAGAGATCCTATTTCTGTGGCTCTACTCCATAACTGTGACTTTTCCTCTTTGCTTACATTGATATCTGCTTGCCTCCATGCACCAAGAAATGTTTGTGTGTTCTTTTGTTTTGCTCTTTGATCACCTGCATGCTTGGCTGAGTCCTGTGCACTATCTGTAGCCCTACCTTGCTCTTTAATTTTTTTTCCTTTCCTGACTTCTGCACACATCTGTATTTTGCCAGTGGAGGAAGCTCATAGTCTGGAGCAATTTTGTGCAAATCTTCATTGTGTTTGTGTTGTAATCAGTGGGTCCTGAAGTGAATTATTTCTGCTTATTTCTCTATCTTTTTTTTTTTTTTTGAGGCAATGCTGTTTTTTCTTTCCTTGATGCTTCAGGTTTTGAATTCCCAAATAATGCCAGTTTTATGGATCGTAGGTGCTTCCTTAACCTTTTCCTCTCCTCTTTACCTACTTTTAAACAAAAGCAGCTCTTTGTGGAGCTGTAGGCACTGTGTTCCAGAAAATGAAGCAGAACTGTTTGACATCCGGTGAGCGCATGTGAGCTGCTCTGCTGCTGTTATGGTGCATCCTGGAGGAAAGAGGAGCAAAGAGATGGGCACTTATAACATCATTAACATCACTTCTGGCTGGTGGTCCAGATGGTAGAGGAAGCAGTGAGCCATCAAAGCAGGGAAGAGCCAAGCTGAAAGGAAATCACCCTTTCCTTTTTTCTTTTTTTTTTTAGTTCTTTAGCTGTGGATGTTGAAGCAAGCAGGACGTGTGAGAAACAGGGCAGGAACCCAGCACTATGGCTGCTATTGCTTGGGCGTTATTTCCTAAAAGCAGCAGAGATCATTTAGGATTATTTGTGAGCTGATCCATAATTTCTCAAGGGGAAAACCCTACAACCTGTGTCTGTTCTGCAGTGTACTTGTAGATACTTGTAACAGAAGCACTGATGATCTCCCAAGCATGGCTGCAGCTGGAATGCTTATAATAATGATTCTGTTGAATTTGAATCTCATCTTTTAAACACAAAGGGAAATGGCAGCAAATGTGATGGTTGGAAAAAGCAGCATTTTCTGCTTAATCACACTCTGAGTCTTCTAAATGGAATACATATGTGTAATGAAGTTGCCTCTGGAACACTCTGTGTTTTGAAGCAAAGTAGATTTAATGATGCAAGTGTTGGGTCCTTTTCAAAATCGTTTTTGAGAAACAGGTTTTTGCATGCTCTCAAATTAATTGATTTTTTTTTTTTTTAATTTGCTGTCCTTGAAAGCGGTTGCTCACCAACAGGAGAGAACGCAATTCAGGCATTCAGTAATGTGTGTGTTTTGTCTCTTGGCCAGTTTGACGCAAAGGTGCAGCAAAACACAATTGGTTTTGAATGCGCATGTATTTGTGTCAGTTGCAAAACCAGGTTTGTTTTCAGAGTGTCTGTGCCGTAAAATTCACCAAGTGCTCAGTCATCCTCAGTCAGCTTTTGGAGAACGTGCTGCATGCAGTGTGAGATGCTGAGGTGTGGGTCTCAACCTGACTCAGGATGTCTTCCCTACCTTGCCTAGGGAAGCAAGCCACTTACGCTTCTTCCTCTTAGGGGAAAATAAATCTGTGTTTGTGTCTTTTGTGAACTGTGTGACTCGAACTTCCTTTTTTTCTGAGCTATGTGACGCCAAGAAGAGTTCTGGAAATAAGGTGCTTGATCTGTGGTGCTGCAGGGGCTCTAGCAGCCCTTTGCAGAGTGCTCATGTCAGTGATTATTTATTATTTATTTTTGAATGATGCAAGTCACGTGGGGAAATGTGTCCTGATCCTGCAAGGCCGGGGCATTTGACCTGGAGTTTTCACCTTAAATGTGTTACAATATGTGCTCCCTGCAGTTACCAG
Organism: Chrysolophus pictus; assembly: GCA_037305975.1. NCBI lineage: Eukaryota > Metazoa > Chordata > Aves > Galliformes > Phasianidae > Chrysolophus > Chrysolophus pictus. The sequence goes on from CM074608.1 coordinate 865,675, forward strand.
TTGGGTTAACTAAAGGTACATGTTCCTTGGAGCAATGCAAGTGAAGATCTTCAGAAGCGTTTTGGAGAGGTTTTGTAGTCTGTGAGAGGCTGGAGCTGTGACTTGGGCAAGAAAAACGTGCCTCGTTTTAATCCATCTCTTTGTGTTTCAGGTTTATTGCCAAGCCATGTGCCATAAACCTCGGCATACAAGACAGTGGAGCTCACAGAGCGCAGCCCAATGCGATTTTAGAGAAAGTGTTTACATCTATTACTAAGGTGAGTTGCACTGCTAGGAACAGAGACCTGCAAAGGTGAGGATGTGGGTTTCTATCTCCCACTTCTTTGGTTTAAGAAATGTATTCCATCCACAGTGCATTCATCCATGTGTTCTTTATTTTCCATTGCCTCTGACATGTCTGTCTTGTAGGAAAGTAAATTCGCTTTATGGCTGATCTGTGCTTTTGCACACAGAAGAATCTTTTTTGAATCAAAATTGTCCTCTTTTAAAAAAAGAGTTTTCTTCCTTTAGTTCCCTGCTTTTGTCCCAGCTGTTACTGCTGTAATGGGCAGTAATTGTTGGTTTACAAAAAAATTGCCTGGCATCTTTCACTTCCTATTGGAAAAGCTCTGCTCTGCTGTGATCTGCTTCTCTGCTTTCATTGGCCATCTGGGGGAATGCTTTCCTCTTCCTGTGCCAAGTGGACGTCACTTGCTCAAGTAAAAGCATTCTGTCCATGGAAGTGCGCCCTGACAAGTGGTGGGATGCTGAATGTTGGCAGCAGGTATTGCTTTTATTCTATGTTTCGTGGCTTTTCTCTTGCTTAAGCTGGCAGTGCTCCTTCACTTTAGAATGACAGAGCTGTATGCTGTCTGTGCTTTTGGATATTGACAGTTAAATCAGCACAGGTGGTGGGATGGATTTTCATTAAAGATACTGAAATGGAAGGCTTTATGTTCTCATTTGGTGATGCTGAACTCTGTTTTGAGCAGAGCGGAAAAAGCACTTGGTGAATGGACAGGAAATTCTATAAAGCCTCAGCAGAACTCACCTCGTGGGAACAGTGAGGTTCAGGAGCACTTGGGATGAGACATGAACAGGAAGGCCCCTGTGATTTGATGCCATTTGCTGAGAGGACTTTAATGCAGGGGATGTCCTTGAAATTAATGTTGAGGAAACCCATGGGGTTGCGTGCTGTGCAATACTTACCTAGCTTCTGTGAAAACAGCTTAGTTTAACTGTGCCAGTATGCTTGTGTGCTGTCAGATTTGGAGAATGGAAATGTAGGGTGGCTCTGATGCAGAGGGAAGAGATTTCATTGCTATCTGCAGTGAGAAAGTCCTAGTTTTAGTACTGCAAATCAGATGACAGATTATCTTGTTTTTCAGTTCAGCAATCTGGTGACTCTGTATTACATGAGCATTCTACATAGCTTTCTGGGTTTGTTTGTAACTTAAGTGGTAAAATGTGTTTATCATCTTTCAGTTGTAAGAGCTCCCTGGCAGAGCTTGTTAAAAGGACACTGGTCTGAAACTAGCGTGGCTTATCTCACCACTGGGCCATTGTAGAGGTAGTTATCAGGTTTTGTTCGCTTTTTCTGCTCCTGTAAATCCACTGTCGTTGTTCAAACAAACAAACTGCCAGTAGAGTTTCCAGTGAGAGAACAGGGATGCATTCTTTATTGTGCAGCTATTTCCGTTTTCAAGTTTAATTGTATCCATGCACTCTAAAAGTGGTAATGGAAATGACGCCATTTCTCTGATGCCTTTTTTGAATCTATAAACATCAGATGTGTTAAAACTGAATTCTTACTTTAAAGTTTCCATAAACTTCACAGTGAACACTGTCCCTTAAGTGAATTCAGCTGTCATCTTCTTCAGTTTCAGACAGCCTGAGTTGATATGCAGGTTTTAACAGGTAGGACAGGGCATTTTAAAAGCCCCTCCTCTCCTCCTCCCAAACGAAGAAACAGAACTGCATTCTCTGTAGTGATGTGCTGTCAAATGATGAAATAGATGAGGAAATGTTAAACCACAGGCATTCCGAGTACTTAAGTAATTAGTGGCTTTTGAAAGTTAAATATGAATGAATATAGCAACAGGTTCCTGCTTCTGGCATAGTACTAGTGTCAGGGTTAAAAATGTACGTAGTGCCTTCATCGTGGGTTTTGTCATCTATGCATGGATCCTACTGTAGTGTACAGAGGATGTCAAACTGAAAGCAGGTTGAGAAGGAGGAGAACTGACGTTTGTTTCATTTTCCTTCAGTCTCCAGATGGAAAAAGGTTAGAAGGCTTGTCAAAGCAGCTAGACTGGGATGTTCGAAAGATCCAGCGCTGGTTTCGGCATCGGAGGAACCAGGACAAACCCACCACCATCACTAAATTTTGTGAGAGCATGTATGTTCGTGCAGAGGCTGGGATGTGCCTCCATCTCAGAGCTCCAGCTCTTTGTTCTCTCTTTTCACTGAAATTGTGATCAGCTGTTAACTTAAACTGGTGCCTGGGGGTTGGCTGGCGGGAGGGAAATTCTCCTGTAGACAAGTGGAAGAAGTGAGGAGAGCTTCATAGCATTCAGCTAAGTTTGATATATGTACACGAAAGCCCAGAACACTTGCACAGGAGTTATTCTTGTCAGTGATGTATAGCTTGTGAGAGTGAGCCATGGCCATAACGCAGGCAGTGACACTTCAGTGTGTGTGTACACATTTGCATGTGCACAATTCAGTAATTACACTGAAGACAAGTTGGCTGTCTGCACAGTTATGCTGTAGCATTTTTCCCAGGCACAGTGACCTTATGGCTTACAGTGCTGTATGTACTTCTATAGATACATTCTGGATTTCTCTGCTTTTCCCTTCAGTTCATTCCTTTGTTCTTTGTTTCTTTCTGAGTGCTTGTAGTTCCCCTGTTAGTGCAGTAGCATCTGAGTGCTTTTTTCCTGACTTGTTTCTTCTGTGCTGGTTTCTTTCCTTTCCAGTAATTTTCTTCATATTAATTCTTCCCCCGGTATGATTTTGCCTACTTAAAGCCACAAGGTAAGAAGGATAAATACATGTATTAGGATACCTTCTAAATAACAGCTACTTTTCTTGTTATCTTGACATTGTATATTAAAGTGTATGAATGTTGCATGCTCACTCTGAACTTGGCTGTCAATGCAAACAAGTGTGGTGTGAAAACTCTCAAATGGGTTTATCCTCACACAAAATGTTTACAAATGAAGGATTAACAATTAGTGGGTGAATGCTTTCCAGGTGTCAGAATTGCTTTTTTCACAGTTGTTTCAGGTTTTGTTACAAATGTTATACAGAAACTATTTCTGGTTCATGTTTTGCATTTTGCTTCTTTTTTCCAGGTGGAGATTTACATTCTATTTAAGTATATTTCTTTATGGAATCAGGTTTCTCTGGACGGTGAGTTGATCTGGCACACCCCTCCTTACCCTCCCACCTGGTTTTTCTGTGTGCTGTGCCACTAGGTTAGCACTGCAGTGCTGAAATTTCAGGGCTTTGACTACAGTGTCCCTTCTGTGCTTGCACTTAGCTTCAAACAAGGGGAGTTTGGTGATAGTCACCTCTGTGTGCCCTTATTTGAGATCCTGGAGTTCCTATGTAAAGGCCACTTTGACAGTATGAGAAAGCTTCTAAACAAATCTGTCATTAAGGAAATACTAGAAGTTTATTTGTTGTGTTACAGACGTGCTTTCTTGATGTGGAGAGGGTTCTGTTTTCTTCCCATAGGGATACACATTTATCTCTGGGTCTTTATTATTAGAGCTGCTTGCTTCTTCTTTGAATTTCTGTTGCGTTACAATTTGCCTTTGGGTGCAGAATGATTATTTCAAATCATTATTTTGTCTTACAGTAAATTTAGCTTGGAATAAAGGTAAAATTTCAGTGAACTGGAACTGTATTTGTTGATGCCTTAGATAATAGGGAATTAAAAAGACCAGCGGAATAATAAACTTGACTTTTCCCTTCAGGCACCCTGGTTTTGGGACACACGACAGTGCTGGTACAGCTACCCCTTTCAGGTAGGAGATAAAAACTTAGTAGATTCAAATCTCCTGTGCAGTTTCTTATTTCCATTAATGACAGCAAGTTGTAATTGGGTAGCCTTAACTCTTTCTCATTCTGTGGATGCTACCCAGGCCTGGTAAGCTTCCCAAGTAGTGAAGAGCCATCCCTTTTTGAAGGCACAAAGATAACAGTGCTTTGTGTCTTCCAATTCTGCTTATGTAGGTTTGTCAACAGTGGTGTTTCCTCAGATAGAGTAGACTCAACTCGTGTTCATTTTGCGTTTTCTTCCTGCTGAGATTGTAAAAAGTAACTTATTCACTGTGTTATTTTAATTATGCATCAAGTGTGATTGTAGAGAGGCCAACCAGTGTGGTTCAGTGTCTGTTTTTCCTAATCCAGGAGGCTGCACTGTAATTTGTAAACATTGAACTTGATTCAAAACCTGAGATTCTCCTGTCAAACACGCAAGGTTGCTTGTGTGACTGAGCCTGTAGGAAGGTGGCTGTTGCTTAAGCTTGTGTTAACTAAGCCTTAATTCTGGATCTTTTAACTCATGCCTCATCATTCTGAAGGAACGCAGCAGGAGAGAAAGGAAGGAAAAAGTAGATTGTAATGTAAATTTTGAAGTAGTTTGTCTTCTGACTGTGCTGTCTTTGTTTGTTTTCCAGCCTCTAACATCCAGGCTTTATTATTATTATATCTTGGAGCTGGCCTTCTACTGGTCTCTCATGTTTTCTCAGTTTACAGACATTAAACGGAAGGTGAGGTTAACCAGAATTGCACTAACTGCTTTGCTGAATAGATCAGGCTAACAAAAACTGTGAATGTGCGTGGCCAGTAAAGCTGAAGCGTAGTAATAACTGAATTTTCTTCCTCATTCACACCTCTCTGTAGCTCCTTCTCTACTCATTATACAATCCTGGAGGAAGGGAGGAATGAGTTGCTGTGTGACCTGGTGTATCCTTGAGAGGTTCTTTTGTCTTCCAGGGGAAAGAACAGAATCACTCAGTACCTCCTAATAAACAGTCAGCAAATTGTTGGGAAAAAAAAAAAAGAGATTTAAACTTTAAGGCTTTCAAGAGGACAGGAAAATAAAATGCTCCAAGCATTATCTTGCTGAGCAGGATGAGAAAATGGCAAACACTAAAGCAATAGTACATGTTTTTTGAAAGTAATTTTTTGTCTTGCTGTGGCAGAATGATGACTGGTCATGATTGCTGGAATCTAATTCTGTTGTGCTGCATTCTAGGATTTGGTTCATTGTTGCTGTTGGAAAACAGTTCATAGTAAATCATGGCTTATTGCTTCTGCTGTACAAACTGCAAAGTAACAAAATATTCCCATTCTCGCATCAGCTGTTGGGAAAAAAAAGTGTTTATTTTTTCTGTACTGAAATATTAGCTCCAAAATGCAAAATATCTTGGAGCTGCAGAAAGGAAGTGAATAACAGCATCTGTAATACTGTTTACAGTATTTAATTCTATATCCTCTGTTATACTCCCCTCGGTAAGGTGCATGATGTAAAATGTAAGTGTTGTATCCGGGGGACTGAACTAGAAAACAGCCCTGAATTGCACTGAAAAAAGTTTTTGAACGGAGCAGCCCAGCTCTTGCTGTTGGATTATCTTCTGTTCTGTGGCTGCTGTGCTCTGGCAGGCTTTTGCATGCTGACAACGGTAACAGCAGAGTACTTATTTGTGCCAAGTGCTGAAAAGACCAGCAGTGTGACTGTAAAACCAAAGGGAACCAAAAATAAGGGCCATATGTTGTCCTGTCGATCCTTTCAGAGGATTCTGCAGCCATACTTGTCTTTGTCTTGAGCGTTTGTGCCAAAGAGACTGTGCTGTGCCTGTGCATGCAGTTACAACTTCACAGAAGCACACGTGCTGGGAGAGACCTTTCTGGAGCCTCCAGAGTGATGGTGGCTGATGTGTGATGAGCTGTGCTTTGTGTGGAGTCTGAGTCTAAACTGAAGTCATCCTGTGACTTCAGTTGGTCAGTTTTGTGGCTCTGCTCCAGGCATACGTATTTGTTTGACTGTCAAATTATCTTAATTCATCTTTCTGTTTCCAGGACTTCCTGATCATGTTCGTCCATCATTTGGCTACAATTGGGCTCATTACGTTCTCTTACATGAATAATATGGTGCGTGTTGGAACACTGGTGCTGTGTCTCCATGATGCATCCGATTTTCTCTTAGAGGTGAGTTTTCTTTTCAGTCTTTCTGTACCTAATGCTGGGGTGCTCTCAGGGAAGCAAGCAGACTTCCCCGTTTTTGCTGAGCAGCATTAAACATGCTGTAATATCTGCGTTGCTGATCCTGCTTTGTCAGCTTTTCCTCATAACTGCTGTAGTGCTGAGAATAATCCCTAAGTATTCCTAACTCCTTACAAGTGTGATGTCTTGAGGATTTTGGAGCTCTACAGCCTGGTAATTACATGAGTGCACAAAGGGAGTAATATTCTCATGTTTCTCATCCCTTCTAGGCTGCAAAGTTAGCCAATTATGCCAAGTACCAGCGTCTCTGTGATGCCTTCTTCATGCTCTTTGGTGTTGTGTTCATTGTTACACGTTTGGGCATTTATCCTTTCTGGTAAGCACCTTGAACTGTAAGGTCTTGTTTGTCCTTCCAGTCCTCTAAGAAAAGCATTTGTACTTGCAAGCAGTGCAGACTGTCCCTCACGGCAGCCTGAAGTTGCAGACAATCCAAGTGCTGTTTGGAGCAGTGCTTTTAAACAGGAGTATGAAGAAACCTCTCAGCAGTCAGTAAGAGAGAGTGTGAGAAGTGACTGGAATCTTAACACACAGCTGGCCCCTCTTTCTCTTGCTGCAAAGTGATGACAGTGCTCATTAGTGGACGCAGTCAGCTGCTATCTGAATAGCTCAGAGCACTGTTTGCTTCTCTTGACTTGAGAAGTTTTGGAAATAGTTACAAAAGAGGCATAATTCCTTGAAGTAAATTTAATTTCTGAGTATCTGGCTTAGTCATCAGTGCTGCTTTTGATTTCTTGTGTCCTGCCCTTGAGTCGTGACTGTTTAGAGCCTGAAATAGGTCTGAAGATTCTTGGGAGGTACAACCCTGGCTAAACAGATTATAGTTAATTGTTCTATAATAAGGTTCTCTGCTGACCCCGTAGGTCAGGCTCAGTGAGGGTGGTCGTGGTTATGTTCTCCACCTTCTTTCTGTTGAAAGAGTGCACAAAAAATTTATGTCTTGGTATCTGAGTTGCAATTAAAGCTCTTCCTTGTTTCCCAGCGAATGCATCAAAGGAATCAAGATAAGGAAGGGTTTTAGTACTCAAGTCTGCAGAGTTTCTTTCCCTTGATAGATGAGATTGTTGTCATTGTTCTCCTTGCTGTAGTCTGTTGTGAGGTGATGCTCTTGCATCATGCTATTACTCAGCTGCCCTGTAAATCTTTAATGCGTTTTCCACTGGCTGTAATGTAACTCCTCATCTTTACAGAGAAATCTGACAAGCTTGCTGTGGTATTGCAGACCTTATACTAGTCCACCTCACGTATATTCACTTCCCTATTTAGCAGTGTAAAGCACCGACAGACCTCTGGAGCTGCATACAATTCACTAATAAGCTGGCCAGAAATTAGCTGTTTCTGTAGCTGCACTTTGGGGCCTTGGGTTCTTCTTCAACAGGCTTGTTTCTCTTTTCCTGTGAAATGTTAAAAGCTATGCAAAACTAATGGTGCCTTTAAAGGTCTCTCCACGCATCTCTACTTCATGAAGTCTAAATTGTTTAATACATCACTTAAGTGCTGGCAATAACTTCCAGCGATGAGAACAGCAAAACAGTCCTGAAAGGAAGCAAAATGCTTTGTCTGTGAAGCAGTTTGTTGTCTTCCAGCTTGGCAGGAGGAATCTGTAAAACTAGGAGGGAAGGGAGGGAGGCCAACTAGGAATAAAATGTGCGTGATTTTTAAAAATGGGTGAAGGATGAATGTGTTAACAGTTGTTTTAGTGACCAGAGCAGTTTGACATCACTTCCTGTAAAGTTATTATAAACTCTGTTGAGAAGGAAATTGGCAGCAGATCTGTATGCGTAACCAAACTGCATAACATTCACATCTTCTCCTGTTTGTTGCTCAGTTCCAGTGTTTCTAATTGGATTTAGTCTGTCTCCTAACTCTGGCGAGAGATCAGATGCATCACTGCTCTGACAGGAGCAAAGCAACAGATGCTTAAGTGAGATGCAAACTGCTGTGCATCTGGCCAGTCATCTCAATGGAGAGCTGGAAGCCATACTACCAGCATAGCCGATCTGTAATGTGTTTCTGGATCTCTTAGGATTTTGAATACAACCCTATTCGAAAGCTGGGAACTGATTGGTCCTTATCCTTCCTGGTGGCTGTTCAATGGCCTTTTGGTAACCCTGCAGATCCTGCATGTCATCTGGTCCTATCTCATCGTTCGCACTGCCTACAAGGCCCTCGTGCGGGGAAAGGTAAGGTGTCGGGGGCTGGTTTGGGTCCCCTTTTCTATGAGCTCTGTGAAGGAATTAAGAGAAACGGAGCCATTAGCAAGGGCTGGTGCTAGTTCTCAAGGTAATTGCATCATGATTGCTTTGTAGAGCAGTTGGTTTCTTTTTTTAACCCCGGTTGCTCTGCAGACCGGAGCTGCCAAATACGTACAGAGGCAAAGATGCTTTCCTCTCTGTTCTGTTCGTGCAAGGAAACACCACCATTTTTCAGTACACTGAGATATGATGATGACTGCTTGTTGCTTTGTTTGGAGTGGTAGAAAGGTCTTTTTCAAATAATCATTTAGGATGTCTTTCAGCTCCTAGCTTTCCAACATCTGCTGACTCTTGGGTTGCAGTGAGAATTATGCATCTTCCCTTTTAGCAGTGAACGGCTTTTGGCTGCCAGTGGGAGCCAGGCATTGAGCTGCAGAAGCAAAAGACTCTCAGAAGTACTGGAGAGCAAGCTGGTTGTCTCTGGGCTAATGGGGTGCAGTCTAGCTCCAGTCTTGAGTATTCCAATTTTAGTAGGGGGAGGGAGAAGGGGAGTGTTAGAGTGCTGGGTTGAGACTCCAGCAGCTGGTAAGTGGCAGATGTTATCCTAAGAGCAAATAGTGCTGATGGTTGGCTGTAGCCTAAGTTGCCAGGCTTAAAAGTTGCACTTCAACTGGAGGCGTGAGACGGGGCAAGCAGCCTAGGAACTGTTTGACACCCAGCCAGCCCATCAGAAGCCACTTCCTTTGCATCTACCAGAGCGCAACAGATGGTTTGCTAGCACAAATGCCTTTTTTGTCATCTATCTGATATCTTGATCTGAGTTTCTCTCACAGCTATACTTTGTGTTTGACTTCTTAGCTGCCCACACATGAAATGTAACCTTGAAATACATATCTGTTTATGACAGTGTTTGTCAGGGGAAAATGTATTTTAGAGCATGCACATAAGTTTGTCATCTGTTCCCCACAACTGCTACTGCGAGGCTCTTATTTTCTATGCAGCTGTTCCTACAGCTCAGGTCTGTGTCTTTTCCCTTTCCTTGCTTTTCTCCTGTCCAGGTGACCTAGCCAGAGAAGGGACTCTGAGCTTTGTCTTCTTCACTCTTTTCTCACTCCTTTTCCTCTGTGCCAGATTGGAGCTGGACAGTTTCATCCTTTGCATGTAAGTGTGATCTGTACTTCTGTTTCTACCCTGTTTCTAGGCTGAGGGGAACACAAAGCTCTGGTCTTGGGGCTTCAGCTGGGTGGTGTCTTCTCTTACAATGTTTGTTTCCCTGGCTGATGCAGTGCTGGCCCTGATCCAGTTTTAAAATGCAGGTTCTCCAAAGGTCTGAGCAGTGTTCTGTGGCTTGTTCTGATGTCCTCACCTGTATGATTTGTAGGCTCACAAAGACTCTGTGTCTATAGTGCTCATTAACACAGTGCTGAGTGAAAGAGGACAGCAGAAAAGCAATCCTTTTTGTGAAAGCAGTTGTGGGAAGAACAGTGAGAGATCTCTGTTTCCTTCCAGTGACCCTTTGAACTTCCAATATAGGAGGAGGTACCAGAAGTTTTGGCTACAGACAAAAGCAAATACATCCAACAGGCCCATCAAAACCCATCCTGGAGATCATTATCTGGCTTTCTGCCACATATTCCTTGGAGCTGAAACCTTCCCACCAGGTGCTGTTTGAAAGCCAGAACCCAGGCACAGAATAGGCAGAGCAGGATCAAATTCTGAAGCACCTGAAAGCAGTCTCCCCACGAAGTGCTTGCACATGAGGTGAATGAGGCTAATTAGTTGCAGACAGAAGTGTGGAGAGCCTGCCCTAGGGAGCAGGAGCCATTTGTGCATCCAGATGGCAATGGTGAGTTTACGGCTCTGGAGCCCAGCCAGTGACCAAGGTGCTTATTTGCAGTTGGGGCTGGGCTTATGGTCCCTTCTTTTGTGTCTTGGTGCACTGCATTTCCATGGCACTCCCACAGCAGGTAGCAACGATGTGAACCAGAGCTGTGCCTGAGGGTTGTTCCAAAGGTTCAAAACCCCACGTACAAATGCATTGGCTGACTTTGTAGTCACCTTACAGCCAAAGCCATAACCATAGGGCAGTTCCCCATAGGCTGAGATGCTTTTTCAGCTCCTGGGCTGGTGTTAGGTTGTTGTCTCTGTGCTGCTCCTCGTAAATGACTTCTCACAGATGAACGACAAGCAGTGAAAATTGGAAGGCACTTTGTGCAAACAGTAATGTGATAAATATAGCTGGTTAATTTTTAAAATATCAAAGGCAGTCCCTGTAGGACAAAGTGTTCTTTCTAGAACTGATAGATATGTATTTTGTCATTGTATTTGTTGATTATTATGGTGTGAGAAGATTAATTATTGTTATTGAAAACAAATTTATCTGGAAAAGCGGCCTTTAACCAGTCTAGAATGCAACTCTTGGAAGACAAAAGCAAGCCAAGATATCTAATGTCCTCTGATGTGGTGAGCGTGAAGTGTGGTGCCTCACAGTGTGTACAGTGTGTGGAAAGCAGAGCTCTTGATTCCCAGCTGTCTTTTCCTACGTCTGTCTTGTGTTCTGCATGTGATGACAGGCTCTTTAAGCTTTAAGTTAATAAGGGTGGAGTACAGAAGGCAGTTGTCACTGGGGCTGGTTAATCCCTTCCATACAACCTTCTACTGCTGTAACTTTCTGTGAATTTATCAACTTCTCTCCTCCCCTCTCCACTACCAAATCTCACTTGGATTGTTCAGGTATCCAAAGATGACCGCAGCGATGTAGAAAGCAGTTCTGAGGAGGAGGATGTGACATCCAACAGCACAAAAGGAGTTTTCAGCACTTCGAGCAATGGCTCCAACCGCATTAACGGCCACGTGGCCGGCGGGCAGTGGACACAGGAGGAATAAGGCCCTGGGTTGGCCTTGAGCAAACACGAACTTGTCTCTACATATTTAGATGTGTTGAACTCTGCATTCCCAAGTGATTTTTAATCAAGATATCCCTTCCCCAGAAACCTCCAGCAAATCTGAAACGGGCACAATCCAGACCAGTCAAAGGCTTGGCATGACAGAAGGGAGAAAGCCAATTACTAGGGCAAAGAGCAAGCTGCAGATTTCACTTTAAGCCATTTTGTACTTCAATCTTAGCCCCATCGACGTTTGCAGAGGTATCTTTGTATTTGACAGACTGGTTTGTACTGGGATCAACTCAAGGTGGAATGAGTTTGGGCTCAGCTGGCCATGGTTAGTGAATGCACTGCCAGCGACGACGGCTCATTCAACGCAGGGTCAGCATCGTCTCCTTGGTGCACTCCATAAGCTGCTCAGAGCATGGGGAGTGCCTGGTTTTCTGCTCCCCACATACAGGCTGCAGCAGACTCATCCTTTCATGCTACAGCCAAGCTCTGCATTGCATTGTGCTACAACAGAAAAGTTGCTCCAACTTCTCTGGGGTGCTCTGTGCTAAGGAGGCTATAGCTTGTTAACTCTGCTCTCAAGAGGGACCAGGCCAGCATTTGCTGCCTCTTCTGGTGCTGAAAGCCCCTCTGAAGCCTCAGTGACAGCTGTCTGAAACAGGGGAGGGGATTCCTTATTGCCCCTAAGACAAGTATCACAGTATGTACCTTTTAAATCTTTTTTTCTTTTGCAAGTTGTGGTTTTGAAGACATTTCTAGATCTACTGGATGCAGTTGGCTGAGCGAGGAACTTGAGGGCAGACCAATGCTGGGGGCTGTTCTCAGCTTTCCACATAATGAGGGGTTTCAGTCCTGCTCAGCTGGGTTTCAGGACAGAAGTTAGAATGGTGCTGCTCTCATTCTGCAATTTTTGTGGAGGAAATCACTGGGCTGGAAAAGCAGCCACACTGTGGGCTCTGCTTCTTTTTTTACTCAATGGTACTTGGGGGCAATGGAGGACCTGCATGTCAGTCACGAGCAGAATTTTGGAAACTTCTTGAGTTGTTACCGTTTTATACTGTTGTTTACTCTTATCTCGATTAAAAAAAACAAAAACCAACCAAACAAAAAAACAACAAAGCACTTCAGAACTATGTTTCGCTTTATTAATTTGGAGAAAATGAAATCAGTGACCTTGTCCTGGTGGCCACCATGACTGTGAGCCAGCAGTGTGCCCTGGTGGCCAAGGGGACAATAGGGTGCACTGCACAGTGCTGGACCAGCAGGGTAAGGGAGATTCTCCTCCTTCTCTGCACTGAGGACGATACGGCTGGAGCACTGAGCCCAGTGCTGGGCTTCCCAGCTCAGGGCAGACTGGGAACTGCTGGGAGAGCCCCGTGGGGGTTGCAGAGCTGGTGGCGATAGGCTGAAAACCCTAGGGTTGTTCATGTGGGGGAGAGGGCCAAGAGGGGATCAGATCAACACTCAGCAATGTCTGAAGGGTGGGGGTCACGAGCAGGGGGCCAGGCTCTTTTCAGGACAAAGGGCCACCGGGCACAAACCAGGAACCAGAGAAATTCCACCTGGACAGAAGGAAAAACTTCCTTGAGGAAACACTGGCACACAATGCCTAGAGAGGTCGGGGGCTCCTCTGGAGAGACCCAAAAGACCCAAACCCACCTGGATGCTTCCCCTGCAACCTGCCGGAGGGGTTTGGGCTCAGAGGGCCCTTCAACCCTACGGCTGTGACCGTCAGTCCCTTCCCCGCGATTCTCGCAGCGCGGTGCTGACCCAAAATCCCCGTTCTCCGTTCCCGTGGTGAAACGCGTTTTTAGGAACAAAACCGTGGGGCCCCGCTCCCCCCGCACACAGCCGCACAACTACACTCGGGCGTTTCCACCTGGTTTTATTGCGCTCCGGGCTGTTCCAAGAGAGCAGCTCGGCCCCGCGGCAGCCCCGAGTCCTCCGCGCTCAGCTCTCGGGGCCGGCCGAGGCCTGCCGGGCGCGGCGGTTCTGCAGCAGGCGGTAGGCCCGGACGCCGCACAGGTACCCGCCGTACGCCGTCAGCAGCATCATGGAACCGGAGAAGGCCTTGTAGCCGAAATCAGCCAGCTGCTTGCCGGACACCATGGCCGTTCCTGCAACGCAGCGCGGCGCTCACACCCGGCAGCGCTCCGTCCGCCCGCCCGCCCCGTCCCGCTCCTTACCGCCTCCCGTTGGCTCCGCTTCCGCCGCCGCGCCTGCCTCAGGCCGCGCTTCCGCCCGACGCCCCGCCTCCCCGAGTCACGCGAGAGGGTGACGTCAAGACGCACTGCCTGCTGGGAGATGCAGTCCGCCGAGGCGGGAGGCGGCACCGCAGCGCCCCCTCGCGGGGCCGCTCCTTCACCTCCACGGAGCCGCAGGCGCTCAGCTCCCCGCGCTGCATCCCGGCTACCGCTCCCCGGGGCCTGCCCTGCCCTGCTTTGCGGCTCCCCGCGGCTCTCCTGACCTTTCTCAGCACCCTGAGGTGCCTCTGCTCACTAAAAGCGGCCCTGTGCGAGGCTGAGGCCCAGCGGCCTGGAGGAGACGGCTTTCAGCTTAGGGTGTCCCCACTGAGGGGGGCAGCGGGCCTCTCCCCCTCCCTCCATCTGGAGAAGCTCCCAACCCGAGGAGCTTCTCCAGATGAACGCTGAGAGTTGTCCCTGTCCCCTCTCCCAAGCCCTGCTCGCTCCTCAGGCTGCAGAGCTCTGAGCCATGCAGGAGCTGCAGCACGCGGATGTGCTGAGGCTGCAGAACATAACTCCAAATGGCAAAGGGAAGACTTTTTATAGCTTGTGAACTCCAAAACTTGTGAAAGGCGTGGGCTGCTGGAAAGTGGGGGACATGGAGCACCCCCAGGTGAGAACTGGGGCCTTCGAGGCCTGCAGGAATGGCACAGTGGTGGAGAAACGCCCACTCAAGAGTGATGCACCTCCACAGCAGGCGGGTTAACGGCTGAATTCCAGTCCAGAACAAAGCTCTGCATCCTGCTGCAGGTGCTGGCAACAGCAAACTGAGGTGAGAAGCTGCAGTGTTTCAAGGGAGGAGAGCTCAGCCACACTGCATGAGCCTCAGGTGGGATTCCTGAAGCCCATCAAGACAAAAGGGAGCAGATGTCGTGCCAGCCCTGCAAGGAGACACTGGACTTCCTTTATCCTCCCTCCAACCTTGCTAAAAAAGTTCCTCATCAGGGAAAGCCAGAGCTGGCTACTTTGTGCTTTTCAGCTCAGTTGAATTTAAAGGTCGTAGGGTGCCACCAAGAACGCGTGTCTAATAAAAGGCACAGAAACAACTGCAGTGCCAGCAGATTAAATTCCCCTAGCAAGAGGGTGAGCAGAGAGCTAACGGGCCTGGAAAGGTCACCCAGTGTGAGATGCATTTCAAAGAAAGACAGTGACTAGGCAGGGAAGAGAAGCTGGGGAGAGATGAATAAAACAGCACAGAATGTCCCAAGGAACTGAAACAGCAGAGAAAGGGAGGCAGCACAGCGGAATCCTGACCTGGTTCCTGCAGGCCCCAGGTAGGATTGGGATTCTGTATCCAGTTCAGCGATGCAATCTCAATATTCGGCAGCCTTCAGCTAAGACTTAGTGCTGGAACTGCTGCTGAAAAAAATCAAGTGGGATGCTGTGCTGTGTTCTCACCCAGCACTGTCCTGCCGTGTGTTCTTACTCACTTCTGGAACAGCACACAAAGCTGCAGCCCCAGGAAGGAACTGACACTGTCCTCTTCTGCACCATTAGCAAGAGCAGCAGGCACCAACCCAAAGACAACAATGCACCAGAACCACTGAGTGAACAGCCTCCCCTTCCCTCTCCAAATTTATTATGATTTTACACATTCATTAAATACACTGCCAGTCAGAGAGCCTGCAGCACTAGGACCTGGCCTGAGGGCATTCAGCAAGACCTGCAGCAGCTCCAGCCTGCCCCAGATGGGCAGTTAGAGAGCCACTGGACATGGTGCCCTGAGCAACAGCAGCAGCAAGCCAGAGTCAGTGTCTGAGGGGCACGTGGCAGCCAGCTGGACAAGGGGCAAGTTTCAAAGGCACAGCACAAGGCACGAGGCCTCTGTCCCCTGCTGTGCTGCTGGAGGGCTCTCTGTACCTGTTGTGGATCATGTCCTTTGCTGCCCCTTGTACTGCTGGTGGGCAGTCTCACAAGAACAAGGAAAGCATGGAACCTGCTTTCTCAGCTCTTGTAAATCCACACAGAGAAGCAAAGGCCAGCCTAAGGCACATAATGGAACAAGCCAGAGAGAAGGCAAAAAGCTGCTGTGGATCATTCCTCTAAGAGCAACAGCCCAACTGCTTTATCAGGTACACTGCCAAGGGCTACGCAGCCTGCCACCTGCTCAGAAAGACTTTGGGCAGTTGGTCCCTGCATTGCCAAAGCCAGCCAGAGAACAAGCTGATACGAGGGAGGAAAGCTGGCCAGGGACAGCCAGCAGGCACAGAATTAGCACAGGCAGATCAGTGACAAAAGGGGTCAGAGGCCAGGGTCAGCTGTGAGAACAAAAAGTGAAATCATTGAGCTCCAAGGGCTCTCTCTGGAGCTGCCCTCACACAGGCCAAGTGCCTGCTGTGCTGCACAACAGAAGCAGCTGGTAGTGACTGAGGAAGCTGCACATGGCAGGGGGCAAAGAGCTATTTCATACAGCTCTTCTGGTGCTTCTTAGAAGAGTGATGATCAGCTCCTTTGGAAGTCCTCGGGAGCTTCAGTCTTTTGTGGAACCTGGAAGGAACTGACACCTCTGCGAGACAGTTAAGACAAAAGCAACAGCAGCAAGCAGGGAAGAGCTGGTGTCATGCCAAGAGGCCCCACAGGGCTAATAGCAAAGCTTGACCTGCCAGGCAGTGCCTCCTGCATAGCCTGGATCGATCACGACAACCTAGCAGTGTCTCTCTGAGAACTGAATCCACCAAAGCAAAAGAAAGGGAAAGGAGGAAGATGCTCAGCCCCACTCAGGGCAGGACCTAGGCAGCAGCAGAAGCTAAATGAGCCCTTCAGAGAAAGAGGGAGATCAGCAGATGCCTCCGTGCAGATGCCAGGCTCAAACTGGCAGTCTACATGTCTGACAAGGGGAACCTCTGCCCTTGCAGTACTCTGCAAAGGCTCCCAGAAGTCTGGACTCCTCACAAAGCTGTAGCAGCAGCAACGCTGGTGTAGGTGGGAGCTCACCCCTCTTCTCAGCAGGATCTGTGGTTTTGCAGGCTGAGCCCATTTACATGTGCTCAGGGTGGTTCTGGAGACACTTGATGACATCAGAAACAGGTTTGCCCTCATAGCAGATCTGATAGACAGCTGTGAAGAGGGGGAACCTACGGACAGACCAACACAATCTCTCAGAGCAGAGTCACAGCACCTGGTGCACTGGGCAGCAGCAGGTGGGACTGCAGCTCATTGGGTGCAGACAGTGAGGGAGACAGGTGGGAGTTGCACCCCCAGCCCAGCCACAAAAAAGCAAACAAGGGAGATGAGATCACTCACTTATCCACCATGTTCTTGGTTTTAAGGATGTGATTCAGCTCAGCAGACGTCTGGGGACCCTGCAGCTTCTGCCCATTCAACATCTCCTTCTCCAGCTGCTCAATAGACTACAACAACCCAACAGAGAGGGAGTTGGACACTGCCATGCCATCCACTACCCCATGTTCACTCCCCAGCGCTGGGTTATGACACTGGGAAAGTGAAGGCCAAAGGCCAATACCCTGATGCTAATTGGCCCCACATTGTTGCAGGTTTCAGGCTCCCCTCACTGCTGCTCCCTGCTCTGCTCACCTTCCCAGTCTTGGCAAAAGCCTCGGCCACTTTACGGTTGCGACCACCGTAGCAGGTGGTGATGAGATCAGCGACCCCACAGCTCTCCAGGAAGGTGGAAGGGGTGACAGGACCCTTGCAGAAGATCTTGGCGAAGCTAATCATCTCCATCAGCCCCAGACGGATAACGGCAGCCTTTGTATTGTCTCCAAAGCCAAGACCATCACAGAAACCAGCCCCAACAGCCACAACGTTCTGGAAAACAACAGCACAGTGATGTGTTCCCAGCAAAGCCCAGGGCACTGCTGTATCCACAGGTGCCAGTGTGATCCCATCAACAGACTGCTGCCTGCCCCTGCCCCACCACCCTCCAAGCAGCTGAGCAGGATGTGCACAGAGCTCCCTCCGAAGCCAGGCCTTCTGCCTAGCTGTCTCTGCAAGCCAGAGTGCAATATCCAAAGGAGATCACTCAGTGCTCCCTGCAGAGCTCAAGCCCTGCAAACCACAGTGAGCAGCTCACCTACCTTCAGAGCACCACAGATCTCTACAGTGTCAGCTTCCTGCACCACTGTGACCCGAAAGTTCGGTGTCTGCATCAGCTCCTTCAGGATCTGCCCGTACTGTGCGTTCTTACAGCCTAATGAGACAATGAGAGAGAAGGGACAAGATGATGGAGCAGACCCTAAAGGAAAACTGCATTCCAGCCTACCCATGTGGTCTTGCTGCATTCAGCACAGTGAGAGGAATCCGTTGCCCAAATGATGGACATGGCTAAACATTTGCAGGCCCACAGAGTGCCAAGTGCATTGCTTGGCAGATAACCAAGGTTCAAACTTGGAATTCTCAGAAGACAGGGATGATCCCTATCACAGAATTGGCACGTCCACTTTTAAAGGCATCTTCAGAGATTGCAAAATTTGGGTTTGGAGACTGCTGTTCTCCCTGCAGTGCCCTGTACCAAAGCATCTCTGCGTGTTCACAGTGACAGCATGCTCTGCTTACACCTCTCCAGCCTCCTGCATGGCTTGTTTGCTTTTGTTCTAAATACAGACACTTTGAATCTTGTAACTTCTAACCCAGAGAACAGTTCTGTTGGTTTTGGCTGCTGTGTGTGATTCACAAACAGTGTGGAGGATGGCAGGAGCTGCCACCAGGTGAACTTTGAAGCAGCCCTGGCTAGCAGCAACACGAGTTCAGGTGAGTATCCTTTGAAGCTCAGTGAAATGAAAGGGAGTGAACTATTTCTTCAAGGTTCTCCCCTGTGCCCACCCCATTCATTTGAACCAGGCTGACTGCCAGATGTTCAAAGTCAGTGCTGGCAGGAGCTTCCAGATGTTGGCTCCTTACCGATGGTTGTTTCGCAGAACTTCTCTTCTGCCACTTCACTGGCAATGTTGGCCCCCATGAGGACACTCATTTCAATTCCCAGTTTCTCGTGGATGATGTCTGAGATCAACCTCAGCCCATCTGGTCCTTCATCCACCCCCTAGGAGACAACCAGGAGCAGAGATGAGTTCATGGCCTGGGATTCCTGGCCCCATTCACCCCAATCCTGCCATCCCAGCAGCCCCCCATGCTCAGCTGCACCCCACTCCTCACCCATGGGCCCTCACCCATTCCTACCCCATAATACCTCCAAATCCCTGCAAGGCAATGCACCGCTCGAAACCCAAACCCTGTTCACTGCAGGGGAGTTGGTCTAGATGAGCATTAAAGGTCCCTCCCAACTCAAAAAATCCTGTGACGTTAAGATTCTATGATTCCAATTTCTCCTTGAAAAGCTCATCACCCTCCTGGCTCTGCTCACACCTTGATGAGCGACATCCCGATAGCACCTTTCTTCACGTGGGCCTTGATCTGGTCGCAGACTTTGCCGATGAACTGATGGGGCACCACGAACAGGAGGATGTCAGCCCCGGAGCAGGCTTTCACCAGGTCAGGCTCTGCCACCTGCACAGCACAGTTGCCATCAGGAACTTGTCCCCAATGCTTGTAGAGGGGGGCCTGCCCTAACCCACAGCAAGGGGAGCAGGGGGTTTTGGGGACAAACTGCCCCACGCTCCCTTTCTAGAGGGACTGGAGAACCTCAGAGCGAAAGGCTCAGCCTGGCTCCCTGCACACCAGCTTGGAGGCAGCAACAAGTGGCCTTGAGAGCAGCAGGTGAGATGCCAGAGCAGGGGCAGAAGTGGGCAGTGAGAACAACCAGGGCAGCAGCTCATCCCAAAGTGTGCCACGAGGTCACTGGGAATGCAGGAGCCCCACCGCACCCCTTCCTTCACGCTGCTGGCACATGGGGCTGCGACAGCACAGCAGCATTTATTACCTGTCATCAAGGTGATAAAACACGGCCCTCGTCCACAGCAGGCCACCAGCAGGCACTCACCACGTTGTGGGGTAGTTTGTGTCCCGGCAGGTACTTGACATTCTCGTGCTCCGTGTTGATGATCTCGGTGAGCCGCCGGCCGCCCACCTCCTCCTCCAGCACCCACATGTTCACCGTGTTCTCGAAGGTGCCCAGCCGTGCCGCATTGCTGCCCACGATCTTGGCGATGGCCGAACCCCTGCGTGTGGAGGGAGGGAACGGAGCCGTGGGCGGGGGGCACCGGGGCTGCCGGCACCGAGGAGATCCCAAGGCACCGGGAATGACGCAGTGCCCCGGGAGGGCAGCTGGGATGGGGGGACCTGGCGGGCGCTCACCAATTGCCGGAGCCCACGATGCAAACCTTCTTGCCACCCATGGCTCAGGGACGCAGAGCGCTGCGCAGCACGGAGCCCAAGGGCGCTATTTGAAGGCTGTGCCCGGTGGGGCCGGCCCGGCCCGCCCCCCGCCCGCCCCGATCCGCCCCGTCGAACCGGGCACCGGCACGGCCGCGCTGCTCGCTGCCCCGGAGCAGAGGAGGAGCGGCTCAGGTCGCTCGCAGCCGGCGGTACGGCTGTCCTGCTCTCTCTGTCCCTCTCCATTTTCTGCAGAAAAGCCATTTCTTTCCTCCCGTTAAGTGCCTTCCCCCCTGCCCCCCCCCCCCATAGGAAACATGAACCTTCTGACTGCAGACCCAGAACGCAACCCAGTCTTAACCCCAGCGGTAAGCAGCAGCGCTGACTGCTTGACCTTAGGAGCTGCCCTTGCTTCTGTGCTCAGGATCTCACGAGCGTCCTCAAGCTTTGTGCAAAACATTACCTAAGGGCAAAGCCCCTTCTCACCCATCCAGGTAACCTGTCTCTCCAAATTTTGCGGTGTGGGCACTAGGCTGGCCAGCATCCATCAGCAGCTTGGCCACTGGATTTCCCTTTTGCTCGAAATCCTTTGCTCTTTTACCACGAAAGCACCCTGCAAAGGCTCAGCAAACTCCATCAGCCAGAGATCCTTTCACAAAAGGCTCTGTGTAAAAGGCTAAAGTGGGAAGAACATTTTCTCTGCAGTTCCTTAAACCAGCTGGCTTTGTTTAAAAAGTGAAATTAATCTTCTCCCTTTCCAGGCAAATACACGAGTTGTCATCCACCAAGGCAGCTGCTGAGAGAAAGTGTACTGTCAGCACTGAAGGAGGACAGCTTCCTTCACAGGCTTTTATTAAAACTGGGTGACATCTACAAGGATACAGTACAAAAAAAAAGTTTGGTCCATGGGAAAAAAAAAACAAAACAACGTAATAGTTAAGAAAAGCAGTTATTCTGCAACAGCTATGTTTGCCTACGCAGTGTTCAGCATCCTTCATGTGCAACTACCCTGAGGAGTCAGTGGGCTGCTTCGTCAGCACCAAGACCTTCACCCCAGTACCACAGAGGAGCAGTTTCAAAAGGGGGCAAAGGAGAAGGGGAGGGTCTATTACTCACAGACATGTGGGAACACAGACACGAGTAGGGCTCCCAAAATCACAGCAACCTTCCCAACCACACCACAGCCGGGTGCAGGGATGGAGGGGGTTGTCAGTAACATGGTTTTGCAGCTGTTCCAAGAGAACATGACCAACTTTGCATTACAGTCCATTTGCATTACAGTTCCAAGCAGAAATACTGAGATCTAGGCTGAGAGAGGTCCTTCTCTTACACCTGACCACTGGTTCACTAGTAAATAATTCCACGAAGAGGCGTAAGGGCTGCTACTCCCCATGGTAAAAGTCTACTTGTACATTCCTGATCCATAACTTGACTAAAAAACACAAGAGTTTCAGCATGGAAACATCTGTTAACTCAATGCATGCTTGGGGCTACCTCCACTCCCAAGGGATGGATCCACACTCCCAGATCCACAGGAAGGAGCCTCTGGTCCCCACAGCAAATGACACATGATAACTGTCCCAAAGGAATGAGCATACATTACTCTGCCCCTGCACAATTGCACTGGGCAGCTGCTGCATTCCCTCCCCGCTACAGGGAAAGCAAGCAGCCAGCTGGCTTGCTGGAACCATAAGCAGAGTCTTTTTCTCAGCTCTCCAGCACTTCCACATCTGTGCAGTAAGACATGCTTCATCTCCCCTGTGATTCTCAGCTCAAGGCAGTCTTTCATAAACGTGAAGGGAGCAGGACAAGGAAAAAGGGACAAGGGAAGAAACGATTCTCTATACAGTCCAGTAACTTCCTCAAGGAGGAGAGTGACCTGTGAGGCAGCCCAGTGCAGCAGCCCCTCCCAGCGAGGGAGGGGAGGGCTGGAGGTATGTCAGCATCCTGCCCACTCCATCTCCTGGTACCTTGCTACTAACTGAGGCAGAGACCAGACTAGCCACAGAACTCCGCCCTTTGAGCAGATCCTGACTTCCCAGTCAGGTCTCACATGTGCCACAACTAGATGCTAGTTGAAGAGGAACGGGAAGAGGAAGAGTTTCTGAACTTGAGAGGAGCTCAAAGTCAGCATTCATACTGGCTACTGGGGACACTACAGGCAGCGCGGAGTCAAGGGGAGGCTCTTGGAAGCCTTGGGACTGACAAGGCAACAGTCAGGAAGAAAACCAGGTAGAAGTGTGTACTTGTTGGAGCCTGTCTGCTTGCCACACCCCAGAAGACCCCAGGTCGTAGAGCTGCCCCAGCAGAGACAATGCCAGGATGGATGACGGTGCAGGCCTTGGCACCACAGCGTGGTTAGTGAGCCTTAACTGCGTGCTCTGCAGCACCCTGTCTCCACAAGCAGCTCTGATGCCTTCTGGTTTGGGAGGAGATGAAGGCCTATGTGTTGCGGATTCCCAGGGCCTGCTCCAGCTCCTGCCGTCTTTGCTGAACCTGGAAGAGAAGAGTTGCAGCATTAACACAGACAGCAGCGCAGTGTTCAAGTACCACAGGGCCCATCTGGATGGGGCTGAGCACAAACTGTGATCATAATGCATTAGCAGTGTCTGAAAGCGAGGCTTAACACTGCCCCTCTTCACCAGGGCATGAGCCCCAAGAAGTGGCAGGTACACCAAGCCTCTGGGTCTGGAAGGGACCCCCACTTGGGGACGCTCACCTTGGAGTAAAAGTATCTGCACACAGCTTCCTGAGCCCATGGCTGGAAGTAGAACTCAGCTCTACGCTCCTCTTCAGGATTCCCAACAACATCAGTCATCGTCTGGAAAGCACAAAGGACAAAGCAGTTCAGGGAGTACAAAAGCTCTGTGCTGAACAAAACTATACCCCCTTCGCCTCAAAGAAACTTCAGTTCAGTCAGGTCAAGTCCTTATGTTTGATTTCAGTTCAAGTCTTGCTTTCTGAGCAGGAAATTGCCTTTCTCACTCTGTGGGAGCTAGTTATAATGAGGGAAGCATGTGACTGGATCCACCTTCCACACAAGAAAAGCTTTTACCTTCAAGTCCCGGCACTGGGACTGGAGCCAGTCATTGATGAAGCCCTGAGGATCTCGGGCAAAGCTCAGCATGAACTCACGCTGGGTCTTCAGCTGGTTAATTGTCTCTATTGTTTCATGGATCTGAAGGAGATAAGCACAGCATCAGGACTGCTGAATAGGGAAAAATGTCAGAGAAACATAAAGAGATCCAATATATGAAGGTGAATTCTTATACTCTCTGGTTGGCTTATCCCAAGTTCTTGCTGCAAAGGTTACCGGTTTTTCCACTGCCCATTTGCTTTAAATCTCTGCTTCCAGGTAAAGCCATCTATCTAATCATTGTTGCCCTACTCCAGCTTCCAAATGCCCAACAGAACAAAGCTGAACTGTCACATTCAGAGCTCATGTTGCTCCACAGATACACTCCTATCTGGTAACGAGGATTCATTCATTCAGGCAGACCTGAAGGAGCTCTTCTTACCTTGTTATCCAGAGCAGCAATTTCCTGTTGACTGGCAGTTGATAGCAGGAATGAATTCATCTGAGTCTTCAAGGTATCATCCACCTCCACATCGATGTCATAACAGGCTGTTTTCTTCTGGTCATTAGGATCGACACTGGGGGCATCCACAAGAAAGGAACCAGAAAGAGTGAGTAGTTCAAGAAGCCATCACATCAAACTGTGACTGCTCGAGGGTGATGCAGCATAAGGACTGCCAGCAGGGATAAGCCAAGCCAGTGTTAGCTTCAGCTCTAGCACCGTACAGCAAGGCTTTATTGATGTCTTTGCTGCATATGGACTAAGTGATTGTTCCAAGCAAATTTCTACCCCACACACGTGTAATGAAAGGCAGTATGAGTTCCTTGTGAAAGAGAGGGATACAGTAAGTGTCAGAAGTGCCCATTCCTGTGTAAAGAAATAATGGCAGGCAATGCAGGGGAAGTACTACTGAAAAATCAGAGCACATCACATCATCTTCCTGTGCCAGCCTCATCCATCCTTTCCTCTCTTCTTTCTAGAAATAAGAAGCCAAGTAGTAAAGCAGCCTCACCTGATCACGTGATTAATGATGATCGGTTCTGGAGGCATAAGCAGTGCATGAAGTCTTTGTGGAATTTCAGAGAACTTCATCCGCTGAGATTCAAATATCTGTGACAGAAACACAGGGCTAAGGGAAGGAACACAAGCTGTGCCAGAGACTGCTGCCTGCCGACCAGGGAAAGCTGAAGCAGTTGCTCATTCCCACCACAAATCCCATTACCTGCTGGAGGTATTTGTCACAAATGACGTACTCCCGCTCATGAGGATCCTGCAGCTTGTGGGTCTTGATATATTGCCACAAAGCCTGGATGATCACTGGGCGAGTCTGAGTGTGAATCCCCAGGAGACGAGCCAAGCGGGGATCCAGTTTGAACTGGGGAGGCTGAAAGAAAAAGCACAGAAGTGAGATGGACTTATGGCCACAGACACAGCAAATGCTATGTATGCCTAGCACTGCTATCCAACATCTCACCTGGTAATCAAGCATCAGAAGGACAGTGCAGCGCACGTTGACATCTCCTGGCCTCTTCACCTGGAAGCCATCTGTCTCCTGAGTTGTAGCAGTTCTGTGCCACTGGAATACGTGCAACAGGAGGGGGATTTAGCTGCACCCACACACTCGACTCTTTCTGCTCCTGCTGCTTGCCACCCAACCTCACCCATGACAGAAGATTCATCTTATTCCCATTTATAGTTTGAAACAAGAGTTAATGCATTTATTCAGAGCCCTGGCAAGTCAGTGGAAAAGCTAAGTAAGAATTCAAGAGAATTCAGCCCTGGCTCCCAGCCACTTGTTAAAGCCTTAAATATCCCACTTCACAAGTTACTAATTACAGACAAATTCAATCTGCTGGAACAACAACCCATTTGTAGAGATAATACAGCAAAAAGAAGCAAGCTCACCTCTACCAGGTGATTGTCAGGGCCATAGAGGTCTTTATCAAGTTCAATGACCAGAGATTTAAAGAAGGATGAGAACTTTCTTTTCTGTTTGGTGGCATCATATTTGGACAAAGCAGACTGCAAGCAACACAGGAAGGAAGGGAGTCAGGAGAGCACGTTCCAGGACTCAAGCACAGGCAAGGCATATGACAGTGTTCCTTTAAGTTGTGAACACTTACATTCATCAATACATACTCGAAAATCAAGTTCCAAGTCAAAAATGGTGAAAGACTGGAGATAAAGATGAGCTTGGAGGAATTAACTTACTCAGCAATTACATAAAATGCGAGTGCCCTGGTTTTAAGAGCCAGGGTACACAAGTGCCACTGATAGGCTCTCACCATTATTTCTTATAGCTATAAGAACTTTGTATAACTCATGTTCTGCCATGGGGATACCCATCGGTCTCCGAGTTGGGCTCTCGGTCTCGTCACCATCAGACTCCTTGGAAAACAGAGATGAAGGAGGATATCAAGCCCTTAGCTATGCTCCCAGACACTAGGAAACTGGTTCAACTGCCAATTCCAGATCCATAAAATCAACTCTGTGGTTGGGTGTCTCACACTCACATCTTCTAGCAGCCGTCCTTCCACTCGAAGCTCCCAGGAGGCCACTGTTCCTTCACCATCCTCTGCATCCGACTTGGCTGGATTGAAGGTATTGGAGATAAAAATACGTAGCTTTCGCTTTTGCTACAAGAAAAAGCACCAGCTCAGTATTCATTCTGAAGCAAAGGGATGAGAATCTTGCTTATGTTTTGTTAAAACTAAGCTTAATATTCTTCTTTTCCTCATACATCCACTCTCTCAAGACAAACAGCACAGAGAGAGGCAGTCCTGGTTCTACCTCCACTTAAGTCTCGAGCATTACGGTTCTTTATATGCTTAGAGAGATATGACACAACCTTCAGAGTCCTCCTATTCTCCTGATTACAGTAAGAGTCTCTAAACATCCCTTGCCTACCTTAATGGGTCGTTTCAAAGCCTCCTGGATATCCAAGCGTTTTCTCATGATCGTCTGGTCCAATTTCCTTTCAAAGGCCAGCAGGTCCATATAAGCTTGAGACTCAGGCACAAGTTCACGAATCTACAGTAAAGCACAAGGCCAATCAAAAATGCAAATCACTGTCGATTCCCCCACATCTCTGTATCAACAGAGGCTGTCAACTGCAAACACCACTCACCCTTTGAGGTAGAATTTTGTCTGCCATCTTCTTCTTTTTAGCACTGTAAAGTAAGGAACGCATTAAAATGACAACCACAGTGCTAATTAACAGCTGACCCTCACAAAAAGAGATGAGGTTTGTCTGATTCAGGACCATACATCAGCAATGCTCTCAGCCCTACAGCAGCTGATCACCTCAATACATCCCCAAGGAAAGCACTGAAAGCAGGGCTGCATCACTAAAAAGGAAGCACTGACAGAGCAACCAAAGGGGCTTTTGGCTCAATTTGCTTTAGACAGACTTTTCTAGGAGATTCAGGGATGCATTACCAATATTACCAAGGCATCACACTGTACTGCCAGAAACCAAGCGTAAACTTGCTCTTGTCCAACAGCTACACATTACTCTTTTATCTGCTGGAATCTCCCCTCTCCCAGAGAAGAGGCTGCACAAGAACATCAAAGTCTCTTTCAGCCACCCAACAAAAAGCAGCAATGAGAGGCCCAGGCCTGGCCCTGCACACAGAAAAGCTTTGTGCTGCTATAAGCAGCCAGCAGATGACACCAAGTCAGCGCCTGCCCCTTCAGAGAGGACTTGCAGCTCGCTCTGATTTCAGTGCCTGCCCACACCCTGAAACACAGATCTTGTCCTATGGGGCTTTGTGGGGAGAGAAGCAACATGTCTGCACCCACCTGGGGATGCTGTGAGCATCCTCACTGCCCTAGGGATGCACAGAGAATGCCTTGAAGACCTCCTGGACCCAAGAATGCCCTGAGACTCCTCCTTGCCCTTGGGGTTGTCCTGAGGAACCCTGCTGCCATAGGAACACCCAAGAATGCACCCAAGACTCCTCTGCTGTCCCAGGGATGTCCTCAGGACCCCTGCTGCTCTGAGGATGCCCTGAGGATATTCTGAGCCCTCTGTCACCCTGGAGGAGCACGGGAAACACCTGAGAGCCCCCACTGCTCCAGGGATCCCTCCTATTTCAGGGATGCCCAAGGATATCCTAAGCTCCTCACTGCCCTGGGGACACCTGGCAGCATCCTGTGGACATCAACGCCCTGAGAACCCCGCGAGGATGTCAAAGGGACACCTGAGGATGCCCCACGAGCCTAGTTGCCCCAGGATTGTCCCAGGGATGTCCTGAGCTCCCATCCCCCCCTCCGCTGCCCCGGCAACGCCCGGAGCCCCCCGCTGCCCCCGGCCCTTACTTGTGGTTGCGGTTGGGCACCGCCTGGGGCTGCACCTGCTGCAGCTGCTGCGGCGCGGGCCTCTTGCGGGCCTGGTCCAGGCCGGCCTGCGCCATGCCGGGCCGCACCGCCGGGCTCCCGCCGTACCCGGGCGGCCCCATGGAGGGGCCCTGCGGCGCCAGGCGGCTGCCCGGTAACATCCCGGGGCGCTGCGGGGGGAAGAAGAAAACCGCTCCAGTGCCCACCGGTGGGGGCCGGCCCCGTCCTCGTCCCCGCCGCCCCCGCTCCCTCCCGCCCCGCCCCGCAGCGGCCCGCACGCCCCCGCCGGCCCCTCCCCTGCCTCACCGGGTAGGCGGCCCCCGGCAGCGGCGAGCGGTACAGGCCCTGTCCCGGGGCCGGGCCCATGCGCACCGGCCCGCCCGGCGTGCCCGGGCCCAGCGCTCCGGCCCCGGCAGCGGCCCCGCCGCCGCCACCGCTGGGAGTCACCGACTGGAAGCCCGCCCGCGCCGCCATCTTCTCCAGCACAAAGGGGAGCGGACCGGAACCGGAGCTCTGATATAGAGAGCGCGCGGACACCGCCCTAGAGCGGCACCGCCTGCACAGAGCGCCCCCTGTCGGCGGGAGGAGCTGCTGCTGGTGGTGGGAAGCGGAGGGTGGGGGAGGTAGGGCCTGGAGTGGGGGGAAGGGGCGGGGTCCTGGGGGGGTGCGGGGGGCCTGGGGGGGAGTATGGGAGCGTGAAGGGTCCTGGGGGCTGCAGGGATCCTAGGGGGGGTTCAAGGATCACTACTGTGGGGGAATAGAGTCCTAGAGGGGAGTGCACGGGGGTATGGCAGGGTGCTGGGGGGTGCGCAGGCGGTGGGGAGGGCAGTGGGAGAGGCAGGGGGCTGTGGGGGCGGGGGGGGGGCAGAGGACTTGAAAAGGGCTATGGGAGGGTGTTGGGTTGGGGGTTTCAGAGATC
Source organism: Chrysolophus pictus (assembly GCA_037305975.1). Taxonomy (NCBI): domain Eukaryota; kingdom Metazoa; phylum Chordata; class Aves; order Galliformes; family Phasianidae; genus Chrysolophus; species Chrysolophus pictus. The sequence goes on from CM074608.1 coordinate 893,842, forward strand.
ATGGAGGGGATGGGATATTTGCGGGGGGGGGAGGTGAAAGAGGTGTGGGAAGGGGCAGTGTCCTGGGGGGGGGGTTGCATGGACCATGGGGAGGTGCATATGAGGGTGCAGGGTCCTTGGAGACAGTGCTCAAGGCATCGAGCCTCAATGCTGTGACAGTGGGGGTGTGGGTGCCCTGGGTCCCCCATTCTTACAGGTGCTCTGTGCCCATGTCTGGGACTGCTTTGCTCAGGGTTGGGGATGCCCAGAGGGGGATTCCTCCCTCCCTCAGCAGCCGCTGCAGAAGGCACAGCGCTGAATTAAAGGCCACTTTTTGCAAGTATTAGCATTACTTTCCCTGTCCCCAGGGCACTCATCCGTGTGGTTGTTCATAGAGCAGAGGGACCTGCATCCAGCCTGCATTAATCCATGAATAAAAACCAAGAGAGCAGTCACACCGCAAGTATTAATTAAGCAATTAATGATGATCATGGGCCATTTAGGAGGCTGTCCTGTACAGTGTGTGGCATTGTTGACTGAGGAGAGAAGTGGGGAGATGTTGGCACCTTTTCCACCAAATTCATTGTTTCCTGACCTCGATGGAAAACACGATGCTGCGAGCACAGCCATTAGCTGTTGTCTCAGCATCCGTGTGTCCATGCAGTTAATGTAATGCCACCTCCGACAGCCTTGGCGCCTGGCTGCCTGATGAAATATTCATGGAGAGGAGAAGCGGTGGAACTTATCTGCTCTGTATTGTTCAGATGCAGCAACTTCAAGTGAGGCTTAAAGCCCGGCAGGAGCCTTTGGGCAGGCTGGGAAGTGGCTGGGAGGGACGAGGGGAGGGAGAGAAAGGAAGGGCTGAGCTGAGAGATGAACTCTCTCCAGCAGCAGTTCTCTGTCTGCCTGGAATTTGGGAGCCCAACACTGCGCCCAGTGCTCCAGTTGTGGCCTCCGCAGGGCAGAGTAGAGGGGAGGTGCACCTCCCTCCCTCACCCTGCTGTGCAGTGCACCCCAGGGAATCATTGGCCTTCTTGGCCACCAGGGCACACTCCTGGCTCATGGTTACCCCGTTGGCCACCAGGAGACCCATGTTCTTTGCTGCAGAGCTCCTTTCTGGCAGCTCAGACCTTGTCCACTCCTGTAACCCACACTTACAAAATGCAGGGTCCTAAGAGATCCCACAGTGCATGAGCTGAGTGTAGTTTTGCCCCAGCTCCCTCTCTCCAGGGATGTTCTGTTGCCAGTTCTCCTTGTCTCCTGTCATTAGCTGTGTTTCATAAGAAGCGGAGGGGGAAATAACCCCAGTGTCTCCTTACACTTGTCCTTTCTCCTCCCCTCTGCCTGAGGGTTTGCTTGGTTCACTGCTCAGTGAAACGCTACCCGTGCACCTTCGTTTCCTGCACCTGCTGGCATGAGGCAGCTCTGCTGAAACCTTCCCCAGCCCGCGTGGCTCCGGCTCCAGGCAGCCGAGCAGCATCCAGGGCTGTGTAATTATAGCCCAGCGCCTGTTTCTGCTGGCAGCGTTAGCAGAGAGCAAGTGGTAACCAGGAGTTATTGCTGTGGAGGAGAGGAGGTGATGCTATCTGTGCTGCCACTATCTGCATGGTGCGTGATTAATCCTTGCTCTGTAGGGTTTCAGCAGCCACACAATCAGCGGTGTGCAAGCAGGTGCTTCCCAGCAACCTCAGGCTGAGGCGTGCAGCACCTTGTCCTCGCGTGCATTGTCAGTGATGCTTCCTGGGGAGTGTAATTAACTCCTTGTCTCGTGCGCAGTGTGCACCAACAGCCTTGGATGCACACTCTGCATGCATCACACACCTTGCAGCCCGCCAGCTGTCCGCAGCCCATCCCTGTAATCCTGAGCAATGCAAGGATTCTTGTTCCTTGCTCTGGTGGTGTATGGACGGTGTGCATGTTGGAGCCTGGAGTCAGAAAATGTACAACTTGTCCACTGCTCACATTGGGTCCTGTCTGGCTTCTGTCCATGCACCATCCCTCACCTACTGCCGGCTCCAGGGCTGAGAATTGCTCTGTCTGTGCTGCTTTTAGGTCCCTGCACCCCTCTGCGAGGCTGTTCCAGGCAGTGGCTGCTTCCATCAGCAGCAAAGACCTCAGGCAGAGGCTGAGGATTCAATGCAAGGTTGCAGTGGATGGAACCCAGCTCATTCTTGGGCAGCTGGGGAAGAGACTGTGGGGCCGGGGCTGCTGCCTGCCCCTGCAGCAGGAGCTGCTGAGTGCCACTGCAGAGGTAGTGAGCATAGTGAGCTGCTCTGGCTTCACAGTGTCTGCCTGCAATTAATTTAGGTTCATTAACTCCCTTCTGGGCTTAGCTATATCGTCCTGTTCCTATTCAAAACCCACCCTGTGGCCTTTGCAGCACCAGCTCTGGCAGAGGAGGACTGGAATAGCAGCAAGTCTCTTCTAGTTTGAATGCACACCACCCATCTGCTATTTCCAGGAGCAAGTTTGGCATTTCAGCATACCCTGCCCACTGCCCATTTGCTATTATTCAATCTCCATGGGGTCCCTAGGGCTTTTTTGGATGCCCAGTGCTGGATTTGGCATGCTACTTTTGTTCTTTGCAGCTAGAAATCTGAACGTCAGAAACTGTTTACAAATGGCTTGTACTACAGCTGCTACTGACTTGGTTAAAATAAAACCAGGTAATATTTGAGCCGGTGACTCGTTTCTGCTGACCTCAGGGATCTGTCCCAAAACAGAAGTGTTGGAGCTGCTGAAGATCAGCATCTGCACAGATGTGAATCCTCCTCCCTCTCCTTGGGAGCAGAAGTCCATTCCCATCCTGCACCCCCAAAGCATCTATTGGATGTCCTCATGGTGGAACAGGACCAGGGATGTGGGGCTGAAGCCCACCTGAGCACCAGGGCTCACTGAGGAGCATTTCCCACAGCACAGACAGGCTCGGTGCTCATCAGTTTTATCATTCTTTATATCGTCGTTAAGAGTAGCAGGTATTGATGTACAATGCATCTGTCATCTTATTGTGCTTCCTATGAAAATGTGTGTACATAGTACAGATACCAGAGAGAATTCAACACTTTATACACTTGAAGGCATTCAGAGATCAGTAACAGAAAAAAAAATGGCACAAGAACAAGGCCTAGATGCTACGGAATGGATATCTACACTGATATGATGCATGTATAGATATATATATATATATGTACACATATATATATAGTCATATATATTATATATAAGAAATATAAAATGCAGATGACATAATAGAAACAAACCAAAAGTTGTATGTTCCAACAGGCGAGCCTCAAGGTCACATCCCAGCCCCATCTTTAAAAGCTTTAACGGGTGGAAAAGGAGGAAAATAAATACATGAAATGCAGTGAAACATTAGGAAAAATCCATAAGAAAATTTATGGATGCGGCCAACCTTTTGTCTTTGGGTGATTGCTGGATAACAAAGGACTGACCCCCAGTTCCTAATTTTGGTCAGGAAGCAAACAATAATAATGAGGATAGTAATGGGAAAAAAAAAAAAAAGGAAAAAAAAAATCTAGAAATAAAAAAACTACTAAAAAGACTTATTGCAAAAGCTCTTAAAGAGAAGAAGCACTTCAGCCCCAGGAGGGCTCTTGCTTGGTGCGGGGGGCTGAGGGTGGCCAATGGCCCCACTGCTGGGAGGGGGCAGCGATGGGGAGAGCTGGGGGGGCCCGGGCCGTGAGCTTCAATGGTACCCAGGGCTCATGGCCCCCAGGGGTGGCCGTTGTTGGGGGTTGGGAGGGGGGTGGGAGCCTGCAGCCCCGTGGACAGTGTGCCGTGGGGTGTCCCTTAAATCTGTCCCCTTTTTGATGCTGGGGCTCCTATGGCTGCCCAGGCAACTTGGTGCCAACGGGAGCCAGAGCTTTCCTTATGCTTTTCTCCCCGAGGATGGTTGTTTTGAGGGCTGCATGGGGGGAACCCCAGATTTCCTGGGGTTTGTGGGGGTAGGGAGGCCACGCTGTGACAGGGCAGTGAGGCCCCACGCTGTGACAGGGCCCCACACCATGACGGAGCCTCACACCATAACGGGGCCCCACACCATGGCAAGGCCATACACCGTGATGGGGCTCCACGCCATAACAGAGCCCTACACCATAACCAGGCTGCAGGCCCTCAGCGGCCCCCCAAGGCACAGCCCTCCACCCAGCGGCCCAACGTTGCCATCCCCGGGGCGGAGGCCGAGGAAGACATTTTGGAGAGGTGGAACTGCTCCGTTTTGTGCACATGGTGCGGCTGTGGGCGCCCAGGCAGGGCTGTCGTGGTGAGAGACAACCCAGGGGGCTCTGCTGGGGCTCTGAGATGATGCCAGGCACGGGGACAGGCGCAGGCTGAAGCCTGGGGAGCGGAATGAGCATGGAGACGACGGACGGACGGACGGATAGACGAACAGGGCTGTGGATGGAGACTCTGCGGCCCGAAGGCTGCTTCTTCTTGGCTTCTGGGTTTCTAGTTAAAAAGGCCGAGGGGAGCCGAGGGGGAGGAGACGGGGCAGGCCCGCGCCCCGGCCCGCTGTGCGTGGCTCCGCGGCTGGGCTGCAGCCTCCTCGAGTCTCTGAGCCAGCGCGGCCCGGCACGGCCGCCTGCCCCGAAATCTGAGGCCGCCGCTCTTGTCCGCGTCCCGCCGTGGCTTTGAGCGAGGTCCCCTGGCTGTGTCTCTCCTCTGGGAGAAGGGCAGCTCTCCGGAGGGCTTTGGTAGCTCGGGTTGTTGTACATCCAGACGTCGGTTAGCAGGTGAAGTCCTCAAAGGTGCCCCGGGCCGGGTGGTGAGGTAGGATGTTCGCTGCGTAGGTCATGCCGGCCGGGTGACCCCGTAGGCTCTCACAGGGATTCTGTAGGGGCGGAGATGGGATGCTGTGCTCACGGGTTTCACCCAGAACTGAGCCCTGTTTCCCTAGAGCACCAATGCCTGCTGCCACTTCTCCCCCAGATGCTGACAGTGCCCCCCAAAAAGACCCCCTGCCCGGCACTCACGTGGCGTTTCACATCATCCATGCTCAGCGCAACGCCCTTGTCCGTGTTGTTCCTCTTGTGGTTTTTGCGGCATTTGCCCCGCCGGCACAGCCGGTGCTTGATCACCTGCAGGAGATGGCTCTCAGCTCCAGGATGGACCCCACCAAGGGGGGCTGCCCCAGCTGACAGGGGAACGTGGTGCCAAGAAGGCTCTGCCAACCCCACAGGAATTGGGCACAGCATTTTGGGGCTCACCTCATAGGCGTAGTCAAACAGCTCCAGCACGGTGAGGATGCTGGCCCCGATAAACAGCCCCATCTGTCCTCCGATGTCACCTGGGGAGGAGAGGAAAACTCTCAGCAGGGTACTGCTGGCAGATGGAGCAGAGAAAGGGCAGAACTCATCGCTGCTGTGACCCTGGGGGTTGCTCTGCTCTGCACCCACGCTGTGTGCACACCCTGGTGCCCCAGGATTGGGTTGACAGCATATGGGGTCACACTGAAGGGTGCCAACCTGAGCCCTCGGCACAGCCACCAGCCCGCAGTGCTCACCCAGCAATCCAGCCACCTCATACGCCTTCTTCTGCTCGATCGTCTCATAGTTTAGGGCTTCAAAGAAGATGTCCAGCACCAGGATGTTCTCCCTGCATGGGCAGAAAGCGGCGTCAGGTCGTGGTGCTGGAGAGATGCACTGCCGCCCCATACCTGCGGTGCGTTACCCGATGTACTGCTCCGACTTGTTGTACTTCTTGGCCAAGTACTTGGCGGAGGCTTTGCTGGGGATCTTCACCATGGAGAGCTCTTTGCCATAGCGAGTGACGTTGCAGGGCATCTCACAGACACAGTACTCATTGTCTTTCTCCACCAGGAAATCTGGGCAGGAAGAGAGATTTAGATGGGAATGTGGGAAACCCCGATGCCATCGGTTCAGTCCCATGGGACCGGGCAGCCTCACCTAAGGCTGGATCTGCGCACTCCTTGTACTGCTCTGGGGTGCAATAAGGGGCATCGCCTGCAGGAGACAGAACAGGTTTCCCATAGGACCGTATGCCCTGGGTCTGGGATGGGAGATAGTGATGCATAGCTCACCTGGCATGTGCACCATGCGGCAGTTGCAGTTCTCCACCAGGTAGCGGGTCTCGCAGTCGATGCGGCAGGCGGTGATGCTGTAAGTGTCGTAGAACTCCGAGTCACCCGTTGTTGCCTTACAGTCGCCCCAGGGAGGTGGCAGGTAGATGAGCTGAGAGGGAAGCCAGGGATAAGGAGAGAAGCACACGTCCCTGCAGCCCACAGCATGATAAGGGGATGGAGCCTTGTGCGCCGCTCCCCATTTCCATCCCAATCTGGGGCAAGACACTGGGAGGGGGCTCAGCACTCCAGGGGGTGGGAGTGATTGAGCAGGGCCCACAGCCCCTACCCGCTGCTCCTGGCAGGACACAAAGGTCTGGAAGCCGGGTGCCACACCGAAGCCCAGCTGGTCAATGAGTGGAGGCTCATCCTGGCTGTGGATCTGCACCTTGATCCCAGCTTCAAATGAGGTCTCATCTGTAGCAGAGAGGAGCAGAGAGGAGCTGAACCCTGCTGCAAGAAGGAAGAAAACTCTTCCTGTCTCCCACCCTTCCCTTTGGTGAATTCACTCCTTCACGTGTCCATGCACCCATCCATCCATCCACCCCGTGTTCTTGTCCCCTCCAACCCTGTGGTCCAGAGCTTGGAAAGAACAGTGTGGAAAGTTCCTGGCTCTATTTATAAACAAGTGATGGCTGCTTGTCTAAAGCGACAGGGAGTTGCCATGGCAAATAGCATAGACAAGGAGGAAAAAAGAAAGCAAAAGACCTGAAGTGGCGAGAAACAGAAGGAAGGAGCCTTGGGGATGTGGTCCTGTGAGGTGTGGAACTGGGAGGCTGCTGGAAAGCAGCCCAGGAGCTGCTGGGTTACCTGTTTCCCCCCACACTGGGAGGTACTCGTCCTGCTGGATGTCCAGCATGATCTCCAGGCCATTGCCAGTGCCCCCCTTCATGGTGATGAGCCGGGGTTTGCCGTCCTGCCCTGCATTGAAGGTGTAGCACTTCCCATAGCGTGTGAACACCTGTGGGAGAGGACACAAGGCTGAGGCTGGGGCCCCTCTGCTGGCCCCCAACTGCCACTGGCACCGTGGCATGGAGCTGGCACCAGCCCCAGAATGTGGCCATGCCCAACCTGCAGGACAGGCCAACCCAGGCTCCTGCCCCATGGGGTCTCTTAGCATCAGAGCTGCCTTTGCCCTGGTAGGACAGGATCCCCACCAAGGCGATGAGTGCAGGTCAGTGAAGATGCTTTGCAGATTTGCAGCACTGTGATCCCGCAGCCCCAGGATGGCAGCACTCAGCCCTGTGCCCTCACCAGTATCTGCCCCATCACCTCCAATCCCACAGATGGGGGCTGGATAGGATCCTCAACCTCCGCCCCTCGCCCACCCCTCCTCTCACGTAATCCAGCTCTCACCGGCTGCCAGCACAGCTCCATGCTGCTGAGCTGCCACCAGCAAAGGGAGCATTTGGGGCCAACAGGCTGCAGGCTGCACACTGCCAAGCCCAGACCCTGAGGTGTGGTGGGGATACGAGGATGGAGAGGTGTCTCATCAACACCAACGCCAGCAGGATGCCTGGGTGCCTGTCCCCAAGCATGGACATCATCACCCATTGTGGCTGATCCGACACGATGCCAGTGGGAGCTGCTGCCTTGTCCCTTTCCTCTCCTTTTGGGGCCAGGAGACAGGCAGCAGGAATGCTCCAGGAGCCTGCTCTATGCCCAGGGCTTTGCTTTTCCCCATCCCAAGCTGCGAACGCGGCGCTAGTCACACTGAGCAGTCCCAGGCAGTGGAAAGGGGAGAGGAGAAGGTGCGATTGTAGGGCAGGTAAGGGGCGACAGGAGCCAGGAGATGACAGTGCCAGGCAAAAGAACTGTGCCACCATCTGGTCCCCAGGGCAGTGGGACAGGGCTACTCACCGCCACGAAGTCTCCGGGGCCACACTGCTCGCCCCGGTAGCTGCAGCTCAGCAGCATGTCCTCCAGCTGGTGGCAAGTGCGGTTAAAAAACCCGTGCAAATTTAGGGGTTCATCCTCATCCCAAGAGCTGAACTGGGCTGGGACAAAGCCCAGCTCCATCCCGGGCTCGTAGTCAACCAGGGGCGCGAGGTAGAGCAGGTCCTCGTGGCTGAGCTGCGAGACCCGCACCCGGTTGATGTTGCAGAAGGTGACAGCAGGGAAAGTCATCTCGGGGCTGTCCTCCTCACTGAGCAGTGTGATGTGGTGGTACTCCAGGTAGTACACGATGCGGTCGGCCACCTGGTAGAGGAAGACGGAGAGGGACAGGAGGAAAGCCAGCGCCCAGAGCGCCTGCCGGGCACCCAGGCTGCCCTCCACGAAGATGTGGCTCAGCCCATGCAGTGTGCAGCTGCTGGCAAAGGCCACGAAGTCTGTGGCTGCCCCTGCGTCCTCCTCTTCCTCCTCTTCTTCCTCCTCCTGCCTGTACAGGAACTCATCGGCTCCGTTCTCTCCTCTCCCAACTGCTGTGGCATCTCTTGGTGCTTCCTCGCTGGAGAAGGAGATGGTGCAGAATATCTGGAGGGGCATTATGCAGAGCGGGGATCCCAGGTGTGGGGTGGGGGTCCTGATACTGCTGCAGGCTGGGGGTCTCCAGTGGTGAATCAGTGCCTCATAGAGCGGGTGAGAGGGGCTGGGATGGAGGAAGGGGAAAAGTTGGGAGCAGAGAAAGAGAAGGGAAAAGGAGTGAGAGGTGTGCAGTGATGCGCGGAGCGAGGGGAGAGGAGCAGAAGAAGAGCAGAGGGCTGCTCGGGGGGGGGTGGGAGAGGAGGGGATATGAGGAGCTGGGGAGGAGCGAGGGGCGGTTCTGCGGGCTCCCCGCTCCCACGGGAGCAGCCCGGCTGCGGCTGGCAGGACGGAGTGAAGACGTTGCCGGCTCTGGGATGCGCTGCTGTGCTGGGAGCTGAAGGGCTGCCAGATCCGGGGTGCACAGCTGTGCATGGACGGGTGTGCACAGATGGGTGTGCATGGATGGGCTTACATGGATGTTGTGCGTGCAGGCACCTGGTATGCTGCATTCTCCATCCCAGGCAGCCTGATCAGAGGTTCCATCCATGCTGTCCCGCCGTGTGCCAGGCTGTTTCCGCAGCCTCCATCTGCTCGGCTCACCGGGGTCTCCAAGCTCTTCATCGTGGCAGCCAGAGATTGCCCAAGGCTCTGTGTCACCGTCCTGCCGTCATGTCCATCTGGGTGGTGCCAGTGAGGATGCTGTGATGTCCCCGAGTGCTCCGTGCTGCTCATCCTAGTTGCACTCAACCCCATGGGCTCACCTCCCCGCACAGTGGGACAGCGATGTGAGCGTAGGCGATGCCTGAGGTTGGGTGTCTTCCAAGTCCATGCTGCTTTTTGCAGGATTTGGGCATTGTCATGTTTTGGGCGATGCCTCCTCCTGGAGAGCCACGCAGCGCATCGCCCCATGCTCTGCTCCATGTGGGGCACAGGGGACCACCAGGGTCGGCGTTCAGGTGTGCAGGATGAGATTTGGGAGGCAGCCTTGGGATGGCATGGGGCTGGAGCTCGGTGAATCCAGGAGCAAAGGCATCACCCCCCACTCCCTGCAGCCCTGCGGCAGCACGGCCCCTTCTTGTGGTTTGCTTTTTTCCTGCGCTCAGCACTTCGTGAAAGCATCCAATGTGACCACAGAGCAATCTCTAGCCCCATCCCAGCACCGCAGCCGCCATCAGCAGCCTGAGGGGAGGGGAGCTTCTGCATGTGGCACCACTTCAATGCACAGGAGCTGGGCAAGGGGGTTTGGCTGATGCATGGGTGCAACGAGCACACCCCAGCCCCTGCGTCAGCTGTGCATCCTTCCCCAAATGGCTCCTGGTCCCTGTGAACATCTGAGCTCATGGACACAGGTATCCCCAAAGCAGGTGAACAAATGAAATCAGGAAACCACTGAAGAACGGCTTTGATCCCTGTGTGAAGTTATCAGCTCTGCCAGAGCAAGAGATGAAATGTGTGGGGCATGCACAGGGGACTGCCACCAAGGCTTAGCCAGGAGGAAAAATGCCAATGGGACAATGATGGGACAGCACAGTGTTACCTGAGGGTCCACCCTAGGTGTCCCCACTCAATATTCCCCCAAAGAGCCCTTTGTGTAAAGGGGACAAAGCAGAAGAACCAGACACAAAGCCAGGGAAAGCAAGCAAGCGTGTGTGACCTTGGAGACAAGTGCCAGAGCCACAGGATGAAATTTCATAGGGCTGAGAGCAAGGTTGCGCCTTTGGGGAGCAACCTGGAGAGCCTCAGCTGGAAAAATCCTGGGAATGCAGCTGGGACTGGGGAGCTGGAAACCAGCAAGCCATAGGGACCAGGTCACAGCCCTTTGGTATTTGGATGGAGATGAACTACAGCTGCACCATGGGCAGGGCCAGGCTTTAAAAGGCATCAGCTGGGAGAAGGCTTGGGGATTTTGGGCTGTTCAGTTTTGGGAGGTGAGGGTTTGGGCTGTGGTACAGGAGCTAGCCCTGGAGGATGAGCAGGTGTGAGCTGGTTGAGGTCAGGGTGGGTTTTCTTCTGGTTCTGGTGTGAGCAAGTTGTTAATGCAGTCTAATGGTACAGGGAGTGGGGGGGACTTTCATTGTGCTTTTCAGAAGCAATTGCAGTAGGGTGAGGGAGGTGCTGTAATGAAAGCACTCCATCATTGTCTCACTTGGCTGAAGCTTGTGGGGAGTTCTGGGGCTGTTCCTGGGGAGGACAAATGCTGCTTGGGGGTGAATGCTCAAAGGGATGAAGGTGACCAGGGATGGTCACAGCCAGAAGCATAGCAGAACTCAGGGGAACTCATCCTGATCCTGTGGCTGGGGACAATTTATGGCTGTGTCCCCAAGTTGGAAACATGGGGTCACCGTCCCAATTTCTGTGAATTTTGGCGATCTTGGAGGAGCCCTTGGGCTCTCTCCAGCTCCTCCCTCAGCGGGAGATATTTTTTACCCTCTTCCAGGTAACGCTTTTGCGGGGGAGGAGGATGGGGGATGCTATAATTAACTGTGACATCAGCCCCCGTGGCAGCATGCGCCGGGATGCCGCCGCTGTGCCCCAACCTGGGGAACGGAGATGCTCGGTGCCATTGTGTCCCCCACAGCAGTGGGACCGTGGCAGCAGAGCGGTGTTTCCTTGCTCCATCGCGGTGTCTGCCCTCTGTCCGATCCCGCAGCGCCGGCACGGGCCGGGAGCACCGAGGTTCCCCGGAGCAGGGGAGCACGGAGGCGGCGGGGAGGGAGGGAGGCGGATGGGGGATTTGACAGCAGCGGCAGCAGCGCATTTCACAGCCTGTCACGCTTTAATGGCAGAGGAGATCAAAGCCGGGATGGAGTTATTCATAGAGATAAACCAATCCCCGAGGAGGCGAGGAGAAAACAACATTGTGAGCTCTGTTATCCCAGGCATGCAAACCGCAGCCCGGCCCCAGGAGGTGCCGCGGGTTCGCCTGGTTCCGTATCCAGGCGCTGGGGTGCGATGGGACTCATTGCAACCCCGCAGCAGCCGGGAGCAGGGGAGGGAGGGGATATTTGATGGGGCAGAGGTGCTGCCCTGCACCTGCATTGCGCAGCAAGGGGGAGAAAAGCAGCTTTGCAGCGCGCTCCGGTGCCCGGAGGGGCTCTGCCCCACCACGAGGCGGAGATGGGGAAATCTCCGTCGCTCAGAGGCGGAGGAGTGGGGTGGGATGCGGGGATCCTGCAGCACTAATCCCACCGCCTTTATCAGATGCTACCACCTTGCCTCTGCTCGCTCCACCGGCCAAGCTGGGCGTACTGGTGTTATCTGCCCCTTTATCCCCCAGATTAGACGCTTCACAGTGGATTAGCATGTCACATTCTAATGCAGAAAAAACCGATGATTTAAATAAAAAATAATAAAAAAGAAAAGTTTTTGTCCATCTGTATGATTCCCCACCGCTGTCTTTTCCCCCACTTTGTCCCCGTGGGTGCAGCTGTGGGGAATGGAGCTGATGGGTGATGTGGGATCGCTGCTCCCGACTCAGGGGACAAAGAATGGGGATGAAAGGCTGCTGTGGGGATGGCACTCTGCCCCAATGGCCCCATGCCACCCCGCCTGGGGCTGTTGGCTGCAGACCCACGTCCACAGCACAGGACTTTAATAAGAAACACATTATGGTGAATAACACACTAAGTGGACTTCATTACAGACCTGGGGCCTCCCTGGCTGTTCCGTGTGATTTCCTATCAGACGAGCCTTATCTCCTTTCCAAACGTTCCCATTTAAACTCCATTAATCTTTCAAAACCTCCTCGTCTCGGTGCTTCCCAGCCTGGCGCAGGTGCTGGCAGCACTGCAGGGCTCTGCAGCCCCACTGCTGGAGAGGGTCTGTGGACAAACCCCTATAGCTGTGCTCCTCCATGCACCCACTGCCATACCCAAAGTGCTGAGCACTGATTTCTCCTCCTATACCCAAAAGCATCTGTAATACTGAGATATTTCTGTGTAACTCTTTCCCCATATGCAGCATTGGTTTTGCATTGTGGGGATTGGTGCTGAGGTGCAGGGGGTGCTGTGAATTCCAGCCTTACTCCGTGCAGACACTTCTCCAAAAGCCTTCCCATAGTTTCTGCTGCTTGCAAATTGCCTGTAAGCTGAGTTGTGATTTCTTTCTGACATCCTTCACGATTGCTTCGATGCTCAGTGCAAACCAATCCAAACAGACGCTTTTATTGGTGGGGGAGTGGGGGGGGAAATTGTATTCCCATCCGGTTCCCTCGCTGTGTGCTGCGTGGTTTTCACATCTAATCTAATCCAAGCAAGGTGGATTGCTCGCACGGCCACGCTCTGCAGCTGCTCCGGGTGCTGCAAGAAGGGGTTTGAAACCCCCACAAAGCAAAGGGATGGGGGACTCTGGCTTGGACCTTAGGGAGACTGCCTGGATGCAGCGGGGAAGAAAAATAATGTTTGGGAATAATAATGGTAATTTAAAACCAAGAATTGTAACATCCAGTTGTGAAGGCCAGTATACATACAGAAAGCCTGAGCCTGAGATGGTGAAGAGCATCTCGAGTCACGGCTGTTTCAGGAGTTGCAGAGCAGCTCGGAGGGCTCTGACCAAACTCCCTGCAGATGATAAAACAGCAGCAGCTATAAAAAGGCAGAGAAATTAAACCTGAGGCGAAGGGCTGTGGGATGGTTCTTGTCTCAGCTCTCCCTATGGAGCACTCTGCATGCTCAGTGTGCCCCTCTGCCCCGGCTCCTGGCTCAGTGCTGGGGTACAGAGGGGAAAGGAATCGCATCAGTTGTGCATTTCTTCCAGATTGCTGCTGTTGCCCATCACGCTGTGTGCTGGTGCTGCTGTACCAATGGGGCCTCTGATCAATATGGAAAGGAGATGAAGGGGAAATCATTTGCACAAATTCCCATTTCCTGGTGGTGTTTCGGTGCTGCATTCCCAGCCTGCAGCTTCTCCTGGAGCTGGTGGCCATGGGGCTGTGCCCAAAGCTCTGTGGTTGTGGACTCCCCACGTCCATCTGCACACCCTCCTCGTCTCTTTCAGCAGCTGAAGATACCATTTAACCTTATTAATAATTATTAATAATTCATTTGTTAATGGTTTTGTGTGCAAAAGCATCTCAAGAGGAACAGTAACAGCCCTGCAGGGCCCCAGCGTGCATCTGAGGTGCTCTGAGCTCTTGGCACAACATGCAATGTGCTTTTGGGTGTGCAAAGCTCTTGGGGCATGCATGCCACCTCTGGGTGTGCATGGTGGATTGGGGTGTGCAAAGAGCTTTGGATGTGTACAACACCCACAGGTGTGCACTATGCACTGAGTGTGCAAAGTGCTTTAGGTGTACAAGATGCATGAAGGTGTGCAGTGTGTTGGATGTGCACAGCACCTCCAGGTGTGCACAATGCATTGGAGTGTGCAAAGTGCATTAGTTGTACAAGGTTTTTTGGGGTGTGCAAAGCATGTGCTTTGGGTGTGCACGGTACCTGCAGGTATGCATGGTGTGTTGGGGTGTGCAGAGTGCATGAGGTTGTGCACAACACCTCAGTTGTGCATGCCTCAGTGGCTGTGCAAGATATCTGTGGGCATGCAAAGTGCTTTAGGTGTACAAACACCTCTGTGTGTGCAAAGTTCTTGGAGTGTGCACCACACCTCTGGGTGTGTAAAGAATTTTGTGTGTACAAAATGCACTGGGATACACCAAGTGCTTTGGGTGAATTTGACATCTTCAGGTGAGCAAAAGTACTTAGAGTTCACAATGCATTGGGGTGAGCAAAATGCTTTTGTTGAGCACAACACCTCTGGGTGTGCATTGTTCCCACACCTGCACAGTGCACACACGTGTGCAACAGCTCTGGGCGTGTTGTTGGGGGGGCTGCATCCCCATGCTGGGACTCAGTGCCCTGTGCTGCTCCTGCTGCTGCTGCTTGTTCTCCTCTCTGCCTCCCTACCTCCTGGTGGGAGTGGTGCTGCTTCCAGGCGCTAAATGATGCATCTGCTCCGTGGCAGAGCTGCTGGTGAAGCAGCTGCAGGGTGCAGACATATATGAGCCCCCGCTGTGCTGCGCCCATTGCTCGTGTTCCCAATGCTCCTCTGCTGCTTTTGGCTCTGCCAAAATCCCACTGGGTTCAGTGGCATCGCTCCCATGCAGGAATAGGAATGGTGAAAACAGATGAAATGCAACAGGCTTCGAGCAAACGGCACGGGGTGAGCAGAGCTGTGCATGGCTGAGGGATCCCAAACTCCATACCCTGAGGGCATCCACTGCTGGAAAAGCCCCAGCAAAGCCAAGGAGACACGGAGCAGAGCTCCTGGTGCCTCCGCTCTGTGCCCAAGGGCTGCATGGCTTAAGGGCTTCTTTGCTTTGAGCAAAACACCAACAGGCAGAAATCCTCTAAGCGGGCAGAGCCGGGTTGTTCCCGACCCACCTGCGGCCGCTCCTCTGCTCCATCACCTCCGATTACTCCGCGCAGCGCAGTCGGATCCCATGCGGTTCACTTGGAAAATGCTGCAAGCTCCGGGGTCAATGGAACCACAGCTCAACAGCACAACGTGGGGGGAGCCAGGCCTGGCGGTGCTGCTGGGGGGGACCCCGGGGACAACCGCCAGAGGTGCAACATAGCATGGAGATCACAGCGACACGCGAATGGTTTCAAGCCATGAGTTATTTAGGAGCCTGCTTTCAGGAGCCATTTATGTGCGTCGCTCGTGTGTTTTACACCATTTGTAAACGTGGTGCTCTGCAGGGCTCATCCGTCAGGTCCCCGGGTTGGTTTTGCAGAGTGTGAATGGAGCCGTGTGGTTTTTGTTTAGGAACTCCGTGCAGCTGTGGGATCTCAGCGGTGCTGCGCTGTGTCGGAGATGCTCCACACTTTGTGGTTATCCGTGGGCACTTTGCTGTGGGGACACTGAACTCACTGCAGGGCTCTGGGCTCACGATGCTGGTGTCCATCAGTGGGTGCTGGGGAGCTCAGAGGGGCTGGAGGGACAGCGAGGTGTTCCTGATCCGTTCTCCATTACAGCAGCTCCGGAGAAGGGAGGAAGAAAAGGAGGAGTGTGGCATGGGTTCGCACCAGAGCCTTCCTGCTCCCTCCCTTCTCATCCTCCCTGAGCTCATTGCTTCCAGGGCAGAGGACACACGTGGCAGTACCATGATCCCTGTGTCAGACTCAGTTCTCCCCAGTGCCAGCTCAGCCCTGGAGCCTGATGGGAATGGTCCAGAGGTCTCAACCCTCTGCAGTGATCCCCGGTGCCCCCATGTGCTGCCAGAGGCTGCCAAGCCCCAAAGCACAACGGGGATGGGGACATGTGGACATGGCTCTCCCTCAGGATGGGCTGCAGAGATGAGAGAAGGAAAACTGCAAACGTATCATAATGGGCACGGCAGCATCATCTCAGCAGCACTGTGCCCAAAAGGGATTTTGCAGAGTCGAGCACACAGCATTGCCCCCAGCTTTAAGGTGGTTTGCATGGGACAGCCCCACTTCTCATCCCAAGTCCCAGGGTGAAGAGGATGTTTCTCCTTTTCCCTGGGATGCAAAGAAAATGAATGGGCTTTGAAGCCCTACTTAGAGATGGGACTCCTGGGCCTTTCTCTTGCTGGATGAGGAGCAGATCCATGGGGTGTGAATGAGGTTCCTGGGGCTGTGATGTAGGAAGAGAGGGGAAACGCAAGCAAGGATCCAATGGGGCCACACAGGGGAGTTCCAGCTTATACATTATGAGGCAGCAGACAAGAAACTGATTTCTGCTGCTAATGAGCATAGCCCCAGAACGGAGGCAGTGGGGGGAGAGAATCACTTGTTCCCATAAAGGAGCCCTTGGAGCACCAAATAGGGATGATGGAGCATCGTTTGGGAATGATAGAGCATCACATGGGCACATGGAGCATCACACAAGGAACAATGTGTTGGCTATGGGTACAGCCCTGGTGATGAGGATGCCCTCACCCCATGTTCCATAGGACTAGGGGCCCCGGGAGAACAGGATTTGCTCCACACTTTGTGGCTGCCCACAGGCAATGCTGGAATTTGGGGGCTGGGGGAGGAGGTGGTTGCAGCTCCTTTCACATCCCCAGCCCAGAATGCTGTGGAGGGGAGCATCATGGACCCCAGGCATCCACCTGGTGCTGGAAAGGCTGTGAAGAGCCAGGGGAGGGATTGGTGCCCCCATGCTGCATCCCCAGATCTCTTTAAAGGCTTCAGTGCTCTAAACAGGACCAAAGTTAGATGGTTGCAAAGGTGATGGAGGCAGAAGGGACCAATCTCCATCCCCAGCTGTACACAGACAGCTTCCTTCCAGCACATGGGATCTGGGCATCCCTAAAATCCCCCTGACAGTGCTTCCAGATACAGCATCTCCTCTGTATCAGTCAGAGGAGGGGGCAGTGCTGTCTGATAGTGTCTGCCCAGGCATCCCTCCTGCCTGAACTGTGTTAGGGGCCCCAGAACATAGAGGGGAGCACAGGGCAGTGGGACCAGTAATGAGGCAATGCAGGCTGGGGGATGTAACGCATCATGTAGGGATGTGGAGCATCACGCAGGGACATGGAGCATCACATTGAAACGTGGAGCATCACAAAGGGACATGGATCATTGCTTGGGGACATAGAGCATTGCACAGAGGTGATAGAACATTATATGGGCACATGGAGCATCACACAGGGACATAGAACATTGCACAGGGGTGATGGAGCAACACATAGGGATGTGGAGCATTGCATAAGGACATGGAGCATCACACGGGCAATGGAACATTCATGGAGACAATGGGGCATCACATGGGGAAGTAGAATGTGATGTCAGGATGCAGAGCATTGCTCAAGGATGGTCCCACTGCTGCCCTGGCACCCATTGGTTTCAGTTAGTGCCATTGGACCCAGAGCAGCACAGAGGAGCTCAGCACGGACAGACGCAGGAGGGAGTGGTGAAGAGGAAGGAATGAACCTTTGGGTCAAACCAAAAGCTGCTTCCAAACCCACAAGGGGACAGGGTCAAGGTTTCCCAAACAACACCATCCCCATCCCCAGCACACACAGTTCCACCGGCGCACGGCTGCAAGGGAAATCCAACGAGCAACATAAATACAGCACTGAGCCAGCTTTTTCTAATCAAATCCATTAAATCATCCAAACCTGCTTGCAAAGAATAATCCAGGCAGTAATAATAAACCAGCTGCACGTCTATTTTGCTTCTCCCGCTTTGAGCAGAGGGGGAAGGAGAGTGCTTGGATCCTAACGGCGGATATAAGGACACAGCAGGAGGGTCCCTGAGGATGCTCTGGTGCAGAAAACACTGGGGAGCACCAAGCATCAAAGCTGGTGGTGGCACACGTGGGCTGGGACCTGACCCTGCTGAGGAGGATCCAACCCCCTCGCCTCCATTTAACATCAAACAACAGAGGAGCTCTCTATCCCAAGAGCCTGCCAAGGGAATTTAGTGCTGGAGATTAAAATCCCTCATATAGCACTGGGATGTG
This sequence comes from Chrysolophus pictus, assembly GCA_037305975.1. Classification (NCBI taxonomy): domain Eukaryota; kingdom Metazoa; phylum Chordata; class Aves; order Galliformes; family Phasianidae; genus Chrysolophus; species Chrysolophus pictus. The sequence continues at coordinate 911,807 of CM074608.1, forward strand.
TGCAGCAGCCCTGGGGACACCCAGCCGGTGCCTCGGCACGTGCTGCAGCTTTGTCATGTGAGGTGAGCAGGATGTCCCCAAGGCCACAATAGGGACAGGGACGGGGACCCCAGAGCTGTGTGCTCCACACCAGAGCCAAACAGACAAGGCAGCTGATGGGGAGAGGCAGCCACGGGGCACAAAGACGTTATTGTGCACTGGAGCCACGCGTCAGTGTGAAATGCAGCCTCTGTGCTGCACTGCTGGGACCCGCTGTCCCCAAGGGCTCACAGGGCTTCCTCTGCTCCCTGCTGGCCATAGCCAGGCCTCTCCCTGCTGTGCCACCAACACATGTGAAGAAATCACCAGCTCCCAGATAGCCACAGGAGGAGGCATCCATCCATCCCTCCATCCATCGCTCCATGTGCAGTGGTTTCCAGCTCAAATATCCAGCCCAGCATGCACAACCCTGCATAACCCGGAGTGCTAAGCCCAAGCAGCATCCCCTGGAGCCTCCTCAGCAATGCTGCTCCCCCTTCTTTGGGATCCAAAAGGAGGGAGGAATGGTGGTAGGCAGACCAACGCCCTCCTTGCATGGAATTCACAGCCTGGGGAGGGGGTTGTGGGGGCACTCACCACTTTGAAGTCTTCGGGGCTGCACTGCTCCCCACGGAAGAAGCAGGAGAGCAGCATCTCCCGGATGTCGTGGCCGGCACGGTCATAAAACTCCAACATATTGAAAGGTTTGGGCTTGAAGTTTCGGAAGTTCGCCTTATCCTGCAGGATTTCCAGCTGCTTCTCATCAGCTGTCTGCGTGTCCGGGATCTCGTATCTTAGGGGAAAGAGCAGCAGAGGCTTAGGCCTGGCTGTGGTGGCTTAACACGAGCTGCTCCTATCCCAACCCAGGGCAAAAGCACATGGCATCTTTAGGGCTCTCAGCAACACAACCTGGATGGGCAAAGAGGTGTCCCATGCATCCAGCCATCAGCATCTTCCTAAAGGGTCACCACAGCCCCTTTGATAGCACCAAACCCAGACCAACTGCTCCACAATCAGACCTGCAGAGGTCCCAGCTCAGGGCAGCCTGGTGCATGCCCTGTGCACCTAAATATGCACAGGCAGAGACTGCTGCTTGGCCCAGGAACATGACGGTGGCTCAGCAGCACCAAAGAGCTGCTACAGGTATGGGGATGGGCTGGGTAGGGTGGGTGAAGGGTCTCACTCTGGCTACAACACTGTGGGGTCCTGCAGCCCAAGGGATGGCTGCAGTGTACTGGTAGCATGCAGGAGCTTCACCTGCTGGCCGTACAGCATGGAGCTGCGCTTTGAGGCTGGAATCACATGTGCTGGGTCCAAGCACAGGGACTGGAACCACGTGTGCTGGGATCCGTGCACTGGGGCTAGAACAGGGTGTCCTGAGATCCATGCACTGGGGCTGAAACAGGGTGTTCTGGACCCCCAGGAGCAACTCCATGCCCAGGAGCAGGGGCTAGACCTGGAGGACGCCCTCCAGGTAGGGCTGTGCATGCTTGTACCCAGGTGCAAAGCCGAGCTGCCTCAGGATGCTCTTCCTTACAGAGATGAAAGCATCGCACAGCAGTGCAGCAGGGCACGTGGTGACACGCTGAGCTGGGGACAGAGGTGTCACCTGGGGCCACTTCAGGACACCCACCTGTTATTGAGCAGGGCGAGGAGCTCACCGGCGTGGTACAGGTCGTTCTTGGTCACCCGGCTGAAGCGGAACTCGTTGAGGTTGCAGAAGGTGACAGCGGGGAAGGTGAGCCTGGTGGCAGCCACCTCATCCAGCTTGGTGACATGCGGGTAAAGGAAGTAGTACTGGATGCGGTTGGTGCAGACGAGGGCGAGCAGCGCCAGCGAACCCATGAAGCAGAGCGCCCAGACCACGCGCTTCAGAGACAGCCGCTCGTAGGAAAAGATGTGTGAGATCCCGTGCAGGGTGGAGCTGCTGGCGAAGGCCTGGATGCTCACCGGCTGCCCGCTGTCCACCTCCTCCTCGTCCACCTTCAGGTCCATCATGGTCCGCGCCGGCAGCCCGGGGGGGCCACTCTGTGGGGAAAGGGACCCTTGGGTGCCCAATGCCACCTCCTGGGTGTCACCGCCGCCTGATGCGTCCCGGTGAGGGAATGCTGGGGTGCACCTCTTTGCACTGCCATCCCCACTGCTGGGGGTGCACTCTCGCACGGGGCAGCGCTTTGCTGAGCCCCGCTCTCCCCCCGCACCCTCTCTGTTCTATCTCTGAATTTATTGGGGTGCAGCATCTTGCACCTCCCCCCTCCTCCCACCTCCTCACTGCCCTCCCCATCCCACAGCACGACTGAGGTGTTGTGCCCCCCCCGGCACCCCCGCAGCACGCATCCCCTCCGCCTCCCCCGAATGGCACCAACGCATCGACAAAGAGACGAAGGAGGGGAGGATGCAAACCTGGAGTCAGGGCCGCTGCGACGCGGGTGCCGGGGATGGGGCCGACCTCCCTCCGCCGGGGTGGGAAGACGAAGCCGGGAGCGGGGATGGAGGGTGCGAGCGGCACCGAGCCCGGCAGCGGCGGGCGAACCGGAAAAGAAAAGGAGGGGGGGGGGGAATAAAAATAGCCTCGGCGGTACCTTTGGTGCAAGCGTGGGAGCGGGGATGCGTCGGGGCCTCGCTCAGCGCTGCGCAGGGGGACCGGAGGCGACCATTGCCGGAGAGAAGGCGACCGATGGGTGCGAGGAGAGGAGCGGGAGGCGAGCGGGAGGCTGCTGCCTTGCCAACCACATGGAGCGATGGATGGAGGGATGGAGGGATGGATGGATGGATGGATGCCTCCCCCTGTGGCTATCTGGGAGCTGGTGATTTCTTCAGATGCATAATCCGCATGAAGTCATTGTCTGTGCGCTGGTGGGGCCGGAGGCCGCCGAGGGGTGCCGCAGGCCGGTGGGCAGCGAGGAGGAGGAGGAGGAGGAGGAGAAGGAGGAGGAGGGAGAGGCGGAGGAGCCGGGAGCTCCAGCGATTGCAGGCTGCTGGCAGGGGCTGTTGGTGCTGCTGCCGTGTGCGTGTGGGGATGTGTGTGTGCGCGTGCATGCGTGTGCCGCTCCCATCCCCCAGCGCCTCGCAGCAGGGCTGCAGCTCCCCACATCCCCCCGGTTCCCCCCGCGCCCCCCACACCGCTCTGACCCCGCTCTCCTCGGGTCGCGGCCTCCGCTGCCCTCTGGGTTTCACCCGCGGGCGGCCCGATCCCACCTGATGTCTCCGTTTGCTTTGGGGCAGCAGTGTGGCACTCACCTTTGGACACGACCCCGGCATGATGCTCGCTGCAGCGGGGACCTGACCCTGCAGGGCTGCTGTCCCTTCCCCTCTCCTGGCTGTGCACCTTTGGCTGCTTCTAAAGCAGTCAGAATGGTGCTGCTGTCCCCTGGGTGCTTCCCAATGGGGTGCTGGGTGCTCTCCTCCTCCCCAGATCAGCGCAGGAGGGCTCAGGGTTCTCCCAGCACTGCAGCATCCCTGAGCCCCTTCCCCTCTTTCTCCCCACCATGAAGCTGGGGGGCCCCCACTCAGCCCCAGGCATGCAGCAAGCACCTGTCTGCTGTGCCCAGGAAGGTGGCTGCAGTCAGATGGAAAAGAACGCCTCGACGTTCCAATGTGATGCTGGGAGGACAGCCTAGACTTACCCTGAAAGCGTCACCTGGCCCAAAGGTGCCCTCCCAGCACATCCTCACTGTCTGCCCTGCGCCTCATGGGAATGTGGGGAGTTCAGGGTACAGCGAGGTCAGGCACATGCACCCTGTCCCCAGATCTCATGTCTTGGACATGCTTGGTTTGGTCCAACTCTGGAACACGTTGTTCCAGTCTTGGACCTCACCCTTCCCTTGCTGGAGAAGAAATCTGCTGCTTTGCAGTGGACATCACCCCTATAGGGACAGAAATGGGTTTTGGGGATGCTCCACTGAGCCTGTGCCCCCCTTGCTTGTCCTGTTAGTGAGCTATGAGGCCAGCACCTCCTCTGGACAGCCTCCTCTCCACTGGGGCTGCCAGTGGAAACCTGATGAAGGATGTGCTCCTTGTCTAAGGGATCAGAACCTTCACAAAGGGGTTGTTTCTCCCACACCCTGTTTTTTTTTTTTTTTTTTTTTTCCCCAGATGACAGCTCATTCTCTGCAGTGGTTTTATTGACAGTAAATGCACCGGCAGTGGCAGCGATGGGGTTTCAGGTTGGAGCAGGCGCACACGCAGATGCTCTTGCAAACCTTTGCTTCCCACCATGCCAGAAACCCCAGTAAAGCTGCTCTGCACCTCCAAATGGAAATTGCATTTCCTGGGGGGGCTGACAGGGCCCCCAAATGTTTCAGGGCCACCTCCTGCAGGAGCTGGGGAGGAGGTGAACAGCGGGAGGAAACTTCCCCACCGCTGGCCCCCAGCCAGGAAGGATGCAGCTGCATCCTTGGAGAGGAGTGGAGCGTGGGGAGCACGAGCATTTCCGTGTTATTTTTTGGAAGAGCCACGTGACGACTGAGTTGGTTCCTGCTGAGAGAGGCAGGGAGGTCGACGGAGGGCTGTGGGACTGGTGAGGAGTTAACGATTAGCCCCAGGCGTTAATTGGTAGCAGCAAGACAGCAGGCACGAAGGTTTGAAGGTCGGGGCTGGGAGCTGAGCACAGTGGGTGTGAAGGGGGAAAGCTGCTGTGGCTGCATCCTTTGTAGGGTCTGCTCAGCTCTTGTGGATGCTGAGCTCCCCTCGGCTGGCTGTGCGTCAGCCGTGCTCACTGATCTAATTAGCAGGAAAAATGTAATCAAGGGAAGGTGCTGCACTGCTGAGCCTCCCAGCACAGCCTCCAGCAGGGGTGTCTGGAGTACACCTTGTGAACTGGGGTCCAGGGCTGGCTCCAACCTCATAGGTTTTTTTCCACTTCCAAGTAATGCTTGTCTCCATTCCACCATGCAGATCTTTGTTACGGAAACAAACTTCCATTCTGTTTCTTGGAAGAGCATCCCCAGGGCAAAATCACTCCCAGGGCAAAGCTGGGTAAGCGATGCTCTTCCTTCCCATAGGGTCGGGCTGCTCCCTTCTATTGCTCCCTTGGATCAGACAAATTGCTTCTTTATCTACACCTGCCACCCAGCTGTGCCAAGGGAGGCAATTTAATTCCTAGCAGTCTATTAAACACCACGTGAGCTGGAAAAGCTGGATGCTGCTGCTTGCTTTCCTGGGGTGGGAACACCCTTGGGGTGACCAGGCCTTCAATCTCCATGTATTTAAAGTGGGAGTTTGATTTAAAATATGGCTTGCCATGGAGACCTTGCTCCAAGGCATTGGAGGCAGCACTGTGGTGCTCACTGCTCTGTAGTGAGATGGTGCCATTGCTTGCTCCATGCTCTGCCATTGCTCCAAGCCTTGCACTTGGGAGGAGCTTTGCAATACTGTGCAGTGTCTGTCCATTCTCATCATCCCCATCCTATGAGGGGAGGAATCCTGAAGGCAGTGGGGGAACCCAAGCCCCCCTAAAACTCGGGCTGAGTGACACATGAAATATCCTCAGAGCCCATTTCTGCTAATGGGTTGCAAATTACTCTGGTATTACAGATTGCTTCCCGGAGCCCATTTTTGGGGCCAAACTCTTCCTAGCTTGGGGAAATAACCATCAACATCATTAGCAAAAGTAAATTGTATTCAAATGAGGCAGCGTGGGGACTTTCTATGTGTACCTTCCTCACTGGTGGGGCAGCTTGGGGCTGTTCCATCTGCATGGAGATGGGCACCACTTCTCCCTGTCCCCATTGGGGTGGCATCGCTTTGTTCCACCTTTGAACCACTAGCAGCTTCTGTGTCTGCATAGAGGTCATGGTGGAGCTCCAGGGCTTCCTAATTGTTGAGCATGCTGTTAATTATCTACCAAAAGACAAAGCTTCAGTGGGACTAACAAGGCTGTGAGCAGAGCTACTCCTTGTCGACCTCTGGTGTTGCCATCATGGCTTGGGCGGATGGCAGCAGGGATAAACCTCACATTTCTTCTCTCGGCATTCAATTGCTCCTGTTATTTCCACCACACCTGCCCATTTCAGAGACCTTTCCATCGGAAATATCCACATCTAAATCCTCAGAAATGAGGCCCAAGCATGCACTGCTCGGTGATGCTGCGGGATGCCTGAATTCAGCACGTCCCCATTGCCCGAGCAGCACAGCTGAAAAGGGTTGGGGTGCAAACCTGGAGCTGCTGCTGCTGCTCGCAGAGCTGTGCTGGGGTTACCCTGAGGAAGATGCAATCCCTGCAGGCAGCTCCCAGCTGGGGTCATTCACCCCTGTGCAGTGTTGATTTATGCCACGCCGCGCTCCTGCTCGCACCCGCTTGGCTCTCCCAGCGCGAGGAGCAGCCAGTCCATTAAACACTGAGTCATCCTCAGCGGCATTTAATTCGGTGAGGGGCAGCAGTTTGGATAATTAAAGGCCTCCGTGGCCAAAGCTGGCAGCAGGGCTGGAGGGGAAAGCGAGGACACCCGGCAGTATTGGTGAATGGTGGCAGCTCCCTCCTCTCTCCTGCTTGGATTTAAGGGTGGATTTTAACCCTGTCCTGCCCCCAGGTGAGGACTTCCTTAGCCTGGCAAGTGCAGTGATGCTCTGTGCTATTTCTGCCTGGATTAACCACGTCCTGATGGGATCTCCCATAGGCAGAGCTGCTATCTGGAGGCCTTGGCTTATTAAAAGGACAAGCTGTTCGGGGAGCCAGTAATAAAGCCATGAAAGCTTTTACGTACCAGAGTTGAAGGCACTAATATCGCTGTGCTCTGCGTGGGTGAGAAATTAGACAAGAGTTCCTCCATGCTGATGGTTTTTTTTTTTAACTCCCCCCTATTCATCTTTCTCAACAATTATCTTTTATTTTGATATCTTCCTATTTAAACCTTCAGCATCGCACTCGGGATAAGGAGGAGGCTGAGTCGCTTAACAACCAGCACAGGGACATGGAGGTGCTGGGAGCTGTGCCTAGGACTGTGGGATCTGACCCCAAGAGGCAGAGTATAACTCCCCAGGACCGTCTTCTGCAGGTGAAGCTCTTTGCTGGCAACCTTGGGACGAGTCATGCACCTGCATCTGTATTGCATCTGCATCACATACTTGGGGTATGTCATAAATCACATCTGGGATCCCCCCCTCATTTTGCTGCTCATCACCCTCAGATCTGGGTGCCCTTTTCCTGCTCTGGCTTTGCTGTGTTTTTCTTCTGATCCCTTCAAGGCTCTCACTGCTTTTCTGCCATTCTGGATATCTTGTGATCAATCAGCTGCAGCTTTCCAGAGCTGTGGCTGACACGTTGCAGGCTGGAAGAGGAAGGAAACGCTGTGCAAAGTTGCTGAGCTGAACGTGCAGCCTCATTGACTTGAGCAATTAGTTGAGGTGATGCAAAACCACTGTGCAAGGACCATCCTGGAACGCTTTCCCTGTGCACCGTCTCCGCTTTGGCTATCTCCTATCATCCTATCATGTTTTACTCTATGTTCAGAAAGGCCTCTTCCTCTGGGATATGTACAGTATGGGGGCTGCTTCCCTGGACCAGAGGCTCTGCAGATGCTCAGGATGGATCCACATCTGGAAACGTGAGACCGAGGCCCATTGATCTCATTTTGTATGGTTCCAGGTTGAGCAGGGGATGTGTGGTTGCCTGCAGTTCTGCAGCACTGCTTGAGGTCATCCCTCCCAGCTCCTCACTCTATTTGTTGCTCTGATTTCCCATCAGAAGCTGTTCTGGAGCAACACAAGTAGGAACACCCCATGCTGTCAGCAGCCATGCCATAACTCCTGTGGATGTGCCCAGGATATCAGCCCCAGACCACAAGTGGGTACCAGCAGTGGGTGTGTTTGCATGGAGGTGAAACATGGGGCGTGTGCAGGATAGTGGGACCCCCAGCTCCTTCCTGGGTGCAGACCCAGCCTGTTTCCCCCAGTGCTGCCCTGCTTTTCCAATACCATTTGTCCATGTGTGCTACTCCAGCCTTTGCTAGTGGCTCTTTGTCCCTGTGCCCTTGTCACTGCCACAGTGCCCGTGCAGATCACATCTTCCCTTATTCTCCCTGACACCGGTTGCAGCCACAACAAAACTCATCTCGTTAAGGAAACGCTGAGGGTAGCTGGGAGGGGAGATGGACCCCCCCAACTGCTGCACGCCAGCAGCACAGAGCTGTGATGGAGAAGGCGAGTGCCACGCTCCAATAGATTGCACAGGAACTGAAGAGTTAACGCTGCCGGCACGCCAGCATCCTCCAAACAGCACCGATGGGAGCAGAGCTCCCCCGCTCCCCGAATGCTGGCAAACAAATGAAAGTGATGTTGCTACGAGCGTTTTTCTTTGCATCGCTCAAAGGCTGAGGACACAAAGGCGGTGCAATGGGTGCAGGGGGACCGGGGAGCACCACGTGCCCGTGAGCCGCTTTGCCCGCGGCGGAGCTGAGAGTTGCTGCTTATAGCTCCAGAGCGACCTGGGGAGGGTTTGTGGGAGCCTGCAGGGAAGGGCTGCGGCTGACAGCTCTCTGCTGCTGTTGCTGCTGCTCAGCATTGTGCCCCAAAACCATTGCTCTGGGAGGAAATGGATTATGCAGGGAGGGGGTGTGGGTCTGTATCCCCCAGGTTTATGGATCAGCTCGTCGGCTTCCAAGCAGATGTTCAGCATCTCCAAAAATGAGCTCCCATTTGGCTTCTTGTGCTCATATTTGCCTTGAAGACAAATTAAACTGAGAGATGCAAATCCCCTAAAATGATGCAATGGCTGCAGTGGCCCCGGTGAGGACACTGCTTGGCACAAGGTTGGTTCATGGCACCTGGAGGGCAGCTGCTTGTCCCTGCCATGGCCTGTCGTTGTCCCCTGCTTCTAGAGATGACACTGTTTTCTCCTCTTGTTTTAAATGGAGGGGGGGCTGTTTGCTACCCAGCCCCCGACCACCAAGCCTGTGCATGGAGCAGATGGAGCCCATCTTGAACATGCAAGCTCAGCAGAAGCAAAGCCAATAAGTGAGTTAATTACCGCCGTGTTATGTGAGAGCTGGGGATTCCCAGGAGATGAAGCAGCCCTCTGCTTGCCATCCGTGGCCACAGGAGCTGGGGGAGCCGGGTGTGCAGAAACTCAGTCTTAGAGCTCTGCAGGGATTGAGGGATCTGTCACTTCCCCTGCGGCTTTCCTGGTGCATTCATGGGGTAGTTGCAGAGTGCCATGCAGTGTCTGCCACTCACAAGGCATTCCTGCCTCTGACTTTGGAGATGTGAGCACACCCGAGGGCACAGCATCTTTTGCTTTTGTCTTATTGCTAAACAAAACCGGGAGAGAAAGAAGAGCAGCTCCCAAACTCCCTGGTTTAAAAGTGAATTTTAATCAGAATTGCACAGATGCATTTGGGGCAGATTTGCCACATCCCTCTCCAGCTGTGCAATGCCATGAGGGCCTCCCAGGGATACAGACACGTTGATTTGCCCTCAGTGCTTCCTCTCTGCTCCCATCAGCTGAGCAAATAAGGTTAAGCCCACAAATGGTTTCAAACTTGATTGCCGTGGGCTGCCTCGCATCTTCCCCTCCCTTGGTGTGTCTGCCCCACAGATAAGGGTGGCACTGAGAGGCTTTAATTCCTCACTTCTGCATCAGCTGCCAGCTCTTCTGCCCGCTTACCCTTGATAAATATTGCACAAAGATTTGGCTGCCAGCGTGCTGGAGATAAAGGTCCGGTCCCGACAGATCTCCTTCCTCGGTGCCTTTTGTCTTGTTATGTGTCCAATTTGTTAAACAACCCACCTGCCGCAAGAGAGCCTCTTCCCATCTCCGCTCCAGCTTCGGGTTAGTGCTCAGCCTCCGAGGGAGCTCCCTCCTCTCCTTGCACAGCCTTGGGTGGGAATTGAGGACTGTCATTTCCAGGCCTTGAATTGTCATTGATCGGGGGATCGATAGCAGAGCTGCGGCTCACTGCTCTCCTGAGGCTGGCAGGATCCTGTTCACCAGTGTCATGCAGAATGTGGGGATGCTCCTGTGCAGCAAACCTAGAGAATAGAGCTCTGAACGCTTTGGCTGGGCTCAGCCTTGCTAAAAATCCTCTTTGCACAGCTGCAGCCAGGCTGGATGAATGCAGTTTGGATGCCAAGAGAAGGACTGATGTTGGGAGGCGTCACCAGGAGCTGCGTTTTACCCTCATGCTGCATATGGGTTTGCTGGAACTCTCCCCCCACTCCTGTAACCCTCCTGGTGATTTCAGAGCTAAAAGCTGCTCTCTGGCAATGCACAAAATGTCTGACACCAATGAGAGGTGCTGGGTTGTGCAGTGGGGAGCAGTCCTGGTGTTCATAAGGAAGGATGCACAGTGCTGGAACCATGCAGGCACTGGTCCTGGTGCTGCGGTGCTGTGTGAGCATTGCTGCTGAACCCAGATTTAATGCTGTAGGTGAGAGGACAGGCAAACGCCATCAACTGGGGTGGGTGGGAAAAGTCCCAAGGAAGACTGTGGCTGTGTACAGATCTCGTTGGTAGCATCTCCCCCTTTTGCATCCTCTTCAGCAGCCTGACATGCCGCTATCCCAAGAGTTGTCTGCTTTAAGAAAATAAATTACAGAATAAAAGAGGTAAGCGACACAGATCTGGAGGTGTTTGAGCTCCAGTGTGGCTTCCCTGATGTGTGTGCCTGCTGTCCTGCTGCAGGAACAGCTTTGGATGCTGGTGAGCTTACAGGTGTCTAGGTTCCCTACTTTGGAGGTGGCTCTAATAATGTGAGCTCCTAACTCCACAAGAAATGCCATCTAAAGTGCAACAAATAACCCTCTGATTATCTTCTGGATCCTAATGCTACTCCCCAGAGATAACAAGCTGCAATTTTCCCCCTGGGCCATACAATAATCGCCCCAATTATTCCTAAGCAGTGGTTATTAAACTCATGGCACTGCTTTCATTTACAAAGCAAAAATAATTAAGCAGGTGTCTTTGCTGGCTGTTCGGCTGGGAGTGACCAGGGTTATTTCTGTTTTGTTCTAGGAAAGAAGCTATCGAGGCAATGGAAAACCTCCATGGCTTTTCTGCTCTGCGTGGCACAATTCTGTCAAACAAAAAAAAAGGTACAGAGCAGCCGCTGGATGATCGACCAAAATGAATGCAGTTGGTGCCTGTTAATGCTGGGGATGGTATCCCAAAGGAAGTAACCTCTACTCAACTATAACATCAGAGGGATTTAGGGAGATAGCTCGGTTACCAGAGCTGAAATGTGATGGGCAGATGAAATCCCCCTTTAGCCTCCCGCAGAAGCTGATGTGCTGTGATGGTTTGGCTGTGTTGGTGTTGGTGTCTCCCAAACCAGCAGAGCACCGTGCTGCTACAGCTGAGGTCTGCACGTTGCTGCTGTGTTTCTGGGCACACACCTGTGCTTACTCCCCTTCCTCCACCCACACGTAGCCTGGATGAGATGCATGGGTTTGCATGGACGGGGAGGCTGCCGGTTTCTGGAGGAGAGAAAAAAGAAAAGGATGACCAGGACAGAGGGAAGCAGCGCTGGTGAATTATGCATGACATAGGGAGGAGAGCTGTTATCTGCACGGACAAGGGCCTGTGCCAGGCAGCCTGGCTCTCTGCTGTACCTGTGCCTTCCTTCGCCCGTCCTTTTATCTCCGCTCCCAGCTTGTAATTTAGCCCAAATATCAGAGGAAGCTGGAAGATTAATTTTCTCTGTTTGCATGGCAAAAGAGAGGGGCCGCGCTCTCCTCCAGACTCCCAGCTGCTTAATCCATCTCTGAACCCTGTCCAGGGAAAAGACACACATTTATCAGCACTGGAGAGTAGCGGTGCGAGGAGGTTGGGACCCGGTGGCTGTGCTGAGCCTGGGGCTGCACACCAGTGGGTTGCACACTCACAGCAGGGCTTGGTGTGCTCCATGTGTATGCAATTCGGGGGCGGGGAAGGCTAGGAAAATGCAAATCCTTCCTCCCATCTTAGCCTAAGGACTGAAGAAATGTGTGGGGATTGGGAGAGTCCTTCCCTGCTGTGTCACCGAGCCGTGACCTTTGTGTTCTGCCAATTCGTGGCAGTGAGTTGCTCAAATATTTAAGAGATGACAACTAGATTAATACAAAAACTCCAGATAAAGATCCCTTGAGTTTAAAGCAGGAAACATCAGCTCAGCTCTTATTTCCCAGCCCTCTCCCTTTAGCTTACTCCCCGGCTTAAATGAAATCATAAATATCGGCCCACAAAGACCCTTTGTCACCACACGTAGCTCCTGGCGACAAGAGGTCATTCATTAAAAGCCAGATGAAGGCAATAAAAAGACTCCCATTGTTTTTTAACGAGTTCAAGATTAGGCCGTGCCTCCTCCACCGCCATCGATGCACCATTGCAGGAGGGATGGGCTGCGTGCTTCTGCAGGCACCAGATTGTTCTGATCTCATCCAAGTGCTCTTTACCCCATTGCTGGTCACTGCTGGAGGAATCGCACAGGCAGATGATCACAAGCAAACCCGGCTGCTTTGGCTTCATGGTGCAAGCTCTGCTCCTCTGGCACGCTCCTTGCAGGCTGCGCGGGCAAAGCGCCGAGCAATATTTTGCACAGCTGAGTGGTGGCAAAGCCTGCTATCACCCAACGACATGAGCGTGATGCCATCTGCCGGCCTGCGGCTCGGGCAAGCTGTGAAAAATTAGAAATCCATACCCAAAAATGTCCAGCTGCCTCCAGCTGAACCCAGGCTGCCCTCCCCGCTCAGCCTGCCGGGTGTTTTGCCACTGAATGCCTCTTCTGAAATCAGTGCTGCATCAAGAGAAATGCACCTAAGATAATTTGTTCCGCCTTTTGTTTTCCCCCAGAGAAAGGTTGCTGGCTGAAAGTTTCGAGCTCTGCTTTTTTTGGGTGGTTTTTCTTTCTTTGGATGACTGCTCATGAAGACCAGCGCGCTCTAACTGGTTTTGGATTAAGAAGAACTTAATAAAGGCTTCCCCTAAGCACAAAGCTGCACAAATGGGTTTGCAATTCTGGAGTTAATTAGGCAGGAGCCAGGCAGAGAGATTTGTGCGAAGCTTCACCAGAAGTCGAGGCTGGTGGGGAAGGTTTGTTGCTGCAGGGCTGCTTGCTAACATGGTGCTGTGCTGGGGCAGCTCCCTCTGCATCCTGCACCCGAAGGATGGAGGCACGGGGTCAATTCTGTGCCCAAACATCCCAGGCATCGCCCAGCAAGCAAGAATCCAGCATCTGGATGAGAATGGGCGAGAAACCAAACCGAGTGAGATTGCAGGAGGAGCTCGAGGAGAATTTCAGCTGCCTGAAAATGTGGAGTGCTTCCGCCAGTAATCGCCGGAATCATCAAATTAGCATAAATTCTATTAACGGTTTCCCAGATGAGACGTTTCAAGGCTTCTCCCCCCATACTTGACACAAACAAAAGAGAGTATAATTGCTTTGCAATAAAGGCCCTCAATCCTCATGCCTTGTCTTCTGCTTTGAAATAAAGTGAGATGTGAAGGGTGCATCTGGCCTGCCTGCTCTCACCATACATTTGCCATGGAAGAGGAAAGGGAAATCTTACTGAGCTCCCCACAACCTTCTTGTCTATTCTGTTGGCCACAGCAGAGCATCGTTGTTGCACAAGGAGATTCCTGGAGGAGCTCCTATGGGGGCTCGGTTCCCAATGCCCTTCAAACCCTCACTGGTGTTAGAGGAAGATTTGGAGACACGATGCCTGAAATTGCATGGAGGAAATAGAATGTGCATCAGGCTGAAAAACACACTGCCTAATGTGGCAGCTCACTACAAGTGCCATGTGGGCCATTACATAAAAGGATGCGCCTTTTTATTGGCAGAAGACTTGTCATCCAAAATCTGGGAAGAAAACTCTAACTGCAATATGGTGTTAGAAAGCAACATTCCTTTATTCTTCATGATATGCACTGGATAGCCTGACAACCAAATGTGCTCTCTCAGAGCTCAGGTTCTACATTTTAACAGTTAGGACATACCTATGCAGTACATTGGCATATTCTACTACCTAGGGTGGTCATACACCCACTTGCTTTCTCCCCATCTTTCCACCATCAGTTTCATCACCGAGCCTTTTTTACTCACCGTGAGCTGTTTTTTGCCCCAGTTTGGCCAATTTCTCACGTTCGTTAGGCCATAATGAGCAAGTTCCAAAACAATAACGTGTGAAATCCAAGGAAAATGTCCTTACCCCTGGTGAAATACAAAAATAAGTAGTTTATTATGACTCCAGCGCTTCTTGAGAAGAAGAATTAAGAGAAAACAAGGCTGTTCACACACCAAGCAAATTGGAAATGGAAAGTTTTGGATTTAGCACTCACTGATTCCTTCTGCTAAACTAATATATTACTCCTTAAACTAATACACTGATCCCTATTGCTAAAAAAAAGCAGCCTGTATCAGACTGCAGGTGACTATTGAAAAGAGGGAGAATTTCTTATGAGCAAAAGCCTCTTCAGCTCTTTGGAATGACACTAAAACAACTCGCCTACCTATAAATACGATCTGCCAACAGAGATGTCTTAGCTTAGAAGATGTAATTATGGGCAGGAGCTGCAGGAGGCCCAGGGCTGCTGCTGAAATCACTAAATCTCCCCAGAAATGGGGGCACAAAATGCTTTGGGGGTGTAGCAGAAGCTCTCAGCAGGTCCAGCCCTAACAACCAACCCTGGATTTGTTTTCCGGAGTGGGGCAAATTGGGGTTTTGGATGATTTGTATTGTGCCACAAGGTTAAATATCAAGGTTGGCATCTTCGTTTCGCTTTGCCGTTGGCACAGAGGATGAGGCATTTCTCCTCCAGGCCTCAGTTCTTCCATAAACGTGGATAATTCTGACCATTTTTCCCCTCGATACCTCCTTGATGTTTACTCTTCAGGGAACCTTAAAGCTTTTTGCAACCTATTATGAATTAATTATTAAGTTAAAGCAGACTATATAGCCCAAATAACACAGTCCTGACGAAGCATCTGGATCTTTGAGAGCAATCTGCTTTATGAACTCCCTTTCCCACTTAGCAGTTTCAAGTGTTTAGTTCCGCTTTCTAATTGCTAATATCCACTCTTCAATTACCCGCTGTTTTGTTTCAGATTCCAAAGATTAAAGTGCATTGTTATTTTACGATGATGCGATTCCGCTTCTTGTAATTGTTGGGTTTTGGTTCGCGTTTTATTTGCGTTAAAGGCCTGTAAATGGAGGAGGCACGAAATGGGGCTTTGCCTTTTGGCCCGTGGGATGGTTGGCTCAGATGGAAGACAAAAGGCCACGCCATCATTCTTCTCAAGGGACAAACAGAACCAACGGCCTCCTGCAAAGCTTCAGTTCTCAGAAATAGCTCTGGGGCTCACTGAGTGTCTGATGTCACTCTGTAAAACCACTGCACCGTAGGCTCGGAACCTTTGTGCCATTGGTGTAGCATGAAGTCACAGCCGGGGTTTGGCCTGAGAACAGCTTTTCTTCCCCCAAAATACCCCTCTGCTGCCAATGGCTGCGCTCGGGGTCGCTGCAGAAGGAGCAGCCCAAGGGTTGGGGGTTCAGACCACGCCGCCATCCCCCCCCCGCTCTGTTGCTAAGCAGCACAGGCTGCAAGCAGCTGCCAATAGTAACGATGGCGTCCGGCCGGCTTCACCACCCGGCAGCCCCGAGAATCAGCGGATCGGAAAAGCTTTGCCCTTAACAAACATGGCGCCGGCTTGGCTTCAGACTCACAGCGAGCACAACCAATCAGAAACCGGGAGGGTGGAGATCGCCCTGGGATTGGGTGGCGGCGTGGATTCAAACCGAATCGCGGGGCGGTTGGGGCCGGCTGTTGGAGCGGGCGCTCGAGCTGCGTGAGTGAATGGGGGAAACGGGGTCGGTGGGGGATCCGCGGGGCTCCGGCGTCGGGCTGGGGGGGATCGGCAGGGACTTGGGCTGAGGGGGGGTCCGCGGGGCTCTGTTTTCCGGCGGAGGAGGCTCGGTGGGGCCTTAATGCCGGGAGGAGGGGGAGCCGGGCCGCTTCCCGGTGTGTGCAGCGTTACCTCAGGGCTTTCCCGCCCTTTACCTCAGGGCTTTCCCGCCATCTGTGCCCCGGGAGGCGGCTGTGAGGCTCCGTGTGGAGCTGCGGGCGCGTTGCGGTGCTGCTGGGTTATGGCAGCGCCCTTCGCACTGCGGAACGCCCTCAGAGCGGAGCTTCACCTTTCCGAGCTGAAAACCCCCGGCTGTGTGTCTGTAACCGGGCATTGTAACCGGGCCTTCTGCCCTTCCTGGTGCTTCTCCCAGCCGCCCCTGCTCCTGGGCTCATTCATTAACCGAGGCTGTCCCGAGTGCCCTTTCTCTATTAAAGAATTGCGTTCTGTGCTGCTGAGCTCGGGACTTTCCTCTTCACTGCTCCTGTTTATGCCGTTGTTTTTGCTGTTTGAAGGAATTTTGCTGACTGCCTGTGTTTCCAAGGCCGTTTGCAGCAGGAGCTGTAACTTAAAATGCAGCTAAATTTAACACGGTATTGAAATTCCCCAGAACGCTGCTTCTATTTTTACCTCGTGGAGCTCTGAATGCTTACAGATTTCTGGTGGCCTACATAGCACCAAAGTGGGCCCGAGCCACGTCCTGCAGCCTTGCAAAAGGAAAATGGTCTGTGATTCCTCCCTTTGCCTCCTCTGTAATACCCTGCAGGCTGTTTGAAGAGCTGTGCTGCTCTAACACTGAGTTCTGTAGGGTTGAGTGTCTTTGCTCCTTAAGAGTTTAGATGCACGTCCCTTCATAAAGCATAACTCTGTTTTTTGGTGCAGCTTTTACATCTTGCCGAAAGAAAAGAGAATTCTGAAAGGGATTTTCTCTTCTTTGGGCTGGTAATGCATTTTTCATTTGGAGGTGTTTATTTAGTTCTGTTTTCTTGGCAGGAGGATGGATACCACGATGCGGAATCTGTGGAATTTGTGTGACCAACTCATACGGCAGGCTGAAGTTTTAAGTGAAGGAAACGAATACCGTAAGTTTTGAGGCAGCGAGCAGCATCTGTGTGTTTATATTCTTGCAGCAAACATCATTAGCTGTTATTGAAGCCTCCTTTGATGAGGCTTTGGGTAACAACACTCTTACAGGCAGTCAGATTTGAGGGTTGTTTGTTTCTTTGTTGGTTGTTGAGAAATAGGAAGTCGCAGGGTCTCACATGAGCTATCCTCTGCTTGATGCTGATGCTGGGAGTTGCTCTGAAAAGGTTGTGAGATCTTGGGAACATCTGGAGTGTAGCAGGGTTTGCTGCAAGGCCAGCTTCTCCACGCTTCAGTTAATAGAGATTTTATTTAATTAATAGAAACCTGCCCTCAATGATAGGAGAGCTGCTGCATCTCCTTTCTTAATCTGAGTGATGTATGTGCCTTTTCTCCAGAATTTATTCAGTTGGCAAAGAACTTTGAAGACTATCGAAGAAAGTGGCAGAAAACTGAGCAGGAGCTTGGTAGGTACAAAGACCTTCTGATGAAAAGTGAAGCTGAGCGTAGTGCTTTGGATGTGAAGCTGAAACACGCTCGCAATCAAGTGGATGTAGAGATCAAACGCAGGCAAAAAGCTGAAGCAGACTGTGAGAAGCTGGTGAGTGTTTCTTTTGTTACTGGTTAGCTCCAGTTAATGTGGAGAGAAGGTGGTTAAACTGCAATTATCCATGGGAAATAAGGAGACTGGAGGGGGAAGAGGGGAGGGGAACAAAAAGAACAAGAGGGGGAATAAAAAATCAGTGATGAGTTGGTTTGGCTCCTTGTAATGGCCTTCTGCTTTGGTCTGAAAGGCAAAGGGCTGCTGTTTGGAGTTGAGCTGCTATTGCCTGCCAGAGCCTGGGCTTTGCATGCATCAACAGCCTGAGTGCTGGACTTGCTCTTAGCAACTTAGCCTATCTGTGTGGTATCTCAAATAGCTGAGGTTGGATCATGTAGTTAAATGGCTTCTGATATTATCTCTCTTTTCAGGAGAGGCAAATACAACTGATTCGAGAGCTGCTCATGTGCGATGCATCTGGGAGCATTCAGCTAAGTGAAGAACAGAAGTCTGCCCTTGCCTTTCTTAACAGACCACAGGTTTCTGTCGGAGGTTCAGGTAACAAGAGGTAGGCAAAATGGTTTTGTCTGAACAGCATAAGTGACAGGTATTGGTCTAGCTGTGTGTGTCTGTGATACATGCTGCATCCGTATCAACAGTTTCACTTTTATTTCAGTTTGAAATAGAGCTCTTTTGTGTAAGGCTGCTTTGGGAGCAACCATAGCTGCCTGAAAACCGAACTGATGCATGCTTCTTCTAATTCTTGGTTTTCAGACTGTCTACAATAGATGAATCTGGCTCAATTCTGTCAGACATCAGCTTTGACAAGACTGATGATTCACTGGTAATGTAATTCCAAGTTCTAAACTACGAAATCTTAAACCTGTGGAGTAATCTCCAGAGACCTCTTCTGTTTAGATTACTACGGTATTAAACTGGTAGAGCTGATCTGCATTTCTCTGGTGTGCTATTGGATAAAACTTAATGAAAGCGTGGACCAGAGGTGGTGTGGTGTTTACACCGAGCTAACCAGTGCTGAATGTTTTCCACAGGACTGGGATTCCTCTGCGGTGAAAACTGTCAGACTGAAGAGGAGAGAGAAGAGGGTATGTTCAATTCTTTCCCTTCAGACAGATACTGTTGTTAGCATTAACTGGCACCACCTGTCATCTCACAGCCACTTGTGATGGGTAGCTGCTAGTCTCAAAACCTTGATGGGTGTGATTCTAATATAACTCAGACTTGCTGTGTAGATTTGGTATGAAAGTTATTTCTGATGCTGTTTTTCCACAGGGCACAATGAGTGAAGTTTCGGGTATCTTGTTATGAACTTGAGTTTGTAAGAGAGTATTTAGGAATTATTAGCAGCTAACAGTGCAGGGAAGCTTCCTGCTGGAAGTTAATCTTTCTGCTCCATACAGGAGAAAATTTCTCCTAGATTGGTAGTGGTGGAGTATAGAGCTGGCTAGGGGAACTATTTGAAAGAACTGTATGTTGAGGCCTCCTGATACTCTTCCACTTTCTGATGGACAGCTGATACCATGGAGAACTTAATGCTGTTGTGGTGTGTGCAGTCAGCTGTTCTGTTTCTCTAGCTGTACTGAACTTCTATATCACTAAGTTAATAGTATTTACCTGCCTTTTAGACTAAAATACTGTGTCTTTTCAGCGCTCTTCCAGGCAGTATGCTGAAGGCCCACCAGCTCCTGAGAAGAAAATCCGATCAATTGGTTCCACAGCAGACCAGGTATGGTGGTCCCAGCTGGCTTCATGTGTGCTTAAAGCAGTTGGCCACAGTGCACGCCTGCTTCCAGGGCCAGCAGACTTAAATCCTTGTCCTGTCAGCATTGCTGTCACTAACAAAATCCTTCTTGCTACAGGGAAACGAATCCATAGTGGCAAAGACGACTCTCATGTTTCCCAGTGATGGTGGTCCTATTGAAGCCATCTCTACCATCCAGACTGTGCCTTACGGCCTGAGAAGCCAGAGGAAGAGTGGTAGGTGTCAGCCTGTTGTCCTAGTTCTAAATCACTGCTTAGCTGGAGGATGTCCTGTCACTGCAGTTTCGTACGCTCCACAACTTAAGCTGCTGCCTCTGATTTGTAGTGCATTTTCTCTGGAGCAAGGGACACACAACACTCCTCTTCTGTTTTCTAGGTCCTTTGCAGCCTTGGAGCAGTGAAACGAGCTTAGGCTCTAAGCAGGTGGAATTCAAACCAGAGAGTAATGGTTCTGGCACCCCACAGAGCAACGGGGGAGTGAGGCTGCATGACTTTGTCTCAAAGACGGTAGGTTTGCAGGCAGGAACTTGAAAGTATCTTCTTTCATTAAATGTGTGTGATAGCAAGCTATTGATAAGAAACTACCAGCCATTACATCCCAAGCCAATATTAGCCGTGCTTGTTATCTGTGTGGTTATCCAGTTCTAAGCTGAGTAACTACAAGGCACTAATTTCTTCCTGTCTATATGCTCTGAATCATTAGGTTATCAAGCCAGAGTCATGTGTTCCTTGTGGAAAAAGAGTGAAATTTGGAAAAATCTCTCTGAAGTGCAGAGACTGCCATGTGGTCAGCCATCCGGAGTGTCGGGATCGCTGTCCTCTTCCCTGCATCCCCACCTTGACAGGACCTCCTGTCAAAATTGGGGAGGTAAGTCTGGGGGAATTCATGGCTGCTGACCAACTAATGCTTGGCTGGAGCTGGAACATGCTTAGGCTCCAACAAGTCTGCCTGCTGCTCCCATTGCTCAGAGCTGCGTAATAAAAAACCAAACCAACTTGCTGAAGTTCTGTTCAGTAACCAGGACTGGTTGGTGGGGATGCCTTGTTGCAATGGTGTTATGCTGTGTATGTAGCAGCTCTGTGTGGGTGATCCTGCAGCAGTGTGCTGATGGGTGTAGTGCTGCTCAGGGCTGGTGAAGAAGAAACAAGGCTTGTTCTTGAGCCTAAATCTTGCTGTGAATTCCTTAGAAAATATTTTCCATGTCATGAAGGCTTGACTACTTTTTTCTGTTGCTGCTCTTCTGTCCTTTAGGGTACATTAATGGACTTTGTCCCTTCTGCTCCTCCAATGATCCCTTCCATCATAGTGCACTGTGTTAACGAGATTGAGCAGAGAGGCCTACATGAGGTAAAAAATGAGGGGTGGGACAGTGCTGGTGAAATGGGTTTGGGATGCTAGGGAAGCAAATAGTCACCCTAATGTTAATGGTGTGTACAGCACTGCTCAATGGGAGACCGTGAGCAGCCATGGCTGTGCCAGGTGCTCAGGTGTGGGGAAGAAGTGGGAGCAGAAGAGGGTAAACTTTGTGCAGCTGATATTCTGCCTTCAAGCAATGCTTTCTGCCAACAGAAGGGCCTTTACCGGATATCTGGCTGTGACAAGACAGTGAAAGAACTGAAAGAGAAGTTTCTCAGATCAAAAAATATTCCCTTGCTCAGTAACGTGGATGATATCCACGCCATCTGCGGCCTCCTGAAAGACTTTCTACGCAACCTGAAAGAACCCCTTCTCACTTTTAGGTTAAACAAGGCTTTTATGGAAGCTGCAGGTAAGCAGACAGAAAGTGACATCCACATTTTTCAAAGGCTTAATGACAGGTTTATCTGACACGTGAGCTGGCAGACCTTGCTGCTCCTACTGCTGCGGATCTCAGGCTGCTGGATACTCAGGCTGCTGGGGAGATCTCCTCTTCTTCCAAAACAGCACAGCAAAAGAGGAGAGAAATTCAAGTTCTTTCCAGAAAGAGGACCTTATAACCAGGAGAGAGAGCAACTTTTTACAGTCTGATAGTGATAAGACAAGAGGGGGATGGTTTTAAACTAAGAGTGGAGGTTTAGGTGAGATGTGAGGAGAGAATTCTTAGCTCAGAAGGTGCTGCCTGGAGAAGTGTGAGTGCTGCATCCCTGGAGGTGCTCAGTGCTGGGCTGGGTGGGACTGTGGACAGCCTGATTTAGTGGGTGGCAATCTAAGCCGTTCAGTGATGATTCTGTTACATTCTAGTGCTTGACCAGGATATGGAAGTATTGGAATGCTTAGGGTTCCTGGCTTTTCTCAAGCTAGCTCTTACTGTGAGGGGAATACTACAGCTGTGCCTCTAGAACTGCTTTCTGAGATGTAGACTTTTGTTCTTTAATTTTTTTCCCCTCAGAAATCTCAGATGAGGATAACAGTGTGGCTGCTATGTACCAAGCAGTTGGGGAACTTCCTCGGGCCAATAGGGACACCCTGGCTTTTCTCATGGTTCATCTGCAGAGGTATGTTCTGATGGAGTGATAGTTCAGGAAGGAGGATATTGCCATTGGTGTGTTCTCTGATAGTCTCCTGTTGCTGCCTGTGAGTGAAAAGTCTTGGGCCAGGAGCATTAAATAAGAGAGAAAGGGAGAAACTCCTTTTCTTTGTTTCTTTGTTTTAAAAATAGAGTGGCTCAGAGCCCCGACACCAAAATGGACGTCACCAACCTGGCCAAAGTCTTTGGCCCCACGATAGTTGCTCATGCAGTGCCTGATCCTGACCCCATGACGCTCCTGCAGGACACAAAGCGGCAGCCCAAGGTAGGTGAGCAGGAAGAGTTGCTGTGGGTAAATGGACTGCGTTTAAAGAATCCTGCCTTGAGGGAGCTGAGGTGATGCCTGCCCAGTGTCTGTGTGCCAGGGCTGTGTGTGGTTCCTGATGTTGGCTGCTCACGGTGTTTCTGTAGGTAGTGGAGCGGCTGCTGCTGCTGCCTATGGAATACTGGAGCCAGCTGATGATGGTGGAGCAAGAAAACATTGACCCAGCGCATGTAATTGAGAACACCAATGCCTACTCCACTCCACAGACACCAGATGTTAAAGGTAATAGCTGGATGCTGCTCTACTGGCTCTGCAGCTTCTATATGGAAAATAATGATCCTCAATCAAAGCTGCTTGTGAGAGTGTTGGAATTAGCCATTCCTGCATGCTGTAGGGAGGAAGAGGGAAAGAATGCATGCCAGAAAATACTAGACAAATCTGGTATCTTTGACAGACGCTGGGAAATGTCAGATGTTGCTTGCATAGCAATGAAAACTCAGCTGTCCTCATGCTGCTCACTTCACTGCCTCTTTTTTTTGATAGAGTGCATATTTGAACCCCTCACTACTCCAGAGAGGCAGATGTACAGGAGGCTGTCTTCCAGCTCCCTGTGCCAAAAGGTCCTCTCCACCTTCAGCATGACCCCCAAGTAAGTTCCTCTGGGTGCCATATGGAAATGTTGGGATGGCTGCAGGTGGTTTGGGTGTTTAAGAGGAAGTAAATAAAATAAACTTTTGGACACAATTCTGGGAGCAGCTTGGATTTCCTACTGGATCTATTTGCCTTAATCGGTGCTGTAGTAACAGTGCAAGCTGCACAATGGTTAATGAGCATTGTCTTGTGGCAGGGTGAGGAGTGGGGTTTTTTGGTTGTTTTTTTTTTTTTCCTTGGAAGGTGGGTAGAACTTGAGTGAATGGTCCCTAGGAAAGGGAGACTGTTAGATGTCTATAACCAAAACTCAAACCTCATCTTCTCAACTTCTCTTGAACCAGGTCTGTGAGCAAAAGCAAGTCAGCAACCCAGCTGAGGCGTCAAGGCAGATTCTTTGCCTCTCCTGTGCTGAAATGAAATGGACCTGGGAGTAAACGTCCTCCTAGGATTTGCACATCAATGTACACAAGTGCAGCAGCTCCTCTCCTTGGCAGCTTGTGAAATAATCTCATTTTCCTTTTCTCTTTCAGCCTAATTAAGACTTTCAGTGGGATCATTGTTAATACATTGCACAATGCTGGATTTTATTACCTGCTTTTAGCATGGGTGAAGAAAATAAACACAAGTCCTATTCGAAGTATTAATGTAGATTATTAAACTCCCCGCTTCTTCTCAGTGGCATGTTGTTCTGTGCCTGATGAGTGAAGCACTGTGGTGGTGCAGCCTGTCATCCTCAGGGTGGCAGTGCTGCATTTGCCTTGGGTTTACCAGGGGAGACTTTTGCAGAGGACTTTCTTTAGGTAACATTAGAGGATGATTTAAAAACACCCTTGATTTTAGGAGTACCTAACAGGGAGATATGAACTTGCACAGTACTGCGCAGGAAGAAACTTAGGATGAATGTATAGAAGTTCATGAAATGTTATTTTACTGAGCTCTGAAAAACTATCTTAACCTGCCCAGCAGTGAAGTAAATCATGATGTTCCTTGTGACCTGTGGTTCTGTACTCTGTTGAACACTTTTCACCTGTACTATGGGATTTTAGCCAGTGCCTAGGCAGTGTTACAGAGGGTTCTTGTGCTGCATTACTCTGGCAATGCTGAGGTGCACCATAAACCAGAACAAAGCATCCTGCTCTGCTTGCCTTGACTCCACTGCCTTCCCTTCTCAAAGTAGGTCTGGGGTTTGAATAAATGGAGAAGAAGACCCAGTGGTCAGAGCAGCAGGATTGGGACTCACTCTGGATTCCTCCCAGAAGCTGACTTTGTTAGCATTATAGCTTTTAGAAAGCAACAGGGCCGAGGTGACAGAAGAGGGATGCATTCTGCAGTCCTGCATCCTGCCATGCATGACACTGCTGTTATCATTAAAAGGCCACAGACTGTGAGCCCTTGGTGCTGGGCTGGTCAGGCTGGTTTGTGGCTGGGGCTGTGCAGACCTGCCTGTAACTTTGCTCTAGTTTGTTTAGCTTGTTTGTCTGTAACCACAACTGCTTAGCAGCTGGGTGGCTGTTACCTAATGCATTTCAGCAGCTGAATTTGTGTGGTTTTATTTAACTGTGGGGTATGGTGTCTGTGCCTGTGATAAATGTGATGTGTTCCCTGAAGGAGCAGGTACTGTGGTCTGTGGGCACTGTGCATAGGATGGCCCAGGGCTGCCTGCAGCTCACTGATGATTTGTTACCACTCATTAAATAACAGCTTGGGCAAGTGACAAAAATTGGTCTTAGTGGTCAAAACAAACAGAAAAGGTAAAATGTGACATATAGTGAATGTAATGTGGAATTGCAGCTGTGTGCAGAAAGAATCGAGTATAGAAGACATTAAAAATACATAAATAGAGCCCCAATTAAACCCTAAACTGAGAAGGAAGAAATCATGAACCTTGGCATCGTGTTCCTCTTGGCACAGAGGAGCCAAAAACCCTCATCAGCTTCTTATTTTCTCCCTCAAAAGACCTCAGGATGCTGATGAGTCACTGTAGCGATGCAAAGGAAGGGAGGAGAATTCATCAGAGGAAAGGGGCAGATTGTTTTTCCTGTTCCTTGCAGCCCTTAATAGAAATGGAGCAGCTTGGGTATTATCACTGCTGCAACCAGACTAGTGGTAAGTGATGATCTTGACGAGGCTATTGAGGCATCAGGTGGACACTCAGTAAGTTCTAATTCCTGAATAATCACATGAGCACGTTCTTTCTAAGCACTTCCATAGAATAATTTCACTTTCACAAGGCGTTTCTCCATCTCTTGCTGCATTCAGGACTGCATCAGCCTGGACAAACCTGAGCTGCAGCTCATCCTCCACCTCTTGTGTGGCCAACTCCACGCTGGTGCTCCCACAGCCCCAGTGTGTGGCTCTGGGGTTGGTGATGGATTCACTTATTTCTTTTGGCTCCCTGGGCTGGGAGCTGAGCTGTGGGCAGCAATGCTACCATGGAGGAGAAAATGGGAGCTGGAGTTCCTCAGGGACTCAGCTTCTTGGTTCTTTTGCTAATATTAGGGCTGGCTTGAGGATGGCTATGGCTCTGTGAAGTGGCTATTAATATCATACAAAGCTTGGATGGAAGTCAAAAATAACAGCAAACGAGAAAGCTACGAACCACAGAACCAAACAGGAAGTCCAAGCAAGGCTCAGTGCTGCGAGAGATAAACAGTGGGAAGGAAAAGCAAAAGAGCTGCAGTGAGATGCAGAGATGAAAAACGCACAGAGCTTTGGAGAGCGCTTGAAAACAGTCCTTGGCTGGCAATGGTGGTGTTCAATGGAATAATGCTGATCAAATGCTCGGAGCTAATGGAAAGGAAATCCTGGTTTATTGGCCCAGACGTTTCCCGAGTTTAAAAAAAACACTTTAAAGCCTTCGAGTGCCCATGCAGGGCTGGGAGGGGCTTGCAGCAGGGCGCACACAGTGCCCCTACCCCAGGGAGCTGCTTTTCTGCCTCTCTTCCTTTGCACTCAGCAGTCTGCTGCTGCTATTGGCAATCCTCTGCTTCTGAGTCCTGGCCTTCATCTTCATTTTTGCTAGCTTTTGTGATTGCAGTAACCTATGGGAGGTACAGCATGGTCTGTAAGAAGAAGTAACCTCTATATGACCAAAGGTATTGTCTCAAAAAAGCAGGCAGGCAGCAGGCTCTGGGTCCTTCATCACTTAGGGAAAGGCAGTACAAAGGTCTGGATTTGTGTCTAAGGAGACCCAGGCTACAAAGGGGACTCTGAACCCCCAAAGTGCTCAGCAACACCACCAGGAAACACAGAGCTTGGAAACGCTGCAAGCAGTGCCTGAGGGTTGGGACATATCAAGGGCTGAAGCTGAGTAGCTAAGGTGAGAACTGAACATACAGCAGTGTGCAGCAGCAGGAGTTCACTGACCAAGTCTGAGTCCCAGCTGGATGCTTGAAACCTTTGTCCTATTAATTGCAACTACCTTTCTTGTTGGCATGGGACTGCAGGTGAAGCT
This sequence comes from Chrysolophus pictus, assembly GCA_037305975.1. NCBI lineage: Eukaryota > Metazoa > Chordata > Aves > Galliformes > Phasianidae > Chrysolophus > Chrysolophus pictus. The sequence continues at coordinate 937,923 of CM074608.1, forward strand.
TCTGTGAGGTGCGTAACAAAAAGGCACTTTCTGTTTTTGCTGTGCTTTTATGGATCCTATGGAATCTACTCCTCTGTGCTGTGCTACTTGCTGGTACTGCAGAGGGTCTGAACTCTCCTCCAGGGAAAGGTGCCAATGGCAGAGTTCTGTGAGTGCCCCAGCATCTGCACAGTTTGGTGCATGTGGTTGTGCTGGTCATTGCACAGCCCTGGTCAAGAACTGTGCTTATTCAGTGCCTTCATTCTCCACCTGCTCAGCAGTTGAGGAGACATGGAGGATTCTGCACAGCTGCCGTGGGGTCACTGCAACCTTTCAGCTGGAAAATGGCTGATAGACTTAAATTTAAAAAAAGCCTATTTTCTGCTAGGCCACATGATGGTTATTCCCTTCTCCCTGCAGACCTTGCAGTAGGGGTTGTGCCAGCAGGTGGCACAGGGCTCCCATCACTGAGCTGGGGCTATAGGCTGGGGTGCCCGCCTGGACACTTTGGCCACTGCTTTTAGATCAAAATTATGTTGTTTTGAACACTATTCCATCTTTTCCCCCTGTTTGGAGGTGAAAGAACATATTTGGAAATGTGAAGGCTTCCCTTGGTTGTGGAGAGGGAGGAAAAGCAGAGCAGGAGGTAAGAAGGGCCAAAGGAACACAATGGGGCAGCAGGTTTAAAATGAAAAGGGAAGAAATATATATTTTTTTAAAATACAAAGTGCACTAAAGTTGTGAGAGCAATGTTGTATATGCAGAAATATTTGTTTTCAAATCTCTGACTTCACAACAGAACAGCTTCTCTGCATGCTCTCATTCCTCCAGTTTTACCTGATATTGGAGATGTAGGTCTGTTGAATTCTGGATAAAGGAATCCTGGGTTTTCTCCTTTCTTGGTGTGTGAGCAGCAGATGGCACACGAGCAGCAGAAGCTGGATTTGCTGCTGTGGGTTTATGGGGGGAGCTATGGAGGTGACAGTGAATGGTTGCATTCCAGATACAGCTGATCCACCCAAACCAGGCAAGAGATGCTTACAAACCTGCATCTTCATAGAGCTGTAGAATCACAGCCTGCCTTGGGTTGGGTGGGATCTTAAAGATCACAGAACCGTAGGCTGGTTGGGTTGGAAGGGACCTTCAAGCCCCCCATGCTCTGGGCTGCTTTCACCCCTCCATGGCCTTGGGCCCCTCTAGGGCTGGAGCACCCACAGCTCTGGGCAGCCTGTCCTCATCCAAGTAAAAAATTTCCTCCTAACTCGAATCTCCTGTTTTTTAGTTTTCTATAACCTGCAGCAAGGGCTGGGCAGCTTCCCAAGCACTCAGGTGAAGGGAGCTGTTAAGTATTTCAGAATGTCAGCCTGAAGTGCTGCCCCAAAGTGCCCATCTTCGCTCTGCTAATCTCTAAAAACGCAAGGATCCAGACATCTGTTTACAGCTTGATGAGCCCACGAGGTCACCACAAAGGCTCCATCAACAAGAGCAAAATAATTGGAGAGAAAAGAAAATAGATGATAGCGAGGGATTCGGTTAGCTGACCTCAAAAATACAGCATCTGCAGCCTACATGAGCATCTCGTGTGCTCAGAGGGTTCATCTGCCAGGCTCTGGAAGACACTCAGATACCAACGGACTCCCCTGGCTCCTCAGGGAGGACTTCTTATCTGCAGGAGCAAAGCCTTCCCTCCTATCAACCCCTTGAGAGACACTCAACTGTCTCCCAACTGCTCTGATGCTGTGATAAGCCCGGAGGGTTCTCTGTGTGGTGAGGCTGGAAGTGCTGAGAGTTGGTTTGGTGCTGGTGGGGCCCAGCAGCCAAGCATTCACCCACTGCCTGGTCTTGCTGCATGGAAGAATTTTGGGAAGAATAGGGGAAGGACTTGGGGGTTTGCTGGCAGTCAAGCTTCCCATGTCTTTCATATCCCTGAACCTCTAGGCAGGGGTTGGAGGAGCAAAATCCATCCTACTATAAGAGAAATACAAGACAGACCGTGAGGCTGAAAGTGCACGAAGCAAGTTTGAGGTCTGAGTGGTGCAGTTGATACGACAGGAGGAAGGGATGCCATCCAAAGGGATCCTTAAGGACTCTTCCAACCCAACCATCCTATGATTCTATCTACGATCTTTAAGGACCCTTCCAAACTAATCATCTTATGGTCCTATGACTTTTAAGGACCCTTACAGCCCCACCATTCCGTGACAATGATTCTATGATGAATACTCAGCACCACAGACTTTGTCCAAGGGTGATTCCCTCCTCTGGAAGATGCTACGAGATGCTCTTCCACCACTTCCAGAATCTGCCTCAAGATAGTGCTTCGGCCAGTTTTAATTTTTATTTTATAAAGAATTTGCACGCATTACAGACAGCTTTTTGGTGCTAAATAGCAACAAATGAGCATGGGCCCTTGCAGGGAGCCCTTGGCTGCCTCTGCCCACCTTGTGCTGGAAGCCAGGAATGACTCACCAGCGACATCCCTGTAGGGAAAGAGAACTATGGGTTCTTAACCTTGACCGTTCTGGGTAGGAAGCGTTTATTTGTCCAGCTTGCTTTATAAATAACCCAGAAGGCAGCAGCCTTGTTTTCATGATCTCCAAGTGGACGTGCTTTCAGCTGCCTCCCCGTGAGCTTCGTGCTGTTGCTGTGTCACATCATGGGTGAGGAAAACATTAAAAAGAAACAGGAGGAATTTTGTGGAGAATGGGAAGGGTTGAGGTCAAAGAGCAAGCTGGTGAGGGAGGGATACGTGTGGGAAGCATGGGGTTGGCTCCAACGAGAAACAAACCCAGAGAGGAAAATCAACCTGTGCAGACAAGGTTAACCCTTTTAGCAAGCATTGGAGCTGGAGCTGGAGCTTGGCTCGCTGGCCTCCAGCTCTGGAGGCTGCTATTGAAGTCTGTTGTGAGCTGATGGCAGCTTGGAGCCACAGCATTGTGCCCAAGGGATGGGAAATGAGCTCAGGGAACACTAAAGGCTGCAAAGAAGCAGCCACGTGCAAATGCAAAGTCTTGAGCTGGGAGAGGAGAAGCTGCTGGAGCCAGCAATGCACCCTAACACAGCATTGGTACCCCTGAAAGCAATGAAGCATTTTTCTAATTGAAGGCAAATACTCTTGCAGCGTTCAGCTGAAAATATGCACGCCATAAGTGCGCTCCAGAAGGATTTTGTCTGCTCTCTTTATTAGAAGATGGGAACGAGTGCTGGAAAGAGCAAGGAGTCTTTTGTACCAAACCATAAAGCTGGGAACTCATGGGATCCTGCTGGCATGGTAAGGGACCTGCACAGCATCGTTTATCAGGAGATGGATGGTGGTCAGCTCATGGGCATCAAGGTCCTGTGGGCTATAGGATAAGCACTGGGCATGCAGAAAAGGATGGGCAAGGAGAAACCCAGTGCTGAGCACTGCAGCACTGTTTCTCCCATTGCAAGCAGTTCCCCCCCAGGCAGTTTTGCCTCCCCCAGCCCTTATCTGCAGAGTTGAAGGAATCCAACAAGCCTTTACAACGAGATACTTCCCTTGCCCAGCCCGCTCTTCCTTCAGCCCTTATCTGCCCTTACCTGTCTCCACCAGGTCGCTTTAAATGTCCCAGACACTTCCTTCCTTTGTTTGTCTTGGCCAGAAAGGGAAATGTCTTGTGTGTCAAAGGTCTAGTGCAAATTCCTGTCCAAGCTTTTTAGTACCTCTGGCCCCAGTAAATAAATCAAACTTCTGCTCCTGGTGAGGGATTTGCACCATCAGATGCTCTCTCTGTGTTCTCCCTCCCCTGCCTGCACTCAGGATGGAGCTGCTTGGAGGCATCTCCAACCTCCTGTTTTCATGGGAGGAATTTGTCATTTTTGGAGCAGTTTATGGTGGGTTTTAAGTGGCTGTTTGGAGGGAGCTGGGGCCATTGGTTGAAAGGCAGCAGGGGGAGCATCGTTCTGAGCAGCTCTGATGGGACCCAGCACTTGTCTTAAACTGGCACAGCAAAGCCAGGGGCAAAAGTGAGTACGAAGGGGGTGATTTGGGGGAATTTCTGGTAGATTTTAGGCATGAATTGCTTTCTCAGTGGGTTGGTTTTGAATGGACCACTCTGGTGCGCTGGAGCGGTGCACGAAGGGGTGATGGAGGGAATAGGACGAAGTGTGCATTGCTTGTTCTCTGCTCACTCCTTCCTCTCTAGGAGAGAAACGTGGAGATGCTGCAGGACCTTGGGCTGGGTGCAGCCAGGAGCTACAGCACCTTCCCCAGGGAACTGTTCTCCTCATTCTGGAAGAGTAAAAAAAATATCAAACCTGGGACACGTTCCAAAGGAAAACACGAACCTCCCATGTGCATCCCAGAGCACTGCATGGGCTTCACTGTAAAAAGAGCCCCTGGACCGGGTGAGCAGCTCTGCAGGTGTAGGACCAGAGAGCTCGGGGGGGTTTGAAGCCCCAGGAGGGGCTGAGCTGGGAAGCTCCTTCTCTTGCAGATGCACACCTTGATCTCAGCTCCCCGCTCTTCTCCTTCGCTCCGAACCGACCCCGTGTGGTCACACCTGGCTGTGGGGTGCCCGGTGCTGTCAGCTGCCAAAACCGCAGCCTGTGGGAAGGTTGAGCTGCACGAAAACAAGGCTGTGCTCACCCTGAGCTGCCCTGGCAAACAGGAAGCTACGAGCAGGGGTGGGAGAGTTTGTAATCAGGAGGGAGAGTGACTTGTTGCAGGGCTCAGAGGCCCCAGCAGTGCTGCCTGGAGAAGTGTGGGTGCCCCATCCCTGGTGGTGCTCATGGCTGTGGATGGGGGGCTGATGGAGGGGTGGGAGCAGCCCAGGGCAGGGGATGGGACGTGGGGGGCACTGAGGTCCCTTCCAAGCCAACCATCCTATGGCTCTGTGACCTTTAAAGGCTCTTCCAGCCCAACCCTTTCTATCATTTTACAGCTCTGTGATCTTTAAGGACCTGTCCAACCAAAGCCATACTCTAAATGTGGACGCATGGGAACACACCCCAGGCACCACTTGCAGTGAAGTGAAATGAATGCATTCCAGCTAAACGCACGCACCTGGCTTTTCTTGGCCAGCTGGTACACTGACACCCATATCCAAACCTAAAGGCAGGCTGAGTGCTTCCATTCCCCCTCTTTGCCTAGAGGAGAAAATTTAAACTGCTGCTGCAGCTGCCTGAGAAGCAGCTCAGGTGTGAGTGGCCATTGCCAGAGCTGCTGGTAGACGGAGTCAGGGAGAAAAACTCGTGGTTAGGGGTCAGCAGTGAGCTTCACTCTGCTCATACTGTCCTGGAGGATGCTTGGTGTCTGGGGTAAGGCACTGCTCCTTTCACCTCCAGGAGCACAGCTGGGAGGGAAGGTCAACCCAATGCTGTCCCAGTGACGGGGCTCAGGTGAAGGCTTCCTCCTTGCAATTTGCCAGCACAACAGGCAGGGTCTGGCTTTGCCACGAGGGAAAGAGGACAGGAGCATCTGCCCAGCGAAATCTGAGTCAGATAAATGCTGCTTTGCAGTGAGATAAGCTTGGCTGTGGAACCGTCTGCTCAGGGAAAGCCTAGAAGGGAAAGCAGTCGGTTTAAATACATTGGGTAGTGTGGTTTTCAGCCAAAGGAAAGCTTCTGTGTGCAGAGTGCTGGTGCAGCAACATCCTGCCTGGTGTGCAGAAAATGGTACTGGGGGTCTTCATTTCCCCTGCTTGCTGCTGATGTCCCCTCCATCTGCAGTGACCAGGACACGTCCCAAAGGCATAGCAAGGGATTGGTGATGGGGCAGGAGAGCCAGCCCCTTCATGGGGCTCTCTGAGCTCCCCTGGAAATATTCTTTGCTTGGCCACCCCGGACACGGATGGGATGATGGATTGGAAAAGTGCCTGTGGAATTTCTCTTACATTTCCTGCAAGTTTTGAAGTCAGGCCTCCCTGCAGGACAACTCATCCCTCCTCTTCACAGCTGCTTCTCATTTCCCAGCCGTCGTCTTTCTGTTTTGCTGGAACTCTTTATTATTTTTATTTTTTAATTGTTATTAGGGAGAGGTTGGGGAGTGGGGGGCTGTACTTAACAGCTGCACACAATTCTCCCCAGCCATGCCTGCTCCCCTCACTATATTTAGCCTCAGACAGGCCAAACAAATGGAGCAGGGCTGGGGTTAATAATCACAAAATGGAGTTCGTCTGTCTCTGAGCTGTGATTTACTGGGACTGGGGCCAGCTGAGTTCCTCCTCACGCCCTTGCTGTGAGCCGTCCGCAGGGGATGAGCCTCTTCAAAAGGGGAAAAATGATTGGAGATGCCTTTTTCTGTTTTTTTTTTTTTTTTGTCAGCTGAAACTGGAGAAGATGCAAAATGATTCGGAAAGGCCTGCTGTTGGATGGGGTCCCCTGGGAGGTGCTGGTGTGATGCAGAAGGGAGCTATGTGTGTAACTCTGCACCCATGGGAGCTTGGGTGAGGGGTGAACTGGTCCTGCCCCCAATCTGTGCTGGGTTCGCAGTGCATGAGAGTCACTGCTGGCCATAGCAGCACTACAGAGACATCAGTCCCTCGGGGATCTGTTTGCTGGGCTCTGATCTCTGCTCCTTGCAGTCACACTGTTGACGTGAGGAACCTGCGGAGCAGAGCTGGGGCTTCAATTACTTTGTGCACTAATTAGTAAGAAACAGGCCAGCCCAGGCTGCTGTGTCTGCTTTGCAGTCTGAAGTGAGCCAAAGTGCGTGAAAGCATTGAAGTTTTTGGGTCTTGGGCACCTCAGTCCTGCCCATTGGGAATGCTGAGCATCTCTCGTACACACCGGTCCTCCACGCAGGGAGTATTTTTAGCTGCTGTGAATTGCAGACATAACTCTTCTCCCCCTGCAGAAACAAACCTGCTTCTCTTTTGCCTTCTATGGCAGCTGCAGGCAGCTCTCCTCCTCCTCCCCCTGTGCCCACGCTGCTCTCCTGCAGCTCTGAAGGCACTGCTCTGTGCCTGGGGGCTGTGCTGTGTTCTGCTCACCTTCCACGCTGTGAGAGCAGCCTGGAGGCAGAAGCAGAGCTCTATGTGTTCCAGGACAGGTGGGCTTCACCCGACCCAGCTGGAGCCCCTGGGAGAAGCAGCAGTGCTGGGAGCTCCGTGTTGGGCCAGGAGGGACCCTGAGGTTGTGCTCAGTGTAAAGAAATGGATATGGGCACCCAGCAGGATTTCCAGCAGAGCTTCTGCAGTTTGTTGCCTGAAGGCTTTTCCAAATCCATCTGCACCTTTCTACTCCTAAGCACCATCTCCAACCAGTACAGATAGAGCAGCCTGACATTTTTCAGTGTATGAAGGGAATGTTATTCATCCTCTGAGAGCTCTCTGGCCAGCATACCTGGCGTATCAATTCTGTGCATGGAGCCCTTCCCCTCTTCCCCATGCTGTCTCTGCTCTCCCGTCCCCAAATGAACTACTGATGCTGATGTGCTGTGCTTGTGAGGGTACCTACGTGCTGCTGCGCTGGAAATGCTTGTGGCATCTGCTGCCAAACTGCCCCTGGAGATGCTTGGGTTTTCTGCTGTGCCCCCAGATCTCCCACTGATGGTGATATTGGGGCTTCTCTGCTGGGCACTGTGGGGTGGTGGAAGGGAAATCTCACCTTGAAGGGGCACTGCACACGTTAATCCATGCTGGACCACCAGGTCTGGTGGGCTGAGCTTGGGAAGGGGCTGTCAGCATTGGGAATGCACCTTGGAAAGGCATCATCTTCAATAGAGAGAGCCAGAATGAGGCCAATGCAGCCCATCCGGAGCCGTTTCACTGCTGGATGCAGAGCAGTGTGCACAGTGTGAGCACTCTCCATGGATGGCTTTGCATTCCCCTTTGCTATCCTACACTTCCCTCTGAATTAGCAGAAACTTTGGAATCTTTTCTCTCCATGTGCACCCTTCAGTGCAGCAGGGCGTGCACACGGAGCAGCCGTGCGAATGGCAAATAACACGTGCAGGCCACGTGAAGATTTCCCTTGGAGAGCATTGTGTGCATAGCCAGGGATACCAGGAGCCTGCTGGAATGTGTAGTGGTTTGCTTTTTTTCGCGATAAAGCCTTGCAGAAGTGCTCCTGGAACATGCCAGCACGGATTAGAGCACTGGGGCTCAACGTTTGCACAACGACGGCTGAGTTCAAAGCAGCAAAGCGTTGGCTTTCCCTCCCTGGATGGATCCCAGTGCAGTTCTGAGGGCTCTGCTCACTCCCTGCTCCATCTCTGGGTCTCTTCATTCCCTCCAGAGCTCCACCACAACCATCACTCCGAGCACTGGAGGTGCCATGCAGCCTCTGTCTGACTCTGCAGTTGATGGGACGTGAGCGTTCCTGGCTGCTCTCCTCTGAAATGCACAGATTTTAATCTTTTGCTGTCTCTCTTCCTCCTCGGAGACTTTTGTCAGCCTTCTTAACGAGGCAGAATTGCCTCACTTCCTCAGATATGGAAATGTCTCTTTGTTAAAGTAAGGCCCCGTCCCTTATCTCTGGATTTGGACAGCTCTGCTTTTGGCAGTTCGCTGTGTGAAAGGACTCCACACACCTCAACGTGCACACAGAGCAAATATCCAGCTGTGTAAAAGTTTGCAACTCGAGATTGGCTCCGAGCAGAGCAGGAGTGACCCCGTATGGGGACACGGTCTGCATGGCTCCTTCCCAGCCTCTCACTGCATCCTCACCGTCCCCATCTCCTCTTTCCCCATTCTCTTTATTTTCTCCCTTTTTTTTTTCTCTTCAACCACATCAGATTCTTTCACCTGAGAACAGAGCCAGTCAGAAAAATCCCAACAACACTTCTAGTCTGATATATATATTTTTTATTTAGTCTCAATAGGTTTTGCAGCTGTTGCAGGTGTGGTAAAACTCACTCGGTGCCAAAAACACCATTCCAGGACAATTCTGTGTGCAGAACGATTGGACCTGGGAACTGCAGGGCTCCTTCAGGACAGAGCTGCCCGGAGCACCTCTATATTTGGGGAGAAAGCCACAGAAGTCTGATGGATCTTCCCAGTTTCCTTCCATTCTGTTGAATGTCAATGTTGTTGCTGCTGCCATTTTGAGGCATCGAAGGAGAAAACATGCATGGGCTGGACAGGTCAGTGCTGGTTCTCCAAGCCAAAAATCAAAACCCAGTGTTACCACATCCCATCGTCATAGAACCACGGGATGGCTGGGTCCAAGAAGGGACCTTAAAGATCATAGAGCCATGGGATGGTTGGGTTGGAAGGGACCTTAAAGGTCATAGAGCCATGGGATGGTTGGGTTGGAAGGGACCTTAAAGATCATAGAGCCATGGGATGGTTGGGTTGGAAGGGACCTTAAAGATCATAGAGCCATGGGATGGGCTGGGTTGGAAGGGACCTTAAAGGTCATAGAGCCATGGGATGGCTGGGTTGGAAGGGACCTCAAAAGATCATCTAATTCCTACCTGCTGTGTGTTTAGGGACACTGGGAAGTATTCGGTTTCCTAGATTTGAAAGGCATAAAATGCATAGCAGTGATCCATTTCCAGGAGCTAAGCACAGCCAAAGGAGGGTGTTGCTTATGGTGGTTAACATCGTAAGAAAGCATTCCTTGTTATGCTGCTGGGTTCTGGAGGAAGGAAATTGAGATGCTGATGCGTGCAAACCTATAGCAGATGCTTCTGGAAAACGCTATAAAGGTGTTGCTCAGTTGTGTTCATTGGAAGCTCACATTTTGGGATGGAACTCCCTTCCAACCCAAGCCATCCCATGATGAACCCAGGAGCTGCGGGGTGAGGAATAACGCTTTGCTGATCCAAAATCTGCCTGCAGTGCTTTGGGTGCTCAGCTTTGGGCCCACCCTCACCATGCTGCAGGACAGCCCCACCATTTCACATCTCCCTCCAATTCCCCCACCTGCAGCATCAGATTTACCATTTCCCTCAGCATCTCCCTTCGCAACACCATTTTCCATTGGGAGCATCGATGCCCCCTCGATGGGCACCTCGAACGCAGCACCCGGATGGGCAGAGCAGAAGGAAGAGGAGCGGTGTTCTGTGCTGATGACGCTTTCTCCCAACCAACAAACAAAAGTTTTATTGGCCAAACCCTCTCGGATGCCGCATTCCAGCTTGGTAACATTTCGGTAACACATTGCAAACGTTTGACTCATAGAAACTTGGAAGGCTGCAGCCGGGGGAGGGGGAAGAGCGTCACATTCCCATTCCCGGGCAGGGTTTGGTTGTTGGATTTTTTTTTTTTTCTTAAAGAACTGAAACTTCTCTCTGTTTAATGAAAAAAAAAAAAAAAGTGTTGGAGCCGGACGCTTTCTGCTCGCATTGTGTTTGCAGTGAGGGGATGGGGGAGGAGGGCTGCTGCCAAGGGAGGAACCGAGGCAGCTGAACTGGCTTTTCTTCGGCAAGTTTTTTTTTCTCCCTCTGTGTTCCCAGGACAGGGTTGGCTTTCTAGGTTTGATAAAGCATTTCCTTCCATTGTCATTCTATACGGCCTCTGGGCCCTTTGCTCAGTCCCTCCCCTTTCGCCTTCCCTTCTCTTTTCTCTCTCTCTCTTCCTGAACTTTAGTGAATCTTGAGATATAAAGAAAGCAGCTGCCTCCCCCCCCCCCTCCCCGAGCACATCTCGGACAATGCGGCCGCATCTCCAAGGGCTTTAACTCCTCTGGATGCAAGGACAAAGCCACGGTGAGTACCGGGGGTCCCATGCGCGTGATGCTGCAAAGTGCCCCAGCTGCTCCCACCCAACCCAAGCTGGTGCCAATGTTGTCCCCATTGTGCTGTCCCTATTATCCCCACTGTGCCATCCCCACTGTGCCATCCCCATTGCGCCGTTCCCCTATGTCCCCACTGTGCCATCCCCATTGCACTGTCCCCATGTCCCCACTGTAACATCCCCATTGCGCCGTCCCCATCGTGCTGTCCCCATTGTGCTCTCCCCATTGCGTTGTCCCATCTGTGGGTGGCATTGTCACCTATGTCACCTGGGCCAGCTGTATGACACCGGCTGCTCAGCATGGTGGGAGGAATCCTCCTCTCCAAAGCAAAGCAAAGCAAAACCAAACGTGATGCAACCGTGTTCCCAGGAGCTGCGCTGTGGGAGGGCTGTCCTGTGATGCCAGGTGTGTGGTTTTGGAGGTGGGGGCTGCACAGTGTGGGGGCTGCACCCCTCCTCTGCTTGCTGCTTTTTCCTGTTTCAAGCAGCAAAGCAAGAGATGGGCTGGAGCAGCAGGGAGCTCCGCCGTGCAGGGGTTGGAGACGTGGGGCCGTGGGGAGCAGCGCAGGCTGGGGTTGCAGCACTGCTTCCTGCACAGAGAACAGGGGGCAAAACCAAGGATGCAGGTTTTGTGAGTTAAGGGAGTTCAGGGCAAGCACTGGGGCTGCTGGCTTGCTTGCAATACAACTCCCAGTCTCACCTCCCAGGAAAACCCAATTCACCATGACAAACATTCAGGCCTATTCCAGATCAACCTTAAGACCACACGTGGGATTCCATGCTGCAAGGAAGCACAGTGCAGACCTGCCAGCTCCTCCAGAGCAGCTCCCCTGGCCTGAGCTGCCCAGGACATGTGCTGTGTTTGATGTGCACCAGAAGGGCTCTGTTCCCCATTCCTGATGCTTTCCTCCTCCTCCTCCCCCTGGCAATCAGCTATCACTCTTGTTCACAGCAATGTCTTTGAAGGTGCTTGCTCTCTTTGCCTCTGCTGCTGTGCACTTTTCATCTGTTGTTTTGCTCCCAGTGCCCAGGTGACAGTGGGAACAAAGGAGCAGGGGCTGTAATTCCAAAGGATGTTGAGGTCAGAGCAGCCACTGTCCTGCTTGTGTCTGCTCCTCTGTTCTCTGAATGGCTCGCAATGCATTCCTTACCTTCACCTTGCTTTGGGGAATGGGGAGAAATGCAACGTGCAGAATAAGTACAGGTGATGCACGTGGGCTGTGCAGCCCTGTGGTCCAGAGGGGCAGAGGACAGCAGTGCCAGATGTGTTACAGACCCTGCAAAGGGCTGAGCAGCCCCTATCCAGCCCAGATGCTGCAGTCGATGTCTGAGCTTTCACATGGGGATTTTCCTCCTCGTCTCCATCTGTCTCCAGGATCTGCTGTCTGTGCTGAAATCTGATTCGTAGGAAATAGTATCTCAGTCTGGGAAATGCCACGGGGTGTCTGAGGTCTTTGGGACCGGGCATGGAAAAGAGCAGCCCTAAAGCCTGTCGTAATCCTCTGTGCCAAAACCAGACAAGAAAGCCTCAAAGCTTTATTACAGGTGAGCTTCCCACATTGCTGCCTCCTGCTCTGGAACACAGAGGGGAGGTGTGGGATAACCACAGTGAGGGTGGATTCCATGTCAGCAGGAATCCATCCGGGTGTAGAGGACAAACCTGGTGGTGGCTGGAGGAAGAGGAGGAGGAAGAAGATGTGGAGGAGGAGGAGGAAGCTGTGGAAGAGGAGGAGGCTCTTCTGGCAACCACTCAGCCCAACCAATAGGGATATTTGATTGTGCTTCTAATCTGGATGAATGGAATCCTCCTGGTGGGGGGCTTTGGGAGCAGCTGATGGAAAACAGGGAAAAGACACTGACAGAGAGAAATGTAGGTTAACAGGGTAAACCTGGGCATGTGCAAGCAATGGGATTTCCTGTTAAAAAGTGCTGGAAGATTGCAGCTGAGAACAGGAAAAGTAGGTCAGATGCTGAGTGGTGTGGCTGCTGTAGGAAAGCAGCTCTGGACAGGCTTTGGCCACCAGTGTTGGGAGGCAGAAGGATGTGCCCCCTTCTATGCAGCCCAGTGTGCTTTAATCCCATGGAAGCTGAATTCTTTGGAGGAAGAAGCAGAAAAACCTGTGCCATCAGGTGTAGATGCAAGGCTGAGGAGATGGGTTTTGTGCCCTGAGCAGGCAATGGGAGGCTATGAAAGGAGAAATGTCCTGGTACCGAGTGTGATTCTGGGTGTTACAGCCAGGGAATTATCACACAAGGTATGAAAGAACAGAACCTGCTGTGCAAAAATCATTCAGAGCGCTGTGTCAGAGCAGCCTGGATGCGTGCTGAGCTTTTTTTTCCTCCTTAAAATCACATTTCTTGGTCCAATGCAACCCTGGATGTTTTCCTCCCATCCCACCTGTGTGTGTGGCATTTGCTCATAGGGAGCTCTGCTGGATGCAGCAGCTCTGGGCAATGCTATGGGGTGTCTGGATATGGGATGGGAGCTGTAGGTGGAAAGGTTTGGGGTTGGGTGGTTGTGGAAGGGCTGCTCCATTCCAGGGAGGATCAGAGTCCTTCAGCTAAGAGAAAGCCTCACTCAGCTGAATCCCATTGAGGGATAACATTGGGCTTCACAAGTCAAAAGTAAAGATGGAGATGGAATGAGCAGCATCAGCTGTGATACCAACCAGATCCTGCAGAAGGAGGACACCCCCTGACTACTGTGCTGCCTGGGACAGGTGTGCTGCCAGCAGGAGCTGATGTGCTTATATAAATGGAGATGAAGGATCTCAGGCATCATTAAAAGGAACTGGGAGCTTTGCTGCTGCTCCAGCCCCCAAAGCTCAAAGTCCTTCTGCCATCTTCCCCAGCTCAGTGCCCACAGCCCCCTCCAATGCAGCCTCCAGGAGTTCATTTCTGTTCTTGGCACTTGCACAATGAGGAAATTGGCCAGCACTTCCACAGCAGCCATCAACTTTCCAGGGATGTTGCATGGATTTTCCAGCCAGGGATGGAACAGCCTCAGCAACCCTTCAGTTCGCCAGCGTGGGACTGCAGCTCTGCATTAGGAAGGAACAGGCAGCATTTAAAGGAGCATCCATAGGCTGATCCTCCTGCACACACACAGCCTTGTGTTATGTTGTTGCATAGGAGAATGCACTTTAAATGCACATTAACTGCCTGTGATTAGTTAGGAAGTTTTCTTTCCAGAGCAGGAAATGGGAAAACTGTGATTATTTTGTTAACAAACCAGGTGCACCAGGCAAAAAGCCTCAATGCTGTGAGCACTTAGCAGATTCGTGCTGGCTGCACCTGATGGTTTTAATATCACTGGACAAACTGCTCACTAATAGATTTTTTGTGGTGGCCACACAGGAAGGCTTCAGTGCACACTCCCCTACCCTTCATATTTGCTGTCCGTTGCGGGGCTATCGGTGATGCTGGAATCATTTTTCCATCAGCTTGTGGTTGGATCTGCTGCTCTCTGCATTGGCATCTTCTGAGTGCAAAATGCACAGAGGGGAAAAGCTGCTGCGTCCTGCCCTGCGCCGTGGCCTGGCGGATGTGTGTGGGTCTGCAAAACCCATCATGAGCTTTGCAGTGCTGGTGCAAACCCACAGCAAGGAGAGGGCCAAGTAAGGTGGTGGGGGATGCAAAGTGGTGGGGGATGCAAGGAGATGGCATGCACAGTGCTGTCCCCGTGTCCTTTCCCTGTCCCCATGGGTCAGCCCTGTTTGCTGCTTGCCCTCCTTTGTTCCTGAACCATATTTCCCATCTCGTCTTGCTGTGAGCCATGCAGAGGAGCGCTGCCTTTCAAACACGCCGTCCTGCGTCAGCCCCGGCCTCTTTGTTTCTTTTTAGTGTGCTCAGCTTCGTGCTGGGAGAGCAGGGTTTTTCCAGCCAGGACGGTTCGGAGCATCGGACGTGTGCAGAATGAACGATGCTGGAGCTTCAGGCTCAGCCAGGGCTGGAAAAACCCCCACTCTTTGGGCTTGAAGGAAAACCACCTCCTCCACCTCTCTGTAGCTGTGCTTTAAATCTGGGGAACAGCACGTGTGCAGCATTTGGTGACACCCAGAGCCCATAACTCAGGGGATGAAGGCTGCACAGATCCATTCCCCAGCATGGCCGGTGCTGTGCTTGGGGCCGGGCAGCACCTGGATCCTGCTGCCTCTTCCCATCAATCTCCCAGCTGGGATTTGTCCAAAAACAAAAGGTTTGCAGCAAGCTGGAATAACAGCACGAGGTCCCTGGGCACTGCACAACCTGGAGTGTCCTCCAGCCCTGAGATGAGCAGAGCCTCACGATTGTGTTGCTTCCAGGGATGATTTATAGCCTGGGTTCCGTCACTCCTTCTCTGGAATAAGAAAGTCTTCCTATCCCCGTAGCCTGAATTCATTATACTGAAGATAAGGGATTCTGCATTCGAACAAAAAGAATCTCTGCAGTGGTTTGGAAGGGAAATATTTCTAGGGATGAAATTAAATCCCAAACAAATCCAAAAGCAGGCACAGAGACCACGAGCCAGCAGTGTGTCCTATGGCCAGAAGGCTGACAGTACCCTGGTTGGCCAACGGTTGACCAAGGTTGACCAAAGGTTGACTGGAACACTGGGCTCAGTGCTGTGCTCCCCACTTCCAGGCAGATTGGGAACTGCTGGAGAGAACCTCATGGAGGGTGCAGAGGGTGGGAATCTGGAATCTCCTGCTGGGCAAATGCTGAGAGCCCCAGTGCTGTTTCTTGGAGAAGGTTGAGAGGGCATCTGATCAACGCTTTACCAAACCCAAGCACTCAGATCATTGCTGGTGCCTGCCCCTGTCCCTTCCATGCTGTGGGGTGAGAGCAGATTTGGGGACACAGATGGGGCTCGCCAACCCCCACTGCCTCCTGCACGGCGTGCAACCACACTGCCACACAGGGAAGGGGACGAGGGCCCTTCTGAAGGTGAAAAGCTTCTTATTTTTGGCTGCTTTCCCCCCCACTGCTGGAGCTGACCCCGGCTGCGAGCTGTTGAAGTTTTTAGGCCCTTTGTTTGTTTAATCGAAGCGCTGTTTGTTTTTGATCACAGGCATTAGATAGGCACTTCCTCTGCATGCAGGAAGCAGTGATTTCCTGTTCGCTCGGCGGCCAACTCTCACTGCGCAGGAAACCTCGCTCTGCTGAGTGTTCACTTTTCGAGCAGCATTTTTGGAAGTCCTCTCGTGGGGTTGTTTTGTTTTCCCTTTCCCCACCACGGTGCTGTTGGGTTCCCATAGGGGCTGAGCTCTGGTGGGGCCATTTCCCTCCCAATGAGGTCCAAAATGCAGGGAAGGCAGCATCACTGCTTCGATGGTGTTTGCCACTGTTTGGATGAGGTTTGCCACTGTTTGGATGGAGTTTGCCATCTGTTTTGTGCTACCACCAACAGCACAGCGCATCCCTCCGCTTTCACGGACCTGCTTGGTGCAGATCCATGCCTACAGTCACCCAGTTTGTCTCTCCCTGCTGTTTTGGTGATGTCTGTGGGTTGTTCCAGATGCAATTTGCTGTTGAGGAGGGTGCATTTGTACCAGGTCACCTGAACAACTTGCTGTCGTGGACAGAGTTAAAGCAAGGAGCTGGACCAAGCCTGCCCTGTTTGCTTCTTTTCTTGCTGGGACCTTTAGGCAGATAAGTGCTCTGTGGGAATGCAGCAGTAAATATTATTACCGATTACCCATTAAATTTGTGTGAGAACTCTGCTGTGGTTGCATGGCTTGTGCTTCCCAGCAGTTTGCTTCTCATCTCTGCAATGCTCCTCTGGCTTTGCTCCCTTCTTGCTGCAGCTGCATGCCCAGGTCAGTCTGTAAAGCATAAGGAATGGGGGCAGAACTGATGATGCTTCCCACCTGGAGAGGTGCTTCTGGGGTGGAAAAGAGGTCCATAGGATTTCCAGTTGTATCAAAGGCAGTTGGGATGGGGATCCCTTGGCAACTCTATGCGTAGGAAGTTTTTGTTGGTATCTCAGAGCTGACCCAGAGAGGACGTTGCTGTAGCAGTGTGCTCAGAGCTGTGGTGGCAGATGCCTCCAGCCACAGGAAGCCCGGACAGGTGGACAGACAGACAGACAGACACAGCCATGTGCGAGCATTCAAGCTGGTGCTGGCCATCAGTGTCCTGCATGCTCATCTGCTGGAGCTCTTAATTACTTTGCTGTTGTAAAGGGGCTCTACTGGAGGGAGAGGGTTTGTGATGGGGAGGAGAGCAGCTGCAGGAGCAGAGGGAATGGGGGAACTCAGAACCCACAGCCATGGGACAGACACGTCCTGCAGACACCCATGCAGGGGAAAGCATGGGCTGGATGCTTTGTTTTGTGCAGTGGTGGTGAACAGAAGATCACAAGGGTGGATGGAAGGATGTGGCTGTAAGGAGGGCAGATGCCTTCAGGGCTTCCTCAGCCCAGGGCACCAGCACAGCAGCCTCTCCTGCCCGGTTCATGAAGAGCTCACCATTCCCCTGGCCCCTTCCCATCATTGCACGTTGCTGACATCATTGCCAGTTGCCATGGAAAAAGCAAGTTGTCCAAAACACGACCCCTTGGCCTCATCCCATGCGTGTCAGGAAATGAAAGTTTTACAGCACAACGCTGCAGTGGAGCAGGAAGAGCCAGAGAGGGACCAGCAGCTTGGGAACAGGCACATGGCTCTGCCCCATCTCCAATGGGGAAATGGAGACCAACTGGGGCTACCAGATGGACTTGCGTCTTCTGAGTTATTTCTGGGCTGCTGGGGAGACAACATGGAACTTTTAATTTGGTGCCCAGAGAGAAGGCAAAAAGTCTGTGTGAAGCTCTGAGCAACGCAACAGCAGATGGTTTCCATCATTAAACCCAAAGAGAGAATGTCTCCTGGGTGGCGTTGTGTTGCCCTTTGGCTGCTGGCTGGATGAGGAGCCCAGGGTGATGAGATGCTTCCCAGCTGAGCTGGGGATGGGCAGAGAGCAGAGCAAAAGGAGCTGCCAGTCATGGTGCCAGGAGCCAGCCAGCAATTTTCCTAAAGCCATCCTGAAATCAGCGGTCACCAAAAGCCTTGCAGGGAGCATGGAGGCTTTGGGAAGGAAGCATCAGGTGTTGTGCTGCGGTGGGGTTGGGACACTGCTGTTCAAGGCAGCCTTTGTTTGGGCAGGAATTACAAGCAGACCTCTCTCCCGCAGTGGTCAGAGTGGAGGTGTTTCCCCAAAGGAAAGCTGGAAGCTTTACTTTTGGATCCTCCAGCACTGGAGGAAGCACACCGTGTCCTGCCCTGACCACAAAGGCTGCATCCGCTCCCCTGTGCACAAGCAGCGTGCAGAAAGCTCCATGAAGGCTCCAAGCAGTGGCAGCTCTGCCTGCCCTGCTGGATTCAGGCAGCCTTCATGCCATGTCCATGCTGCAGGATGAATCCATCTCCTCCTTATGTTCTTTTCCCCATTCATTCGTGGCCATGCATGCAGCCCCTCAGCAAGCAGCGGCTGAGCAACACACTCATCTGGGGATGTGCTGGAAAATAAAACATGGGAGCTTTCTGGTTTTGCATACCCCATCCGGGGGCACAGTGCAGGCGACGAGCATGGAAAGTGGTAGCATGACACATCAGCACTCTTGTTTTGGTCTCACTTTGCTCGATACCTCACCGGTGCTGCAGTCACTTCACCCACCCGGTAAACAACAGCACGAGTGCAGGAAGCTGCCGGCTCCCTCCGGGCTGTGGGAGGCAGAGGGTTAAAAATAGACTTCAGATTTCGGTTGGTGAATGTGGAGGCAGAGAGCAGAGCGCTGTTTATCGATGCCAGGGTTTCCCCTGAGATGCTAAAATGAGTCAGATAAGGGATGGGTACAACTGTGCTCCGCGCACGGCTCCTTCTGGGGAGCTCAGTGCTGATGTTTGGTGTGGATGAGGTTCCTACAGGATGCTTTATAGCATCCTACCCATCCTTACCCTTCTGTAAGCATTGTGCTCTGCCCTTCCTCACCCATGAAAGCTCCCTGAGCTGCTCAGCTGGCTCAGTTCCTCACTGGGTTTTGAGCCCATGCAGAGGGCAGGGATGGGCAGGGGGATGGCTGAGGAATGTGATGTCCCAAAGCGACCCAAAAGGCTGCAAGGTGCGCCAGGTTTCTGGCACTGGGGAGGCTGGGGGAGCATCAGCCTCCTGTAACAGCACTGCAGATGTTGGCTCTGACCTTCCTACCCTGTGCAAAACAAATTGCTTCCAATGCAGAGGTCTCCGTGGTGCTGCGACTTCAGAGATGCTGTCTCTGTTGTTGCACTGCTAACATTTGGGACCTTCAGAGCAGCTGAGCTGTGAGCATCGTTGCTGGGTCCCCAAGAGCAGCGCGGTGCCATCGCTGCTGCTTGTTGGAATCTGGGGGCTCAAATGGTGGGGTGCAAAGGGCTGCTGGTGCTGCTGCAGCTCTTTGTGGCCCGAATGAAATTAGGACACGCGTTTTGGTGCCTTCCTATCCTGCGTGCTGCAATAACTGGTCACTGTGGCAAGTCTTCTCCTAACAGTGCTGTCTTAGCATCCCATGCCCTTACATCCCATCCCTTTGCACAGTGATTGGACCCTGAGGTGATGCAGACCTGGATTCCCATCTCCTATGGCACAAGGAATGTGCGTTTGGGTCACCCCAGGCTGGGTTAGTGCACAGGAGGAGCAGTGTGTTGCTGTTAGCAGGGGACCAAACTACTCCCTGACAGTGTTTCTGAGCTCGGGTTGGCAGCTGCTTCAGCTCAGCCCCATGGGGTGGGAAGTGGGGCTGTAACTGCTCCCTGTTTCCATCCTGACCCCTCCTGTGCCTCCACACCTCCTGCATTGGCATCACCATCCTATCCTCATCAGCATCCCAACTTCTTTCCTTCAGAATCCTTGTGCCCTCCCCATCCCATCCCATCCCATCCCATCCCATCCCATCCCATCCCATCCCATTTCCTCAGCATCCTCATCCCCATCCCATTCCTTCAGCATCCTTGTCCCCACTGATCCCCATCCCATTCCCTCAGCATCCTCATCCCCATCTCATTCCTTTAGCATCCTCATCCCCATCCCATCCCCATCTCACCCATCCCCTCTCCCTTTGCACCACTGCATCAACATCCACACATGAGGTCCTCGGGAACCCTTTTTCTCCCAGGGACAACATTTTGGAGGAGGGACAGAGCCTGTCCTGCTTCCAGTGGCATCCCATGCTGTGGGATCTGGGCTGGGCTGTGGGGCTGTGTGAATGGAGCACTTTTTCACACCCGACGCTTCGCTTGTGGAAGCGGCAGCAGCTTCCTGTTTGACTCACACCTGACAGCCCTGCTGTATGAGTCTGGGCCTCTCGGTGCTTGCAGCAACTGAGTGGGGCTGTTTACAATTAGAGAACATGGGATTCCCAGAAAGAGGCTCAGACCGGACATCCTGAAGCGAAATACCCCGGGCGTCACCAGCTAAAAATAACCGTAGCAGAACAGTCACCAAACAAACAGCACGGCTGCGTTGGGTGCAGGGCTCTGTCCCATGGACTGGGGGTGGGGGGGATGGGGGACACACGATGGCCTTTCCTTCCCCCGTTGTGTTTTTTGGCCATAACAACGTGATGCTCCGAAGCAGCAGTGGCGCGCAGTGATTTCTCTCGGTTTCTGTCTTTGTTTGTGGATGGGGGATGGGGGAGAACAAAGGAGGGGCTAACATATAAATAAAGCTGTTTCCAGCCGGAACTGATGTGCTGTGGGCAGAGGACCCCGTAGATGGCATTGCTATGGGAAGAAGGGTGGGATCCCACTGCTCTCTCCCGTTTGCATCCGTGGAGAAAAACGGTGTTTGAGCTTAGAGATTCTTCCAAACCTTTCTCCAGGTGTAAAAGGGGTTGAGAGGGGGGATCCCTGGGTGTCCCCAAGAAGGGGAGTGGGGCAGGAAAGGAGCACAAAGCCTCAGCCCAGCAGGGGCTGCTCAGCCTCTCCCTAACAGAGATTTCAGCAGAGACAAACTCCCGTTAAAAGGCACTTACGCAATCGGGTGCTATTAGAGGAAGTGTCTCTGTAACCCCAGGCAGTTAGTGGTTGATTTATGTCCTGCAGCTTTAGGTTTTACAAGTTGCGAGGGAGTTGCATAAGAAGAAAATTTGACCTTCTATTTCTTAAGAGCTTTTTTTTTTCCCTTTCTTTCTTTCTTTCTTTTTTTTTTTCCTGCTGGGAGATATCTTTTCTCCGACGTCCACGGACCCATTATTTTGGTGGGGTGAAGAGGAGGATGGCACAGCTCAGAGGATCCCGTGTGCCTTTGTCCTATCACAGTGGTTACAGCCAGGAATTGCTACCCCTTATCACATGGGGGACCAGCACTGGGGTTTTCCTTCCTTGGCTCTGCAGGGAATGGTCCCTGCTGGCATTTCCCCACTGCAATGGGCGCTGCGGATGCTGCGCGTGCTCCCGGCGTGCACTGAGTTCCAACTGTTGGCTTTTGCTCTGAAGCAATAAATCCGAGCAGAGCACGCTCTGTGCATGGGGTGTGGGCTGCTGGGGGTGATTTGGGGCTGTGTCGCTTCGTGTTGGCCCTGAGGGATTGTCCCATGTTGCAGCAGTGGAGGCAGAAGTCTCATGGAAACTTCACTTGCGCTCTCTCCTTGTTTGCCATTTGCCTCGCTCCTAAAATAGAAGCGACTGAGACTAAAAGCACACACGAGCAATTTGCAAACAGAAGGACAATTAAAAGGAGGAAAAACCAATTTCCCCCAGCGTAGCAGGGAAAAGACAGTGCTGCATTGTGTGAGCTGTGGTGTCCTTCCAGCAGAACAACCGGCCCAGGTTCTCTGCCCACGGCTATTTCGCATGATGGTGTTCTGTGAGCTCTCTTGTTCTCAGCCCCCTCGGAGTCTCTCTGCTCCGGCAGCAGTGAAACCTCCTGGCCTTCCCATCGAGATGCAAAAAAGCTCTGTTTGCTCAGAGCTCCTCCATCTGCTGCAGGGATGGTGCTGGGAGCAGCGAGCACAGAGCAAATGTTGCACGGGAGGGATGCGCTGCTGAGCATGGAGAGGGCAATTCCGGTGCTCTGAGATGCTGAGAGCAGAGCTGGGGCAATTTCTGCTTATGTTACAGATTCCCTGATTGCCCCTGGTGCTCGGGCATCACTTGCAGCATGAGGAGGGGGTCAGCTCCTTTGTCTTTTGGTGCCATTAATTGGGATCAGCCCTTCGATCGCATGGGTGCCATTTGGAAAGCTGAGGTTTGGGCTGTTCGTGCTCCAAGGGAGGGACTTTTCCCTTCCTGGGTGAGCGTGGGTGGCTTCGAAGCAGCTCCAATTTTAGTCTTTCTGCACCACCCAGCAGATATAAAACTGGGCACCGCACTGCATCTGCTCCTGGGGTACCCATTGTCCAGGAATCCCCAGGTGACCAATTATACCAATGGGAGTACTGATGGAAAAGGGCCATTTTCAACAAAGCCTTTGCAAAAGGTTGGTAGAGCCCCAGGAGCCTCCTGGCAGCTTGATTTTATTTTGAAAGCCGTCAGCCCACCAGCTGGGTGTGAGAGTAAAATGAAAGGATGCGAGATAAACCCACTTGTGCGCGAGAGAGAGCTGCTGCCCGCGGCAGCGCGACATCAGAGGTCGTCATTCTGAAACCGAGCATGGAAACTGCACCGAGAAAAAAGCTAGAGAGCAGGGCTCCTCACCACACACGGTGCAGACCACACTAAAGAGCTGCTCTGCCCTGGGGACTGTCACAATGCACTGGGGGGAAAGAGAGACAAAGCTTAAGGGCAGCAGGCAGCTCCGCACGCGGGCCGGGCAGATGAGCACTGACAACAAAGGTACTCCTCCAAACCGTCTTCTGGGCTTAACGTGTCTCCCTCTGGGCTTTCTTAACACTGTGCTCTTTGCTGAACATCTCCGTGGTGTTCCTCTGATGTGTGGGGTTTTGGCTGTCCGCTGCCCCAGGGAAGCAGGGTGGCAAACGGAGGAGGCTGCAGGTGGCTCTTGGAGCTGCCTGTGTACGCAGGAGCGTGGGGAGAACCAGCAGCAAATGTTGGTGTGCACTGCGGCCCCGGGCATTGCTCTGCTGCAGCCTTCCCAGGAGCACACAGGATTTCTGCTCCGGCCTCACCCTGGTGCATCCTGCCTGGGATCTCTGCTCTGGTTGCTCCACGCTGGCACTGTGCTCTGATATGTCCCCCTCTGTCGCTGCAGGGCTGCTCTGGGCTGAGCCATCTCACAGGGCTCGTTTCCTGGCTCCTGGCAGCCACCAGCTGGGAGGGGAAGGGCACACAGGGCAGCGGCTCTTGCTCACGTTCCATGCATGTGGGCCATGCAGAGCAGGAAAACCTCCCCACAGGTAGGCAACCACTCCCCTCCTCCAAGCAGCAACGCTCTGGGTTTGAGCTTTTCCTTTTTCACTTTGCACTAAAAGGCTCTCTTGGGTCACCCGTGCTCACCAGTTTGCAGCCCAGATGCTCGGCTTCAGCTTTTCACCTTCAAAGCACAAAGTTCTCTTTGCTGCCCCACAAACCCGTCTCTGTGCACAGCACTGCCGGCACAGCGTTGCTGCACACCGAGCAGCACGGGTGGCTTTATCTGATTCCTGCTCACCTGGCATTGCCTTTGTGCTGCTAAACCATAAGGATACACAGCTGCACCCTGCTCACATTGCAGCAGCTCCTCAGCCTGCCAGCCTTCACCCTGTCTGGACCAAGGGACAGGGCAGCATCTCCCTGTAGTGCAGCTCTCCCCTCTTCTCTGGTCAACCCCTGGTACTTCCCTGTTCTTTCATTTTCTCTTGGTGAAGAGCTTGGGAAATGGCACTGAGATAGACTGGTGTGCATTGTGAGCCCACGGTTAGGAGGAGGGAAGCTGTGATGGAAGGATTCTTGAGTTTCACCCTGCTTCAAAAGTGCTGAGAGTGGTGCAACGCTCCTACGGCCCAGCATGGGAATTTCCATCTTGCTTCATTTCTCTGGGCTGTGAGAAGGCTGAGCATGTGCTCGGGCTGTTTCAAAAACAAAGGTGCAGACTGGGAGAGCCAACACCTGCAAGCTGAGCAAGCTGAGCAGTAGGGCCCCTAAAGCAAAGTAATCTGCACGTACCCGACATGGTGGCTCTGAATGCTCAGCATTCACAGCAGCAATGCTCACGAGTGAGTGCCATCCCAACCCAGGAAGGCTGCAAGATAAAAATGAACTGATGCTCAAAATCTAAGCATCGGAGAGCTGAGAGCGTTTGGTCTTGGGCAAAAAAAAAAAAAAGAAAGAGACAAAAAAATGCGGATTTGACAAATGTGAGTTCTTCTGGTGGCGGTTTTGGAATGTTGTGTGCAGCCCTTGCTCACCTTTCTCTGCTTTTCCCCAAGGAGCTGTGATGCGATGCTTTGGGCTGAGTTGCTTTGCTCACAGGTGCAGCAAATCCAGCCCTCGCCCTGCAGAGCCAAACTGCTGCAGCAGTGGCAGAGGATGAGCTGTGCTGCATCGTTAGCACTTTGGGGAGCTTTTTCCACCTAGGGAGGGTGGTTTCTGACAAATCACTTTGAATCTGAAGTGTGAGTAATGATGCAGTCGTGGGGATGGAGAGGTCACCATTGCTAAGCCTGAAGCATTCATCGTTGAGCGTCACGTTCAAAGCTCAGAAGCACCCATGAAATGGGGACCAGAACGTGTTGAAATGCTGCTCAGTGAGACCTCAGCCTTGTCGTGTGAGCCTTATTTTTCGTTGTTTACTTTTAAATGGCTCTGCAGATAACTGTGAGCCAGAGAGAAATCCCACGCGGGGAGTTTGGGGTGCAGTAGGGGCAGGGTGTCCCTCTGTTGCTTTTGTGGTAGAGGCAGAAAAATGTTTCAGATCTCAGTGAGAGGAGGTGGGGAGGGATTTGCACGTCCCTGCCAGCCCAGAATTGGGCAGACGCACACCATGGGCTGTCCTCACCTCTGTTGGGATGTCTGTGACCTGGGGTGTAGCAGTGCTGGATGGCTCAGCTGGATGACTCCATCCAACCCCGCGTGGCTCTGGGGGGTTCCATCAGTGCTTCTGCAGCACTCGGTGTAATTTCATACAGAGAGGCATGAAAAATCAATAGATGTCCTCCCCAAAAATGGAGGGGGGAGGGCGGTACCACGCAGAAGGGCCACCTGAAGCACTCAGCAGGTGCTGGGCACAGGGGGAGCAGCTGGTGTTTCCATCCCATCTCCTCCAAAGCACAGAGCAGAGCCCAGCATGGGCCAGAACCAGAGCTCAGCACAGAGCATCAGTTCCGTATGGACCCAAGGCTGGATTTGAGCATGGGGTGCAGGCACATGGCACAGGGGTGGCTGGGTGAGTTCAGGGCAGCAGGCACAGCACTGGCCTCTTCCTGAGGGTGGCCTGGTTGTGGGTAGGATGTGGCTGCTCAGCAGCTTTGGGGTGCATCAGTGCCTGGAGGTTTTAGGCACTGTCCCCACTTCTCTTTGTCTTTGCCTGTTTGGTTGTCATTAGCTCTCAGCCGTGGCAGTGATGGGTTCTGCAATGCATGACTTTGTTTTGAGCAGGAGGGTGACCAGGTTGCTTCCATCCTGAATGACTTTAGGATCCTATGGCAACTCTTTGAGCCACGGCAGGAGCTTTGCTGCTCCTGTTCTCATATCTCAACCCATTGGCTGACAGCAAGGATCAAGTCCATCCTGTTTCTATCTGAGTTTCTCCCTCCTCACATGTGCCATGAATCCCATTTCTGAGGGGCCATAGAGGCTGGTTGTGTTCTGTATGATGGGAACCCTCCTCTCCATCCTCTTCTTCATCCCCTTGCTAAGAAAGCAAGGAGCTAGGCACCAAAATACATCCCTGGGAGAAAGAAATGGATGCACTGGGGATGCATTCCCAGCACAACACAATCTGTTCCACGTCACTCCTTCACTGCGCACCGCCACCGAGGAGCTGAGCATCGCCTCCAGCCTCTTGCAGGAGGGCTGGGAGCTGAGGTCATGGCTTGCTGGGTGGAAAGATTTACTAGCATTGCCATTCCTGATGTATTTTCTGAGCCTTTTTGGAAGGAAAGAATCCACCTTCCCCTGCAAACCCGCCTCGTCTGCTGCTGCGGCCGCTTTGCTCTGTCTGCAGCTGGCTCTGGCCATCCAGGTAGACTGTATGCCATCATAAAGCTGCTAAAAAGATAGGTCCTTCCTCTCTAGCCCGTTCCAAAGGACCTCACAGTGCTCTTTGTATCAAGACTGGAGTTTTAGAGCAAGGTCTGCACTGTTATTAATAAGAGAACGGGAGTGGACTCAAGTTGTGACATCTCTGTGGAAAGTACCATGTCCATATCTGGGCCATAGCACTCCTTATTTCTCATTGAAATGGGATTATTTCACTTTGGATCTTGCTCTGCTGTTGGACCTTTCCGCACAGAGAAGAACTGTGGCCCCATGCAGACGCCTGCAGTCACAGATCTCACCCCACAGCCTCCCCGTGGGGTGCACTGGGCTCTCCATTCAGCCCCTCATTGAACAGGATGGGCAGTCAGTGGACCTTTGCTGAGCTGCTGTGATGCTTCCCACCCTTCAGGGCTGTGCTTAGTACAGGTCAGTCATGCTACGAAGCAGGAACTGAACATGGCACGCAGCTGGAAAGGTGGGAAAAAAAGGGAAAACCTACAAATGGCTCCTTTGGCTTTTGGCTTCCCAGCCCCTGGAACAACCTGGAGCCTGGTCTGCCTGCAGTGCATTCTCTTTGTGTTTTGGAAAACAGAGTTTTGCCAGCTATTATTTCTTTATCTGGATACAAACCCTCTGGGCATTTGGAAGGGAAATAAACAATTTCCAGCCGCTCAGGTGGCGGTGATGTGCGCAAACTGTGCCGCAACCTCAGGCAGCCCCTTTATGTGAAAACGTTTGGCTTTTCTCTGATGGAAAAGGCAAGGATGAGGATGAGCAGATAGAGGTCGGCGTATCCACGCAGCGGGTTTTCATGTGATTGCCACAGCGGAGCTGCTTTTAGAAAGAAAAAGCCAAAGGTGTACAGAAAATGCTGCATCAATTGGAAAGTGCAGGGGACGTGAAACGAGGAGCGCAGCGGGTGCTTGCAAAAGGAAGGGGTTTGCATTGGGCTGTCCCAGCGCTTGCACAAGGAAGGGGTTTGCAATGGGCTGTCCCAGTGCTTGCACAAGGAAGGGGTTTTGCAGTGGGCGGTGCAGATGTGGCACAGACAGCAAAGCAGCGCTCGCTGCATGCGCTGCCGGAGTCAGGAGAGGGCGCGCGGAGCGGCGGCTGTTTGCCACAGAAACATTTAGTCAACTGGAAGGCTGTTTCGAAAGCTAAATTGAGAGCTGCTCCGGCTCCTTCCCCGGCCCATTGTTGTGGTTTTACAATCACATTTTCCTGTTTTTAAAACAAATGTTTTTCTCTCCCCTGGGGCCGTCCGAAAGACCCACAAGAGCGGCGGGGGGAAGCGGGCGGGTGAAGCACGCATCTTCCATCTCCAATAATTGCCCTTTGCTTTGCGCAAACAGCAACGGGAGGGTGGAACGGCCGGGCTGCAGCGTGCCCTGCTTTGAGTCGCTGGTTCCTCTTTGCCGCGCTGTGGTTTCATGCTCAGCAGAAGGACGACCAAAGGTATTTTTGTAGGTCTTATTGAAGGAGTGTCTATTTAAAACAGACCTCCAGGCTGATGGGTAAGCGCGGTTGTTTGGTTATAAGAACAGCGGAGGATGGGGGTGGTGGGATGCGGGCTGGGCACTGCCCTGCCGTGCTGGGGGTCTCCGGGTGCTGGGGAACCTCTGAGGGTCTCCGTAGAGGAGGGTCAGATCCTGCAGAGGTGATGCAAGGCGAAGGATTGCGGAGGAGGGAGGCTATTAAGCAGGCAGCCAGCTCTGTGTGCAGAGCGTGTGCGTGCTCTCGGTGTTTCGCTTTGAAATGTGAATAGTTTTCCATTTGCTGAATGGAAGTAGAGAAGCCACAGCACAGCGCTGTGATCATCAGCTGCTCTCTGCAGGGCTGCATCAGTTCTGCCCGGTGTGTTCAGGAGGCAACTGGGGACGGAGCTGCACCAGCAGCGGGCTGATGCTGGCTTGGGTGACCTTCTCAGCCCCTCCTCAGCCTCTGTTGCCTTCACTTTGACAAACGGAGACCCCAAAATACAAAGCACAAAGGTCTGCACCCAGGATGCATCCTGAACCACCCCATTGCTGCAGTTTCCCAAAGCTCCACTCGCAGGCTCCTCCCGTGCCCAGCACAGCGTTGCCCAATTCAGGGTGTGAGTTTCTGCTCCCGTATCTTTCATACATCAGCAAATAAAAAGCATCAAGCCTTCTTGTGCCCGAGTCAGCAACTCGCCCACCTCCTGCCTGCTTGCTGGGTCAGCCGTGGCTGGCAGGCTCAGCAGATCAGCCTCCAGGATCCCAAATTCAACCCTAAGCAGAGGATCAATGGGAGAAAAATAGGAGATGGAAAAGCAAGCACAGCTCCGTTGGAGAAGCAAGAATAGCTCCATTCTCTCCTGGAAAGCAGGAGAAACTTCTGATTGCTCATAGTTTGTGAGGTCCAGAGATGAGCTGCGGGGTGCAGACCTGGAATGGGCCCAATGAGTGTGGAGTTTTGGGGCTGGAGGACAGGAAGGAGGAAGGGGATGGGATGGGTGGAAGAAGATAGGGATGAGAAGCAGAGGGAGGAGGATGCAGAGCAGCGCAGAATGAGGTGCTGCCATCACTGCCCACCCTCCCCATGGACCCTCTCCTGGCTGCAGGATGCTGTGAGCAGCAGGCAGGGATTGGGGTGAACCCAGGCAGCCGGTGGTGGCTGCTCCTCCTTTGTCGGCACGAGGATTGCAAAACTCATGGGGGTGAAGCGTGTTCAGCTCCTCTGATCAAAATAGCAGCACAGTTCTTTCACAACCAGCAGCGGGTTCTGCGTGCATCCCCCCACCCAGCCACAGCAAAGAGGCCTGGCTCACTGGGAGAGGGAGGAGAGATGGCAGAAAGGGAAGTGGTGCCTGCTTTCCTGGCTAAAAATACTGCCTGTGCTTCCAAAATAATCGCTGGTGAATGATTGGCGTTAACCCTGCGGTGCGGGGCTGCCAGCTGCTTCAGCGCTCTCATATCTCCATCTGAGCTTTGGCCTTATCCCACACCTGGATGGAGGGAGCTCTCAGTGGGATGCTTTTGCAGTTGGAGGCAGGCTTTGCAAGGAAGATCACAAATTTCAAAGACCACTACGATTCTTCCTTTGGCAGCCAGCCTCAAACCTCTCCTTTCCGACTGGGCTCTTGTTTTGGAAGAGAAAAACAGCAGCTTGCTCTGGGATGTGCCCTTGGGTTCCACGTGGAGCCAGGAGCAGAGCTGAAGGGATGGATCCAGCTCGGGAAGCCCAACCCCTGTCTGCATTCCCCGTCCTTTGGGAAAGATGGATTGAGGGGAATTTAGTGCTCTGAGCAGGAAAAAAGGGCTAAAAAGGGAGAAAAAATCCCTTTTTCCTGCTTCTGCTGGGCTTAAAGCGTGGAGAAAGATCCCAACGAATTGCATCTTGGATTGGTGTCACTGAGTAATATGCAAATATACAGAGTGGGCACTGCTGGGAATTTCACTGTCAACTTATTGGGCGTTCTCAGAATGAGCTGTCTGTCATCAAAACAGTGGCAATTTTGGCATCGTTTGGAGCTCGGGGGGCACACTGATGTGCTCTGCTCTGCGTGGGATGAGGTCAGGGTGGGCTCAAAGCTCAGAGCACCATCAGGTGCTGCTCGAGCATCGTCTCAGAGGGGCTTAAGGCAGACGTCCCAGATGAACCTGGAGATAAATGGGATTTGAAAATGAATGGGAAGGAAAAGCCGATCCAGGAAAAAAGCATCGATGAAAGGGAAAGGGAAAGCCCCGAAGGTGAGACTCACTGTGAGCAGCTGCAGTTTGAGCCAGCTTCAGAGAGCACCGAAAATAGCTCACATTGGGTGCCAGCCTGCGTGCACGCATGCATGCTTGATATGTAACTTCCCATATTCTGTTCTGGTAGTGTAGAAGCGAACAAAATAGCTCAGCAAAAGCCCAGCTGCTGCCCACTCGTGTTTCGGTGTTTATCTCACTGCATCTGCACTGCTTGACCTCCGGAGGTGTGGAGCCCCATGGCTGAGCCGCAGCCCAGCGCAGGTCTCCTTGCTCTGGGATGATGCAGGGCTCTGCTCCGAGTCTGAAGTGATTTCTTCTTTGGAAAAGAGAAGTGTGATTCGGCGGTCAGAGAATCCCCCCCTGCTTCGGATTTCCTGGAAATGCTGCTGTCCTCTGGCAGGAGAGCTGAGCCAAGTGACCCCCGCCTGCAGGATGCTCCTGGCCGTCAGCAGGGAAATCTGGGGGATAACTTTGGGGGTGATTTGAAGCCCCTGAGAACCACCTCCTTGGGTCCAAGTGTGGCTTTTTTCTTTCTTTGTTTTTCCCCTTTCTTACTTTGAGATGTGGGGATGCTCCCCTGCCCTCTGCTCAGTGTTCCAGTTGTGGCCATCCCTGGGCAGAGCAGAGGGGAGGAGAACCTCCCTGCCTTGGTGGCCATGCTGTGCACACTGCAACCCAGCATCCCATTGGCCTTCTTGGCCATGAGAGCACACTCCTGGCTCATGGTCAATCTTTGGTCAACCGTTGGTCAACCATTGGTCAACCAGGACACCATTGGCCTTCTTGGCCATGAGAGCACACTCCTGGCTCATGGTCAGTGTTTGGTCAACCGGGACACCATTGGCCTTCTTGGCCATGAGA
Source organism: Chrysolophus pictus (assembly GCA_037305975.1). Lineage (NCBI taxonomy): Eukaryota > Metazoa > Chordata > Aves > Galliformes > Phasianidae > Chrysolophus > Chrysolophus pictus. The sequence continues at coordinate 968,193 of CM074608.1, forward strand.
GCACACTGCTGGCTCATGGTCAATCTTTGGTCAACTGTTGGTCAACTTTGGCCAACCAGGACACCATTGGCCTTCTTGGCCATGAGAGCACACTGCTGGCTCATAGTCAGTCTTTGGTCAACCGTTGGTCAACCATTGGTCAACCAGGACACCATTGGTCTTCTTGGCCATGAGAGCACACTGATGGCTCGTGGTCACCATGGTGGCCAGGATGATCCATGCTGACTGCTTGACAACTTACATATTTCACAGAATCATAGAATGGTTGGAAGGGACCTTAAAGATGAGAATACTGCTCTGAAAAGAGTACCTGACTCAATTTGTAATAATAAAGAGCTGCTGCGCTCCTTGATTTAATGGCAGACCATGAACCTGCATGATATTCTGGATTGGTATCATTCCATTCTCAAAGAGAATATGCTTCAGACAGCAAGATAAATAGCAAAGAAAAAGCTGGTGAGCTGCACGGCTCTTTCCTGCTTGCACATCCTGTATCACTCCGGAGCAACCTTTGCTTTTAGCAGCCGGATGCTTTGCATCCAATCAATGGAGGCAGCAGTGGGGAACAAGTCCTGAGGGAGAGGGCAGGAAATGGCAGCAATCACCCACAGCCAGCCCTGTGCTGCTGCTGCTCGCTGAGGGCGTTGCTGGATTTCAGATTTTCAAAGTAAATCCATGGCAAAGAGTCTTTTCCAGAGCTTCACGGAGGGTGCAGCTGCGAGAGATTTTCAACATGCAATTCCTAGTTTTTCCTCTTTAAATTGGTCTGTGGGTTGGACCAGCACGAAGCAGCGTCCTGCAGGTTTGGGAAGAGAGATAAAAAGCTGCATGGACAGCAAAGAGCTGCAGGAGGCAAGTTTCCCCAGTTCCTGCATTTAACCAACTCAACCCTTCTATTTTCTCTCTCTGGGATTTCTCTGCTGTCACATTGCTGATCGCAGGGGATCTCTTGCTGGGACCAGACACGTGGCCAAACAAAACTCAGCTCAGCACCGTGCTCCCAATGAGCAGCCCCACCAGCTGCCTGCTGCAAACACTTCTGGGGATTCATGTTCCCTGCTATGGCTGGGGCCCTGGTTTGCTGATCACAGAATCAGAGAATTGCTCAGGTTGGAAAAGGCCTTCAAGGTCAGCAAGTCCAACCATTGAGAAGACGATGCTTTTCTGATTGTTTGGCACCAGCTCTGTGTGTGTGTGAGCTGTTTGTGCTGCACGAGATGCATTGTGTGCTTCAGGAGGAGCAATAGGTGCTGCAGGAGATGCAATAACTGTTGCACAATAAGCAGCAGGTGATGCAGGAGATGCAATAGGTGGTGCAGGAGATGCAATATGTGCTGCAGGAGATTCAATAGGTGCTGCAGGAGATTCAATAGGTGCTGCAGGAGATGCAATAGGTGCTGTAGGGGATGCAATAGGTGCTGCAGGAGATGCAATAGGTGCTGTAGGGGATGCAATAGGTGCTGCAGGAGGTGCAACATGCTTCAGGAGGAGCAATAGGTGCTGCAAGAGATTCAATAGGTGCTGCAGGAGATGCAATAGGTGCTGCAGGAGATGCAATATGTGCTGCAGGAGATGCGATAGGTGCTGCAGGAGGTGCAGTGGATACCATGGGGCAGCACCGGGTGGACTTCACCCACCCACACCACATTGCACAGCGCCACGAACCCCATTTCAATACGAAACCATCCCAAAAGAGCCGGATCCCAACGCTCCTTTTTGAACCCCTCCCACTCCACCCTCCCCCCAACACCCCGTTGGGTCCCCGCTTCCCGGAGCCCTTCGAACCCTCGGGGGCGGCTCAGCTCCATCCCCACCCCGAAGCCCCCCCCGACCCGTCCCGTCGATACGGGCGGTTCCATTGGTTGCAGCGCCACTTCGGGGCGGTGCCGCCCGCAGACAAAGCGCGGTGGGCCGGACCGGGTCGGGCTTCTCGTCTCCTCCCCGTTCCGTTGCGGCGCTGCAGGTGGAGCCCGGGAGCTCCGAGCCATGGATCCTCGCCGCCAACAGCCCCAAAACGGCCGCTACGCCCCGCGGACCTCGAGGCTTCGCATTTATCCCTGCACGGCCCCGCCTGAGGTGAGGGGGGGTCCGGGGTTGGCAGCATCCTGGGGGTCCGCATGGGGGTATTTTGCCCCCCGTCCGCCCCTCCGGTTCTGCCCTACTGAGGATGCTCGTGGCCGGAGGTGGGGGGGGTGGGGATTTAAGGGGTGGGAGTGCGGCTCTGTGCGGTGTGAGATGGGTTGTTCTGTGTTTGGTGCGGGGTTTGGGTTCTGCTGGAGGGGTTTATTCGGTCTTTTCCCTGCTGCTGGTTGGGCTGTAAGGGGTGGGAGCGGCGGCTCCATCGGTTTGTGATACGTTGAATGAAGTTGTATCCTGGTTTTCTCTCTCAGAAAGGATGGGAACAGCTGCTCTAGAAAAGCAGTGTTGATACACGGAGTATCCCAGCTATGCAGTCTGTGCTTGCTGCAGCCCGCAGACCTGCAGGTTATCCCACGCTTGGTCTTTGCTGGCAGTTCCCGTGCTCCAAAAAAGCAGAGCTTCCCACACCTTTTTCCATGATAGAGGCACGATCCGTGTTTGGAGGCTCCTGTGGAGGTCGTAGGGGGAAGCTTGGCTGCATGCAGGAGGGAAGAGCTGTCACTTCTGGGAGCAAACGCCCTCAGGACTTGGGCTGTGCTGTGATTTTCGCCTAGAGAATGGATCTCAGCTCCTTGCAAAGCTGTTTGCTTTGGGAAGCCCCTGCCCAGGTGTCTGCAGAGCATTTCACCCAGCACATCGCTGCTGATTTCTGGTGCTTCCTGGTGTGCTCTGAGGATTTCAGTCCTTCCTGCTTGGCTGCCTGATGTGAGCAGGAAGTGGGAGAGCGAAAATGGCAGCAAAAGTTTTTGCAGCAAGGCTGAAAGCACTGAAGGCGTGGGCATGTGGGAAGGTGATGGGTTTAGAGCTGGGCAAGAGCAGGTCCTAAACCTTTCTGATGCGTAATTTGTGCAAGGACACGTGGAAATGTTAGGGCCAATCCATGCAGGTGTGTAATCTTGTCCTGGGCAGCATGGCAGGAGGGTGGAGGTGGAGTGCAGGTGCACACGAGGTGCATTTTCCAGCAGTTCATGACACCGTTTGGCTGTGTCCTGCATGGGCAAGAAGCTCTCTGGGATGGGGATGGTGCCTGGTTTTGGGTCTGTGCGTGATGCTCTGTCCTGTCTGGGGCTGCTCTGATTTGACAGAAGTGTTTTGGAGTTCTTCAGCATTGTTTCTAGATGTTCAGAGCAATGAACTCCAGCATCCTGAGGCTGTGGGTTTGGATTTGTGCTGTGTCTCTGGCAAAGTTGGGGCTTTGAAGTGGCTGGAGCACGAGTGTCACGGCTCTGGCCCTTGTTTCTGTGTTCACACTTCATTGGGCTGTAGGTTATAATGAAAACCCAGGCTGTGTCTGGTGCTGGGAGCTCAGCTTTGGTTGGAAACGGTGGCTTGGTGTGTTTTGAGGCAGGTGGCTTTAGGGATGTGAGTGGCACCACCAATGGTTTTGGGGTGCTGGGCTGAGGCCAAGCAGAGTTTTCTCACTTCAGGGCACTTAGAAATGACTCTTGGGAGGCTGAATGCCAGTTCTGCCAAACCATTTAGAAACTGTTCAAAGACAATATATTAAGACTTGAAAACGTCAGTAGCGAGAGGCTTTGTGTGCCTGGAGTCTTTGTGGAGCAGGCTTGGGGGCTTTTTCCTGTTCAAGTGATGGATGAAATGGTAGATGTGCTTTTTTTTGAGAAAGACCAGGAGATCCTGCAGTCATGTATTTAACAGCTGGGACCTTGAGGAGGGAAAAAACAAACCAGAGTGCTGGCGGTGCTCTGAACCAGGGCAGCTCCTGCATCATTACCCAGCTCCAGCAGGGTTGTGTGCGAATCCCTTTGCTTTGGCTGGGGTCTGAACCGTGTTTGTCGAAGGTTCAAGCATCAAGACCTTATTTATTTTTTTCTGGTGTGATCGGTTACCTCTTGTCTTCTTCCAGCTGTAGCAGTGTCCTGCTTTGTTCCCTCCAGCCACAGCGTGGGGACAGGGACGGCTGCGCAGGACGGGGAGGTGAGTCAGTGCTGTGAGCTGTTGCATCCAGTCCTTCCCGAGGTCTGTGTCTCATTATCTTGCTATGCTCCCTGAAGGCAAGAATGCATCTTTCCCCGATTCAGGCTTTGCTGGCTTCCTCTTAGCAGCTTCTTTGCTGACTTTGTGTCGTTAGTAAAACGGGGCTGATGACTGATGGCCATGGGACCGTGTCCTGGCCCTGCTGAGTCTGGCTGCAGCTGGGTGGGCTCGTGTCAGGCTTGAGCAGCCCTCTGTGAGCGAGGCTCTGATAGCCCTGCTCTCTGCCAAGCCGCCCTAAAAATACTACAGAAAGCCCTGCAGCTCGCGCTAAAAACACTGCAGAAAGCTGTGCTGAGCTGTTGTGATGTTTTTCTTCATTTGTTGGTGCCTGCAGCGAGTGTGGTTTGGGTCTGGCCACTCCGCTCCCGTGCTGCCAAGCTGCCTTCCCCTGGTGAGCAGGGTGCAGCGCTTTACAGGCAGTTTTCTTGCTCTCAGAGATCTGAGGTTGTGTGTTTGCTGTGGGATGCGAGGTTTTCCAGCAGGTGGACGGCATTTGAGGCGCAGGGCTGGTGAGCTGCAGTTTGTTGCTTTTAGCAGAAACTTTTAAACTTGGGTTTGTTAAACTTGGGGTTGTTAAAGCCAAGGATGCTTAGGAGGGCAGCGCTGTCCTGCAGAATGTATGTGAAGGATTTGTTTTCTTTCTCTGCCTTGGAGAGCTCCAGCTTCCCTTGAAATAGTCTTCCAGATATAGCAGCTGTTGCTAACACTGAATGAGCTCTGAGCCCCTGTGTGCTGTGCAGGGTTCAGTCACTGGTGCTTGAGTTTAGCCAGAGCAAGTGAAGCTGGTATGCTTGGGTGGCTTCATCCCAGTCATCAAACTATAAATAGTAAACGTAGCCCAAGTGCTTGCTGGACTGACTTTGGAAGTTCCCCAGGCTCACCTTGAAGGAAGGATCTGTGCTGAGGCACATCAGCCCTTGGCAGAGCAGGGCTGGAGGTGGTGATGCACAGCAACCTGTATTTCAGTGTATGAGGTGGCAGTCAGTACTTACGTCCCTGTCACTGTGGTCCCTGTTGGGTAATATGGGAGGATGTTGAGGAAAGAGCTGTGAATTGGTGCCAGGCTGCCAACCACGTTGCTCCTGGGCTTCAGAGCAAAGGGTGTCCATGGTGCTCCTGGTCCCAGAGGTGGGCTGGAGTGGGGCAGCAGCTCTGTGTGACACCTTGATGCATTAACACATCCATCACACATACCTGCTTGCCCTCCCTGCTCTTAGAATCCCAGTCCACCATGCAGTGGATGGTGCTGTGGTCAGAGCATCTCTCCAGTGGCTACCTGGCTTCTTGCACCTTATCACAACCACAAGCTCCATCACTTGGACAGATAGGTCCAGCTCCATCCCATGAGCTGTTTACAGCAGAGAAAGGCTTAGCTCTTCCCAGGGCTGCACTGCATGCTTGGATTAAACCAGTGCTCCCACCAGTGTGAAGCCAAGTGGTTATGCCCACCCTGCAGTCTCTCTGCACTGCAGTGGGGGACAGTGTGTGCTGGGCTGGGACTGTGGGTGCTCACTGTGGGGTACAAGAGGAAGGAGATGTGGGAGCTGGGACAGGGCTGAGAGCAGTGAGGACCTTGGACTGGCTTCCAGGAGGGACTCTAATCACGATGGAGAAATGCTTTGGCTGTGCAGGGTGTGCCTCAGCCTGGAGCATCCTCCAGTGCCAACCTGGGAGTGGGATGTGTTGCTGGGTGGTGCACAGCTCGGGCTGCCAGCTTGTGGCACTGCTTGCTGATGGCTCTCCTGGGTGCTCAGTGCATTTACTGGATCACTCAGGATCAAAAAAGCCCTACTGACTGCTATCCAAAAGTAATGCCTCAAAACCAAGCCTTCACGGAAGGGGAATCTCTTACGCAAGGGAGGGGAAGGCTGTGTTGATGCTGATGCTGCTTTTTCAAAAGCTGCTGTTGCGTAAGAGTGAAGCCTTGGGCAGCACAGAAAATGTGGAGAACGTCACTTCCCAGAGAGCTTGATACGGGATTGCCTTCTGATTTTCTTCCTCGATGCTTATCCAAAACTTCAAGGTTTATGTAAATCCTGCAGGTTCACCTGCAGTTTGATGCACTGAGGCTTCAGAGGATGTTTCTGTGCGTAGCCTGGGGGTACAACTACTGAGAAGAGCCTCCTCTTTCCTGCGTTGCTGTTTTCCAGCTCCAGCTGCCTTAAGCAACACTTAAGAGGCCGCAAGCTTCCCAGTGTTGTCTGTTGGTGGCTACAGGGTGAGAATATCTGCTGCAGAGAGGCTGGTGATAAGGTGGGAGGGTAGTAACAGCTGCTGGAGCTGTGCTGTTCTCCCAGTGCCCTGTGCAGGTTTTGGTGGGATGCCTTTATAAAAGATGAAGCTGGTGAACTGGGAGTCCCCGCTTGCAGCTTCTTCCTGTCCAAAAACCAGCAGAAAATCACCATTCCTCAGCTCTGAGGAGGATGTTCTGATGCTCGGAGCCTCTGCTTTGCACGTGCTGAGAGGTGGATGCAGGCAGCTCCCTGCAGTGTGCTGCCGCAGGGACTGGTTTCAGGTGGCAGGCTTGATATCCAGAAACCATAGCTTGTATGTTTGTTTTCCAAGTACCTGAGGCTTGAAATCAAATACGCTCTGAGTATTGCCATTTAAATTTCCTTACATTAATCTTAATGCTGGCTGCTAACCGAGACCAGATCTTTCTCAAACACATCTGGTGACCGGGCACGATCGCAGCCCTCCCTTCTATGTGTGTGCTTTGCTGGAGAGCTGTGAGGCTCTGAGGGGGGTTTGGAAGCACAGAGAAGGGGCTGAGCTGCTCCTGGGATGCATCACGGAGCTGCCAGCCCTGGTTTGGGATCCCATGTTGATGTGGAGGTGGCCTCGGGAGCTCATTTCTGTGTTTGTTTTGCCTTAGAAGCACTGATGGAGGCTCTACCTTCACTTAACCAAATCTCGGTGAGGTGAGAGTTGTTGTGCAGAGTTTCCTCTTTATATCCTCTTATGTCACGCCGCCCCGCCGGCTGAAGGCTCTCAAAATAGCTGCCAATCCCTGTAGGTTTCACTTCAAGGTCTCTATTCTTAGCCTGCTGGTTAGCTGAGCAAGCCGCCTTACTCAGTAGTCATGAGTTCAAGGACCGAAGGGTGAAGAATAGCAAACTTGTGCCATGCAAAAGTTTTGTTTGCGTTTCATGGCAGCTTTGAAGGGACAGCTCGGGCACAGCCCTACCCAGCAGCCTCAGCCTGCTGTGCTCAAAGGCTTCTGCACCGACGTGAGCATGAAATAAGAGCTGCCGGCGTTGCTGCGCGCTCCGGAGGAGGCAGACGGCTCTGCAGACGGGATGACTCAGTGCACGAGAGTTCATTAAGTGCCCTTTTGCATCTGGCCCATCTTCAAGCAGGCTTATCTTGCTGCGTCTCGGTGCTGCCCCGATGACCAGATACGTGCACAGCAGGAACGAAGCAGAAGTGAATGTGGGATGCGGAGCGCTGGCTTCCCGGGAGCGGAACTAGCTGGATGTTCTCAGCCTCAGGGCACAGCTCTGACTCTGTCTGCGGCGCTGGTGATGTTCAGCCCGTCCTGTAAGTGCCTCTCACATCCCTGGGGGGTTTTCCTTCCTTGCACGGTGCTGTCTCCTGACGTGGGGTGGGCTGGCTGAAGGTATTTGGGAGCATCCTTCTGGAGGTCGCACGGAGTGGTGCCTGCATGGGGCAGAACTGAAGCTCTGACCCCGCTGGGTCCGTGTAGGGTCAAGTTCTTTGCTGCTTTGCTTACTCATCCTCCATTCCCAGCCCTGTGCCCACGTGAGAGCTTTCTGCAGCCTTGCGGCTGCAAGAGAGGAGCAGGCAGCGGCAGCCCCAGCCGTGGCAGCAGCAGGGCGGTCTCTGCTCTCCTGCTCTGCCATTTCTGGCTGTTTCACAGGAAACTCACTTATCACATCTGAAGGTGTTGCCCGGATGGGTGCACAACCCAAAGGACTGATCCTGTGTTAGTCCTTCAGCAGGGCTCGGCTGTTTTTTAGAGTGCACCTTGGGAGCTGTCTTGTTTTCCAGACTTCCTTTCAACTTGTTGAAGCTGTCTGATGCCATCCCTGCTGGCTTTCGGTGGGTTCCCAGCTGGGGTGGATCTGCCACAATGCATGGGGTGGTCAGGGCATAAATGGGGCAGCATTCCACACCCAGAATGTTTGTTGCATTGGCAGAACTGAGCTTTCTTGGGGCAAAAGCTGCCGGCTGTGGCTTTTGCTACACGCTCTGTATGTGGGGCTGCTGGGGAATGAGTGCTGTGTACCAAGCTCACATCCTGCCTATGCTGTGGGTGATGGTCACGTGTAGGCGAGGCCTTTGTCCTGTGCTTGGTTGCTTCTTTAAAGATGTATTTTTAGGTGCTTTCTGGCTTCCTCTTCCTCCTGCACGGCGCTGCTCTCCTTTCTAACCCCCTCTTCTAGGATTGCTTTGCGAACAATCAGTTCCTCCTTAAACCTGTTTTTGCAGGCCTTTGTCTGTGCTTGGGAGCTGTCCCAGTTTAGCATTAGCAGCTGCTGGCTCTTTCTGGGTAAGCAAGAACAAATAAAGGTTTAGAGTGAATGAATCATTTGAGCCTTATCTGTCTCAAAGCCCGGACAGCTGTGTGACTGCTGCAGGAGCCTGCCTGCAGGGCACAGAGGCTCCTCATTGAGGCACTTCTCCTCCAGTGGTCGGTGCTTAATGGGGTCGTGCTGCTGATCCGTGCCGTGCTGAAATTCTGCTGTGTTCCTTTGAGTTTTCTCCCACGCTTGGTTACGAAGCTCAGCTCCGGATTGACTCCCTTTCCTTCAAGGTTTTTGTTATGGGCTCTTAAATAAATTCAGCCTCGGAGGATGCTTGGAGTGGTTTAAGCTGTGGGAAAAGGGTCAGCGGCTGCAGAGCACGGTGGTGGGATGCAGGGGATGCAGTTGGACGGACAGATGTGGCATCAGCCTGTCAGCGGGGCTCTCTGCTGAAGCTGAGGGATGCAGCCAAGCATCAGCACTGCAGGAACCGGCGTGGCTTTGCTGGTTTAAGAGGCAGGATTTGTAGATAAGTAGCGTTGGTTTGATAACAGAAATGTGGAAGAAGGGAGGGAGCAGCAGATAAGCCTTGGGCTCGTGCCTGAGAAGTTTTGCTCTGGCCCTAAGGTGGGGACTTGCAGTGGAGTTGGTGTTTTGCTGAGATGGAGGGGACGGTGCCCTCTCCCCTTCCCCTCCTCCTGCTGTCTCTCTCTTCTGGCAGCCCAGATTAGGCTCAGTTCACCCTCTGCCCTGCCTTAACTGTCACGCAGGGCTTGCTTACAGCACCAGAGCTGTTGAGGAGTGGGTGGGATGAGCCAGCAGGCTCAGATATCTGACCTCATGGTGCAAACTCCCCTGAGCAAATCTTCACTGAACACATGCTGCGGAGCCTGCAGCCTCCCCACAGATGCTGCAGGGTTTTGCTCTGCAACGGGACAAAACGTTTCCCTGCTGCAGTGCTGGGAACGTGAGCTGCCCTCTGCTTTGTGGCAGCAGTGGCAAACCTTGCTGTCGACGTGGCAGGAAGAATTAAGGAATTGCAATCAGGGCACAAGTGCAGAAAGGCCTGCTAGCACACCGACTCTCCATAGGAAGACTGGAGGCTGCACAGAGCTTTGCTTGGAGCCTCAGCAGAGTGTGTTCAGAGCCATGGGCTTCTACTGCAGTGTTGGTGATTGCTTGGGCCTCCCAGAGCTGGGCAGTGATGGCTGGGCTCATGGGAGGAAGCTTTTCTCCATGGCGCAGGGAAAGCAAACAAGGTTTGTACAAGCCTTACAGAGCTGGGCTGGAACCTGCTTTTCTAGTATGACAGACCATGTCTCAGTTGTTCTGCCTCCTTAAAGCAAGTGTGCACTCAGAGAGGGTTTGGCATTTCTGCCTATAACTAATTTTTTAGCCATTAGGTAGATTGGGGTAGAAGTCCCCGCTGGATTTGTTGTTGTGAAGCTGTTGGATGTTTGTGTTGTGCGAGCCTGTGCCCAACTGCATGCTGGATGTGACTCTTTCCTCGTCAGCTGGATGCTTCTGGATTAAATCAGGGTTCACCTGGAATAAATCACAAGCAGTCTCTCTCCTTCCATCTCCAGGGCTCTGCCGTCACAAACAGCTGCTCACTGCAGTAGGTGAGTGGAGGCAGAGCATCCTGCCAAGCCTTCGTGTCCACAAATGACTAAATCCTGCCTGAAAAGTCCAAGTATAAAAACATTACTTCTCATTTTTGGCTTGGCCATGTGGATTGCTGGGATGGAGCCAGCCTGGTTGCTTGGCCAAAGAATGGAGCAGACCCTTGGGTTGGGGGGCGAGGAGATGGGGGGTGAGGGCCCTGCTGCAGGGCTTGGAGCAGAGCTGCAGCATGCAACCAGCTCATGGTGCTCGCTGATGCTGCTGTGCCCGCTGGCAGAGTGTGCTGGCAGCCTGCAAGCCCTCGCAGTTCATAAATAACTGTGGGGGTTGGAGAGCTGGGCCAGTGTCTGGTAGAGGAGCTGTCGTGCCAGCCTCTTTGCAAATGCAGCACCTTAACTGTGTTTGGGCAGTGAAGCTCCTCCTTGCTGCTTGCACGGTGCCTGAATTAGCTTGTTAGTTTGGGTGGCGGTGGTGGGTCTGTCCTCATCACAGCCTGGCTGCCTAATTCTGCTCCAGGTTTGTATGGATGTAAGATGGAAGACTTGATGCTAAGCATTCAGGACACACTGCTTTGGGCAGGGAGAGCTCTGAGCAGCTCAGGACGAAGACTTTGTGCTTTTTAATATCTGTTTAACATACGCTGTGTGGAGCAGGAAAGAGGATGGAGAGCAGTCTGCTCATAGCCCAGTCCAGCGAGGTGTCCTGGGAGCACGGATCTTCCTGTCCCACCTCTGCAGCACAGGCAGCTGCAAATGCAGGTGCCTCCAAACTCAGCAGTTCTTCATTGCTGGAAGCCCCCGACCTGCTCCTGCTTCCTGCACTCTCATCTCCTGCTCCCTGATGGTCTGGGCTTGCTGTTGGTGGAGCTTGGCTTTGATGGTTGCATCAGGTTGGTCTGGGTCGAGCAGAGCAGCAGCAAGCAGCACGATGCTGCAGGGTCTGGTGCCTCTCAGTGTCCATCCTCTGCTCCCCAAAGGACAACCTTTGTCTTTGCCCTGAGAAATACTGCTTGCAGTGTCTGACTGCAGTGTATGGATGGAGATAAGGGTAGAGCTTAAGGCAAAAAATTAAGAGAATTTCCTGCTGCTGGTGATGGAGGCTGGATAACACTGATTAGGAGCTCCAGCTCCCATCTGCAGCCTCCCAAGGTGAGCTGCTCTTCTTTCCAGCCTCGTGCCCAGCACCTGGCTAGATCCATGTGGGATTTGTGCATCAGCATCTGCAGTTCTTGGGCCATCTGGTGGTTTGCAGGTACGTGGAGCTGCCGAGGTGCTGCACCCCTCTGTGTCAGGATGGAGCCTGGCAGCCCAGACACCCCCCCGGCGTGGCCAAACGCAGTGGTGAGACGCTGGTATGCGAGATGTAAACTCAATACCAAAGTTTAGATTACAGCCCTGTGAAAAACATCAGCTCCCCTAAATGGAGCCCAGATGGTGGAGGAAGCCGTATGGCGCGTGGAACCGGTGGAGGAATTGCAAGGAGCGAGCAGTGGGATGGGACCAAGGTGGGGGGAGAGGAAAGAGGTAGAGTTACAACCCAGGGAGGCTGCACTTGGCCACAGCCCTGACACAGGTCAGCCCATAACCCAGGCTGGATATTCCTCCACTCCCCCTTAACAGCAACTCCGGAAAACGAATGTCTGCTGGGTTGCATCAGTGTAAACGCAGCGTTTCCAAAGCTGAGGTTTCCCACAGCCCATGACAGCTGAACTGTTGGGCATGAGAGGCTGAGGGCTCTTGGGCAATTGGCAGGAGAGCAGGCAGATGTGAGGCAGCAGCTGCACAAACTGCTGGCTGGGAGCTCTGCAGGGGGAGAAGGCTTCTGCATGCCGGCTGCAGCAGGTTCAGCGCCGAGGGTCCCGCATGGATGCAGGGGATGGAGCTGCTCAGGTGAGACATTGCTGGGTGTTTGCCTGGGCTGAGGTTGGCTCAAGGTCCTGGTGTTGTGTAGAAAGCCAAGGTGACCAACAGGGTGGGAGGTTTCAGAGTGGAACTGGTTGGTGTTTTCTTTTTGGGGAGGGGAATGGAGTGATGGAGAAAAGCACCATGGTGATGGGGGGCTCGTAGGGTGCAGCCTGAAGCTTGGTGCTGCAAAGCCAGGTGGTGCTGCTTGCAGTGAGATGGAAGCCTTCAAATAATTCTGTGGTGATGAGAGAGCTAATTAGTGCCTTCCTATATGGTGATCTGGGATGGCAGCAGGCAGAGCTCTTGTCTGTGCTAGGATGTGGTGAGGATGCGCTGGGCAGCTCAGAGTGCCCATCTCCAGAGGGGTCAGCACATGAAATGAGCATTAGGAATGGCTGTGTTAATTGTTCCCTATGTGAACAAGAGGGCTTTGGGAAGGAAATGGGAGATAATGCATTTATAGAGAAACCAGGGTTCTTTCGAGGAGACCCTTAACACATCTGCATGGGATCATTGCTCTTCCATTAGGACCCTGCCATCCTTCCTCCCCTTTCCATCCTTCTCACATCTCTCTCTCTTCCCCTCCTTGTTAGAGCTGCTGTGTTTTCCTTTCCCTCTCACTGATAAAAGGAGATGATGGAGAGGAGCAGGAGCCCCATCTCCACTGCCTGCACTGCTGTGGTGTTCGCCTCGGAGAGAGCCCACATCCCTGGAGATAAGTGTGTGTGCAGGAGAAACGCACCCCTCCCCTGGGAGATAAGCTTGTGTGCAGACACAGCCTGAAGATAAACACCCAGGAAGGCAAACATCCAAGCTATACACCTGTATGGGCACAGAGCACCTGCAAATACCCTCTGCAGCTGCGTGGTGCAGTTTTAGTGCTTGTTGGATTGGTTCCGACCCTGTGCTTGTGCCAGGAAAGCTCACGCAAGGCTGTGCTGTGCCCCAAAATCTGGAGATGCCCAGGGAGAGACGTGGCTGAGCTTTGTGCTCTCAGGGTTCGGTTGGTTGCAGCTTTCAGAGATGCTCAAAGCAGTGCAGGCCCCGAAGTGCTGGTACACCCCAGGGCTGGAGCAACTGCTGGAGGGGTATTTGGGGGTGGGGGAGGAACCCCTTGGCTCTTCCTGTTGCATTTTGTGGATTTGGGGCTTTCAACTAAGATCTCCAGCAGAAAGGTGTCTGGATGCAGAGCAGGTTTTGCATGGCTGGAAGTTGCTGTCGTCTTCAGCTTTCCAGTAGCTTTTGGGTTAGCTTCGGTGCAGAGTCTTAAAGCTCCTTTAAATTGCAGGAAGGGCTTTGTTAAGCTTCTCATTTCTCAGAGAGGTTGTGAAATTGGCACCAATTAAACGGTTGCTGACACGGCCTCGCCACAGTGGGAGAACTTTGTGGGGGATTTCGACACGTTCTGGGGACTTTTCCTGTGTGAGTGGGTTTGGGGAGAGGAACTGTTGTAGGAATTGAAGGAGAGTGGATCTGCTGCACCAGCAGAGGTTGGGAGCAGCGCCTGGTTTAGGCTGTATTCCCTGAGTTTGAGGTGTCTGCAGCGGTGGCACTGACATCTGAGCCTGCAGCCATCCTTGCTGTGCTGTGTTTTAATGCCTGTGATGGGGTTGCAGCTGCAGCCAGCTCTGAGGTCTGCACTGAAATGTGGACTCTGATGCACTGCAGCTGCAGCCACTGGATTTGGATCTCGCCTTGCTGTCCAGAGGTTTATTTTTCAGGACTGACTGGGAAATAGTGCAGGTGCTGTCGTGTGTATCCCAGATAAGGGGCTAAAGAGTCTGGTGATGCTCTGCTCTCTCTCCTAGTGCCTCTCGGGGGCTGTTTCTGCATTATTTCCTAGTCTCTCAGTGGAAGTCAAATGATAAAATGAGCACTGAAGCCATGAAAACCATGGAGTGCTGTGTGTTACGCTGCTTTAGAAGCAGTGGGACAGTGGCTGTTGGGTGTCACTCAGCTCCTGCAGCTTGTGACGGTGTCTGTGGGATGCCCTGAAGGTCTCAGGTGCCAATACTCCTCTGCAGGTGTAGTGATGCTAAGCCTTTGTGGGTAAAGGCTCTTCAGAAGCAGAGCTCCACTCCCCAGCCTGCTATGCGGATTGTAGAGATGTGCTTTGACACTTCGCTTGCTCTGATATAAAATAAATAAACGCTGATAGTGGGATGTAACCAACCAGAGGGTGGTGGTTCTGTGTCTCGTCTGTCACCAAAGAGGCTTTGCTGCAATGCAACCTCAGCTCGGGGGCGAGCAGCAACCTGAGGAGCCCTGCATGGACAGGTAGGAGCCTCGCAGGGCAGCAGATGCCAGCTCACTGCTTCTTGTTGGCTTTGTAAATCCCGCAGCTGGATGCTGACCTTCCTGGGGAGCTCAGATGAAGCTGTGAAGTGCTCCTGATGTGGATGCAATTGAGCAGGAGTGTCTGCAGCTTACCTCTTTGGGCATGCTTTGCTTTCTGCCTCCTTGCACGTGCAAGGTTGTGCGTAAATCTTGTTGGTTTTGCTCTCAGTTTATCAGTGGTGGATCAGCAGGAGCTGGTGTCAGGAGGGATGATGCTGGTGGCAGTGCCACAGTGCTGTTGGTCCTCAAAAATAACTGACCTGGGCTGAGGGCTCTGATTCTGCTTCTGAATGGTGCCACGGGTGGGCCATCAGGTAGGAGAAAGGACTTTCCATCACCTCTGGAGCTCAAAGATGTTGAGCAGTTCCACTTCAGAAAGGGCCGTGGCTTGTTGGAAGGCTCACAGCTGCGCAGTACTGGATCTGCCTTGGAGGAGGGGTTGGTGGTGATGCTCAGGCTGGTTTCATCAGCAAAGGAGACCTGAAGGATCCAAAGAAATGGAGCAAAGCAGTGTCGTGGTGGGGGCAGAGGATAGTTTGCAGTTTGTGCGTTGGCCCTGAAATGCCATCCTAGCAGTACCGTGTCTGATCTGATTTCACATCACAGCAAAAAGGAGCCCTTGGAGAACTGTCTGGAGCCTCATTCCTTCCAAGGAGCTCCCAGTTTTGTTTGCAGCTCCTGTCTATCTTATTGGCTGCCTTTTTTTTTTTTCGCTTGTGGTTTGAGGTGTGGATTCATAACAGCGACAAATGAAGAACCCTTGAAAGATCTGTCAAGCTCAAGGAACTGGAAGGAATTTTTCCTTCTTGGTGAAACCGTGCTGTCGGGGCTGGGTGTCCTGTTGGGTCTGACTTACCCGTGAGTAACTGTGCTGTTGGGTGGAGGTTTTCTCCTTTCTGCAGGAGCCCAGACTGGATGATGGCCTGTGACAGCGATGGGAAGAAGTGATAATGCTTGGCTAGCACGCCGAGGTCATTGCACATCACGCAGACGTGTTGGGGACGATGTGCCAAAGTGAGCAAAGAAGGTGGAGGGTGTGACAGAGGAGAAGCCTGGGAGGGGCACAGGGTGTAGGACGGGGTGCTGGCACATCTGGAGGTGGGACAGAGAAACTTGCAGAAGGATTTGTGGGCTGGGGCTGGCGTGAGCTTGGGTGTGTGCTGGATCTGCGTGTCCTCCCTTCGTGCTGCCTTATCTCCTGGCTTGGGGCAGGAGGCCTCCCAGCACTGCTGTTGGCCGGAGGGCATCCTTGCATAACTCAACAGCTTTCTTCTCCATCCGTGCAGCTTTTTTCCTCTCTGCTCGTGACTTGGGTGTTGCTGACCGTGGGGAGTGAGGGATGAAACCTGGCTGGAGCTCACCAGGCTGATTTGGAAAGCCAACATGCTACAGTTTGCTTTTCCTACTTTTGCTTTTAGCATTCCTGGTTAGGGAGAAAAAGCTGCCCCACTTGCAGATCTCACAGGAGGTGCTGGAGTGAGGAAAGCTCTGTAAGTGGCATTACAACATCTGGTGGTTTTGTTTTGTCAGAATGTCTAAATGAATTGCAGAAAAGCCATGATTTGCATGGATTTGATGCAAGGGTTTGGTCGCAGTGGTTTCCAGTAGGTTTGTGGATTAGGGTGGCATTGGGATGTGTCCTGGGGAGTCTTAATGGAAGAGTGTGCTGGAGCTGCCTTGGCTGGAAGGTGTCTGATGTGGCTGACCTCTGCAAGCATGGTGCAGTGCAGAGGTGAGAGCATCTTTGTGGTACCAGCAAAGAGAGGGGTTAGCATCTTCATAGCAGCAAGTGAAAAATCAAACCCCTAGCCAAAACTCTAGCCAGGATCTGTCTTTATATCAGTTTTATAGAGAAAAATATTGCTCTGAGAGGCAAAGATTTAGGAAGAAATTGGATTTGGGGCTGGGGGGAAGTGGATCTAGGCCTGGACAAGGGGCTGCAGGAGGAGTTTGTACAGCCCTGGGTGTGCCACAGCGTTTCACTGCCCAGTGGGATGCTGAGAAACTGTGGTGTGCCGTGCTCTGGGTTCAGCTCCAGCTCTGGCGAGGCTTTGCTGAAGGAGGCCAAGCAGCTGGAGGAGGAGGTGCAGCCAGCTGAAATGGGACCTGCAGGAGTGAGTTGGTCGGGGAGGTGAGCGTGCTTTTTATCCATCTGAAATCACGACCCCCATCTCATCTGCACGAGCTGCTCTTGCTCGCTCCGCATCCTCGCAGCTCAGCGTGGGGCAGCCCTGCTGCACCTCTGCCAAATCAGAAGTGGACATGAGCTCTGCTCCATGTCTGCAGCAGACACAGGCTCAGCAAAGCAGCTGCAGCACCTCCACCCCTCCTTCCCACTTGGGTGCCTGCTAGCTGTGTGTGCAGCTCACAGGAGGCTCACAAGCAGGCTTCTCCCAGCATCCATACCTGGGCTTTCAGCTTGGTTTCTTTTCCAGCAGCAGCCACATGCCCTTTCTGCAGCCCACACAGTTTTTTCTTGGGTTGCAGGAGCCCTGGCAGCAGGCTATCGGAGCTGACATCCCTGCCAGGACTCTGGCCAGACCAGCTTTTCTTCTTTGCTTATCACCTTCAGCTTCAGGAACAGGGAAGCTGCTGCGCAGCTGCTGAGCCGTGGCAGAACTTTTGGGTTTTGGCAGCCAAGGGAGAGCGAGAGATCAAGAGTTGTGATGGCTGTGGAGGGACCACCTAAGAGAGCATGGGAGGTTGGCAGGAAACAGCATTGAGCAAAGAAATGGCAAATTGATGTTGAAAATCCTGGAAGGGGGAAAAGAGTTATTGCTATAGAGAAGGAGAAATAACATGGGAGCATGGGGATTTGCCACTAGATGGAGTGAATGGTCCTGTGGGGATTGATTTCCAGCTTCTGGCAAGTTCAGCCCTATTCCTTGCGGGAATAGGTCCCTTCTTTCTTGACCTGTTGCTGGGCTTGGCTCTGGGGAGCTGTGCTGGCAGCCAGCATCTCCTCCAGCACTGCTGCAGTGCGGTGGCCTGGGCTGTCACCACCATTTGACACGGAGCAGAAGAGTCACCTTCAAGAGTGCTGGGACCAGAAAGTGAATCTCTGAGCTCCCGTAGCCTTCAGCAGAGGCATTTTGGGAACTCTTTGGCCACCTGGTCCTTAGGGTGAAAGGCTCCGTGTGTGAGGATGGAAGTTAGAAGAGCCAAGGGACGTCTTTTCCAGCCTGGATGAAGTGGTGGAGCAGATTCTGCTGGGCTCTAGGCAGGGTTAGTGGCCTTTTGGAAAGTCACCTGTGCAAGAACTGGGAACATACCCTTAGGATGTGGACGGAACCACAGGAGGACTCTTCTTGCCTTGCAGCCACCCTTGGGGACCTGGTGAACTGCACCCCACCACCTCCTGTTCTCCCACCTCTTGCTGTAAAAGATCATGGCAGGAATGATGTGCTGCTGTAAAAGGAGAGAGAACGTGGGCAAATCTCTGCTGTCCCTCTCTGGAGCCAGGCTGGAGCATCAGGAATCCCTGCAGCAGCTCCTGGTGACTCGAGTGCCTGTCTGGCTGCCCCATTGGCACACAGTGCTGCTCCCATCCCACCCCCCACGCCAGGGGAGGGGTGAGCTACAGCAACAAAAATGCACCCTTCCACTTGGGTGACTGCTCCCACTTCGAGATGAAAACATTTGTTCCTGAAATTGGAGTCATTCCTGGGATTGCAACACCCAGGCTGTGTTTCCAATTAATCTGCTGAAGTCGTCATGCATTTCCAAGTGCCTTGGCTCAGCAGAGAGAAATCTGGCACTGGGCTGGCTCTGAAATGCCAGCTGAGATGTGCACGGTATGAAACGAGGAGAAAGCAGCCCTGGTGCACCAGACCCTGGCAGCTGGCATGGGATCACGGGGGAGGGCACGGGGCAGCTGTGATGTGGCTGTGGGGATGTGGTGGTGGAACACAGAGCAGCTCCCTCCTGGGATCAGGGAGGCTTGGAATAGTTGTCGAATGACCATCGGGTTTTTCCTGCCTGGTTTCCTTCTGTTTCTGGGTGTGTGTTTTCTTTTGGGGCGAAGGGGGAGGGGGGGAGTGGAGGGGGGGGGGGTGTTTGAAGTGAGTTATGCTCAGTCTGCTCGCTGCGTCTGCATGAGGATATTTACAGCCTTACTGCTGCAGCAGTGCTTGCTGGGGTGTTGGTGATGTATCAGCCCTGGCACCTTCCCTGTCCTCCTGTTGGGGTGCTCCTACCCCCAGGGAGGTGGGCTTAAAGTAGAGGGTGCCTTGTTTGGAGAGCTGGTTGGTGCCTGCAGTGCGATAGCCTGCATGCTCCTGGCTTTGACTGCTGCTCCTTTCTGCTGAGTCCAGCAAGCCAGCACGTGGCGCAGCACAAGTGCAGAAGCCAGCCTTTAAATGCTGCTCTGAGTTGGAGCTGGCAGATCCCTGGAGTCAGCAGGTGGGATGGAGCGAGGGGCAGCACCATGGGATGCAGCACAAACC
Source organism: Chrysolophus pictus (assembly GCA_037305975.1). Lineage (NCBI taxonomy): Eukaryota > Metazoa > Chordata > Aves > Galliformes > Phasianidae > Chrysolophus > Chrysolophus pictus. The sequence continues at coordinate 987,126 of CM074608.1, forward strand.
TGCTGCCATGGGTTTGGGCTTTGTGGTGCTGCTGGGAGCTGGCTGACTGAGGCAGCTTCCCTGGGACACTGCACCTGACCCTCTGGGTTCTCCATCCTGCGGCAGCAGCGAGTCCTGGTGCAGCATCTCCACGTCGAGCAGCACTCTGGGGAGCTGCAGGAAGGATGGAGAGTCCCTGCATAGGGCTGCCTTTACAGAAGGCAGGGATCCTGCCTGGAGCTGGAAGTGACCTGATGAATTCTTCCATCTCCCATGTGATTTATTATTATTTTTTTTTTCTTTTTGGAGAAATGAAATTGGATCTCGAGCCCCGTCCCAGCTGGGTGGGAGTGGTGCAGTGCGTTCGCCCAAGTGCTCATGGAAAAGCCGAGCTTGCGTAGAAATCTTCCCTTTCCAAGAATGAGGCTGAGGCCCCCTCCCTCCTGAGTCAGCAGGGGTGACGGATGGGGAAGCTCAGAGCTCTCCTGCTGCTGGGGTCACCGCTGTCTTTTCCCTTCAGGGGTCTGTAAGGAGCACGCAAACGCAAATCCCTTTCACCCTTTGGAACCTGAAGCAGGGATGCTGCATCCTCCAGCTCCCCTCTCGCTTTGCCATCGGTTTCCTTGCAGCAACGCTTTGTCTGGAGCTGGAAAGTGTTAAGGGAGGACAGTGACAAGTCCACTCCCAGATTGGATCATGTTTGCTTTCCCATCTGCGAGGGCAGCACTGGGGCAGCGCGTTCTTCTGCAGAGAGCCTGCGCAGCCTCCTTGGAGGCCAGAGTGAGCAGATGCGTAAAAGCCTGCAAAAAAAGCCAGGCAAGCAAGGAGAGGAGGGGGAGAGCAAGTTAACCACTGGTGTTTAGTGCTGTAGTGCATCAAATTCTCTTTGGGATGTGCTGATTTCCCAAGTTTTGCTCGGTGAATAGAGCTTTCCCATGTGTTAGAATAGTCTCTGCTGCGTAGATGTTTAGCAAGCGAGGATGTAAGCTTTCTATATTTGCCTGCAGGACAATAACACTGCTGCTTTCTATTTTTAACACGTCAAGAGGGACAGAAATGCACTTGGGAGCCTTTGGGGAGCGGAGCAGCCGGGCTCACAGCTCTCCTGGCACAGCTGGGCTGTGGATGGGATGGCAGCGATGCAGTGAGCAGCAGCTGCTGTGAGAATGCCTGGTTCTGCTTTGCAGCAGGTACTTTGGGCAGGGCTGGTGGGGATGCAGAGCCCTTGCTGCCTGCATGATGCTCATCGTCCTTCGCTGACTGCTCTGGGCTCAGCTGAGGAGCACGGGGCTGTTTGGTGTTGTCCCTCTTCTTTCCTGCTCCTGTTTCTCTCCCTGTTGAGGCTGCGGGTTCTTCTGCCAGCCTCACCCACTCACAAGCAGTGGGTTTACGTTGGTGTGAGTTGCTTGCAGGGTTTTATGGCTGCTGATGTGCATGCTGGAGCAGGGTGGGCACATCACCACTCCTTTGGAGCAGGAAGTGAGGATTTAGTGTTGAGCTTGCTCCCTTAGTTTCACCTCCTGTGCTGGATGCGAGGAGAGCTTCTGCTCTCTTCTTGGTTTTGTTGGTTTTGTTTTGCTTTTCTCCCTGTGCAATGCAGACCTTGTTCATCCCAAACCTGGCTGCTGGGCACAGGGGCACCACCTCAATCTGAGCAGGGTTTGCACTTGGCAGCAAAGAGGCAGCTTGGGCAGTGCATCTCATCACGCCTTCCTTCTGCTCCTAAATCCCTTTGGAACTGAATTTAGCTCTGGTTTTGCTGTCCTGGGCTGGGTGCAGCTGCACAGAGCTGGGACAATGGCAGGAAGCTGCTGGCCGTGCTGTCCTTATTGCTGGCCAGGCACTGGGGCTGCGTGGAGCCGCCTCCGCTGCTCCTCCCGTGCTATTTCCATCGTATTGTGCGGAGGAGAGGAAGGATGTTTCCAGCCTTCTTCCTTTCTGCCTCAAAGGGATGTGGGGAGGGGGGCGGGGAGAGGATTTTGCTGGCTGCCCATTGTGCAAAGGGCTCCGAAGCACCGTCCTGCTGTGCCCAGGTTGAGGCACTGCTGCATCTTCATAGAGTGATAGGACGATGCAGGATGCTGGTGCAACAAACCATCACTTCAGGCTGAGTCCTTCCCCTGTTTATCAAATGGATGTGCTGGGGTACGAGCTCCGTTATGATCCAGCTTATTGCACGTTCCCCTTTGCAGAGCCTTTGCCATTTCCACCTGCTGCTGCGTGGAGCCCAGGTGCCAGCCACCTGCCTGAGCCCACGCAAAGCTGCCCCGTTTATTTTGTCTAAAAGCAACACCTCCAAAAGGAGGAGGAGAAGATGATGGGTTGGGGGGGAGGGGGGGGGCGGAGAGGGGGAATACCCACTCCAGCTTAATTGCATTTAATGAGCCTGATGGGGCTGGCTGCCAGCAGGATGGGGCTTTGCCAAGGTTCCTGCTTGCCCGTGAGAACCACTGGGGTGTGGTAGCTGCGCCCGGTTCTGTGGCTGCTGGGAGAGATCCCAGGGCTCCCACCAACCTCTGCCACGCTCATCCTTCTGCAGGGTGGCTGTGTGGGGCATGCTGGCCATGGGAGACGTGCAGTGACTGTGCCAAAGGGATTGGGAGGGTCTCTTGCAGGTGCTGGAGCCTCGAGCATCCTCAGGGCTGAGTGCTACACTGCAGCCTGCACCCAGCAAGGTGCTTGGTGTTATTTGGGGTCCTGGGTGTGATTTTGGCACCAGCTCTGACCCTGAGTGGTGGTCTGAAATCCACCAAGGAGCCACTGCATGCATCCCTGACGCATGCAATCCTTCCTTGGTGCAAGGAAAACCTCAGCACTGGGCTCTCTGGGGCTCTGTTTACTATTTTTCCTCCTCAAACAGCTCAGCAGCAGGATTGGTCCAGCATTCCGGGCCCTGCTGGGGACACCCATGTCCTGCAGCTGCTCTGTGCCTGCTGTTCCTGTTCTGTCCTGACCAAATCTGGGATGAGCCCTGCTCAGACCTGGCCCTGCTGCCTTGTGTGGCTTTTCCAACCCTTGTTGCATTCCCCAGCTTCAGCCCAGCAGCTCGCCCAGCCTCTCACACGCACCTGTGCTGTCCTAAGGTGGTTGCCACTGGTGTCCCTGTGGCACAGCAGAGGTGTTTGTTGGATCCAGGCACTCTTCAGCTTCCCTCTGTGCTGAGGGTTTGATGCCTGCACCATGCCTCACTGCACCAGCTTAGAGCTGAAGGATGTATTTCTCAGCTTCTTGGTGAGGACCCAGGGCAAAGGATGCCAGAAATGTACCTGTGCAGGAAATTGAAAGTGTTGTGGCTTCCTTCCTCTGACATAAATAGCTCTTGCCCTAAAACCCACATCTCAGCTCCAGTGCTGGTTGGAGGAGATGCTGAAGCACTGTAAGCCCTGTTCCCTGTGCATCCCATTCCCTGTGCACCATGCCAGTGCTGTTTTTCCTACTCCTTGCCCTCTTGTTCTCTGTATTGCATTGGGCTTGGGTTATTTTTACCTTTTTTTCATGACCAAATCTGGCTTCCATCCCCAGCGTTGGACCTCGGCCAGCGTTTGCCAAAGGGGTTTCCTTCTCTGCAGCCTGCAGAAAGGCCTTGATTAAAGGGCAGATCCCCTTGAGGAGTCACTGGGTATTGTGGGAGCCGAGGCTTTTGTCTCAGCAATTCCACATCAAGCAAAGCACCGCTTGTGAGCCCGGAGCTCCTCCCTGGGGGGTTATGAGTCAAGCTGGGCTCTCGCTGTGTTGCACGCAGCAATTAAAATAAGAAGGAGGAGAAAAAAAAAAAAAAAGGGCTGAGCTGAGCTAGAACATTGGTGACAGCACAGCAGCGACCCAGCACTAAGCAAGGCTGCTGCAACCTGGAGAGGCTTAAGCAAAAGGGATGGAGGGTGGGATGCTGGGCGCAGCTGCCTCGTGCACCCAGGGACAGTGACACTGGGGACCACAGAGATGCTGTGGGCACCAGAGAGCAAAGCTGCCACGGTCCAAACCGGTTGGGAACGCTTTCCTCTGCTTGTGCAAATGGTTGGTAATTGAGGGAGATGTTTATGTAATCGTTTGATCTCTCCTCTGCTTCCCTTGGCACGGAGGCAACATCCTCTCGTGCTGATGTAAGGAGCCGGTGCGGGAAGGCGAGGCGTCCTGCGTGTTGCTTGGGGCTCTGCACCCACCTGCTCCGGGTGCAGGGAGAGCTGCCAGATCCTCAGCAAAGCTCTGGGAGTGCTGCTGGAGGGCGGTGGTGCTGAGGTTGGACAGTGTCTCCTTCTGGAGCTTGCGCTGAGGGAGGAGATGGTGCTGCTGGAGGACGCCGGGGTGCTGGAGTTTGGGCACAGCACGAGGACTTGCTTGCTTGGAGCTGCTGCACATCACCTGCTTTTGTCTCCTCCTGAGAGGCTTGGTGGTATTTAAGGCTTCGGGAGCTGGCTGTGGGATCGTCCCTTCTGCAGCTGCTGTGGGATCTGTGCCTGCAAGGTGAGGAGGTGCGCGATGCTGCGGGCTGCACTGCAGACCCCATCCAGGCTGTGATACCAGGTGACTCCAGGCTGTGATACCAGGTGAGGGGCTTTGGGGGAAGGAAACCAACGGGGAGGGATGGTTCCCCTCCGTGCTCTGCTTGGCTGAGGACTTTTCCTGATTCTTGGTACTTTCCAGCAGCAGAAGGTGCCCATGTGGCTCTGGAGAGCACTGGCTTTCCCTTCACAAAGCTCTTTGGTGCTGGATTTCCTTGGATTTCAGGGGAAGCTGCAGCTGAGGAGAGGCTTCCCAGGGACAGCTTGGGTGCTGCTCTTTGGGATGGGTGGGATCTGCAGCCAGAGGTGTCCAGCTGTGGCAGGGATAGAGCCTATGTCCACCCCATGAGCTGTCAGCCCCACCTTGTGCCAGGGTGCTGCTCACAAGGATGTGGTCTATCTGCAGAGAAACCAATTAAAATGAAATAAGCAGTACTTAGTGCTTACTCTTATGCTGCCTGCCCATGGCTTGGTTCAGTCCTGTGCCCTCAGCTTTGCCCTCGTGCCTGAATGCTCTCAAATTTAAACTCGAACCACCACCAGGTTTGGCCATGCAGCTTTCCAGGCTCACCTCTCTCTGCATGGATGTGGTTGATGCTTTGAAGGTTTTAAAAGCCTCCCCACGGAACAGAGACAGCATAGGGGGGTGCTGAGCTGCTGGCATGCATGCAGGATGCTGTGGGAGCTGCATAGAGTGTGAAGTGCATGGTTTAAGCATCGCCTGCAGCAAAATTCAGGGCTGGGAATACAATTTGGGGCTCTGGAGGTAATTCTGTGATGCAGGGTTACCTGGAATCCTCTTGACCGCTTTTGCCCCGTAGGCAAAACACTTCAGAGGCCGATCCCAATGCGTGGATTTGGGAGCACTTTGAAAAGCTGCCTTGGAAAAGGCACCAAAACACAGCTGCACGGCTGCTGGCTGCGTTGTGGGCACCCGCATCCCCTGCTGCAGGGGCAGCTGGACCCTGTGTGCAGCAGGAGCAGGCAGGAATGCATTGCTGAGTGCTGGAGTCCTCCTGAGTCCTCTTCCTTTGGCACTTTGTGTCCTCTGCTTTGTAAGGATGCTGCGGAATGCTCCTGCCCGGATGGATGGGGTTTTCTTTCCCCTTTTTGTATCCTAGATAGCGCAGTGAAATAAAGGTAGGATTTCTGCATCTCCCAGCTCACTGCCAGCATTAATCAGAGCTGCAGCTCCAGGTGCAAAGCATTTTGCTCTGATGCCCATATAATGCAACCTGACCCCAGCAGCACGCTGTGAGATTTTGGGTCCTGGAGTCATAAGTTTCAAAATGTAACTGCACGTATTTGTGGGGAGAAAATTCCAGGGAGGGCTATTAAATGTCTGACTCAAAGGTCATGAGCTGCAAATAACCAGTGGGAGTCATCCTAGCCAGCCCTGGGCCGTTTTGCTGCCTTATGTGGGTCTCATTTATGGCTCAGGTTCTGATTGAGGTGCTGGAAATAGCTCAGCAATGTGTTTTGCTCACAGGTGTATGTGCGTGGGGTTGCTGGTTCCAGGTGCATTGCTTTTAAATGGTGGCTCATGCTTTGGTTGCAAGGTTCTGCCAGGCTTCAGTCATCAGGTGTCTCGGATTTTTCTGGCAACTTTTCTGCAGGAGAGGAAAAGAAAACGAGGTTTTCAAGAGCGAAAGAAAGACACAGTTATACCCTTGTGGAAAAAGTCTTTAGGGCTTGTCATAGAGATGCATCATCCTCTTCTTGTTTTGGAGCAGGAATGTGATGTCTGGTAGGGAGGAGTGGGACCCACCCACATCAAGCCCTTGGGCTGGAGCGAGCATCAGCTCCCCATGCTGCCCCTGCAGGGCTGGGGAGGAGAAAAACACCCAAATGCTCTGATTTTAGGGGGTCTGTGCGAGCAGGTGGGGAGTTGTGGGAGCAGAGGGACACGTGGAGCATCCCCATGGGGCTGCAGCACCCACGTGCCACATCCCTCCCCTCTGTAAGCAGGGTGAAGATAACGGGGCGATGATGCTTTTCCCATCTTTGTGGGGAGCACGGTGCTCAGCCCCATAATTAAAGCCACCAATCTGAATGCGTGCGCCCCAGGGGCTGCAGGGAGGTTATGTGAGGTACCCCAGCTCTGGGATTTCCTCTTGCTCCGGTCCCAGCTTTGTGATCTTAATGTTATTTCAACATAATCATTTTTTTTTTTTTGGTGTGTGTGTGTGTGGTTTCTTATTTAAGTGCTTTTAATTTGAACAAATCCCCTCCGGCTGGTTTTTTTTTTTGTGCGTGGCTCTGGAGAAGACCTTTTCCTTTTATTTCAGAGGAATGTTTTTAATCACATGCGTTTTTCAACCCGGCTGAACTCTGAACCTTTCACAGCTAATCAGCAGAAGATGGGAAAGGGTTTTCAAGAAGTGCATTTAGCTGCAGCTCAGTGGGCTGTGTGAGGGATGCCTGGTGCATGGCAGTGCTGCAGAACCTGGAGGTGAAGGGCTGCAAAGAGCCACAGCTTGCTTTGCTCCGTGCGTTTGTACCATTTGCTTCTGCCTTTATTTCCCCTTTGTATAAGTGCAGCTCTTTGCTGACTGCTGCTCGTGCCTGGTTAAAAAGCAGGGAATAGCAAAGCAAAGATTTCTCCTTGCTTTTTCTTTCCGCTGGGGGTGGCTCTGTCCATCTTTTCTTTACTATGAGAGCGGTGAGATGCTGGAACAGCTGCCCAGAGAGGCTGCGGATGCTCTGTCCATCCCTGGAGGTGTTCAAGGCCAGGTTGGATGGAGCCCTTGGCAACCTGGGCTGGTATTAAACGGGAAGATTGGCGACCATGCATGTGGCAGGGGGGTTGGAAATTCACCATCCTTGAAATCCCTTCCAACCTGGGCCGTTCTGTGGTCTGTATGCAGCAGTGTGGTTACCCAGCAGAGAGTGAGCTGCACCAACACTGCAGTAATGCGCTCAGCCGCTGCGGCTGGCTGCCACCCCGTGCACAAAGAGTGTGGCAAGGTGGGAGAAGCCCCAAATCCAGCGCTCTGTGGGCACTTACAGCAGGCATCACCCCAAGGAGGAGAGAGCAGAGAAAGCAGAGGCTTTACTGCAGGAAGAAAAAAAAAAAAGCAGCAGGAGCAGCCTGGAAAATGCCTGTAACCCGCACGGAGCCACGTTCGCGCTCGCCCTGCAGCTTTCCCAGGGCCTGTTGCAATCTCCCCTTTCCATGGAGGGAAGGGTGGAGCTGCAGTGTGACCTGCACAGGTGGGGAAGGTTTGTGCAATGGCTTAGGTCGCCCTGGGCCATCGCCTCCACACGGGGCCCCACTGCTTTCGCCTCCTCGGCTTCCTCCAGGCGCGCTGGCGGAGCAGCGCTTTCCTCCCTGCCACCTGCCTGCACCCGGTGACCCAGAAAAACAACCCTGGCAATGTGACAGCAGCAGGGATGCCAACAGGGGTGAGGCAGCGCCTTCAGCCCCATTGCATGAGCCGTGCTGCGCTTGCATTGCACCCCAAAGACCCTCCTGGGCTATCCGTGCCACCCTCCTGGGCTATCCGTGCCATGCTGCGGTTTGTGCAGGGGAAGCGTCGTGTCCTTGCAGTCAGGTTTTGGTGGCAGGGTGATGCGCTGAGCGCCGGCCTTCCCATGCGAATGTTCTGACAAACTAAAAATAATTCACAAAAAAAAAAAAAAAAACCCAAAAAAATGTTGGCAGCCAAGAGAGGAGCCTGGCCCCGAATCCTCCTCTTCTTTGGGAGCGGGACGCCAGCTCTGCCCTAACGCAATGGCTCTGCAGTGGATTTGGGGCATCCTGGTGTCATCCCCTCTATGGGATTTTCTGTGTCATTGTGATGCTGGGGGCTTGCAGGAGGGATGTGAGGATGGGAGCAGCTCCCTGGGAGCCCTGGGTTTGGCTGCAGGGCCCTTCCTTGGGGCGAAGGGAAGAGGAGGAGCGCGCTGCTGGCCGCCTGCCTCCGTCATGCGGAGCTCCGGAGAGGAGCTGTGCGCTGTAGCTCTTGGCTCACATCCCAGCTGCAAACCCCGTGTGAATTCGAGCCACGGAGGGAGCTGGTGGCTGAACCCAGCAGCCCCAAGGGAAGGAAAGCGGCTGCGTGGGGGCACCCGGAGCTGCAGGAGGGGGGTGGGTGGCAGCCCTTAGGGTGCTGTGGGTCCCAGGGGGTGAGGCTGGGAAGCAGCTGTGCCCTGGCACTCGGTGTGCGGAGCAGCGCTGGTGCCTCTTGGCTGCAGGGATGCTCGACTGCCTTTTTCCTGGCTTGGGGCACGCAGTGAGGAGTTGTTTTTCTGGCTGCTGGCCCTCACGGCCTCCCTCCCGCTCCTTCCTTTGTGCTGCTTTGGAGTTTGTTTTTAAAAAGGCTCAAACAAAACCGCCCCTTTTCTGCCCTGGGTCGGCAGCTGATGGATTGGAGGGGTGAGAATGGGGCTGTGCATGGAGCTCCCTCCTGGTGTTTGGAGCATCATACGTGGAGGGAGGCTGCGACTTATCTCTGAGCACCCCTGGATGCCACCAGCTGTGGGAATGGAGGCTGCAGCTTGCTGGGCTGCTCTGGTCCTCCCCATCCTCAGGGTGTTCCTGCACACACGCAGCTCTCTGTATCTCAGAGCCAAGCAATTATATTTGGAGTAAGTCGTGTGATTTTGCTGATGCCTGAAATGTGTTGTTGCAAACAACGCCGCGACGCTGGAGAATAAATCTCCAGCAGAGGGAAACGAAGGGAGCTTTACCAAATCCTTTGTTAGTGTGCTGACTTGCCATCTGTTAACGTGGCTTTTTGTATAGGCAGCATAAAAGCAGGGCAGAGGAATTTGTATGGGAAAGTTGAGTGCTTTAATGAGTGGTCTCCCGCTCGCTGACTTCACTACTGTGGCACACAGATTCTCGAGGGAAATCAGGGCCCTGTTTCCCTGAATAGAATTATTTTGGAGGTGGATAATGCAAGCATCTCTTAGCAGTAACTGGCTGCTGTTATAATCAAACTATACACCGAGTTGCATGAATGCTGATCCCAACTCCTGCGCCTTGGTGGCGTGCAGCAGGATGGTCCAGATGGATGGGGTGAGCATCCCTCTGTAGGGATGTGGGTGGGTACTGCTACAAGTCCCCATCTCCCACCCTGAGGTTTGCTCATTACAGCCCATCTTTGTGCAGCCGCAGTGCATTGGGAGAGTGCTGCAGCCTTCCTCCCACCGAGCATCCTCCTCCTCACTGGGTGATGGGAAACCACGAGGAGCAGGGAGGAGGCAGCCTTATCGCTCCCATCCTTCAGAATCGCTGATGTTTAGCAGGAATGCAGGGATGGCTGGAGCTGGGAGATGGCTGGAGCTCTGCAGCCACTCGGGCAGCAGAGGATGAGCTGTCAGCACTGTGAAGGATGTCAGCGTTTTTGGAACTGGAAGGGTGAAGCAAAAGGCTGAGAGCGGAGGGGAGGGGTCTTCTGGCTCAGGGTAACTTGTGTTGGTTCATCAAATGCATCTCAGTCTTAGTGTTTGTGCAGCCTATGGGCTGGGGGTCACAGCAGACCCCCTCCAGCCCCTGGGCACAGGAGCTCAGCAGCATTCACCCTCCAGCTGTTATCTCCCACAGCCTCCTATCACCCGGGCTGTAGCAATTAGAACTAATTAGCCAGAGACAAATGAAATCCCAGGTGGTTATCAAAGAAATGAAGAGAACCAGGTCAGACTCTGCCATGGGGCTGGGAGCATCAGCTCCTACGGGTTAAATCTGGGAAGGTGTATCTGGGGGTTTTGCTGCGGTGGGAAATGTTTGCCCTATGGATGAGGGGCATTTTTCCCTCCTGGCACTGCAGGATTTCCTGGCAGTGTTGGGGCTGTGCTGGGTTTCCCTGTTGCATTGCTGCATGACGGGGCTGAAGCCCGCAGAGATTTCTCCTGCACTATTGCAGTTGTCAGCACAAGCTCCCTGATGCTGTTGAGGCTGAGATTTGCACAGTGCAGGGTGTGGTTCTTTGCCTATAAAAATAACATTTGCATTTTTTTTTTTTAATTTTTTTATTTTTAATTTGAGCTGCTTCACTACTTTAGGAAAACAATTAGTTCTCAGGCTGCGGTGGCTTTGTCCCTGCAAATGCATTCCTGTGCAGTGTCTTTCAATTCTGGATTTCCTGCCCACCTGCTTGCTTCCAGCTTCTCTCATTCCTATGCTGCAGCGCCTGAAGCATGGAGCTGCCTTGGCTGCATGTTTTTTGGGATGCCATAAAGTCCACTGGGGCTGTGTTTGCATCCTTCAGTCACTGTTGTGCTTGCTCATCCCCTTCCCACCTGCACGTGCTGTGCTGCATAGAGCATCCCCAGCAACCTGTGCTGGATGTGGCTGCTGTGGGGGTGGCAGTGGGATGGTTGTTGGGGGGCAAGCAATGTCTGGCTTGCAAGACTGTTCCCTCCAGCTCTGCTCCTGCAAACGGCTCCATCCAACCTTCACTGAGGTCTGCTCGTATGGAGGCAGGGCTGCAGAGTTGGCATTGCTGCTTAGAGTCTGAGCTTCCACAACAGTATTGCAGGTTGTGGGATTTCGTAGCAGCATTGCAGCAGTGCCACGCTGCAGGGTGAGTGCTGCAAGGCTTCGGGAGCTTTGTGGCAAAGGTCTCCTGCTGCAGTGGGTGCTTTAGTCTGTCTGTAGCGAGGGTTTGCCGAGGTGGTCTTGTGAATTTGAAGGGGTTCCCTGTGCAAGATGGGAGTGCCTGCAGTTTGCAACAGTGCGGTGTCAGGGCGAGCTGCCTGCAGCACTTTGGAGGCACTCCAAGGGTGTATAGCATACAGGATTTCTGCCTGGATGACGGAGGAGGCTCTCACAGGCAGCAGATGGGATGTGGCAAGCCCTTCTCAACAGCAGCACGCATTCCTCGCGGTGCCCTCCTGCACGTCGGGATATCCTCATCCCCATCCCGCTGCTTTCCCAAAGCTGGGAGGCACAGGAGGGCCCCTCCGTGTGCTTCTCCTCACCCAGCTGCGCCTTGCTTTGTGTCCCAACAGCTGCTGTGACCCCGTGCACCTCGCCACGGGTGCCCCAGGCCGTCCCCATGGACCTGCGCATCGGGCAGCGTGTTGTCAAGCCCGGCTCCGACACGGCTTTGCTGGCTCTGAAGCACACACAGCAGCTGCAGCACCAGCTCTTCCTCGCCAGCCTGCACCAGCAGCAAGTGGAGCAGCTCGCCCACCAGCACGTCAGGGTATGGGTTCTAAAAAAATTACTTTTTCCCCCTATAGAGCGTGCGGCTCGTGGTGCTGCGTGTCATAGAACCGTAGGATGGCTTGGGTTGGAAGGGTCCTTTCATCATCACAGAACTATAGAATGGTTGGGTTGGAAGGCACCCCAAAGTTCCCCCAGCCCACCCACAGCCCTGGGCTGCTCCCACTCCTCCATCAGCTGCCCGGGGCTCCAGCCATGGCTGTGAGCATCTCCAGGGATGGGGCACCCAAAGTTCTTTGGGCAGCAGTGCCAGGGCTTCACTGCCCCCTGAGCTAAGAATTTCCTCTTCCCATCTCACCTACATCTCTCCTCTTGAAGTTTAAGCTGTTCCTCCCCATCTTGTCCTGTCTCTCTCCCTTTTATTTGTAAGCTCCTTATAAGCACTGGAAGGCTGCATTGAGAACCTTCTCAGGGCTGAACCTTCCCAGTTCCCTCAGCCTTTCCCCATAACAGAGGTGCTCCAGCCTCTGAGCATCCTTATGGCCTCCTCTGGACCGAGCATCTCTGGAGACGAAGATGCTCCCAGTTTGCAGCAATGAAACAACTTAACACATCCTTGTCAGCCCACTGGGTTTCCAGAAATGCTGTAACAGCCTGTTGCAGAGATGCTCCATCCCCGTGGCACAGTGTTTCGAGTCTCCTGGTGCTGACAGTGCCCTCTCCTCTCTCAGGTGACCATGGAGACCTCGCACCGTGAGGCAGAGCCTGGGCAGCAGGAGCAGGAGCTGCGGCAGATCCTCAATAAGGACAAGAGCAAACGAAGTAAGAGCCTCAGCGTTTTCTGACATGTGGCATCTCCTCCTGAGGAGGCAATTCCCCAAAATCAGGGGGACCAAGTTCATGGGGAGTGAGGATAAAGCAGCTTCTAGCAGGGGCACAGCAGGCAGCGCTGCCTTTACCCAGGCCACGCTCTGCATGCTCTTGTTCTGAGCATCTCTGTCCTGAGCATCAAAGAGCTTCAGGAAAAGAGTGTGGGGAAGCCTGCATCCTTGTGAGCAGCGAGCTGCACCCAGCAGCTGCATCCTGGGACTCCCTGGCCAGGATTTATCCTTTGTGTCTTTATTGATACCAGCCAAGTGGTTGCAATAGATCCCTGCTTTGGTGTTACACTATGCCCAACAGCCACTGCAGTGCTGCAGCCCAAACTGGCAGTGCTTGTGCTGCCCCATGCACAGGGCAAGGCACAAATTGCTTTCCAGAGCTGACAGACCCCAAACCTGGAGCACAGGAGTTGTCGAGGGGGGGAGGGGGGTGCTGAGTGCTGGGCAGGAAGGTTTGCACCATGCAGGAGAGCAAACCTGCTGCTGCAATCTCCCTGCGCCATCTAGTGCCTGCTGCATCAGGAGCTTGCCGAGCTTTTGGAGGTGCAGAGCCCTTCAGAGATTCGAGTGCAGCTGTTCCCTGTTTCCATGAGCCTGCTGCCCTGAGTCTGAGCTCTCTCAGGATGCTGATATTTTTCCTGCTGAGATGCAGGATAGGCAGAGCTGCATCAGTTGGAAATCATCGACATGTAACACCTGCAGGTGCTGTGGCCAGCACAGTGGTGAAGCAGAAACTGGCTGAGGTCATCCTGAAGAAGCAGCAAGCAGCAGCTTTGGAAAGAACCAGCAACCCCAACCCTCCAGCCATGCCATACAGGTAAAACAAAAGCACCCTGGATAATCTGACCCACCCAGCGCAGGGCGGCTGCTCAAGACCCTGCAAACATTTTGATGGTGGGTTTGGATGAGTCAAGGCATTGCTGATCATCTCAGCAAAGAGGGAAGAATCTCTGATGAAGCTTTTCCCCATAGGTCTCTGGAGCCTTTGGATCCTGAAGGTCCTTCCCCTCCTGTACTCAGCACCTTCCTGTCCCCGGTCCCTAGCACTTCTCTTGATCCCCCAGAGCATTTTCCACTGCGGAAGACAGGTGAGGCTGGGGGCCAACACCATCTCACTCCTGCTGTGATGCCATTGAGCCCACACCCAAGGGATGGCTGGAGCCGAGAATTAACCCCACCAAAGTCGGTCCAGCTTTGCCCTTCCCCATGGTGGGGCTGGGACTGACTGCCTTATCCCCTCACAGCATCTGAGCCCAACCTGAAGGTGCGATGCAAGCCCAGGAAGTGCCTGGACCGCCGCAAGAACCCCCTGACACGGAAGGAGAGCGCTCCCCCCTCTCTGAAAAGGAGACCACCTGAGACCATTGGTGAGGGCTTTGCCTTTGTGGGGAGAGCCTGGGAGTTCAGAGGGGGCTGGAGCAGCCTGGGGTTGTGTATAATGCCTGCTGTGGGGCTCCAAGGGGGAAATTAATGTCTTGTTAATTAATGTCAGAGGCTTGGCAATTATTGATGCCCTCTGTGGGGCACAGCCTATGAGAGCAAGCTCTGTGCAGTGATGGTACAGGGGGTGGGTGAGGTGGGGAAGGATATTGCTGCAGCTGTATCGAGCTCATTTTTGGGCCCTTGATGGATGTATAAGGCTGGAAGGATGCAAGGTCCTGAGCAAGCACAGCTGGCTAGGCTTCCTCCATGGCTGACTGCATCTCCAGCTTGCCACCTCAGCAAGGAGAGTTTTGCCTCTAGCAGGCAAACTGGGAATTGTTGGAAGGGAGAGCTGTGCAGGGCTGTGTAGCCCTCTCTGGGTTTGGGTGTTCATTTTTCCCTTTCTCTTTGCTCACAGATTCCTCCCCAAGCAGTAGCAGCACCCCTGTGTCCGGCTGCAGCTCTCCCAATGACAGCCTCCCTGCTGAGCACGGAGCTCTTCCCACTGCCTCCAGCATGGCCCATGAGGTGAGCTCCTCAGCTTTGCTCTCTCACCGCCACCCCGGGCTCAAGATAAGCTAGCATCCTCCCTGGGGACCCCCAGTTTTGCACAGAGCTGCCCTTAGCCCAGCTGTTCCTGCGTGGTGGGACCCTCTGCCCAGTGTGGTGACGTGCTGCCCTCCTCTGCAGCATGCCCTAGTGCTTTCCTAGTGCATGTGCTGTCTCCATATGGGTCCTTGGTGCCCCTGGCCCTGGGTTTTCTCGCAGACAGCTGGGACTTCAGCTGCCTGTCCTAAGCTGCTTGTCCCATGCTGAGCTCTGCAATTCCCAGAGCAGGAGACTGATGGATCGTGTTTGGTGCAGGCACCCCTGGCCCAGCGCCTGATGATGCAGGAGAGCTCCCTGGCCCAGTTTGCCCTGCAGAATGCAGTCTCCCTACCTGCCATCACGCTGGGATTGCCAGCCACCAGTAGTGCCAGGGTAGGTGACCTGGTTGTAGCAACTCCCCAGATCTGGGCAGAGGGTTCCTGCAAGGCAGGGGGGGAGAGGGGGAGGATCTTGAGATTGCTGGGGGGTGCCAGCCATATGCTGGCTCTGAGTGGTCCGAGGCTGCCTGTGGCTATGGGGAGGACGTGCCATCCCTTCTCCGTGCTGTGTCCCATTATTAATCCAGCCCTCCTCTCTGCAGGGAGATGCGGATCGTCGCCCTCTCTCTGGCCTGGCACACCGGGTGCCTGTGCTGAACGGGCCTGTCCTCACGGGCACACACTCACCCATGTTCATCCCAGCTGGCTTGGAACAGCACGAGGCTGGGAGCCCTTTGTCCCCTCGGCTCCAGCCCGTCATCATCCTCGAGCCCTCAGTCACCCACGCTCCACTTGTGGCAGGTAAGTGTTGAGCTTGGGGCAGGCAGTGGGGCCAGCAGCATTCAAGGCATAGCACTGAGCTTCCCTTGGGGCAGGCAGCCTTTTGCTTTCCCGTTTCTCTTCCACAAGCTGCGGCTGAGGAGATGGAAGACGTTGATCTTAGTGTCTGCCCAATAGATAGAGAAACGCCTCATCTCTCCTTCCTTTCCCCTGCAGTGCCAGGTC
The DNA here is from genome assembly GCA_037305975.1 of Chrysolophus pictus. Classification (NCBI taxonomy): domain Eukaryota; kingdom Metazoa; phylum Chordata; class Aves; order Galliformes; family Phasianidae; genus Chrysolophus; species Chrysolophus pictus. The sequence goes on from CM074608.1 coordinate 1,002,613, forward strand.
TGGGGACAGTCCCCTTCTCCTTCGCCCCATCGCTCATCTCTGCAGAGCGCCTGTCGCTCCCAGGCCACCACAAACCACTGGGCAGGACCCGCTCAGAGCCCCTGCCCCAGAACCCCAAAGCCATCCAGCAGCAGCTGGTGTACCAGCAGCACCATGCCCAGTTCCTGGAGAGGCTCAAGCAGCAGACTCACCTGGGCAAGGTAAGCACAGAGCTACAGCATGGGGTGCGGGAGGCAGTGGGGGAAGGATGCTGGCAGGATGCAGAATTGCAGCCTTTTTCTGCAGGGCAGCAATTAGCTGATACCCAGCGCCAAGCCTGCGTGCTGCTGCCTTGCAGTGAGCTGTGGGGCTTGTGCTCAGCTTCGTTGGCTCCCGTGTCCATCTTCCTTGGGTTCTGGGGTGCCTTGCTACCCCAAGCCTCCTCAGCCTGCCCCGTCCCCATCACCTCTGTGTGTTCACTTGTTTGCAGCGCATGGTGAAAACCAGCGAGAAGCCCCGGCTGCGGCAGATCCCCTCCTCAGAGGACATGGAGGCAGAGGGGATGGAGGCTGGGGCTGAGAGCAGCGAGCAGGCAAGGGCATGCGTGGAGCCTGCACGGCCAGGGAGCAGCGGGAAGGAACCTGAGAGGCCTCAGAAGATGCTGCAGCCTCAGGAGGAGCTCATCCTCCAGCAGGTGAGCAAGGAATGGCAGGGATGGGGCTGTAAGGAATGGAATTCTCCTCCCCCGTTCTTGCATTTCAGAGCACTTCTTTTCTGTGTCTCTTGGTGCCGTGTGAAACTTTGCACAAACCCAGCAGTGCCCTGGTCATGGGAAAGTTCAGCTCAGACCCAGAGAGCTCTGCAAAGGACTGCTGTGTGGGTGGGGATGCAGGCACCACATCTTTCCCTTCCTCAATCCAGGGGCGGTTTGCTAGGACAGGGATGTGATCAGAAGCCACCTCTGGTGCCAGCAGGACTGGGCATCATCCCCAAAGTGCTGGCATCATCCCCAAAGTGCTGGCATCATCCCCATACTGTTGCACCTTGCATCGGGGCTGCCCAGCACTGCAGGGCTGAGCCAGCAGAGAGCAGCAGATGCTGCCTAATACATGCCAGCTCCTATGGAGCAGCTCCAAGTCCTCCGGCACGGAGAGAGCTGTCACATCCAAATGCTCCAGAGACTTTCTCCTTCCTAGAAGGCTGCTTGTCACCCGATGCTGGGTGATGTCATGCTTACTGCCACCTCTCTCCATCAGGCCTATCTCTGGGACCCCTACCAGCGTGTGCAGCACCAGCTCCTCAAACGGCAGCCCCTGGCTGACTCCCCCATGGTCCCGACCATCCTCGCAGGGCACAGACCTCTCTCCAGGGCCCAGTCATCTCCTGCCACCGCGACTGTCTCCCTCCCTGCTCAGGATACAACCTCCAAGGCTCTCTCCCTGCCGGTGCAGGAGCAGACCAGCAAGCCCCATTTCACAACAGGTAGCACACTGCCCCTGCCGGGGGATGCTCAGGGACAGTTGAATGTCACTCTCAATCTCTCCTGGACTCCTGAATTCCTGGGAGCTCTCTGACTGGCTGAGGAAGGCATGACAGTTCCCTTCTCCTTATCTAAGGTGCATTTTCCAAGCAGAATTTGCCCTTCTGGCCCCACAGCTGCCTTCCTGCTTGTTTCAAGGGATTGGTTTAGCTTCTTAGGCATGCAGGACAGCATGTGCATCAAAAGCCTTAGGGCGGAGGTTCACGTGGTTTTGATAAAGATGTTTTCAGTCAAACCGAATAATTAAGAGTGTTTTAGGTCCCAGCCTCAAACCCAGCCCTGGAAAGGGGGGCAGCATTAGGGTTGGCAGCACTGAGACCTGGGCATCCAGGTCCAGTCTCGGGATGACAGCTCTGCTTGGATGTTGTTGCAGGACTGGTTTACGACTCGGTGATGCTCAAACACCAGTGCTCCTGTGGTGACAACAGCAACCACCCAGAGCACGCGGGTAGGATTCAGAGCATCTGGTCCCGACTGCAGGAGAGGGGTCTGCGCAGCCAGTGCGAGGTGAGGAGGAGGGGAAGGGATGCTGCTACGAGCAGATCTTGTGCTATAAAGAGGTGATAGGGTGTCCTGCTCTCACCTCCACTCCTTTTGTCCCCAGATCTTCCCAGCCTGTTTATCCAAACGACAATAGGTCTTAGGGAGGGGGCTTGCATTTGACTGTTGCTGACACTGGTGTGACCGTGCCCATGAGTTTGCTGTGCTGGAAGATGGGTACAAACCCTGCTGAGATAGGAGTGAGGTGTTTTGCCAGCTTGGGGGACACCGGTGTCAGCTCTCATCTGTTAGAAGACTTGCCCTGATCTAGCAAGGACTGACTTTGGGCCATAGAGGGTGCTGGTATTTCCAATCTGTCCATGGGAGGGGAACACGTGTCCCATCCCAGAGTGGCTCAGTCACAGCCCCTGTGCCCTGCAGTGCCTGCGGGGTCGGAAGGCCACCCTGGAGGAGCTGCAGTGTGTCCACACCGAACGCCACGTCTTCCTCTATGGCACCAATCCCCTCAACCGCCTGAAACTGGACAATGGGAAGCTGGCAGGTGAGCCCCCATCTGCACCCACTTCTTGCCCTGTGCTGCTTGCCCTTGTCTCACACTGTTCCCTGGCTCCGTGGCTCGGAATCCACCTTGTTTCCTCCTTGCAGGGATTCTGTCACAGCGGATGTTCGTCATGCTGCCCTGTGGAGGGGTGGGGGTAAGTGCTCCTCCTTTGCTCGGGGTGTTTTTGGATGGGGTTCTTCATTTCTGGGGACTCTCCCGTGGGCCTGAATGGGGAGGGAACTCCCAAAGCCATCGGGCTGCTCTCAGCCCCCACCCCTGTGTGTCTGTGGGGTGTCCTGATGGAGCTCAGAGCCTTGAGGTGACTGGGGTAGAAGCTGGTCTATGGACTCTCTGTAGGGAGAATGCTGTTGCTTGGGCTGAATCCAGCCTGCATGTGGACACAGGAAAGTGTCCCAGCCTCCCTCAAATGGGAGCAAGGATATCACTGCAGCACAGCTTCCCGTTATCCTTGGGAGCATCTCGAATCAGGCCCTTTGCAGACCCTTCCCCTAGGGATCCCTGCCTACCACAAACCCCTTGCAGCCTCATCTGAGAGCCAAGGGCTTTAGGAGGGAGCGGATTTGTGGGACAGATGGGACCCAGCTGTGTGTCCCATGTCCCAGTGGGATGGCCAGGGTGCAGTGTGGGCTTCCACCAGGGGCATGGGCAGTGGCATGGGGACATCAGCTTTCCACTTCTCTCCTGACATTTCTGTGGCCTCTCCTCTCAGAGCTTGCTGCCCTGGTTTTCTCTCCATTCATTGCATTCTCCTCTCTTCCTCTCTCCCCGTCTCTGTCCTTTTTTTCTCTCTCTCTCTTTCAGGAAGGGTCTCACCCCATGCCTTCCTGCTGCCTCTTCTGGTTCTTCTCCTCTCCTTGCCCCCGCTGCTGGGCACCAGCTCTTCTCAGCCTCGTTTACATCCACTTTCCCTGCTCTGCCTCCCCCCCTGCCCTCCTCTCGCTGCCCCCTCGAGGGGCAGAGGGGAGAATTTGAGTTGCACACATGGAGTTGATCAGAAGAGACTTGAGTTTTTCGGCTCTGGCTCAGCCCTTGACGCGATCCTGATCAAACCAAGATGTTTGGTTAAACAATAAAATAAGATAAAGAAGGTAACGAGCGTTTTCTCAGTCACTCCTTCCAGCCCCTGGGTGAGTTGCTCCACGTGCAGAGCTTTCCTGGGGAACAGGGTGAGGAGCTGTTACCCTGACTGCTGTCCCCAAGTGGCCACCGTGGAGCTGAGGAGCTTGCCCCATGTGTGCAGGGTGGCCCAGACTTCATCCTCTGAGCGGGGTGACTGGCAGAGAGCGTGGCTTCCCAGCTCAGGTGCCTTATCCCCATCCCTGTTTGACTGTTCCTTTGCTTGCAGGTGGACAGTGATACCATCTGGAATGAGCTGCATTCCTCCAATGCAGCCCGCTGGGCTGCAGGCAGCGTCACCGAGTTGGCTTTCAAAGTGGCCAGCAGGGAGCTGAAGGTAGGGAGATGGCTGGAGGGAACCTGGAGGTCCCACCAGTATGGCACTGATTGTCCCTGCAACGGGAGTGGCTTGCTGGGGTGTGATTTTGGAGGCAGCAGTGATGATCTCCTTATGGATTTGTATTTTTTTTTGTCCCCAGAATGGTTTTGCTGTGGTGCGGCCGCCCGGACATCACGCAGATCCATCCACTGCCATGTAAGAGCCCCTTCCCAAAGGGGTGGTGTAGGGGAAGCCCCAAAATCCAGGTCGACACAGGGTCCCCCAGGGGGTGGTAACACTAATTGTGCCCTATTAACAGCCCCAGGACCCTTCTGTACCCAGACCGAGGGAGGAGGGGAGGCAGAACCCATCCTTTGGTGTGGGAAGGATGCTTAGGGAGTCATGATGCTGACCAGTTCCACCTCTTTCTTTGCAGGGGGTTCTGCTTCTTCAACTCGGTGGCCATTGCCGCCAGGCAGCTGCAGCAGAAAGGGAAACTCAACAAGATCCTCATTGTGGACTGGGTAAGTCGCTCCTGTCACCCAGCAGGTCCTTGTGCCTCCCCAGGACATCCCAGCTCTGATTTGGGGCTAGACCTGAGAGTAGAGAATCCTCCTTGGGGTCTGGCTGCAGGAACGTGGCTGGGATCTCCCTGACATCTCAGGATGGGGGAATGGGACCAGATCTGAGACAGGGGAGTGTGAAGCAGGGCAGAGACCGAGGTGCTTTTAGCTCCATTGGGCTGCAGGGCAGCTTCAAGTCTGCGAAAAGGAGCCCTCACACCATCTTTCTCTCCCTGTAGGATGTTCACCACGGCAACGGGACCCAGCAGATCTTCTACAGAGACCCCGATGTTCTCTACATCTCTTTGCATCGTCACGACGATGGAAACTTCTTCCCTGGCAGCGGGGCTGCTGATGAGGTAAAAAAAGCACAGACAGACCCCAAGATTTATGCAGCTCTGCTCTGGGACAACCCCTTGGTTCAGTGCTGGGGCTGTCCTGTAAGTGAGAGACCCTGAGGAGGTATCCAGCCCCACCAGCACCAGGCAGAGGGTCTCCACGGAAGCTGATCTCCATTGCTTTGCCTTCACGCAGACTTGGGGTCTCCTATTCCCAGAGTGTAGGATATGGTGAAGCACCAAGACCCCTTGCTGATGGTTATGAGGATGGAGATGGGATCTGACCTTTTGCATGGGTGGAGAATGAATCCCTGCAGGCCACATCCAGCCCTTCACCATCATCTTTGCTCTCCCCCAGGTTGGTGCTGGCCCTGGTGAGGGATTTAACGTCAACATAGCCTGGACTGGAGGCCTTGACCCCCCCATGGGTGACCCTGAGTATCTGGCGGCTTTCAGGTACTGCTTTCTGCATTCCTTTGCATTTTCCCCATCTTCAGGCCAAGCCAGCTCTTAACACCTCTTACTACTTGTTCTTTTTCACCCTGACAGGACAGTGGTGATGCCAATCGCACATGAATTCTCCCCTGACGTGGTGCTGGTATCAGCTGGCTTCGATGCAGCTGATGGCCACCCACCACCCCTGGGTGGCTACAAAGTCTCTGCTAAATGTAAGGAGATGCAAGCAGCACCATGAGCTCTTCCCATTGCCCGACTGGGCTCTGGAGCTGGCAGCTCCTCACGGAGCACAGGGGGGCAGCTCTGAGGTTCTCTGGCACAGCAGAGGGGGCTCTTTCCCCACTGTGTTGGGCAAAGGAGGCTGATGACTGCTCCTTGGATTTCCTGGACAGGTTTTGGCTATATGACCAAGCAGCTGATGAGCCTGGCTGGGGGAGCCATCGTCCTGGCATTGGAAGGAGGCCACGACCTCACAGCCATCTGCGATGCATCCGAAGCCTGCGTGTCAGCCTTGCTGGGCAATGAGGTGAGGACCCCTGGGAGGGGGCTTTGTCCCCATAGCGGAGCTTTGGAGAATCTGCGCTCCCAGTCCGGTTGTTGGGACCTGTTGGGTGCACTGGGAGCCATGGGAGCAGGGTGGAAGTGTGGGTTGTGGCTGTAAGCCCAGCCCTGGGCACGGCTCTTTCCCTTTGACCCCTTCCATCTCTCCCCTTGGCAGCTGGACCCTCTCCCAGAAGAAAGCATGCGGCAGAAGCCCAATGCCAACGCCGTGCGCTCTTTGGAAGCCGTGATCCAGGTCCAGAGTGAGTGTCCCACAGCTGGGAGGCTGAGTTAGCATGGATGGTCCAAATTTTGCTATTTCCTCCTCTGTCCAGAGAAAACCACCCAGGGAATACTGCATGAAGCACATTGGTGGAACCCTCCACCATCATCCTCCTCCTCCCTGGAGGGGGATGATGCCCCTTGCATGCATTCACATGGGAAGCCACCTGGGTCACCCCTATCCCAGCATCTGTCCTGACCTTTGCTTCCCCTGCAGGTAAATACTGGGTGGCCGTGCAGCGCTTCGCCTCCAAGCTGGGTTGCTCCTTCCTGGAGGCTCAGCACCACGAGGCAGAAGAGGTGGAGACGGTCACAGCCTTGGCCTCCCTCTCAGTGGCTGTGATGGTGGAGAAGAGGTAATGCTCTTCATCAGTCCTGGGACGTGCAGGTGGCCAAGCTCTGAACCCTGGGGATGCTTGGTGTCACAGGGGGTTGGTGTCCCACAGCCCAGTGAGCTGCTGGGAGCTCTGGGTTGTGCTGGGTGTAAACTCAGGGAGAGGGAGGTGGGTATTGTGCCCATTCTCTTCACTGCGAGCTCTGGTCCTGTAACCCTCTCATCCTGGGCAGCAGGACTAGAAGCTGGATGTGCCAGGTGATCTCTCAGTGCTGAAAAGAATGCCTTGTGTTGGGAAGAGATCTCATCTCACTGTGTTTCTCCAGGCCACAAGATGAGCCTATGGAGGAGGAGGAGCCCATGAACCAGTGATGAGCGGTGATGTTCTCTGCTCCCCTGCTTCCAGGACGTGGTTGGACTCTTCCCGAGCCCAGCGCTCGCTCTTCACTCCTGGCTTCCCATTTGCCACTCACTCCCTGAGTCACAGTCCTGAAAGGGGCTGGACCTTTGGCTGCCACGCATCCGAGGAAGGATGTTCCTGCAGCCACCCTAGAGATGGCCTCCTGCTCGGGACAGATGGAAAACATCAACCTCCCTCTGCACAGCACGGTGCTGCCATCCTACACTGTGCCTGCAATCAGTCCCCAACCTTCAGAACCCGAAATCTTTCTTGGGGATGTGCAAGAGGCCACCAGCCTTCTGGTGGTGCAGACCTGCCCTTCTCCTGGGATCTTCCTCATGCTTGGGGAACGGGTGGGTGTTGGGATGGATGTTGTGGCCGCACCATCAGAACTGCACCTAGAGCTCCTCTGCAGTCAGCTGTGCCTTGGAGCAGCAGCCCTCTGTCTTGCTTGAGAGGGACAGGCTCTCAAAAGCCTCCCTAGTGCTCCTCTTCCTTTCTGTAGGGCACAAGGTGGGAGCAAGAGTGCCAGAGCTATGGGCTGTGACCTCATTCTGCACGAGAAGGGTTTGGAAAGCATTGGATGATGCACCCATTGCTTTGCAGCTGGGGAAGAGCAAGGGCTGGAGTGCCTGCAGTGCCCAGGATTGCACCCGTGGGACATCTTAACCACTAACCAGAGAGCGAACCCTCTGGTGCTGGGGCTCTGATTTGCACTATATACATATGAGATGTGCTAATGTGAACCTTATGTACTCTTCTTTCCATGGGAATTTTGGGAACAAACACCTGTGTGTGTGTGTGGACATTACCAAGGTGCCTTGAGCCCTTTCCAGCAACCTGCTGGCCTGATGAGGATCTGTGTCCCTACAGTCCCTGGCTGTCTTCCAGTGTCCCCTTGGAGGAAGTGGCACCTGGTGCCCACCTTCCAGTGGCTGCACCCAATTCTCCAGCTGAGATCAGATCCAGTCCTGGTCGCCTTCTGCTTGGAGCTCAGCTCCCCAGGGACCCCAGAGTTCCCCATCTGGGTTGTACTGGGATGACAGAGGTGTAGGGTCAGCCCTCCCCAAATGCTGCATCCAGCTGGATTTGCCTTCTTCCCCTCTCATCATGCAGCAGAGCATCCTCACCCCAAGAGCCTCATCCTTCCCTGTGTCCCCCCTTGGGCTCTGGGTGTCACAGCAGGGTTTGTGGACAGTTAGGCTGGGGAGAAGGGGATGGATGGGGTGCTGAGCTCAGGGGGCGGCCAGGCTCCATCTGCAGGCACGGGGAGGAAATTTTGTATAAAAAAAAAAAGAGAAAAAAAAAAAAAAAAAAAGCAGATCTTGGAAGAATAAACATTTATGTGTCTCAAACTGCCCAGAGTTTGGGGGAGGGTGTGAGATGGGGTGGGTGATGGGGGGGAGAAGTCACTGTGTCACTGCACTCTTATGCATTGTGGGTGTCCTCTGTGACAGCCACGGGGACGGGAGGGGGGCAACACATTGCAGTGGGTTGCAGAGCATCCCAAAGCCCTCCCTGTCTTGTCTGGAGCCCAGTGGGGTGGATGCTGTTCCTCCATCCCAGGGGGTGGTGGGCAGGAGTGCTGCTTCTCCAGCATTGGGATGCACGAGTGTGTCCCCAACCCAAGGTAGCACACCAGGCTGACCCTACAACCCCTCACTGCACCCCATCTCCTCCCTGCACAGAGCCCTGCAGCCCCATTGCCCCCATCCCCATGGATCCCAGGTGGACTCGTGCCACATTGAAGCCACTGAGGGCCACCATTATGGGTACAGCCCACAGCAGGCAGAGGGAACATTGCCTGGGCTTTACCCCCAACCCAAACTCGGTGCCGTGGTGCCCTGTAGCCCAGGCTCCACCTGTGGGTGCAGCCATTGGGGGAGGTGCCCCAACAAACAGCCTCCTTCCCCCTTCCTTTGGGCCCCCAGCATGGCCTGGACCCCAACCCTTCAGCCTTGGCGGGGGCACCCCGAACTGACATCAAAATCCATTGGGTTTGCTGCTGGGGAGCATCACCCCATGGACCAAATCCCCAAACTGCTGTTTCCTAACAGCTGGAAACGGAGCTGAGGATCCCACGATGGACATTTCTGCACCGTGGAAATGTTATGAACATAATTTTTAATCATTTTTACAAGGATGTTTTACCCCTCCACCCCCCCTTTTTTTTTTTTCTAAATGAAGGCTGAAAGCGCCGCTCTCTCCTTAACAAAGAGATTCCCTTGTATTTTTAAAGCATATTTTGTTTTATTTTGTAAAGACAATGTCTATTTCCAAAGGTGACTTCATTCTCCACGTGGCTCCGTTGATAATTTGAACAGGATTTTCTATTTTTGAAGGGCACTCCCATCTTTCCAAAGGCTGCAGTCACACCTCCCCAGGCTGGGGAGCCCACGTTGTATGTAGAAATAGAGGGTTCTATTGGAAAATAAAGGTGACATGAGCTCGCTGTCACCTTCCATTGGGTCCTTCGGTGTGCAGGAAAGCTGGATCACTGATGGGAAGTCTTCCTGCTGCTCAGAACACACCTCTCCCATTCATTGGGGTTGCACCTTGCTCAGCTTTGCTGCTGCAGATGCCCAAAGCAGCCGAGCACCCACGCATGCAATTGGGAAAGGACGCACAGCAGTGCCCACAGCTGCAGCATTTCCTTAGGAAACAAAAAGCCCAAACCCTAGAAAACTGTCCTGTGTTGGAGAATTGCTCTGCAGGGCTGGCTGTTTGCTCCATGGGACGGAACCCAGAGGCAGTCCAAGCATTGCTCAGTCCCAAAGCGCTCTCCCCACTGCAGGGACCATTCGGGCTGCTGCTCACAGAGCAGAACCATACAGCTCTCTGCTCATCACAGGACAATTTGCTCCTTGGAAAGCTGATGTGCACCATCTGGATGCGTTGGTTCCAAGCAAACCCGTCCGGCTCCTGGGTTGGGTCTCAACCCCACATGCTGGGTGGGAAGGGGCTGCCAGGGAGCTGCAGATGGGGGGAGGTTGTCGGCTCCTGGGGTCCTGTGGGGAGATATGGGGTCAGCCCGAGGTCACTGTAGGGTTGTGCAAACCCCGTGGCAGCGGGGATCCGGGCTTTGGTTGCCAGCTCCTACGTGGGTGTTTTGTATTGCCAGCTTTGCCCTTGTGTGGGAAATGCACCCACAGCTGATCCTGGGAGCAAATAGGTGAGGGCTGCAGCTTTAACCCCAACACACCTCTGTGGGAGTGCAGTGAGGAGGAAAGCAGCTGAGCATCCTCACGGGGAAGGCAGCACTGCCCCATGATGATCCATCCCCTCTCCAACCCAGTGCCTAAAAGCGGTGGCATCAGAGGGGACCCCCGTACGCAGGGGGGTCTGCAGAGCCATGGTGCTGCCCTGAGGTTCTGGGATGGGCAGAGCTCCTTCCTCCCCACTTTGCTCCCCGATTTTCTCCTTGCACAGTGGCTGAGGCTTTTGGCTCTGCAGAGTTTGGAGAGGAATAAATCACACCTGCACCGTATCCTGCCCTTGCAGCGTGATGCATCCTGGCACTGGCTGAGCTGATGCTGCAGGGCTGGGAGCAGGGATGGCAGTGGGATGGCAATGAGATGGCAGTGGTATGGCTGCAGGGATGGCAGTGGGATGGCAGTGGGATGGCAGTGGGATGGCTGCAGGGATGGCTGCAGCGTGGTGTTGGGCTCAGGGCTGCATTTGAGGCTGGCAGAGGGGACACAGAGGGAACAATAACCCCAAAGCATGAGCAGTGAGCAGTTCCATTGCTCTGAGCTGTGGGGTTACCATTAGGAAATAGGTTGGGACGTTGGCAGAGCTCAGATGATGAGGTCCTCCAGGCTTCCCAGGGGCTTCGTTCCAGCACGGAGCACTGGGAACCACGGGGCTGCCCTCCCACCAATGCATGAATGCATCGCAGTGCATAGAAAAGCACATCTCCCTCAGCTCCCAGGTGTGCTGCGGTGACTTTGGGGATGAAATACGGGCTCCGTTCAAAGGGATTCCTCCGAGCTAAGTGAACACAGCTGAGAGGCAGCGAGTGGGATTGGGACGCAGCAGCACTGCGGTGTGGGCAGGGCTGGCTGTGATTGGAGCGCTGCTTTCACTTGAAGGACTCCTGCCTGGTGATGGAGAGGCAGCTGTTGGCTCCTTCCGACTTTCATAGAAAGGTGGAAGGGTTGGGTTTTTTTTTTGTTTGTTTGGTTTGGTTTTTTTTTCTGGGGAGAAGCTTTTCTAGCAGTGAAATGAATGGAGACCTGTCCTTGTGTCTCTCCCATGGCTCCAAAGAAGGATGCTGTCACACCTCGGCTGCCAAACCCGGCTCATGTGGGCTCACTGTGAGCTCTGCCCCTTCATGACACCTACACGTGGCTCAGGGGTAAAGCTGTCGCTGAGCTGAGCCCTGGGGTTTGGGCTGTGACATCCCTCATGTGGGGCAGCAGCTGCTCCCCAAAACCCTCACGGCGCCATCCTAAAGATGCCACGGCAATGCCACGCAGGCTCTGTGCTCATAGGAGAGAACTGCAGCCCTTGGAGGAGCAATTCATCCCCTGAGTGAGCCCACCCCACGCTGCCTGCAGGAGCAAGGAGCAACAAAACCCTTTTGGAGCAACAACGCATCCCAAAATGCATCCCACCCCAGCCTTTTGGTTTCGCTTTCTGCTTAATTACCGCCTGGCAGACGCTATGTGTGAGAGCACACAGCTGTGCCATGGGCTGCTGCACCAGCACTGCCCCTCTGCAGCTCCCACAGCTGTGGGTTTGGACATAGAACTGCTTGCTTTGGGGCTCAGCACGAACCTGAGGCCGTTCCGAGTTGGTGGCAGAGTCCATGGGCTGACCCATGTCAGAGCTTTGGGGCTTCAGAGCTTCGGGGAGCGCTCCACATGCATGGAATATTTTTCCCCATCATAACCAGCACACCCAGAGCAATGTGTTTTCAGCCCGAACCCGTGCAATGCTCTGGATGGGCAGCATCCTGCACTGGGATCACAGAGCTTACCCACCCCAGCAATGAGACCCAGTGGGAAACATGATCCCCAGGCACAGATTTCACAGCGTTTGGGCAATTCCCCATCCCTCGTGTAGAACCAAACCGGGGCGGATGCTGCAGCTCTAAGCAGAGAAGGGCGCAGATGAGCCCCGTGGTGCCTTCAGTTGCATTTTGACACCGCTTTCAATGCATTTTCTGAATAGAGCTGAGTGGGGAACTGAGCTCTCCCTGAGCTCCTTTCATGCCCCGCCACGTTAATTCCGTGCAATGAGACGTATTTATAAATAAAAGAAAATGAAACATCCGCCCGACAAAGCAGACTCCGAGCGAGAGCAACAGTCCCCAAAGGGAAGATTTATCCAAGGTCTTTCAGGATAGACAATTAAGTGAAGGCACCACGAGAGAGACGATAAATCCGGGGAGACAAATGAAGGGCACAGAATCTCACCCTCCCAGCTCCTCCAGCCTCCCCCCCCCTCCCCACTTTGTGCTTCCAGCCTCGTTTTCTCCTCCAGCAAAATAGAAACCATTTTAATGCGCTGAGAGCAGTGAGCTTGGGGGACTTCAAACATGGATTTTGTTGCCCGAGGGCTCCATCCCTCTTTCCCCAGATGATGGCTCCCGCTTAACGAGGGCACATCCCCATCCAGCTCCTCCAGCTCCCTTTGATATTTAATAGGCTGACTTCCATTCTAACGCTGCTTTACATTCTAACATTACGGTCCCTTTGCACACGCCAGGTTAATTCACCTACGGGAGAGGGCGAATGAAGCCTCCCCAGCGCCGGCATCACTCCTCTCTTATTGTTCTTTGCTCAGCAAATCCTCCTCTCACCACAAAGCTCAAGTGGGAGCTGCTAATTGGCAGCGAGTGCCGCTGCAGGTTGGCACAAAGCGGGTTGTTATCCATGCAGCACGAAGATGTTCTGCCTGCAGGCGAGGTGTGGAGCTGCTGGGGATGGATGCTAAGGTTGGGCGATGAGCAGCACGTGAGGGATTTCATGGGGAGGTTTTTCACTTAGAAAGGTCTTCAGGGTCGCTAAAGGTCTTTCATTCCTCTGTTTATCACGGGAGCAAAGCTGCTGCCAAACGTTCAGCTCAAATAAAGAGGTCTGGAAGCCAGCGGTTGGAGCCTGAGCTGCCCATCAACCCACAGTGCAACCAACGGGAAGGGACCCTCACCAAAAAGCCCCAAAGTCCTCAAGGGAAGAGCTCAGGGCAATTAACAAAGTGCTCCTCAGCATGGGTTCCTCCTGCAGCTCTCCACACTCCGGTCACATTTCCAGCTCTCCTATAAGCAGAGGGGCAGAGCTGTGCTGTGCAGCCCTTCAGCATCAGCTGCATCCTCTGGTCCCTGGGGGTGGCATCACAGAGCCCCACATTTGGGACCGTGTGCCAGGGATCTCCCCAGGATGGGAAGTAAGATTTTAATCATGAAATGGAATCCCAGTGGAAGCGCTCTCCATCTTCAGCCTCCGTTTGTGCCTCCGTCCCCGGAGCCGCCCTGAAATTGGGGCTGTTCAGCAGAGGACTCACCCAGGGTCCCTACCTGGCTGCCACTGGGGCCACTTCCCAGTCTGGCAATGTCTCAGCAGGGCCAGTTCTCCCCTTTCCCTCTCCCTTTGTTCCTTCAAGATTTGAGGATGGGGCAAAGAGGAGAACTTTGCCCTCCAGCTTCCCCCAGGTGCACCCTACAGATGAAGGCAATGTGAACCGATGGCACTCAGGAAGGGCTGAGCACATCCCATCCCACAGTCCTCAATGACACAGATGGGACACTGCACTGAGGGCTTAGGAATGGGGCTGTGCACCATTTCAGTCCCCTTTTCTGGCCCTTTATGGCCATAACGCAGGCACTGATTTGGGCACAGCTCTGCCAGCTCTTACAGTATCTCCAGTAAGACCAAGCAGGAGAAGCAGCAGCCTTTAAGGAGAGTGCACCAGAGTGACCAAGAAAAGAAAAAGAATTTTTTTCCCAATGGGTGGCCCTCATTGGGATGCAAGAAGATGGAGTCCCTGCTCCTCTGGCAGTTGGCTTCCCCAAAGAACCGGGCGGGCTGTGACCCCAACACCAGAACTGGCACCCAGAAATGCCAAAGGAAAACCCAATCCTGCTTTAGGGACAGCAGAGACCGGGATACCGAGACCCAGCAGGGTGAGCTGGGTTTGTTGCAGCATGTGGAACACGAGGGGGGTGAGCTGGGAGATGCATAATGGGATGTGGGACGCGGGAGCAAAGGATGTGCGCTCTGCACCCTCGCCATACGTACCCGGCTCAGTGGGACGCAGACATGGACCAAGCCCCTTCCATCCTCCAGACAGAGAAGGCGTAGCTCAGCCTCTCGTGGGCCAGGTAATTGCAGCTGGTGATCTTGTGGTCCAGCTCATCGCTCTGCAGCACCTGGTACAAGAAGTCAATGTAGCGCGCGGCCAGCTTCAGGGTCTGGATCTTGCTCAGCTTGTCGGAGGGCAGCGTGGGGATGATTTTCCGCAGCTCCGCGAAGGCGTCGTTGAGCGATTGGGTCCGCTGCCTCTCCCGCACGTTGGCAATCACCCTCTGTGTGTGCACATCCTCGAAGGACTGCGGCACCGGGCTGCGCTTGCAGCGTTTGCCCTGCGGAGAGGCGGCTCTGCTGTCCTCCAACGCTTTGCCGGCTTGGCCTCGTTTGCGGAGGCATTTCTTGTGCAGTCGCTCACCTTCCTCCTCGCTGGTGACCAGGCTGCCTTCGGGAGACTCCGGGCACATGTTTTCCTCCTTCATCTTCTTGGCAGCCACCGGCTGTTGTGAGCTAGGAGCCTTTCCCAGCGCGCTCTCACGGTGCGCAGAGCATCGGTGGAGGCGACGCTCAGCATCCGTCCTTCATCCCCACCAAACTTCTCCAGAGCCCTGCGGAGCCCTCCAAGGAGCTCCGTTGGTTTTTCCTTTGGGCGACGGAGAGGAGGGCGTTCGGATAACTTCGGGGAAAGGCTTTTGCTGATAGGGTGAGGAGGAGCGGGGGCGGACCAGGCGCAGACCAATGCAGCGGTGCAAGGTAACGCAAACAGCATTGGAGCTTATGGGTTCCAGATTTCCTCCCTCCCTCCTCCACCAACATCCCCAAGCCCTCCGGCACAGATGCTCCTGCTTGCTGCCCGGATGTCAAGGGACGTCGCCTATGCTGGTGTGAACACCAGCCACGAAGGTCAAGGGAGGCCAATTTGGCTTTAGTCTTAATTTTAAGACCCCACAAAAGCCAGCCAGCAATTTTCATCCATCCGGCATGGAAAAGAAGACTTTTGTCCATGAGTTGTTCAAGTGGAAGCGTGGAGCAATGGGTGCCCCAATGAGAAATTGATGTGCTCTTAACCCAATGGAAGACGTGACACTGTTGGGCATCCACTGCTCTTAAGAAATAGCATCAAAGCCAAAATGGGTTTGAGTTTGCACCTATTCACCCATCCACCCATTCACCCACCCGTTCTCTTCCTCTATCTACAGATCTAGGAGTCCTGTGTAGCCCTCATTATATAATAGATACGACGTGATACTCATCCTGCACCACATCCCTCTGAGATAAGTGCTGATTTGGGAGAGGACGGAGTCTTTCCATGCATCCATCTGAGCCTTGAGGAGCTTCCAGCAGCATCTCCCCACCAGCCCTGTACCCCACAGAGCCCTGGCATGGAGCTGAGCTTGGGTTTCTGTGCACACCATGGAGCAGGAAGGAGATGATGTGAACACCCTGTGGTTAAAGCCCTCAGTCAGCTCGGCTCATGTGTGGGGCCCACGATGGAGAGTGAGAGGAGAGCAAGATCTATAGGGTCAGCAAGGTGACAGAGGAGTGAAATGTGAGGATTTGTGGCTTGCTGAGCTCAGCTTTGTGTTTCTGTGTCGTAAATCCCCTTCTGAATGCATCACGCTCCCTCTTGGGGGTGGGTTGGCTTCCTTGTCCATTGCTTCTGGCAGGTTTTGCAGGCAGGGAGGGGTTGATAGGTCCAGAACCTGCTCCTGGCTGGATCCACAACCAGTTCAGCTCCTGATTTCCAGGGAAAATCATGTTCTATTAGTAGTGGGAGTGGGCATCCCCACCATGCCCACTCGTCAGATCATGGAGCCATTGAAGTTGGAAAAGACCTCCAAAACCAACAATCCAATTCCAACCCAACCTCACCATGCCCACTAACAATGTCCCCGAGTGCCACATCTCCCCGTTTCTTGAACACCTTTCATGTTTGCTCAAGGAAGGTACAGATTTGCAGAAGAAAACCTCAATTCAATCTGCCCACGCAGACGTGCCCAAATCCAAGCAGCCTTCACAGCAAAACCCCCTCCATCCCCTTGGCTTCCCGATGACCCCCATCAAAATTCTGCCTCTTCATTCACGATATATACACCGTGGGGATGCTTTTCTCTGTTTTAAGGAGTTTGCACATCCTTCTACAAATTTCTCCTCCCACCCCCCTCTTCCCCCCCCAGAAAAATCCTTTGGATGGGAGCCAGCAGATCACAGTTTTAAAAACGCCCGAATTGCTTTTAAAAAAAAAAAAAAAAGAAGAAGAAGAAGAAGAAGAAGGAAGAAAAGGGGAGGGGAGATGCTGGGAGAGGAGCAGCCGATGGGATGGAGCCCAATGGATTTGTTGGGTAGGGCTCAACGCGCCGCTCACACGCGAGCGTTGTCAAAGACAGCAGCCAGTATCAGCTGTTCCTAATGCGGGAAAACAATAGATCAGAGGGGCCTGGGAAAGCAAGAGAAAACAAAGGGCGAGAGAAAAATCCCCCCAGGGAGAGGAGAATTGAGGCAGATCCTGGCTCTTCTGATCCCGTGCTTGGAGGAACCGGCTGAGCTCCGCAGGAACGGGATGGCGGCCAATTGACACCAGCTGGGGCACGAGCTCGTGCCTG
Source organism: Chrysolophus pictus (assembly GCA_037305975.1). Classification (NCBI taxonomy): domain Eukaryota; kingdom Metazoa; phylum Chordata; class Aves; order Galliformes; family Phasianidae; genus Chrysolophus; species Chrysolophus pictus. Next base: position 1,019,396 of record CM074608.1, read on the forward strand.
GCTTTTATTCATTAATTTATTTTTTAATTAATGTTTTTTGGTTTTTGGTTTTTTTCCTTCTTATTATTTTTCACAGAATATGTTTAATTCTGTTTCAATCTCCTGCAGAGCTGCTGATATCCCCGAGCGAATGGATATCGATGCGCTTTGATCGATGGGGGGCAACCAGCGATGCACCCTGAGATGCTCAGTGGGGCTTTTTCACCCGCTGTTGGATGTTTTGTGGCGAGAGCGTTTTCCCCTCAAACATTTCAGTTTGTTCTTTCAGTGCGTGTTGCTGGAAGAGCTTTGGTATAAATTGTTCATGGGAAGGGTCACGCGTTGCCAAACCGTTTTCGAGAACTTTGGTTCTCTTTCCAGCTCGCTGGGGGTTTTACAGCTCTCGTTTCAGACCTTAAAAATGCAGAGAAAAAAAAAAAGAAAAGAAGAAAGAAAAAGAAGCCTGGATCATTTGGTTCACTGAGATGCCATCAGATGGGAGAAAGGTTGGATTTCTCACCGTGTCCCAACCCTCTGCCTCTGCCCAGTTCCCCTTGCTTCCATCCACGCCACTTGGGGGCTTCTGGGGGCAGGATGTGGATGTCCTGGGGTTGAACTGTTGGGGTGGTGGGAACTGCTCAGCGCTCTGGAAAGAAAGAAATTAAAAGAGGAAAGAAAGAAATACCACCAAATGAGGCAATTGAGCTGAGGCTTCCTTGAAGATCATAGAACCATGGGATGGTTGGGATGGAAGGGTCCTTGAAGATCATAGAACCATAGGGTGGTTTTGGTTGGGAGGGTCCTTGAAGATCATAGAACCATGGGATGGTTGGGTTGGAAGGATCCTTGAAGATCATAGAACCATAGGGTGGTTGAGTTGGCAGGGTCCTTGAAGATCATAGAACCATGGGTGGTTGAGTTGGGAGGGTCCTTGAAGATCATAGAACATAGGGTGCTTGGGTTGGAAGGGTCCTAGAAGATCATAGAACCATGGGATGGTTGGGTTGGAAGGGTCCTTAAAGACCATGGAACCATGGGATGGTTGAGTTGGGAGGGTCCTTGAAGGTCACAGAACCATGGGATGGTTGGGTTGGAAGGGTCCTTGAAGATCATAGAACCATAGAGTTGCTGGGTCAGAAGGGATGGCACTGCCTAACAGGGTGACACCGTTGTTCCTCTGGGTCCACCTCCTGGTGTCCCACCCACAGGACCCACCACCCTGATCTCTCAGATATGAAATGCTTACAGCAATTTGCTCCTTACTCCCTGGGGAGTGCCACATCTTTTGTTTTTTCTCAGCACCAACAGCTGCACAGACCCTGCTGAAGGAGCACCCAAAGTCCCATTGGGTGCACACGTGCCAACGAGGAGCTCGGTACGGAGCTGATGCTCCCCCACCATAAAAACCAAGATGACTTTTGCATCCCTGAGCTCTGAACCCATAATTCTGGCCCAGACCCAAGGCAGCATCCTGACCTGATGGCATAGGGCACGGGTGGCCAACGAACAGCCCTCCGTGTGCACTGCACAGAGTGGGGCTGGGACAGAACACACAAAACCATGTGCAAATCCAATTGGGGGTTAAAAACTGCCCCCTCCCCTCTCTGTGCTGCTCAACCCCAGGCTGTGAACCTGCGGGATAACGCGCTCCATGTGTGAGCCCACAGCATTGCTTTGATGGTGCCTGCAAATGATTCCGGGCACAAAATCAGAGACCGAACCTCGACGGTGAGGTTCTTTTTGGTGTTGAGTTCTGTTATCATTATTTATTATTTTATTTTATTTTTTGCAGGCTCTCTTTCCTTTGTCAAAGGGGCTGACAGTGACCTCCATTTTCACCATGCGTGAAATAAATGGGATGGGATGGGATGGGGTGGGATGGGATGGGATGGGGTGGGGTGGGATGGGGTGGGGTGGGGTGGGATGGATGGGATGGCATGGGATGGAATGGAATGGGGTGAGGTGGGATGGGATGGCATGGGATGGAATAGGGTGAAATGGGGTGGAATGGGATGGATGAAATGGGATGGGATGGGATGGGATGGGATGGGATGGGATGGGATGGGATGGGATGGGATGGGATGGGATGGGATGGGATGGGATGGGATGGGATGGGGTGGGGTGGGGTGGGATGGGATGGAGTGGAATGGGGTGAAATGGGGTGGATGGGATGGGATGGGATGGGATGGGGTGGGACAGAATGGGATGGGATGGAAAGGAATGAAATAAAATAAAATAAAATAAAATAAAATAAAATAAAATAAAATAAAATAAAATAAAATAAAATAAGATAAAACAAAACAAAAAGAGAATCAACCTAATAAATCGCAGACATTAAAGGCAGCCGGGAACAGCCTCTGTCCCTGGAGGCCTGGGGGGGAGCAGCTCCGGTTTCGCAGCTTTTTCTCGTTATCGCGACCCGAGAGTGGAAACAGATGCGAGGAGAGGAGAAATGCGAAGCATCCGCGGCCGCGTGCCGTTACCGCGGTGACGGCGGCCCGGCTTTGATCCGCGCCCCGCAGCGCTGCTGGGCGCCCCGAGCCGCTCGTTTCCTCCTCGCGCTGATTTCGCCTTCCTGGAACTGCGCGGATTTTTTAAGAGCTAAAAGATGTTCCTCCTCCTCCTCCTCCTCCTCTCCCCCCCATCGCCATCCTTACCGCCTCCATTCCCTCCCAGCAACCAAAGCTGGGGGGGGAGGTTGGGGGGTCGAGCGGTGATGGAGGGGATGGGGGACCCCCGAGTGGGGGGAGCGGGAGGGCAGCGCGGCGGGGGGGGGTCGCAGAACGGCAGGAACCCCGCGGGGGGCATCGCGGCCGCCTTTTCTTTCCTTGGCTTCTTCTTTCTTTTTTTCTTTTCTCTTTTTTTTTTTTTTCTTTTTTCTTTTTTTTTTTATTATTATCTTTTTTTTTTTTTAGTTATTCTTATTTTCCTCCTTTCCTCCATCCCTCCTTTCCTCCATCCCTCCTTTCCTCCATCCCTCCATTCCTGCATTCCTCCTTTCCTCCTTTCCTCCTTTCCTCCATCCCTCCTTTTTTCCCCTCCTTTTTCCCCCGCTCTTTTTACTTTTTTCCTCCTTCCCTTCTTTTTGCTTTCCCCCCTTTTCTTCTGTTCTCTTCTTTTCCCTTTTAATTTCTTCTTTTAGCTCTTCTTTCCTTCACATCTTTCTACTTCTTTTTCACTTTTCCTTCCCCTTTTTCTTCCTCCTCCTTCTTCTTCTTCCTCCTTCTCCTCTCCCCAGCCACCACAGCATCACATCTCCATGCTCCAATCCCTGCAAACTTCACCCTTTTGCCAAACACCTCCTGGCCAGGAACAAACCCCAATAAACCCTTCCATCCTTTAACTCCTTGCTTTGCATTTCACTTCGCAGGTGGTGGCATCCCAGTGCTCCCAGTATATCCCAGCCAGCCCCAGCCTTGCACCAGGGCTGGATGTTGGTGACTCACAGAGTGCAGGGAGCTCAGCTCCATCCTGCTGTGCGTGGCAATGAATCACTTCCAGCAGGAGATGCTGCGCTGTGGGATGCAAAGCAGAGGCTTGGTTGCCTTCTGCTCCTAAGGAGCCTCGTGGCTTCATCCTGCCTGCATGCACGCACTGCCTGCCCAATGCTCCGCACTGCTCTGCCCACAAAAGAAGAGGCAAAGCTCCTCTTGCAGACACCAGCCCACAGACACAGAGTTTCTAGAGTTTCTCCATGCAGGTCTCCATCCCAGCCCCATTGGTTCCCATCCTGCTGTTTGTGCTCGCAGCATCCACCCCCCCACAGCTCTCTGCTCACCCATCCTTCACTTTCTCCCTATTGTTCCATGCACTTTGTCCCTCCCCTCTCCCACCACCCTAAAATCCCAGCAAAGCCAATAAGAAGTCAATCCTCTTTTCTCCACCATGAGCACAACCAAATCTCCTACTTCCCAAGGAACAGAGCTGAGGTGGAGATGTGTCTGCGTGTGTGCAGTTACCTCTGCCTGCACGCAGCTCCAAACCACCCCGACCTCCAGCCACCCCCATGCAGAGATCCACTCAGCCCTCCTGCATCAGCTCTGACGTCTGTGGGAAAGCAAAGCAGTCAGCAACAAGGAAGGCATTTATGGGAAGATTTGCTTCATCTGCTTCTGGAAAAAGCTGAGCAATAAATAAGGTGTTGGAAGGGCAGGGAGCAAAACTGCCCCAGGATTTTCCCTTTGGAGGTTGGGACTGGGAGGGAGAATATTGAAGGGGAATATTGTGTTTCTCCCTTCCCAGTGGCAAGCAGAGCTGGATGGGACCCAACCAAGGGAGAGAAAAAAGAAGGCACCAACAAACCAGCACTGTGTATGGCTTTCCTCAGGCTGTTATCTCAAAGCCTACCAGTGGGATAAGGCCACAAAGCGCAGAGCAGACAGACAGTCGGGTGATGCTGATGATGCACGTCCCAAAGAACGCCGAGTTATTTTTATATGAGCAACTTTGCAGACGCTCACAGCTGACTCAGTGCTCTGCATCTCCTCCCTTCGAGCTCTGGGCCAAACTGGAGCTGCGTCGGCACCAGGAATGTAGGAAAGGGTCCTGGGTCCTCCCCATGGCCCATTTGGGGCAGTACCTTAGCTTGGACTGGAGCGGGATGGGAGAGGATGGGGTGGAATTCCTCCCACTGCCACATGGGCATCGCCATCCATTGCTGTTATCAATAAACGGGATGGAAAGAAGAGGAAGAATTTGGGGGAGAAGGGGACAGTGAGCAGTGGGGTGGAGGGCTGCAGGGCGAGGACCCTTCTCCACCCCACCAACGCCAGCAGGCAGGAGTTGGATTCAATGATCCTCATGGGTCCCTACCAGCCTGGGGGACTCTATGGCTCTATGACACTTCTTTGCCCTTGAGAACATAAATCCATCCCTACACTCCTAACCCTAACCCTAACTTTCTACCCACAGCTCTTGGGCTGAAAGACCAAAAAAAACCTCCAAAAAACTCCCAAAACCCAAACCCTGAAGGCATCACGCAGAGAAAGGCAGCCATTCCACCTCCATCCCAAACGACCTTCCTGGTGGGGAAGAAAAGACCACAGAAACCTCAAGCAGACAGGAGATGCCTGCATTGGTCCCATTGCCCTCCATCCCATAGGTGTCCCCATGCCTGATGATGGGTCTGGGGAGGGGTGGGATGTGGGATCACGGCCCCGTTTGGGCATCTCTGAGGGCAGAGATCCATGGGGCTGCTCCCCACCCTCTGCTCCCTCCTGTCCCACAGCAGACACAGCTCACAGCCCCAGCAGCACATGTGGGAGGGCCCTGCGAGCCTTCAAAGCTCCGTCTGTGGAGGGGGGGGGTGGGGGGAGACGAAAGGGATGCTTCCACTCCTGGCCTGAGATGAAAGGAAACGTTTCCCTCCGCGCCTGGAATGAGTTCTGGTGCTTTGGAGATGGGGCTGAGGCCCATTTCCTGAGCACCACAGCAAGGAGCTTTCATTTGCGAGGGGACTTTGCTGATGGGACATGGGAGCAGATGGCTGAGATGTCAGCGTGTCCCCATCCCCAAGCACAGGGGATGCAGTGATGGTGATGCTCTCGCTCACACTCACCCTGTGCCCCCAGTACGCACAGGTTGAGGCTGACAAAACCCTTTGTCACCACCCCCAGGGTGACACCATCCCTTGGCTAAGCTGACGAAGCCACCCCGAGGACGCAGAGTGGAGATGCTGGGTCCTGCACACAGCCCAGCAGTGGGGAGAAGCCGATGGGGCCGACGTGAGCGACAGATTTTCCTCATTTTGTCAGAGGAAATTCTATTCTGATTAAAACCCGTTTGATCTCAGAGGAGGAGGAGGGGGTGGGATGGGGGTAGGGTTGGGTTTCTCTCCGATTGTTGGGCTTTATTGGGATAATGCATCAGCTAAAAGCTTCCAAGCAAGATTTAAAGGAGGGAATGGCAAGGGCACGGGAGGCACAATCTGGAGATGGATTCAAGGCGTTGATTAAAACAAGGGATGCATTGCAGGGAGAGAAGGGATCAGCCAGCATCAAACCCGAGCTGAGCAGATCCTGGGGGCTGTCGGTACCACTCAGCCCCCCCAGCTCTGACCAACCTCTCTGCTGCAGTTGAAGCCCATTCCTTCTTTCTGTCCTGGACAGGAAGAACAGATTTCTCTCCTCCCCCTTCAATCAGACCCCAAAGGCGGTGGTCTCCTCTGGATGCCTTCTCCAAACCAACCCCAAAGTCCCATTTAGGGTCATCCATAATGACCTTCCAGGAATGCCATCCTGCAGCTCAGCCGTCCCCATTGCTCCCTGCGGGACTCTCTGCCATCACTGATGGTTGCAGCCAGGTGGGGTTGAGCGGAGATGGACAAAGCGATGAGAAAATGGTCAGGGTGGAAAGCTCTGGGAGGAAGAACTGAGATGTGGGGTGACACCTTGGGAACCAACCCAAGGGATGAGTCCTCCAGTAAGGGTTTGTCCTCCATCCTTCCCTTCCCATCACCTGCAGAGGTGTAGGGATGAAGTCTGGAGCTTGCCCCATGCTGGGTGGGATCAGAACTGGCTCCAACAGGGAAACCCTTCAGCTGTGTGCATAAGGAAAAGGGGTAAAAGGGTAAAAAAATTACCTCTATGAGCTGAGAGTGAATTTGGACATCACCCCAAAGCACTCCACTGGGTAAGGAGGATGAGGAGCTCATGGGACTGAAGGTGAAGCACCAGACCCCATCCCAGCAGCCCCCATTGATAATAAATACTGGGACTGCATGGAAAATACAACCAATGGAAAATACAACCAATAAATACAGAGCTTTTATTGCCAGGAGGGCGAGGAAGGCAACGAGCGTGACCTGAGGGCTGGGAGGAAATCTGGAAGGGAAAAGCTATCAAAGACAGGGGGATAATTGGATAAGAACGGCACACCTTGGGCTCACCCGATAATTGTCTTTGATCACAAATTATTTTCCCGAGAGAGGCCACGCTGTAGATCTCCTCTGTCTGGACTTCATTAACACTTCTGATGAATTGCTCCATAGGAATGGATTTGTTAAAGCAGAGGGAAGTGGGATGGGGTGAGGGGATGTGGTGGAAGAGGGACCGCCACCAACTGGATGTCTCCCATGGAATGGTTGGGGACAGCCTTCGTGCTCCCCAAAGACCATCAGGAAAGGTAAAAGCAATTTGCTGGCAACATCACGTCATGCACTGTGGAGGGAAGGAGGATCTGAATCTGTGAGATCTGGCCGTGCCGAAAGATGAGGGTGGAAAAGATGGGACTGGATCCAACACAGACGCAGCACATGGAGACGCGAATATTCTTTGGATGAATCCTTCCCTCCATTTACATTCAACCCCCTCCGTGGGTGAATCTGCCCCCACATGGAGCCCAGCGGATCCCATCCCATCGTGCAAACCTTCCCCAAGCTGGAAAGTCATAAGAATTTTAAAAAAAAAACACAAAAACCAACAGATTTGGAGATTTGGAAAGGAGGAAGAGCGCGCAGCATCACGGTGGGATTTGGGGCGCAGCCCACTGCGCTCATCAGCCCCCCCAGAGCAGCTCCATCTTCCTGCCTGGGGAGAATTAGACCTTTATTTGAGGGCTGGTTTTCAGCTTTGGGATCCAACTCCAACCCGTGTGATTTTTGCTCTAATTATTCCCAGAATGAACCCTCCCCACACAGCCTTCAAAGCACTGAGCTGTGGCAGAGGACCCCAAACCCCAACGCCAACAGTGGGGACCCCCCAGCTGTGCCAGGACCAGTCAGTAACCCCTCAACAAAGTACTGTTGCGCATCACTGCTGCCCATCAATCTTATCTCCCCTCAAAAGCTCTTCCCAGATACAACACTTCAACCCAATGGCAATTTTCAGCCTCTTTTCTCTTTCTTTCTTTCTTTCTTTCTTTTTTTTTTTTTTTTTTGGTTTAATATTGGAACCATATTGAACCATTTTACTGGCTTGGTTCTTCTCCAAACTGAAAGATGTCCTAAAAATAACTATTCCCAGTTCTATGTGTGATGCTCAGCCTCCCTTCCCCCCCACCTCCCCCCTACCCATAGGACCATGGCTGCCTCCCAGCCTTGTCTGTGCTTTTCTTATCCCAGCACTCAATGCACTCCGTTGGGGACTTTTAATCCCACTGCTGATTTTTACCACCACCCATCTCTGCCTTTTGGCTCCGAGATCCACAGGAACACGGATCCCTTTGGCACGGTGGGATTTGATGCTCAGCTCAGCACTCCCAAACCTCGTCTGAAGCCTTTCCCTTGGTACACAGACAAGAGAGAAGGTAAATTGCATGGCCCCAGTGCACGGAGGGTCAAAAGCCCATAGGGAGCCATCACCAGTGAGTGATGAAGGTGATGAGCTGAAGAACTTGGCCAGGCTTTGAGTCTTGGGTCCAGCACCCCAGTCTGCATCCGAACCCATCCAAATGTATCCCTACCCCCATCCACCCCATCCAACAGTATCCCCATCCACCTCACCGAACATCTCCATCCCCATCCACCCCCATTCACCATCATCCCCATCCTCATCCACCCCACCGGACAGCATCCCCATCCTCATCCAGCCATCAAACTATATCCCAATCCCCATCCATTCCTCCAAACAACATCCCCACCCTCACCCACCCCATCAAGCCACATCCCCATCCAACCCCATCCCCTCATCCTCATCCAACCCCATTCCCTCATCCCCATCCAACCCCATCCACCCCCATCCAACCCCATCCCCCCATTCCCCATTCCTCCATCCCCATCCAACCCCATCCAACCCATCCCCCCCATTCCCCCATCCCCATTCACCCCATCCCCCCCATCCCCATCCAACCCCATCCCCATCCAACCCCATTCCCCCATCCCCATCCAACCCCATCCCCATCCAACCCCATTCCCCCATCCCCATCCAACCCCGCTCCCCGCTCGCTGGTCTTGATGTGAGGCTGGGGAGAAAGCTTGCAGCAAAGCAGGCATTGGAAGCAATTGGCACAGCACGATGCAGCACCACGTATCTGCAGAGCACCATGTGCCCAGGAGCATGGACAGCCCTAAGGACGACCTCAGAGCCCGTATGGAGGAAACCCAAGCAGGTTGGATGGGCTCAGAGCACGATGGTGGCATCGCCGTGGGCAGGAGGCACTGAGCATCCTCCTCCTCCTCCTCCTCCTCCTCCTCCCAGAGCACCTCTCTGAGGGTCGGATCCTGCAGCTCCAGCAAGGCTGGGGTGCTCAGAGCCTTTGAAACGCCGCTTCCGTCCTCCCCACATCTTGAAAGCAGATTGCTCAAATGCAAAAAATCTGTTGTTTTCGTCAATGTTGCTTTGAACGTCTTCGAGCCCCGCTCAGGCAGGAGGGTGGGATCCCCCCCAGACCCTCCTCACGCTGGCTGTGAAGGTGCTGAGACCCAGTGATGGGGATCAGAAGGTGCTGGAGGCTGACACCCCGTGGGGCTGTGCTTTGTGGCTCCTTGCTGCACCAGGACTCCTCTGCAGCCCCAGGGCATGTGCTGAGCTCAGCGGATGCTGTCCCATTTCTAAAGCGTGGCCAATAAATGCGAGGGCTGCAGCACATCCTGTGAGGTGAAGAGGGGGGATGGCATGAAACCATCCATCCTGTTGGGTGGCAAAGGTCGGTCTGCCCCGAGGAAGGAGACTCGTGCAAAGTGGTGGATTTGCGTTTGCCCTTCAGAGCCACACAAAGCTCTGCTCCCCTCGGTGCCAGAGGGACGGGTCCAACCTTCGGGCTCTGATGTTTGGTGTAGGGGAGGGGTTAGATCCCTGCCCCATAGAGGAGAAGGTTTTCTCCATCCTGAGAGGGGCAATCAAGAAGGGCTGCTCTGCTTTCGTTTTCCTTACATCTGGATCCAACCCATCCCATAGCACAGGGCAAAGCATGGCCCAGGGGACCGTGATCCCTTCTGCAAACCAAAATGAGAAGGGACATCACCTCCCTGTCCTCAGCCCCTGCAGGATGCTTTGGCCACAGTGCCATACAGTGCAGCCATCGGGTCCAGGAAGGACAGTGGGGGGTCACACTGCGATGCTGTGCCCACGGCTGGGAGCAGCCTGGTGGGTAAAAAGACCCCAGTGGGCACAAATGTCCCTGAGCATTGCTGGCACTGCTGTACCCCCAGCCCAGCACAGCGGATGGGACCTCAGAGGGTCTCCAGCGCTGTCACCATCTGTCAGCCCCATCCCATCATCGCATCCCCATCGCTGGGGAGAACAAAACCAGCTGGGATTTCCGTGTGAGCAAACTGGAAGCGATGCCAGGAGGGACCTCCCAACACACAGCAGCTCCCAGATCCACTCACATCCATTAAAACACCCCCCTCCTCTTGTCCCCCCCCGGGTGCATCCCACCTCCCCATCAGACCCCTGGCTATGAAACGAGGATTTCCGCAGCCTTCAGCTTGCAGGAGGGTGGGAGAGGGCTCAGTGCAGCCCCCAGGGTGGGCTTGCATGGGACGTGCTGATGCTGAAGGACTCTGCTGCTGGGGGGGGAGGAGGGGGGCACCCAGCTCGGTCCTCCCGTCGTTCACCCCATGGCAGCTCGCTGCTGCCCCCCGCCGGCCAAAGCCCACCCTGCACCCATGGGTGCCGACCCCCCCGCTCCATTAGAATCGATGGATCTCTTCCCCTTCCCTTTCTCCTTCCCCTTCTCATCCCCATTCCTTCCTTTTCCCTCCTCTCCCCATCCCCTTCCCTTTCCCTTTCGTTTCCCTTCCCTCCCTTTCCTCTTTCCCTCCCCTTTCCCTTTCTCTTTCCTTTTCTCTTTCCCTTTCCTTCCCTCCCCTTTCCCTTTCCCTTCCCTTTCCCTTCCCTTCCTTTCCTTCCCTTCCCTTTCTCCTTCTCTTTCCCCTTCCCCTCCCCTCCCTTTCCCCTTCCTCTCCCCTTCTCTCTCCCTTTCGTTTCCCTTCCCTTCCCCTCCCTTTCCTCTTTCCCTCCCCTTTCCCTTTCCCTCCCCTTTCCCTTTCCTTTTCTCTTTCCCTTTCCTTCCCTCCCCTTTCCCTTTCCCCTTCCCTTTCATTTCCCTTCCCTCTCCTCCCTTTCCTCTTTCCCTCCCCTTTCCCTTTCCCTCCCTTTTCCCTTTTTCTTTCCCTTCCCCTTGCCCTCTCTTTCCCCTTTCCTTTCCCCCTCTCCTCCCCTTCCCCTCCCCTCCCTTTTCCCTTCCTCTCCCCTTCTCCTTCCATCTTCCCCTCCTTATCCAGTGCAACAACAGCAGAAGGAGAAGCCCAGAAGGAAATCTGCTGCACCCAGAGGTAGGGAGAGGTTTGGGAATCTCCATTGTGGCTGCAGGAATTCTCCACTCCTCGCTATCCTGGGGGGCTTCTCAGACCATACCCAGCCCTCCCCTCCCTTCCCAGATTGGCACTGAGATCTCCCAGCAGCCAAACACCCCCGAAATCCCTCACAGGGTCTCCAGAGGCTCTGGTTTCTCACTGGTTTAACCCCAAACCTTCTGAGAACTGCAAGAGGGCTGAAGGAAGCCGGGGCTGTCCGACAGCAAAACCCAAATCTGGGAGTCCCAGAGAGGAAAAACACTCAGCATCTCTGCACAGGACAACAGTGAGGTCGTTTATCACAGGAAGATGAATCCTCCCTCCCCCAAAGAGAACTGCTTGGCCCCACATCACCCCCAAAGCACTGTGTCATCCAACCAACCCCTTCCCTCCCCCGTAGTGAAGCTCCTTTCACTCTGGCACCAAAGGAGGGAGACAGGATTTAATAACTTTGTGGAGCAGTGAGGTCTGGTGAGAAAGAGGCTGTATTTCTGCTCTTACTGCGGCATCACATACGAGTTACAGTGTGGTTTAGTACAAGGAGATGCTGGGATACACACAGATGAGCTCTGCTGTGAATTACCACCCTGCTGCAGGGCCAGGTCTTACACCAAGCGTGCAACCGAAGCACAAACAATGTAAAAATATATTATATATTTACATACACCATCTTTTAAAAAGCTGAGACGCGAGTATAAAGTCCAGAGCTAAAAGATGTCAGAGAGAAAACAGGGGTTAGGTTCAGTGAGCTGTCTGTGGGCTAATTTACCATCACAAAAAATAAAGTTTAAAAACCTCCTGGGGGGGAAAAGCTGATGGGAGTTTTGGATCCGTGCCCCTGCTGTGATTTCACCCAGTGATGGGAAGGGACCACCTGCAGTTTCCAGAGCTGGGAACAGCACCCAGGCAGCAAACCCATGGGCAGTGCTGTGTTGGAGAAAGGTGTGAGATGGGTTGGGACAGCCTTTATAAAAGCACTTGCAGACTTCACAGTGGGCACAGCCGTGGGCAGGGATCACCACTGCACCCCCTGCCAGTGCTGGCAGCCCCAAGCCAGCAGGAAGGGAGGGTTTAGTATTTAAAACCCTGAGCATTAAAGCTCCTAAGTGTGTTCCACACACGTGGACTTCGTCTGGCTTTAGTGATGTCTGGTTTTAGTGACTCCCAGCCAGCCTCCTTGCAGAGCTGCCTGCTGCTCTGCTGTGCACACTGACCCAAAGGTGTTCCTTGATCCCAGCTGGGTCAGCTGCAGAAAATCCTGGAAGATGTGGGGATGCTGGGGGCACCCAGGGGCTCCCTTCCCTTTCTCTCCATGGGGCAGAGCAGTGCAAGAAGGAGCTGGCTTGCACACAGCAGGGTTCTTTGCTGCTGAAGCCCCCCTCCCTCGGGGGCTGCATCCTCAAGGCATTAACCCACAGCCCCCCACCCTGGGGGGGCTGCTGACCCACGTGAACCCCAGGGACCTCAGGGCAATGAGGGCGTGGATGCAGACCTGCTGTCTGTGAGCAGATGGAGCCTTTCAGCTCACTGCCAGACGCAGGAAAGTGACAGAAGGAACAGATTGACAGCGTTAGCCAAACTTTAAATGGTCGAGTAAAAGCAATTAGGAAAAACCCCTACTGCAGACAGACAAACCAAGCAGCACTGGGTGGCTTCCTCCTCTGCCTCCTGTATGCTTCTTGCACGTACCACTGGGGGGCAGCTCAGACATCCAGCACCTTCAGACAGGAGCAAAGTCCCAGCGTCAGAAGTCACTGAGGATACTGATGTCTGCAAACTCATTCCTGTACCGGTAGGCGTAGAGGCTGAGCAGGAAGGCCCATTTCAAGGAGATGAAGCTCCAGACACACGACAGGTAGTAGCTTCTGGGATCAGTCAGGGCTAGGAGAGAAAAAGGGACATATTTCAAAACCTTCTTTATCCCTCACGCAGTCTGAATCCACCTCAACCCCAAACAAAAGCCCCAAAAACCCACCCAGGCTTTCTGCCTTTCATCTGCTGCCCTGCAGATACTGGGAGTCACTACACGAGCTCTCTTATGACAGCTTTATATTCACAGCAGGAAGCTTCTCGTGCTGACTCAGCTCAGAAGGCATTTTTCACCCTGCTGATACGCAGTGAGGTTTCCAAACCCTCACCCACCTGCTTCAGGAGTGCTGAAGAAGCAGTGTTTAAGAGCACTCCTCTTATTTGTCGTACGTGTTAAGCACGTTCTGGTTTCTATAGGAGACCAAACTGGAAGATGCAGGCTGCATGATGAGGTCTGACAACGCAGATGTGGAATACAGGAAGATGGGCACTGCCCCATCTGAGTGGGACCCAGCAGAGAACAGAACTGCTTTCGTGCTCTCGGAGAGCAGCAGGAAACTGAGATGCAATGGCATTCCTGCAGCACCCCCCCCTACACACACAGAAGCCTCCAACAGGTTGCCCAAGGAGGCTGTGGATGCCCCATCCCTGCAGGCATTCAAAGCCAGGCTGGATGTGGCTCTGGGCAGCCTGGGCTGCTGGTTGGTGACCTGCATACAGCAGGGGGTTGGAACTGGATGAGCATTGTGCTCCTTTGCAACCCAGGCCATTCTGTGATTCTACGAACACCTCCCAGGCTCTGGTCCCAGCTCTGCCCTCTGCTCCTCCAGACCCAAACTCAGCAGCCCCAGCACTGCTGGCAGCCCCAACCTGCTGCTTTCTGCAGCATCCAAGTACTCACACTGATGCTGAGTGATGGCCAGGACGAGGAATGTGCAGAATCCCACCACGGAGAGAGCTGAGAAGAGGATCCCGATGAAGAGGAAGAACCTCAGCCCTTTTAACCAGGTCCTCCAGTAATCCTGCACATACATCACATGCGTGATTAGGGCCCAGAGCGCCAGAACACCTGCTTGATCAGACAGCAAGGGCAGTCAGTAGAGCACGCAGCACGCTGCAGCACCAAGGCCACGAACAAACACAGCAGGAACCACCTCCACCTCGCACAGATCCCCCTCCAAACCCTTCCAGTGACCCAGAGATAACATCTCCCATTGCTACCGTGCTCCAGGAGCCACGCAGGAAGGAGACTTTGAGGTGGGGGGTTGAGCAGCGTGGCTGATTTCCGTCCCCCAGCCCCATCAAACAGCCCTCCTGCTGGCACCAGTGACACCCGTGCTATCAGTTTGCTCCATCAGCTGCTGCACAGCCCTTTGTTTGCAGAACAAACACCTCCCAGGCACTGAATCACCACGAGGTGAGGACCACGACTGCATAGATGTGAGCAAACACATAGAATGGGCAACTTAAAGTCAGGGTGCATCCAACCACCACGCAGCCTCACTGCTCACTCCATCATTATCTGTGCTTTCAGACAGCTGGGCAGGAATCTCTGCTTTTCCAAGCCATCCTGAAGTGCTCTGACAGACAGCAGCTGCTTTCAATGATGACCCAATTCTTTCACACCTAGGAAAAAGAAACCCAAGCCTACAACACTGATGTTAAACTGGGCCTATTTTCAAAAGACTGGGACGTTTCTGATGGGATTTTTGGAATGAAGGGGTGCAGGTTGCAGCTCCCAGCTGATATCAGTGTGCACACGGCTCCCACTTGGAGCAAAGCACTCTCATGCAGTGTTTAAAGTGGATTAAATCCAGCTCAACACTTCTGGGTCTGGGTTACACAACCAGAGTAATATCTGAGCACTCCGTTCTCGTTTATTTATTGATGAAAAGATCAGTCAAAGAGAAGCAAAAGGCACTTCCTGGGCTTGGCTGTCCTTTCCATCACCACGTTTCACTGTCAAAAGGGAAGAAATAGGGGATAAAAAGGCCCCAAAGCATCACAGCTGACAGAAAGACAACGCATCCCTCCCTTATCTTACTCTAAAAACTGCCACATTTCACCCAATTGGAAAGAAAAACGAGAGCAGGCACTCAGCCTGGAAGGAAGACGACGCTTCCAGCCCCTCCAGCCCTCAGATCTGGGCTGTTTGCTGCTCCCCAGCACAACCCAGTGAGGAATGCACAGCATTTGGAGCAGCCTCCCCTCTGCTGAAGTCACAGCAAAGCTCACATCACTGCCTCGGAGCCACAGCACTAACAAGGAGCATCTCCAGCACGGAGTGCCTGCATTTGGCCACCCAAACAAACCTCACTGCTGCTTTCTAGCTCTCCTGCATTTCCACTGTGCTCAGGAACAGCAGAGGAAGGACAAACAAACAGGACAGCAGCACTGCTCCAATCCCAGCCTGCAGAACCTCCTGCTCATCACCCACTGGACACGCAGGGCTTCTCCAGGCTTCAAAGTCTGCGTTGTGGCACGGAGCAAAACAACAGCAGGGAGGATGGCAGCTGAGCACCGTTGCCAGCAGCAGCAGCAGCACTTTGCTGGCTTTGCTTTGCAGCTCCTTGCTTGCAGCCTTTCTGATCTCAAACGAAGCTGAACCTACGCAAAGGCAGCTGTGAGCTAGGAAACCTGGAGGTGGTTTTTATCTTTCTGGGGTCTTGGATGGGGTGGAATAGGTTAAAATGCCCTCTGCAGAGAGCCATAGAAAACTCCAAGTGCAGGCAGGTGGCTCGGGGAGATAAAAGCCAGCCTGCAGAAGATAAAACCCATAACAGCAAATGCAAAAGCTTCAGCTCCTCCTGATATCCCTCAGCTTCGCAACGCCTTGAAGCTGCTGATGAGAGGGGAGCTCTGGCTTTGCAGCTGGCAAAACGTGCAGCTCCCCTGCAGGCTTTCAGATGAGTCAGCAGAATTGAGCTGAACTGCTGAGTCAATGCAGCAAGAAGAGGCAGCACGTGAGCTGTCAGCAGGCCTGAGCCCAGCCTGATGCAGAACTGGGAAGGAAGCTCAGCTAATCCCCAACCCCACACCAAGCATTTCCCAAAGAAGAAAAGCCTGCTGACAGGCATCACAAGAGTGCAGAGCTGGGTCACGAGGCCCTTCAGCACAGGGAATCCTTTCACCCAGAGCCAGCAGAAAGCACGTAACCACATGAAACAGAGGGGAAGGAGACTCAGCCAGCTGCAGCCATGTGATGCCCTGTCCTCCAAGGGCTCTCAGATCCTTCAGTGAAGCAATGGAGCTGGCAGAGCACGAGGTGTCTTTTCTCCCCCCTCCTTCCCAGCTTGTTTTCTTCTCTAAAAAGGCAGAAAAGTGTTCCAAGCAGTTAAATGAACGCTCAGAGCTGTTTGAATCAGCATCTGCACCGGCACAAGGAGAGGCAGGCAGGAGGAAACAGAGCAAGGCTTTGCTTTGGAAAAACCCCAGAGCAAAAAGCCTGCATGTTTAACCCAAACTGCAGCATTACAGCTCACTCCTTCAGCTGTGCCACTTCAAAAAGTGCCTTTTTGGATGCATTTTTTTTTTTGCTGGAATGGGAAAGAAGAGTTTGGCTTGTTTGACTTGCAGCGCGTTCAGCTTCTTGTTCACCTCACCCCAAAATCTGCTCCTCCTCCAGACCTGCACCTCTGGATCTCTTTTCCCTTCATGCAGAGGGAAAAGCAGCACCTGCAGCAGTGGAGAAGCAGTGCAGCTCATCGTCTCCCATTGCAGCACCTGCTGGAAATAACATCAGAAGCTGCACAGCCTTTCAGAGCAGCGTTGGTGGATTCGCCCCACGTTCTGTGTCTGCAATGAGAGCTGCTGAATAAAACACAAATCGAGGGATTTCCGACCTGGAGCAAAAAATGAAGTGCAATAAAATGAGAAACTCATTGCACAAAAGCACACAAAGCTCCAGGAAAAGGAAATGGTCCAACAACCACCGTGACATCTGAAGCAACGGGGATGGGTGGTTGTTTTCTTTAATGCTGGTTAGCAGGAGTTTTGACAGCGCTTTTAATTCGTATTTTAAATCCAGGAGTGCACCTACAGTGCACTTGGAAGGAGTTTAAAGAAGCTGTAAAAAGGCAAATTCACAGCTGGACCGACCCCAGCTTGCAGCCTGGCACAGGACAGTGCTGACAAGCATCAACACAGCATATATACAGAATGAGAGGAGCAGCCCTGCAGAGAAGGACCTGGGGGGGCGTCCTGGGGGGTGAAAAGCTGACCATGAGCCAGCAGTGTGTGATTACAGCTTGGAAAACAAATGGGATCCTGGGCTGCATCAGAAGAGCCCAAGCAGGGGATGGGGAGGTGATTGTCCCCTTTTACTCTGTCCTTATGAGGCTCCATCTGCAGCACTGCATCCCCAGGACAAGAAAGGCAGGGAGCTGCTGGAGAGGGACCAGAAGATGAGCAGGGGGCTGCAGCACCTCCCCTATAAAGACAGGCTGAGGGAGCTGGGCTTGTTCAGCCTGCAGAAAAGGCTGCGGGGTGAATCATTGCAGCCTTCAGCACCTCAAGGGAGCCTGCAGACAGGAGGGGAGTCAGCTCTTGGGAAGGGTGGATAACAGCAGGATGAGGGGAAATGGTTTGAGGTTGAGAAAGGGAAGATTGAGGTTGGATGTTAGGGGGAAGTTGTTTGCTGTGAGAGCGGTGAGGTGCTGGAACAGCTGCCCAGAGAGGCTGTGGATGCCCCGTCCATCCCTGAGGTGTTGGAGGCCAGGTTGGATGGGGCCCTGGGCAGCCTGGTGTAGCATTAGGTGGGATGGTTGGTGGCCCTGTGTGTGGCAGGGGGTTGGAGCTCCGTGATCCTTGAAGTCCCTTCCAACCCAACCATTCTGTGATTCCATGACGAGGCTTCCCCACTGCTCCTGGTGAGGCGAGCAGTGCTGCTGGCAGCGAGCAGCAGTGCAGCTGCTTCCCTGAGCTCAGAGCACTCTGCAGCTGCCAGGACGCCGTGTACAGCACGGATGGGTGGTGTGGATCCCAGGGACAAAACAACAACGGCGTGAGGCCAAGGAGAAGCATGTGCATACACAGGGGAGCTGCTCTGCAGCCAGCTTTCCTCTTCCTGGGGCTCGAAACACGCGCTGGAAGGCAGCAGCTGACAGCAAACGATGAGGAAAAACACAACAAAACAAGCAAAGCAAAACAAAACAAAACAAAGCACGCATTAAAGAGTGCCCGAATGGTGCTGGAAAACACGAAGCCTATGGTGAGCGACGCCTGCAGTGCTCACACAGCCCTCAGTCACTTTGCATCTGCACAAACCTCCTCTGTGCGCTGAGTCTGAGCAGAACCCAACCCAAAAGGAGCCCGTGCTTCTCCACTGCACGTCCCTTCAGTCCTTTCTGTGCTAGGAAAAAGCTTTGCCTTCTCTGGTTGCTTCCCTGAAAGGGTGAAACGTTTCTTCCTGGGGTCCCAGCCAAGCGAGTGCAGCGTCAGAGGTTAAAAATGGGTTTTCCCTGCCCGGCTCTTCTGCCAAAATAGCTGAGGATCAACAGCGAAATATTTTAGGCAAGCAGCTCTCAAAGGAGAGGAGTCTATGGAGTAACTGAGTGCCAACTGGCTTTCAACCCTCCCCATGGGCACGTGCTGTACGATTTATTTCTGCTTGGAGGACAGCAGACAGAGCAGCACGGGCACACGGTGTGAAAAAGGGGCATTTCAGACAAAGCCAACATCACTTTTTCCAGCCTTTCAGCAGCAGCTGAAGGGATCCAGCTCCCCCCTCAGCACTCAGCACAACCCTGGGCTTCCCTGTGCTCCCCTCGGTGTCCCGTCCTCCATTCAAGACAAAGGAACAGCAGGCAGAACTCAACAACGTGCAGCACCCTGTGTATGAATTCCACCACCTGGCCACGCTCTGTTCCACAACTGCAGTGCTTTCTGTGCATGATGCTCTCACCCTGGGCTGGGAACAAGCCAATCTGCCTTCGTTTGCCTGAAAAATGCAGGTGAGATGAGCTGTGAGAGCATCACCACCTCCGTGTGCAGCACACGCTGCGCCCAGCTCAAACCTCCTCCTGCCACTTTCACTTATCAGATACCTTCAAGATTCTGAGCATCTGCAAAAAGCACGTTTCAGCTCCTCTGCATCTGCTCCACGCTGCATTCTCAAAGCACGAGCTCTCCGTTTGGCCAGAAAGAACTGAGCAGCTTGGAAACAGCCCATAAGGGCTCCTTGAGTGGCTCAGAATGGAAGAGCAGAGCACTGAGACGGCCAGCATGAACTCAGGAACCACTGTGCAGATCCTGAGATGGCTCTGTTGAAGGTCAGGGAGCTGATGTTACCGGGTGCTGTGTGTGGAGGGGGGTGGGGGGGTTGCTGTTGTTACGAAAGACAACCAGAAAGACTGGAAAGGTGGCTGCTCAGCATCTTAAATTGCGTGCTGCTGGTTTCGTAGTGAGAGGTAATGGAACTCCAATGGGAAGATTAAAGCAGAGAAGAAGGCTGTAAGGAAGAAGGGAAGCGTGCAGAGACATCCCAGAAAAGAATGAACCCCCAGTGAACCAAGAGCACGTCAGGAAAACTTTCAGTAAGGTGGAGCCTGCAGCCTGCAAGCACACAGAAAGAGAAAACAAGCACTGGGATGCAATGGGAGAACCTGGAAGATAGTTAAAACCAGAGGAGTGCATCCAGGCAGAGTCATGGAAAATGCTGGCAGGCAAAGCCTCACCTTAATGGCAACT
The DNA here is from genome assembly GCA_037305975.1 of Chrysolophus pictus. Lineage (NCBI taxonomy): Eukaryota > Metazoa > Chordata > Aves > Galliformes > Phasianidae > Chrysolophus > Chrysolophus pictus. Next base: position 1,039,107 of record CM074608.1, read on the forward strand.
ACAGCAATTAGGAACTCCTGCAAAGCTGCCAATCAACAACAGGATGAACCATCTTCTCTGCCCCCACCCCATATATACACAGTGGGAGGGTGCTCAGATCTGAGCAACAACAGAAAAGGGCCCAAAGCTGTGCCCCACGGATGGGGGAGAAGCTGCCATCCCACCTGCACTACCCTGCACAGCATGAAGGGCACCAAGCAACGCCTGCAATGATCTCTGCTGTGTCCACGCTGCAGGAAGCTCCAGCAGCTCATCGCCTTCCTTTCCTGCCATCCCCTGCCAGTAGAAACACATGGTCAATGTGGGTCATGGTCAGGGTCAATGCATGATGATTAAAAACTATACCAGAAGCAACACAAGTGGACTCCTCACCTAATTGCCCGACCACAACATGCACTTCCTCCTCCACACCTCAATTTTCAAATGGAAAAAAAAATAATAAAACACAGGCCTTCCTTTTTGTCAAGTTTGCTCCTCTGCAGCCACGCAGGTCCCCACTTTGCAATGAGTGGAGCTGCTGTGATGGTGAGCACGGAGCTGAGGGCACAGCTGGACTTCAGTGTTTGCCTGGCAGCAGCACAGGTTGCAAAGGTCCTCTCCATAAATGCCTGGTTGCTCCCATTCCTTCCTGGCCCCTGCCTTGAGACAGAATGCTGCACGAGAACAAGGAGCAGGAGCGTAAAGCTGAAATCTCACTGCAATCATCTGGGGAGGATTCCACCTCCTGAAACACCAGGAGGGCAAAACGTGAAGCAGAAGGGCAGGAAAAAGCAGCCAAGAATGCTAAAGGGGAAAGGAACCTCCTGAAACAGCTTTGTCGTAACAGCAGAACACACTGAAAGCCTTCCTGACTTTCCTCAATGCTTTTCTCAGGCTTTGAGATCCCACTGAGATCCTCCCTACGGACATTTCACAGATGTCTGTGTGTACACAGTGCACACAAACCAGCAAATGACCACTTGCTTTTTATCTCATTTTTTTCCTTACCTTGACCCCCCCTGTTACCTTAACCAGCTTGAATCACCTGGTAACTAATCAGCACACAAACCTCCTCCTCCCTGCAGATAATAAGCTAAGTGACTCCAGCACCACCAGCATAGGATGCTTTTTCTCTCTCTGCTTTCTCACCAGCTTCCTTTTCCTCCAGAAATCCCCCTGTGAACACAAAGATGTGCAGTGTAAAACATGATTTATTTCCCTGTGCATTGCTTAGGCCCTACAACACTCCAGCTTTCCTTGCACCACCGAGAGGAAAGCAAGACAAGCACGTTGGATTCGCTCAGCTTAACTCCAATTCCAGCTGGAATTAAAGCTTTTTTGGAAGAAGAAGAGGGTGAAGAAGCTGAGAGAACTGAATAGGAAACGTAGAACAACTGTGTGCATCACAGCCAACCTGACAGCACGAACATTGAGAAGCACAGGGCAGAGCTGGCATTGCTCATCACAGAGTTTCACTTCACCCTGTGCTCTTCCTCCAGGTGCTCACTTGCATTCAGCCCCATAAAAGCCCCTAACAAAGCCAGACAGGGCTATGATCTCCTCATCATTAGGTCAACAACTCTGTTTTGGCCACCAAACCTCTGTCATTTCAATGTGCATCTTACAGCTCGAGCCCTGAAGACGAGCAGCTCGGGGCTGCCTGTGTCAGAACATCTGCCCAGATGTTCCCCATAGCTACAAACCTCACGAGCTTTCACTTTCCTTTTCCTTCCCTGAAAACACAGAGCAGACGTGAACACTGCTTTCCAGACCTGAATTTCCTTAGCAAAGCCAACTTTAAACCTGCAATAAAATCCTCCTGTGGGTAAAAAAAAAAACTGGCTGGCACGTGGGGCTCACTCCACACACATGCAGACACTGTGACCCCCCCCCCGACATTCCCAGCTGCAAACACAGCCTGCAACGCTGCAACCCCAACAGCTTCTGACCGAATCCACTTCCTCAAGAACACAAGAAGATGTGGAGAGCACCCAAAACACCCCAGTGTGCCCCAAAACCCACCTGTCCCCATCACCTCCTGCAGCCTCACTCTCCCCACCAGCCCCACAACTTTGTCCCCTCCCCCCCCATTCAGATTTAAGGCAAACATCCCCTCCCCCCCCCTTTGCTTTTGCCCCCCCGTTGTGCAGTGGGGGAAGCAGAGATGCACAGGGCAGGAGGGATTTTGGGGATGCTCTAGGGCCAAAGCCAGGTTTGGGGGATGCTGCCAGCTCTGGGGTTACATCAAGGGGGTTCACATGGGAGGGGGGGTCACCTCAGGGTGTGTGGGGGGGTTAGCATCCTGGAGATGGGGGATCACCTCAGGGAGGGGGATTCATCTCCAGAAGAGGGGTTCACCTCATGGGGGGGTCACCTCAGAGCAGGGAGGCATTGATCACCATAGGAAGGGGGGGGGGGGGCACCTCAGGAGGGGTCACCTCGGGGTGGGGGGGGGGAGGGAGGGATCACCTCAGGACAGGGGTTCAGGTCAGGGTGGGGGGATCACCTGGGGAGGGGTGACCTCTGGAGGAGGGAGGTGGAACCTCGGGGGGGGTGGGGGGTCATCTCAGGGAAGGGGGTTCATCTCCAAAAGGGGGATTCAATTTGGGGGGGGTAACCTCAAAAGGGGTCACCTCGGGGGTGGGGGGGGCGCCTCGGAGAGGGGGGGCATCACAGGGAGGGTGGTTCATATCCAGAAAGGGGGGTCATCTGGGTGGGATCATCACAAGAAGGGGGGGGGGTCACCTCAAGAGGGGTCACCTCAGGGTGGGGGGGAGGGAAGGATCACCTCAGGAGGGGGGGGGGCTCATGTTGGGGTTGGGGGGATCACCTGGGGGGGGTCACCTCGCGGGGGGGGGTCATCTCCAGAAGGGGAGGGTTCATTTCGGGGGGGGTCACCACAAGAAGGAGGGAGGGGTCACCTCAGGAGGGGTCACCTCAGGGTGGGGGGGGGGGGGAATCACTGCAGGAGGAGAGGGGGGCTTCATGTTGGGGTTGGGGGGGTCACCTCGAGGGGGGGGGTCATCTCCAGAAAGGAGAGGGGTTCAATTTGGAGGGGGGGTTCACCTCGGGGGGGAGGATCATCAAAAGAAGGGGGGGGTCAGCTCAGGAGGGGTCACCTCGGGTCCCCTACCTCAGGAGGGAGGGTTGGGGGGGATCACCCTGGGGGAGGGGGGGAGGTCATCTCCAGAAGGGGGGGGGGGTTAATTCTGGGGTGGGGTGGGGATCATCAAAAGAAGGGGGGGGGGGGACACACCTCGGGGGGGGTCACGTCGGGAGGGGGGTCACGTCGAGGGTGGGGGGGCACCTGGGAGTGGGGGGGGGTCACCTCACACAGTCCACCCCACCCCCCCCAACCAACCACCATCCCAGCGTACCCGAGAGCCCCCCGGCCGCGGCCGTGGCGGGTTGGCGGAAGGCGGGCGCCAGGCTCCAGGTGAAGAAAGCCGAGAAACCCATGAGGGCTCCGGCGGCCGCGTAGGCCAAGCGTACAGCGAGCGCTCGGCTCACCGCCATCGGAGCGCTCCGCCGCCACCGCCCGAAGCCCCGCCCACCTCCCCCTCCAGGCCCCGCCCACGGACACGCCCACTTTGACCACGCCTACTTGGTACCGCCCCCCCCCCCCCCCCCCCTTTGCTGAGCGCCTCCTTGCGGCTTGGAGGATTGAAAGCGTGGATTGGGACACGTGGGGGATGTGTGGGGAGGGGGTTTGGGGGGGCTTAGGGAGAGTGGGGTCACCGAGGGTGTAGGGGACGTGGAGGATGGAGGGAGATGAGGGGGATGTAGGGATCGTGGGGCACGAGGGGGTTTAGGGGACGTGGCAGAGGGCATAAAGGCACCGGGAGGGTGTAGGGACATAGGGGATCTGAGGGGGTCACAGAGGGTGATGGGGAGATGTAGGGGACAAAGGGGATGTGGGGCCACAGGGATGTGAAGGGAATGTGAGGTGGCACAGCGGGGGTTGTGGAGACGTCGGGGTGCAAAGGGGACAACGGGGGGTATGGGGATGTGAGGACGTGAGGGAGGTATGGGAACAGGGTGGTGGGGACGTTAGTGTTGTAGGGGACATGGAGGGGTCGGGGACACTGGGACACTGGGACAGGAGAGGGACATGGGGGGCTGTGGGGGTGTAGGGAGAAAGGGGATACGGCAGCTGTGGGGATATGGGGTCATGGGGGACATGGGACAAAGGGGGTGTAGGGACGTGGGAAGAAACGGGAGGCAAAGGGATGCAGGGAGATGTCCCTATGGAGCCACGTGTGGCTGAGGGGTGTAATGACACCGGGGGGTTGGGGACAGGGGGGAGGTGACAACGGGGGGGGGACACACGGGTACGGCTCTGCGCTGTTCAATCCTATCCCCGAGCTGCGTGCGGGCTGCAGGCAGGGCAGTCCCTGCTCTAGGTGGCAGCAGCCCCTTTCCTTTCTGTGCTGAGACACCAAACGTCATCTCCCCTTCCCCGCGTCCCTCCGAGGAGCGCTACCCAGAGCGGGGTTTCTCCTTAGATGCAATGGGAACCCCTCCGAACCCTCTCATCCCCCTGCCTTTGTCCTCTCCCTATGGCTGTTGCCTCCAAAGCGTCCCCAAAAGTGTCCCCAGAGGTGTCTGCAAAGCCGTTCTCCTCTTGGGGTTGCACAAATCCCATTCCCCCAGCTTCTCCTCATCCCAGCCCTTCTCTTTGCACCCAAAGCATCTTCTGCTGCCGTTGCTCGCAATGAAAGGTCCTCTCTGGATGGCATCCCATCCCACACACGTCACCACACCACAGTTTGGTGTCACCCAGAAGTGGCTGAGGGTGCACCAATCCCACTATTAGTGTCAATGATGAAGATATTAAAGGTGGGTGGTCCCACTACCCATCCTGAGGGACACCCCTGTCACCAATCTCCATCCATTGGCCCATTGGCCACCACACTCTGGGTATGACTTTGCAACCATCAAACCTTTCCTATTTAGAGCTGCGGGGGTCTGACCCACTTCCCGTGTCGTTGATGAACATATTAATTAGTGTCGGTCCCAGTGCTGACCCCTGAGGGACACTACTGGTCACTTTCTCCATCCGGACATCCACGAGCTCCCTATAGATGTTCATTGGGGCTGATGGATGTGGTTGAGGTTTTGGCTCCATCAGGGCACCAGAAAGCATAGAAGACACCAATGAAGTGTGACCAACACACAAAGCCATGGCTGAAGAGCTGGAAAATGAGAACTCTGAGAAATGAGACCTCTGGTGTGGGACAACCCCACACCTCATTTGGGTTCAGCAGTGCTGAGCTCCAGCCCAATGCCCAGGGATGGGTGCAGCCCTCAGGGGGCGTTAATAAAACCCTTGGGAATGAGCAGCAGAGATCAGCCTGACGTTCTGTGTGTGCGTGGATGTGCTGCGATGGCCTTTGGGTTTTGTTTTTACTGGGAAAGACCTGAAAGCTGCAAAGAAAGCCACCTTTTCTGGCACCTTCTCCAGCAGTCACAGGAATTCAGGTGCTTCGTGCACACCTGGAAGAGCAATAAGCGGTGTCAGCAAATGCCAGGCAGCCATCCTGTGTCAAAGCAGATAAAATCAGCTCCACCGCTGTTCTTTCTGGCTGCTCACACCTGTGTGGTGTGCAAATGATCCAGCAGAATGATTTTTTTCTCCTCGTTTGGAGATGATTTCCACATCCTCAGCGCTGGGGGAGAAGCCAAAGGGATTTTGCAGAACCGTCAGAAAAACCTCCCTGAGCCCATCAGAAATGGGGAAGTTTGCTGTTTGTGAACGAGCGAGGTTGAAGCAGGTCATCGTGTCAATGGATTTGGGAAACCTTGGGTTGTTTCCATAGAAAACAGTGGGACAGTGACTCACGTAGATACTGAGCATGCTGCCTTGCATGGGGACACATAGATAATAGATAACGTGGCCTTGAGGACGCAGTGCACACTGGCTTCTGCAGAAATCCATTGCCATGTGTTAACCACCCACCAGAAGAGCATCAGGAGGCAGAATTCCGCACGCAGGGTATCTCCCTATACCTAGAAGTGATGGAAAGCCCAAAGGGAGAGGGTTGGATTCTGGGCAGTGGGATTTCATGGGGCTCCTGAGATGGGAAAGCTGAGAGCGCTCAGCAGCAGGGCAGGAAAATGTGGTTTCATGCCTGAGACAGCAGCAGATCCATAACAAAGATAAGGAAGCTTTGCATGATGACGGGAGCGGGGCTGGGTGTTCATCCAGCTGCCTCCAGCACGAGCTGGGGAAAGCATGGAGCTCACTGCCAAAGCTGAGGGCTTCAAAGGGATCCACCAGGATGGGTGCATGGCTCAAAGGTGTGGGTCCAAGATCTGACGCGTGGGAGGACTCAGGAGCAGAAGCACTGCACAGAAATAGCTTTATACCCAGGGAAGGAGGGAATAATGTGTGTCCCTTTGATGGGGATGAGATGATGCTGTCTGTGATCCGCATCCCATAGGGGCTGACATCATTGCTGCGTGTCGGGGCAGCAGCGGGAGGCATTGGGCACTGCAGGCTGTGAGTCACTTCATCCCCAGGCAAAGATCTCCGCCAGCTCAGGGGAACTGAGCCCAAGGAGAGATCTCACCCTCATCCCCTGCCAGAACCACAAAGGCTGGGCTGGGTGCTGGCAGGAGCTGCACCCCGATGCTGGAGGAGTCTGCTTTGGGTCAGTGCTTTTTGAATGTCTCGCAGTCAGAGCGCAAAAATGCGCTGATCCTCGTGGATCAGCAAACAGCACCCCTAAGCAAATGGGGTCTGAGAACCAGCCCTTAAGAAAACAGGATCCAAGCATCATCCAGGGAGCAACAAACCCCCAGTCTCCTGTTGATGGCAGCTGAGTGTGCGCCCCGTGATCCTCCTTCCTTGCCCAGATGTATCAAGACCGATGCAGTCACTGCACAAGTGCTGCATTCCTTGGGATGCTCAGTGAGAGACGTGTCTCCTGCTGTTCCCATTCAGCATCGCCTTGGTCCACAGCTCTGTCCTTCCTCAGACAAGAGGGCCACGTGGTTTGCAGGTGGGCTTGGGTTTTTTGGGCCTTTTTGGGTCAGGACCCATAAAATGGAGGAGAGAGATGTGGGGAGGAATGACCTTTTCCACCTCGGGATGTGAGATGAGTTTGGAGCATCCTCAGCCCAGCAGAAGAGAAAGCAACCACCAAAACATTGGAAGCGAGAGCAACCTTGGGATTAGGACAATTAGAAGCTGCTGGGATTTGCATAGCCTAATTAAAGATTCACTGAGCAGACACAACGAGACACAGCCTGAGCAGCCGCCCCGTGCTCAGCATTTCCCTGCGGCTGCCCTGGGTCACGTTTCAGGGCATGATTCACATCCCACACGTAGGAGATCTCTGCTCTCACAGGCTGAAATAGGAGCTGAGTCCTGTGGGACCATCCCACAGAAAATGGATGGGAGCAGCCAGGGGTTTAGGACACAATTTAGGGCAGGATTTTTCATTTCGAGCAAGGAGAGCAACCTGTGATGCCATCCCAGATACTCCTCACTTTTGGCACTGGGTTTACTTCTCAATCCAATGACCCCAACTCATCAACCCAACAAACCCAATTTCTCAACCCAAAACCCCCAACTCATCAACCCAACAAAACCAATTCCTCAACCCAATGAACCCAACTTCTCAACCCAAAATCCTCATCTTCTCAATCCAACAAACCCAATTCCTCAACCCAACAAACCCAACTTCTCAGCCCAATGAACACAACTTCTCAACCCAAAATCCTCATCTTCTCAACCCAACAAACCCAATTCTTCAACCCCAAATCCCCATCTTCTCAACCCAACAAACCCAATTCCTCAACCCAACAAGCCCACTTCCTCAACCCTATCATCCCAACTCCTCAACCCTACGATCCCAACTTCTCAACCCAATGAACCCAACTTCTCAATCCCCAAACCCCAACTTATCAACCCCAAAACTCCAACTCCTCAGCCCAATGATCCTAACTTCTCAATACAACTCAACCCAATGGTGTTTTTCCATCTGTTGTCACAAAATGTGTTTCCCCACTCATTGGCAATAACCCATAACAACAATTAGCCCTGGAACAGCTCCGGATGGGATTTTTTTTCCACCCATATGAGCACCGCTTCTTGTTGAACTTTGGACCTTGGACCTTTTCTCTGCCACCAGGTTGCAGGGAGCAAGGCTGAAGTCACTGCAACAGCTGGAGTTTGGCAGCATTGCCTTTCTCCTCCTCCCCATATGCCACATGCAGGGAAAGCTGCACTGGGGCTGAATCCAGGAGTAAAAGGAGGAAAATCCATCGGGATGCGGGCAGCCCTGCTGGTCTGCAGAGAGCTGGATGCCATCCCACTCACTGCTTGAGAAGTCGTCCTTGAGGGTTTGTTTTTATTTTTAACCTTTGCAGGAGAATGTAAAAGCTTCAGCTGCATGAACAACCAGGAAAAAAACGATTTCAACCCCATGAATATTGAAGCACAAACACGGAAGGAGGAAAAGTGAAGGGAATGAGGAGGTCCCGGCCCTTCCTGGTAAAGGGAGGAGTTCCTGAGGCTTCCTTAAAGCAGCCCGTTGGGAAAACCATTGTTTTCCCTTCTCCTCCCACAGAGCTCATGGCAGAGCCTGGTGCTGCAGACTCAGTTCACCCAAATCTGCCCCAATGTCTGCAAGATTTGGGCTCTGTGACTCAGCATCCCCATATTGTGGTGCTAAGGATGCTACAGCCCTTCACGTCAATCCATCCCCATGGCTGCAGCCCTCGTGCAAGCTGTGTTCTTTCTGCAATTCCTTTTAATTTGCTTTTTCAGAGTGAAATCTCCCCGTTCTCATCCATCCATAGCAGTGCCCATTGGGGTTTTGGGGTATTTGGGCCGGGAAGGAAAGCAAGAGCTGTTGTTTCCTGGTGGGTGAGAAGAAGCCCTCGCTGGGTTCAGATCCACGTTTGCATGTCTATGGAGATGCAAATCTGGGCATCGCCTTCCAGGAAGAATCAGGAGAAACAAACTGGATATGGAAATGCTGAGCAAGACCCATCACGCTCCCCAAGCATTAATTAAGGAGCACTGATTGCCTTTGGGATCCTTCCCCAAGTCGCAGCATCCCTCCAGTGATCCCAAACCATCAGGAAGGCTCCATCACCAAGCAAAGGCTATGAGGAAGGGATACCAAGAAATGGTTTCCTCCCAGCAAAAAGGCATAGCTTGTGTTAATTCATGGAGAGTGCTTCGTTCTGCACCAATTAGGAAGCAAAATGCTGATTACATTACAAATCATGCAGGCTAAACCCGAAGGTTATTTAATGCTGGGTGTTGCAGTGAGGCACTCACAAAACTGCACTGGGATAATAATGGTAATAATAATGGAAGTGATATCGCTCAAAGTAACGATGGTGTAAATTAGGAAAGGCTGTGCTGGTAAAAAGGAGCAAAATATGGTTTGAGGACAAGAAATACATAAAGCACCAATGCTGAGGGATAAAGCAGTGTGCTCAGAGCGCTGTAATTTAGAGCCATTTTCCTCACAATCATATTTTCAACACCGGTTTATTATCCTGTTAAACCCAAGAGGTGATAAATACTAAAATCTCCTTGACAGCCACATGCCAGCAGGCATCCTCATCCCTGGTACAAAGAGCTGAGCCGCTTCTTGATCAGAATATTCCATGCAAACACACCAGAAGACCCTGAAACGATCCCCAGATGGAGAAGGCAGTGAGGAATGGGTGTAGATTTGGATAACAGAGCTGGAATTGCTGCACTGTGCATCACCCTCAGCACTGCACCATCCCTGGGGCTGCGATTCGGTATCTCCATGCTCTGGAAATCTGTGCTTGCAGGGTGAGAAAGAGCTGGGACAAATCTGGAGCGTGCGTGTGAGTGGAGCAGGGCAGAGGTTTGCACTCTGCAAGCAGCAGCAGTTGGTTTTTCATCCAAGGGAAATAAAAACCTCTCAAGCACAGCCTTTGGGACACGGTCGTCACCACGTCCCTGCTTTGTGTGCTCAGCCTGGAGGATGATGCAGAGGGATGCAGGATGCAGAGGGATGCAGGGTGCAGATGGATGCAGGATGCAGAGGGATGCAGGGTGCAGATGGATGCACGGTGCAGAGGGATGGAGGATGCAGAGGGATGCAGGATGCAGAGGGATGGAGGGTGCAGAGGGATGGAGGGTGCAGAGGGATGCAGGATGCAGAGGGATGCAGGATGCAGAGGTGTGGAGGATGCAGAGGGATGCAGGATGCAAAGGGATGCAGGGTGCAGAGGGATGCAGGGTGCAAATGGATGCAGGATGCAGAGGGATGCAGGGTGCAGAGGGATGCAGGGTGCAGATGGATGCAGGATGCAGAAGGATGCAGGGTGCAGATGGATGCAGGATGCAGAAGGATGCAGGGTGCAGAGGGATGCAGGATGCAGAGGGAAGCAGGATGCAGAGGGATGCAGGGTGCAGATGGATGCAGGATGCAGAGGGATGCAGGGTGCAGATGGATGCAGGATGCAGAGGGAAGCAGGATGCAGAGAGATGGAGGATGCAGAGGGATGCAGTGTGCAGAGGGATACAGGATGCAGGGGTGTGGAGGATGCAGAGGTGTGGAGGATGCAGAGGGATGCAGGATGCAGAGGTGTGGAGGATGCAGAGGGATGCAGGATGCAGAGGTGTGGAGGATGCAGAGGGATGCAGGATGCATGTGGTGCAGTTGGGCTCTGCAAATCAAACCTAGAGATGAAGGGATGCAGGATGCATGTGGGTGCATGCATGTGGGTGCTGGGGGATGCAGGATGCAGAGGGATGGAGGATGCAGAGGTGTGGAGGATACAAAGGGATGGAGGATGCAGAAGAATGCAGGATGCAGAGGGATGCAGGATGCATGTGGTGCAGTTGGTTTTGCAAATAGAACCCAGGGCTGAAAGGATGCAGGATGCATGTGGTGCAGTTGGGCTCTGCAAATTGAACCTAGAGATGAAGGGATGCAGGATGCACGTGGGTGCCGGGGGATGCAAGATGCAGAGGGATGGAGGATGCATGTGGTGCAGTTGGGCTCTGCAAATCAAACCTAGAGATGAAGGGATGCAAAATGCATTCAGTGCAGTTGGGTTTTGCAAACGAACCCAGGGATGCAGAGGGATGCAGGATGCATGCAATGCAGTCAAGCTCTGCAAATCAAACCCAAATCTGTTTGGGTTCTTTTTTCCATTCAGGGGACACCTGAGCCAATGATACAGGTTTGCTGCAGCCAGGATGCAACCCCTGGGACCCACAGCCTGGTGCTCTGTGGGAAAGGGCAGCCCTGGAGCTATAAGGAGCAGCAGCTTGGTGTGCTACCAGCACTGTGCAGCATTGCTTTTCCCACAGAGCACCAAGAGCAGCTCACTGCATTCCTGAAATGCTATTTTATCCTCAGCATGATTTATGAAAGAGCCTGTGGATGGAGGGGCTCAGTGGTGGCCTTGTTTATATTGCAGGAACGAGATGTTTGTGCCCCGAACTGCCCATAAAAACAGGTTTTGTTGTTGGGTTTTGTTGCACGCGTGCTTTGCTTTTTTTTTTTTGCCACTAAACCATCCCTGAAACATAGCAAAAAAAAAAAAACAAACAACAATAAACCCTTTGGGAGGCTGCTTGCCCCCATCCCACACCGCTGCTGTGCTGAGATCCAAGTGGGACCCAACCCATGGCCACCCCTCTGCAAACCACCCCGCTCCCAGGAAAGGCACATTGCCACGGGGCCAGGCCTGCCTGCTGCAGGAGATTAATTATTATTCAAGTGCTGATAAAGCGAGCAAGTTAAATGCAGTGATAAAGGCTCAGATAAAGCAGAGCTGCTCTGTTTGCATTTTATGGCAGGCAGGAGCTGCTCTGCTAACCGTGCTCTGGTGGCTGTTGCAGCCTTTGGGGATGTGTGACCCTATGCTGGCAGCAGTGGGGTTGCAATGTTCTGACATTCCTGTGCTTGGCTTGCAGCTGGTTAAGCAAATGCTGGATGCACGCAGGGCTGCTGGGTGCACAGTGCTGGGGTTCTGTGCTTTGGGCAGTGCTGGTCACCTCTGCTCTGTAGAGGTCATCAGATTGGTGACACCCCCAGATCTCTGCCGGATCCGTGTCATCTTGTCCTGCAAGGATGCAGCAGGGGCAGCATTGCTGCAGGATGCTCTCATTCCCCAGCCTGGAGCATCTCTTAGTGGTCCAGCGAAGGTGGGACAATGGGGTGCAGGGTGTTGGGAGCCATCCTGGGCACGTTTTGCCATCATTCCTGCAGGTGCTGCACCTCCAGGGAGCAAACAGAACCACCAACCAGCACAGCTGGGACAGCCACAGCCTCCAAGAGGTTCCCAGGAATGAGGGATGGGAGGAAGGGAGGAGAACAGCAGGGAGAGCTCCTTGGTGCTGCTGGTGGGGCAGCCCAGGGCTGTGGGGAGGTGGGATGAGCTGCAGGAAGAGGGAGAGGTTATTGGAGGGGTGAGGCTTCTCCCGAAGGCTCCAGGCCTTCCTCACACCTCTTCCTCCTTCCCCACCCACACTTAATTCTCTCTAATCTGCACGGGGACATGCCTGCACGGCACAGGGACCTCTGGTGCACGTCAGCAGGGACCCAGGGGCCGGTCAGAGGTGAGCAGATCCTCCTTGTGCAGAGCACAAAGCAGTTCAGAGCCTTCCATCGGGCTGGGGAACTTTCCAAAGGTTCCTCCCTGCAGCAAGCGAGCCAGCATCCTCCCTGCACGCAGCACTGGGGCCGATTCCTGGCTGTGAACAGCAGCATTTCCACTACAGCATCAGCTTTGTGAGAGCAGGAGCAGCTCCGAATTGCTCCCAGATGCCAGTGGTCAAAAAGCAACCGAGCAAAAGGGAGGTTTGTGGCCAGAGAGTGCAATGTGTGGATGGGGGGATGCACACGTGGATGGGGGGATGAACGCATGGATGGGGAGATGCACACGTGGATGGGGAGATGTGTATGTGGATGAGGAGAGATGGGAAGATGCACACGTGGATGGGAAGTTGCACACGTGGATGCAGAGATGCACACATGGATGAGGAGATGCGTGTGTGGATGCAGAGATGCACACGTGGATGGGAAGATGCACACATGGATGGGGAAATGCACACGTGGATGCAGAGATGCACATGGGGAGATGCACACAGGGATGAGGAGGTGCACACATGGATGCAGGGATGCAAACAAGGAGATGCACACATGGATGCAGAGATGCACATGAGGAGATGCATACAGATACAAGATGCACACATGGATGCAGAGATGCAAAGGAGGAGATGCATTCATAGATGAGGAGATGCACACATGGATGGAGAGATGCTCATGAGGAGATGCATACATAAATGAGGAGAAGCACACATGGATGCAGGGATGCAAACGAGGAGATGCACACATGGATGCAGAGATGCAAACGAGGAGGTGCACACATGGTTGCAGAGATGCACATGAGGAGATGCACACAGAGATGAGGAGATGCACACATGGATGCAGAGATGCAAACGTGGAGATGCACACATGGATGCAGAGATGCACACAAGGAGATGCACACATGGATGCAGAGATGCACACAAGGATGCAGAGATGCACATGAGGAGATGCACACATGGATGCAGAGATGCACATGAGGAGATGCACACATGGATGCAGGGATGCAAACGAGGAGATGCACACATGGTTGCAGAAATGCACATGAGGAGATGCACACATGGATGCAGAGATGCACATGAGGAGATGCACACATGGATGCAGAGATGCACACAAGGAGATGCACACATGGATGCAGGGATGCAAACGAGGAGATGCACACATGGTTGCAGAGGTGCACATGAGGAGATGCACACATGGATGCAGAGATGCACATGAGGAGATGCACACATGGATGCAGAGATGCACATGAGGAGATGCACACATGGTTGCAGAGATGCAAACGAGGAGATGCACACATGGATGCAGAGATGCACATGAGGAGATGCACACATGGATGCAGGGATGCAAACGAGGAGATGCACACATGGTTGCAGAGATGCACATGAGGAGATACATACAGAGATGAGGAGATGCACACATGGATGCAGAGATGCTGCATCTGCGCCCACGGTGTGGGGCAGGAAATGTGGCACTGGTGTTTTCTAAGGAAAGGGCATGGTTCCTGCTGCAAGGGAAGGAAGCACTCGGGGTTGGGAGGCCTCTTTGGGGGTCAGGAGGAGCTGCACCTCCAGGCAGAGCCCGTGTTCAAGTCGACATGTGGGGCATGAAGGCAGTGCTGCAGACGATCCAGCACTCAGATGAAGAGGATGGTGGGAGGAAGGATTGCAGTTCCCCATCCTACACGACTGCTCCAGGGTGGTGGCAGTGGTGAGGAGCCCAATGTGACCCCACAGTCCCCAGGGTGGCTGCCAGCAGCAAGTGCCTGCAGACTGCTTGCCTTTAGCTGACGTTCCTCCCCTCTGGTTGGGCTGTGGGGCTGTTTAAATATAGATTTTAAGAGAAAAAAAAAGGTTCACTTCAAAAGTGACAGCTCACTTTGGCAGCAAACCTTTGCTTTTTGGCCCAAAGTCCCATTGCCTGCACTCCCAGGACCCCTGGGCCGTGTTCCAGGTCCCTTCCTCTGCCCTAAACCTTTGGATACCGGGGGGCTTCGGGTGTTCACAGTGGGAAAAGGGACAGAACGTCCCAGGAGGGAGGGGGACACGTGGGGACACCGCGGTGCTGAGGGATGGGGCTGAGCTCGGGGCCGGGGGGGGGGCATGGAGATGGGAGCTTTGGGGATGGGCTGTCCATAAAAAGGTCCCCGGGGTGCGCAGCGCTCGGGGTCCGGTTGGGAACGGGGGAATCGAAGCATTCGGGGCGGGGCGGGGTGCGAGGACGGCCCCGTTCCCTCCTCCCATCCCTTCTCTCTCCGGGGCGGAGCGCGGCGGCGGCGGCGGCGGTACCGGCACCGACCCCGAGCCCAGCCCGGCCCGGCCCGGCCCCGCGGAGCCGCCGCATGAAGGTGCGCGGGGCCGGGACCGCCATCGCTACCGGAACCGGGACCGGGATCGGCAACGGGGGGGAGGCGGAGCGGCGGGGAGCGGCTCCGGTGGGGACCCATTGCCGACGGACCGGGCTGGAGCGTTGTCTCGGGGCTGTCCCACCCCCCACGCAGCCGCCGCCGGTGTCACCCGGTGGTTCCGGTGGGGACAATAAGCGGCTGTCGGTGCTGCTGAAGAAGATGCACTTGTTCCGGAGCTCCAGCTACGAGATCAGGCTGGAGGGAGAGGGGGGGAGCCTGCCCCGCATCCAAGGCATCCGCTGGGTGAGTGCGGGGACAGCGGGGGCTGTGGGTTACGGGGACGTGAGGTTGGTGGGATACGGGGATGTGGGGCAGCGGGGACAGTGGGTATGGGGACCTGGGGAGAGCAGGGACCACGGGTACTGACCCCACATGCAGGAGCTTGCATGCTGCCTGCCTCCTCCCCCACCCCCTCTGCGCCCCTCACCAGAAGGAGCATCCCCAACCCCCCACCCCTCTGCCCCCATCCCGTTCCATATCCCTTTGCCAAGAGCTGTTGGCACCTGCTGGACAAATGTCCCCAGTGCCAGCCCCACGCTGTCCCCTCCGTGCTGGGGGGGTGGCCCTTTCCCACAGTGGGACAAACCTGAAGGAAAAAGAGGGAAAGCATTTCACAGGAGCATCTCACCCCGCACCCAGTGGCTGGGGGAGGTGGAGCCGAGCGGGACCCCCGTGCTGGATGCAAACCTCTGCCCTTCCCCGCCTTCCCGGTGCCCTGAGGTCCGTTCTGTGCTTCCCTGTTCCCATTCCTTGGCTGTGAGCTCAGTTGTGCAGCCTTCAGCCCCAAGCCGGGCAGATTTGGCAGCAAAGCACAGAACAAACCAGGTGCCACCGTGCTCCAGCGCACAGCGCCCGGGCAGAGCACCCCAACCCACTGCCAGCAGGAAACACCTTCCCCACACCCAACCCTGGGTTCCATACATTCCCTCCCCAGCAGCTCAGGCCGTTGCTTACAGGAGAAACCGGTCGCTTGGCAGCGGTTCGGTGCACACCGCCACAGCCCCAACCCTCTGCGTTTCCCTATGGGGGCGAAACGTCCCTTTGCTGCCCCCTCAGTGCTGGGGGGGGGGGGGGCTGCAGCTATCCACCTTCACACAGCCTGGCCGAGGACAAACCTTAAGGAACAAAAGGAAATTGCTTTATTCCGTCTGTTTGCATTCCTGTACAACCTCCTTCCCAAAGCAAAAAGCTCCCCCCGCTGCAATGGAACAACAGAAACCTCTCTGACTTTCTCCCCCCCTCCTCCCCCCCCTGCACACATACTTTTATTTTTTCCCTATCCTTCTTGATACTTTTCTCCCCAGGACTTTAAGGGTTTGGGGACTCCATGTTGGGTGTTTGCTCTCTGAGAAGCACAAGGCAGCAGCACGTTGCTGCACTTCTGCTTTCAAGTGCTGGACTGGCAGAAATTGGGCAAAATAGGGCAAAATGTGAAGCGTGGTGGCGCACACAGCATGGCAGAATTGTGCCTCCCTCCCCCTCTCTGTGCGGCCTCCTGGTGCTTGGGGACCATTTGTGGGGAAGGGGACAGAAGGGACATTTTCCCCAGTGTTTGCAGGTAGGAGGGTGCTGGAGCAGGGGGCAGGAATGAAGGTTGGGTTGGCTGCACCTTGGGGATGCCACATCCCTTCTCTCCGTTGCTGAAGCTCCTGGTGCACAGCTCTGTGTCACTCCCTCCCACCTCTCCAGGGGTCTCCCTGGCACCGAATGTCTCCCAGCTCAGTGGGGTGACACCAACCACCGTCCCCAATGGCTGCATTCACCTCATGTGTGCCATGGTCATCCTGTGTGTGCCACGGTCATTATCACCCCGTATGTGCCATGGTCACCCCACGTGTGCCATGGCCATTGTCACCCCATGTGTGCCACCATCACCCCATGTGTGCCATGGTCACCCTATGTGTGCCATGGTCATTGTCACCCCATATGTGCCATGGTCACCCCACTTGTGCCATGGTCATTGTCACCCCGTGTGTGCCATGGTCACCCCACTTGTGCCATGGTCATTGTCACCCCATATGTGCCATGGTCACCCCACATGTGCCATGGTTATTGTCACCCCATGTGTGCCATGGTCACCCTATGTGTGCCATGGTCATTGTCACCCCATGTGTGCCATGATCACCCCACATGTGCCATGGTCATTGTCACCCCTTATGTGCCATGGTCATTGTCACCCCATGTGTGCCATGATCACCCCATGTGTGCCACCATCACCCCATGCGTGCCATCATTGCACCGAGGGGACAGACCCCTCCCAGTGGGGGCCGTGGGGATAACTGAGCACCCTGGCGTGGTGCCTCTCCTTCAGAGCCTGCGGATGGGCGAGGACTTTCTCTGGAGCCGTAAAACCCAAAATAGCTCCTTGTTGTTTTTCCCCGGGATCCCAAACAAAGCAGAACGCTCACTGCCGGCCTTGGCCGCTCGCCCACGGCTGCCGGATTTCTGGAGCCCACCAGGATCCCTCCTGTCCCGTAAGCAGGAAGATGGAAACAGGCAACTCCTTCGGAAGCGCTTTGGAGACGGCGGCTGCGGGGCTGCAGCCATCGAGGGGCTGGGAAGGGGAGGGGAGGGGGGGGACATCCTGCAGGGCCGGACCTGGGAACCATGGGGTGCCATGGCGTGGGAAGGGGAGCTGGTGAGGAGAAATTTCAGTTAGCAGCTGTCCTTGGGGAGGTTTCTCAGTCTCCTTGGCCGTCCTTGCTTGGCGCAGCACCGTGGCACATCTTGGCTCTCTGCCCCAAGGACGGAGCGGGGTTACGGGGTGACGGCGGAGGCGGCTCTGCTTGGGGACGGGCGCAGTGGGTGGCATCGCCCTGCGGGTCCCGCAGCTCCGGCTGCAACCCGGCTCCGGGTTTGCAAACATTTGCTCGACAATCGTCGGTGCGTTTCCTGCTCGGCGGGGCGTCACGCGGCACGGGGAAAGTTTGCTGAGTGAGTAAGAGGAGGCGTCCCCGCATTGGTGACAGCGGGAGGCTGCGGATGTGGCCGGAGAGCGCTGCGCTCCTGAGCTTCTTTACTTCTGCCCCTTCCTGAGCCTCTTGCAAAGGGCTGCCGTGAGCCCGGGGTGGAGGAAGAGGAGGAGGAGGAGGAGAAAGAGGAAGGCTTTGGGGCGCGGAAAGGGCTGGAGGAGATGGAGCAGCCTGAGCCGTGCAGAGCACCCAGCACTGGGTGCCCACCTCCAGCACCTGTCTGCAGCTGGTGGTGCTGGGCGGTTCGGGGTTCCCTCAGCTCCCTGCAAAGCAGTTTTATTTTGCATTAAATTCATTTGTAGAGGAGGATTCTGCAGCTCCTCCACCTTGTATTCCTTCACTGAGGCTTTCAGCTGCTCTGTGCCTCTCAGTGGAGTTGCTCAAAGCATCCTTACCAATTCAGGTACACGGAAGATCTGGCCCAGAAGACTCTTGATTCCCAAAATCGCATTATGAGCACTTCCCAAAATGGCCTTTTGAGCACCTCCACCAGCCCTGCGTGCTGCAGGACCTTCCCAGGGAGGTCTCCAAATCCTCTACAAACAACCTGGGGGCACAAAGCCTTGCCCTGGAGATGCTCTCAGAAGGATGCTCCTTAGGGCTCATGCTCCAGCTGCCTTCAGTGCACAATGAAGGGCTGTTGGGAGCTGGTAGCACAGCCAAAAAGGGGGAAAACAGCAGCAAAAAGCAGAATTAGGAGGAAAAAAAAGCATTGCTGATGACGACGGCCAGAAGGAAGGGCAGTGGTGGAGAACACAGATGTGGCCATGGAGAGGGCTGAGCATCACAACCGTCGTCATTTGGATGGAATATCCCTTGTGGTTGAGCTGCTCAAGTTTGCAGTGTGCAGAGCAGCATCCCTGGGCCCTTCTGCTGGAATCCGACGTCTTTTCCATCCTCCTCTCCTGGATGAGGCTTCAAAGCTGGAGGAGAAGCTCGGGGCTTTCCCTCGCCCTGCCCTTCCCGCAGGTCGCTCTGATGTCCTCTGCCAGCAGTGAGCACCCGCTCCGTGTCTCACATCGGTGCCTTTGATCCCTGCGTGCAAAGGCTTTGCTTTTAACTTCCTCCTTTCATCCTTTCATCTCCCAGCTCTCTCCCTTCGGCTCACTCCCCATCCCGGAGTGAAACGTGGCTGCAGGGCAGGTTGCAGGGTTGAGTCCCCGCTGTGCACGTGGGGGTTGCTGCAGTGCAGAGATGTGGGATGCATCGAGCCACGTCCACTTGTGGCCCCACTCGGCCATCCCAGCTCCTCCTTGCTGGTTTCCAGCACTGCCTGAATTGTTCTCCCTGCTGCACGCTGGGCATTCCATCTTGGTGTGGCTGAAATGGGCCAAAATAGAGCTGGAAATGGGTGGTTTGTGGATGCAGGTGTTGGAGGGGTCTGTTCTTCTTCTGTGGGCAGAACAGAGGCTTTGCCATGGTTTCAGGAGGACCGTGCTGGTGGGGGCTCAGGGATGCGTGTGCACCCCCTCCTGGTGCAGAGCAGATGGGGCTGAGCAGTGCATGGTGTGTGCAGGGAGTGTGGAAGGGGATTAGGGTTAGGGTTCCGTTGCATTGCATTGCTTTCATTGCACTGCACTGCACTGCACTGCTTTCATTGCATTCCATTGCATTGCATTTGGGTCAGGGATGAATTTAGGACTAGGGTTGCATTGCATCGCTCTGCATTGGGTTAGGGTTAGTGGTGAGGGTTAGCAGTTAGGGTTAGGGCTAAGGTCAGGGTTAGGTTTACATTGCATTCCATTGCTTTGCATTGTTGTGGATTTAGTTGCATTTCGTTGCATTTCTCCTTCCTTTTTGGGGCCACCAACACTTTCTTTTTGCTTTTCCAGACCCCGCTTTTGGATGCTGAATCCTCCCTGGACTATGGACACAGCCTTACCCAGGTGAGAATGCTGCAGAGACACGAGTGTGGCATTCAGAGAAGGGGGAGAAACAGAAGGAAGGCTGTGGTGGAGGAGTGGGGAGGCATGTTGGGACAGTGGACCCTTTGGGATCAGCCATTCCTGGGGCTGGGAGTGGAGATCCTGAAGTGCTGGAATGGGCTGAAGATGGGCACTGAGCAGGTTCAGCACAAAGAGGTGCAAAAAGCTCTCAATGCCCACACCCTCCATGCACCATAGAACCTCATTTCCCCTCCAGGCATCCTCGGAGAAGATCTGGAGAGCTGGAAAGCTCCTTTTCACCTACCTCACCAGCACCAGCCCCAGCCTCATCCGGGACCATAAGCATCACCTGCGGCACCACAGGTGGGACCTCCAGCACCCACCCCACCCTTGGGGACCCTCCTGGATGCCGCAGCCTCACTGTGGGTGTTTTCCTCATGCTTCCCTTTCTTTGCAGGAGGTGCTGCTCTGGGAAGGAGCTGGTGGACTGGATGCTGAATGCAGAGCTGGGCATCCAGACGCGGAGCCAAGCCATCGGCGTGGGGCAGGTGCTGGTGGACGGCGGGGTCCTGACGCACGGTGAGGGGGTCCCCGAGGGCATCCCGGCTCACCCATGGGTCCACACCCCAGCTCATGTGCTCTTCCCTCCCCGCAGTGAAACAGGAGTGGCATTTCCAGGACAAGGACACCCAGTTCTATCGCTTTGCTGAGTTGGAGCTGAGCCCCGAACCCCGCATGGGGCTGCGGGATGCGGAGGAGCTGCTGGAGGCGGTGACCTTCCTGGCACAGCTGGGGCCTGATGCACTGCTCACCATGGCCCTGCGCAAACCGTGAGTGCTGGGGGGCTCCTGGGGGCTTCTAGGTGTTCCTGGGGGCTCCTTGGTAGTCCTGGGGGTCCTGGTGGCTCGCTTCCATCCTGCTCCAATCACAGCTGGAGGTGCTGCAGATAGGCCATCCTGAGCATCCTTTCCCCCTCTGGAACTGGAGAGGATGCAGGAGGGAGTCCAGGACTTTGAGATGCTCTCAGTGGCCACTTACCACCCCTGTCTCCCTCTCAGACCTGCCCAGCGCACAGAGGATGAGCTGGAACTCATTTTTGAGGAGCTGCTCCACATTAAAGCCGTGGCTCACCTCTCCAACTCGGTGAGTGCGAGCTGCACCCTGCTGCCCTCGTGCCTACATCCATCCCCTCCAAACCCTCCTGCATCCCACTGCCTTCCCTCCACGCCTCCTCCTGCTCTCCTGGCCCTTTGCAGCCACCCCTGGGTTGTCACCCTGCGTGTCCCCTCCATGCTGAGGGTGGCTGCCCCTTGCTGCAGGTGAAGCGGGAGCTGGCATCTGTGCTGATGTTCGAGTCTCACCAGCGAGCCGGCACCGTGTGTGAGTGTCCCCACTGAATTCCACGTGCTGGGGGATGGGATGGCCCCTAGGACAGCATCCCAGGTTGGGTGGGCATTGCTGTCCGTGTGGATGCTCCTGCTGGCTCTGTGGAGCAGGGGTGGATGGGTGGGATGGGGTGGATGAGGGTGCTTTGGGGTCTCACCCATCTGGCTGTGTGTTGTTGTTGGGATAGGGGCTGACGAGGGATGCTCTGGGTCTCACTCACGCCACCATTTCCCCCGCAGTGTTCAGCCAAGGGGATAAAGGCACCTCGTGGTACATCGTTTGGAAGGGTTCAGTGAATGTGGTCACCCATGGCAAGGTAGGTGCGTCCCCACGCCTCCACCCCATCCTTGCTGTCACCTTGGTGCCAAGTTGCACCCCATTTCTCCAACCTGGCCCGGGTCAGGTTCAGGTTTGTGTTAGCCCTGTCCCCTTGCAGGGTTTGGTGGCCACACTGCATGAAGGGGACGATTTTGGGCAGCTGGCACTTGTGAACGATGCTCCCCGAGCAGCCAGCATCATCCTGCGGGAGGACAACTGCCACTTCCTGCGGGTGGACAAGCAGGACTTCAACCGCATCCTCAAGGTGGGCAGCTGGGATCTCCTGTGCTGGTCATCATCCCAGGACCTTCCTGTGGCTGTGGGGTTTGCTCTGGGATGTGCAGAGTGTGGTGGTTGCAGGGGGATGGAGTGCAATGAACCACCATGCAATGCCAGCAGGGTGCTGGGGTGCAATGAACCTCCATGCAATGCCAGCAGGGTGCTGGGGTGCAATGAAGCACCATGCAATGCCAGCAGGGTGCTGGGGTGCAATGAACCACCATGCAATGCCAGCAGGGTGCTGGGGTGCAATGAAGCACCATGCAATGCCAGCAGGGTGCTGGGGTGCAATGAAGCACCATGCAATGCCAGCAGGGTGCTGGGGTGCAATGAAGCACCATGCAATGCCAGCAGGGTGCTGGGGTGCAATGAAGCACCATGCAATGCCAGCAGGGTGCTGGGGTGCAATGAAGCACCATGCAATGCCAACAGGGTGCTGGGGTGCAGTGAACCACCATGCAATGCCAGCAAGGTGCTGGGGTGCAATGAACCACCATGCAATGCCAGCAAGATGCTGAGGTGCAATGAACCACCATGCAATGCCAACAGGGTGCTGGGGTGCAATGAACCACCATGCAATGCCAGCAAGATGCTGAGGTGCAATGAACCACCATGCAATGCCAGCAAGATGCTGAGGTGCAATGAACCACCATGCAATGCCAACAGGGTGCTGGGGTGCAGTGAACCTCCATGCAATGCCAGCAGGGTGCTGGGGTGCAGTGAACCACCATGCAATGCCAGCAGGGTGCTGGGGTGCAAGATGCTGTGTGAGCAATGCACTCTGCAGCCCATGCTGTTTGCTGGCAGCTGGCTTTGCCCAGGGATCAGCCTGGGGAGGACAGGCTGTGGCCACCAAGCCAGGCTGAAGGCTTTTTTCCCCATTTAGGATGTGGAAGCCAACACCATGCGCCTGAAGGAGCACGGGAAGGTGGTGCTGGTGCTGCAAAAGAACCTGCAGGGAGGCAGCAGCCAGCCGGCCACGGTGCGGAGCAGCAGGTGACAGCAACAGCTGCCCATCCCCATCCCTCCTGCTGCAGGCACACTGCTGGCCTTTCCCTGAGCCTTCTGTTGGAGGAATTTGGGGAGAATCGTGGCAGTGGAGATGCCAAAGCCGTTCTGAGCGCTGGGTCCTTGATGCACTTCAGGTACCTGGTGATGGCTGGGACGCCAGAGAAGATCCTGGAGCACCTGCTGGAGTTCATGAGGCTCGACGCCACGCTCTACGACCCTGTGGGTAGGTGGGGGCTGCCCTTTTCTCTCCATCAAATCCCTCCTTTGGGCTGGGAGAACTGCAGAGCGTCCCCTCCCTCCTCTCCCACGTCCCCACGCCCCCCCATGCGGAGCTGCAGAACAGGGAGAGGCAGGAGCCAGGAGATGTCCCCAGCGGGTAAAAAATCAGAACTGCAGAACCGGCATCCAACCTCCTCCCCGCGCCCAACTTTTTATGATTTCCATTCCAAAAAGCCTTTCCCTTCATTCCAAAAAATAATATGTTTATATCTGCGTTCTTCTCAACCCTTTCCTCGGCCTTTAGAAGCAAAACGTGACCCAGTGGGAGCTGTGAGGTGGAAAACCCCATGGCAACCCCACAGGGTTGTCCTCAGCCCAGTGCGGGCGCAGCACAGCGGGGCTGTCTGCTCTTTTCCAGACACACTCCTGGGGGATTTCCTGCTGACCTACACTGTGTTCATGCCGACCTCGCAGCTCTGCAGGGCTCTGCTGCATCAATATCCTTCCGCTGCTGATGGGGGGCTCATGGCACGCAGCCCTTCCTGCAGGGACCACCTTGGTCCCTGTCCCCTTATTGGGACACTGGGATGGCGGTGGGAACCCCAAATCTCCAAGCGAAGGGCACGTCCCCATTCCCTGTCCTTGTGGGGCGAGGGGTCCTCTCGCTTCCTTTGCCCACATCCTCCATACTGGTGCCCTTAACTGGTCCCAGTTTCCGCGCAGAGCCTCTGGATGGCTCAGAGCAGGAGAAAGCCACCTACTGCCTGCACAAGCGCCGCAAGATCCTGCGCCTGGTGAGCCAGTGGGTGCTGCTCTACGGGCGGCTGCTGCAGGGTGACCGCAGCACCACGACTCTGCTGCAGGTACTGGGAGCACAGGGCGGCCCCTTGGGGTTCCCACGTCGCCGCTGTGTCACTCTGAGTTCTCCCCCCCTGTCCTCCTCCCATAGAACCTCGCTGACCTGGTGAGCCAGGACCCTCGGCTGGGGGCCATGGTGCAGGAGCAGGAGCGGCGGCGGCCCCGAGCGTGAGTGCCATGGGCATCTCCATCCCATAATGACCCGGTGCCACCTCCATCCGCTGGGTCCTTGTGCCCTCGGGGTGACTGTGGACATCTCCATCCCATAATCACCCGCTGCCACCTCCATCCTTGTGCCCCTGAGGGCGGCATCCTAAGTGCTGCTGCCCTCTTAACACCGCCTTTCCTCCTCTTGGTGCAGGATGGAGAATGGGGACAGCAGCATTTCTCCCCAGCCCAAGGTAGGGTCAGCCCTGGGGGTGTCAGGAACAGGGAGATGGGACCCCCAGAAGCGGGGTATCAGGGGGGTGGCGTGCTTCCCACTCTCCCCCCTCTCGCTGCAGTCTCGGAGCTCCATGAGCTGGCTCTCCAGCCAAGACGAGGCGGCTTTGAGCAGCAGCTGTGCCTTAAGAGCCCAGGATAAAGGTACGGGGACTGCGGGCACACCCATGGCACCTGATCCCTCTGGATGTGGTCACAGTGCTGACACCTCCACCCTGACAGTGCCCTACGAGATCTACAGGGCCGACCATTCGTGCCTGGTGACGGTGCTGCCCGTCAACGCATCGGTGCGGGATGTGCTGCAGTCCCTGGCTCCACAGCTCGGCTGGGATGGAGAGCACCTCCTGGTGAAGGTGAATTCATCCGGAGGTGAGTGGTGGTCCCGGGTCACTCCAGGGTCCCTGAGCTCTGCAGCAGCCCGGCACCCATCCTCTCATCTCCTACAGATAAAGTGGGGCTGCAGCTGGATGCCGTGGGGGTGTTCACCTCGCTGGGGCTCAACGAACGGCTCTTTGCTGTCAGCATGGAGGAGCTGAGCAGTTTGGTGAGCTGGGGGGGGGTCGGCATAGGATGGGAGGTGCTGGGGGGAATCCTCGTGTCGTGGTTCTGGAGGTGGGTTGGGCGTCGCTTTGCTCCATGGAGAACAGCTGCTGGCATTGCTTCTGGTCCTTCAGCTCCTGGGGGGTCTGTGAGGAGATGGGGGGCATCTGTGAGCTGAGATAGAGGCGATGGGTGGGAGTTTAATGAGCTGAGCAGGAGGGAACAGAGAGAGACCCGTGAGCCAGAATGGAGAGGGTTTGATGAGTGAGGAAAAGGGATGAGAGAGCCACGATGGAGAGGATGAAAGGGATTTCAGTGAGCTGGGCGGTAGGGGGGGCATGAATCCCACTGGAGGAGGTGATTTCAGTGAGCTGAGCAATAGGGGGAGCCATGAAACACAGTGGAGAGGATGGAGGGGATTTCAATAACTGGGCAGTAGGGGGGGACCCATCAACCAAGTGGAGGTGATGGAAGGCCTTGGTGAGCCTGGCCATAGACTCTGACCCTGGCTCTGGCTTGGGGTGTCCCTCACCCCCATTCTGTGTGCAGACCCCCCATCCTGAGCAGTTGGGCCCCCACGTGGGCTCCTCGGACACGTTGGATCTCATCAGCTCCAAGGACCTGGCCAGCCACCTCACCGACCACGACTGGAACCTCTTCAAGAGCATCCACCAGGTAAGGGCAGCACCTGGATGCCGGGACAGGGGTCCCCCTGTCACATCCTCACCCATCCTCTGCCACGCCAGGTGGAGATGATCCACTACATCGTGGGGCCGCAGAAGTTCCACGAGGTGACGACAGCCAACCTGGAGCGAATGATGCGGCGTTTCAACGAGCTGCAGTACTGGGTGGCCACCGAGCTGTGCCTCTGCCCTGAGCTGGGCAGGAGAGCCCAACTGCTGCGCAAGTTCATCAAGCTGGCTGCACAGTGAGTGTCCCCAGTGTCCCCTCCCCACTGGGACACGTTGGTGGCTTCCCCGCTCACCTCATCCCATGGCCGCAGCCTCAAGGAGCAGAAGAATCTGAATTCCTTCTTCGCGGTGATGTTTGGTGTGAGCAACACAGCCGTGAGCCGCCTTGCCAAGACCTGGGAGGTAACAGCCCATGGGCTTCTGCCACCTCTCCTGGGCTCTGCAGTGACAGATCCAAGTCTCCATGACAAAAATCAGGGGTGGCCAAGCTGCTGGGTTCCTACATGAGCTGCACCCCAAAGCTGGGGAGGCAGGGAATGCATTTCCCATGAAGATCAGGATGCAATTGTTGGAAGGGACCTTTAAAGATCATGGAGCCATGGGATGGTTGGGTTGAAAGGGTCCTTAAAGATCATGGAACCATGGGATGGTTGGGTTGAAAGGGTCCTTAAAGATCATTGAGCCATGGGATGGTTGGGTTGAAAGGGTCCTTAAAGATCATGGAACCATGGGATGGTTGGGTTGGAAGGGTCCTTAAAGATCATAGAACCATGGGATGGTTGGGTTGGAAGGGTCCTTACAGATCATGGAGCCATGGGATGGTTGGGTTGAAAGGGTCCTTAAAGATCATGGAACCATGGGATGGTTGGGTTGGAAGGGTCCTTAAAGATCATAGAACCATGGGATGGTTGGGTTGGAAGGGTCCTTAAGATTCATGGAACCATGGGATGGTTGGGTTGGAAGGGTCCTTAAAGATCACAGAATACAAGATGGTTGAGTTGGAGAGGTCCTTAAAGATCACAGAATACAAGATGGTTGGGTTGGAAGGACCATTGCTGCCAAGCACCCAGAGCAAGCAACATCACAGATCCCAAAGAGGGGACTTGGGATGGGGGGCTTGAAGGTGCATGGAAATTTAGGGGGGTTGGGCACAGAGGTTCATGGGGCCATCCTGACCTACTCTCTGTGCAGAGGCTGCCCCACAAGATCCGTAAGCTGCACGCAGCGCTGGAGCGGATGCTGGTGAGTGCAGCTGCTTCCCATGGAGCTGGAGGGTCTCAGTGATGGAATGGGGTTTAGGGGTCAGGAAGCAGAGCTGGGGGGTCTGTCCCTGCCCCATATCTCTGGGTTTACTGCCACTCCCTGCTTCCCCTAATACACAAAGTCACAGGGATGGCACGGAGGTGGTGCAATTTGCGCTCCCGCATTTGGGATGTGCTGTTCCAGGGCACCCCCTCCCCACATCTCTGCTGCCCCATCAGCCCCCATCCCTCTGCCTGTCTCCAGGACCCATCATGGAACCACCGGGTCTATCGTCTGGCTGTTGCCAAGCTGAGCCCCCCCATCATCCCCTTCATCCCCCTCCTCCTTAAAGGTGCGTACCACAGCTTTGTGCACACAGGGGACTGAGAAACCAAATCCTGGGCTCACCCTGACCCCCCCACCCCCATCCCCTCCTGTAGACTTGACCTTCATCCACGAGGGCAACCGCACGCTGGCCGAGAATCTCATCAACTTTGAGAAGATGGTGAGTGGTGGTGGGGGGCTGCTCCCCTTGAACCACCCTTTGGGGGCACTGCTTGGCCCAGAGCATCCACGCAGCATCAGCCGTGCCCCACGGTGGGGGTGGGGAGGTCGTGGGGCAGTTTCTGCTGAAGCTGGAGGGTGTTTTCCCAGCTGGGAGCAAAATGGTGCTGGGTGGCAGCAAGTCACCTTTGTGCATTGCCTGCAGCACATGATGGCAAAGACGGTGCGCGTCCTGCAGCGCTGCCGGAGCCAGGCACATGGTGAGTGGGGCTGGGGGGTCGTGGGGTTGAGGTGTCATGGGGCTGGGGGTGTCATGGAGCTGGGGGGGCCGTCGCTCACCTCCTGCTTTCTGTATGCATCCAGCTCCGCTGTCCCCTCTGCGGAATCGCTCCCCACATCGACCAGAGGATGCCAGGGCCATCAGGATCAGCACATGTAGGTGTAGGGCTGGGAGACCCTGGGCTCTTAATGAGGTCTACTCGTTAAGTGCATTAATGGGGTCCACTAGTGTGTGCCTGTCGTTCTTTAAAAGTGGAGGGATGTGAACTCTGGGATGGTGCTGTTGGTGCCTTGGCATTTCCAGCTGGGCATCATTTTGCCCCATGGAATGCACCTGTTCCCATTTTCTTCTGCTTCTTTGGTGCCAAGGGGGGGGTGGGAGGGTCCTGGAACTGAAACCTGGTGCTGGGGAGATTTCGTTGAGATGGGCAGTAGGGAATAGAGGGGATCCATGAGCCACACAAAGAGGGTTCAGTGGGCTGAGCTAAGGGTGATGGAGGGGGATCAGAGAGCCACAGTGGAGAAGATGGAGGGGATTTCAGTGAGCTGAGCGAGAGGGGGGGACCCAAGAACTCAACTGGAGATGACGGAGGGGGTTCCAATGAGCTGGGCAAGAGGGGGGATCTGTGAACCAAGTAGGGGTGATGAAGGGGGTTACAATGAGGTGGGCAGTTTAGGAGGACCCACAAAGCCAGTTGGGGGGACAGAGGAGGAGCCGTGGGTCAGGCTGCAGGCAGAGATGGGGATGTGAGCAATGAGGAGGGGGGTCTCACTGAGCCCATCCCTCACCCTGCAGGCTCGGAGCAGTCACTGAGCGTGCGGAGCCCCGTCTCCACCTGGGCGTATCTGCAGCACCTGAAAGCCATCGACAGCCAGAAGGAGCTGCTGAGGCTCTCCCGAGACCTGGAGTCCTGATGGGCAGGAGGGAAAGGGAGCAAGGACTCAGCAGGGACGTGGCACTGTGTGTGCTGATGGCACAGCAGCCCCATGGCTCTGCTATGGGGGCCAGACCTATCCGTGCAGTTGGGAGCCCACGGGGGGCTGTGGGCAGGTGAGGCCATGGACAGGAGGGTCTGCAGCCCCCACGCAGTGAGCAATAGAGGTATTTTTGTATGCAAGGCTGTGCTCACCTTCTTTCTCCGTGCAGCAGCCTGCATTCGCTCCTTGCACAGTCGAGGTGCCCTGGATGCCCCCAGCACCAATGCTGCCTGCTCTGGGGGTGCTGGGCTCCATCCCTCTGTCCTGTTTGCCCCCTGGGGTGTCCTGTGTCCTCCGTCTCAGCTCCCTGGAGCTGCGTGGACCCTTGGGCTAAGCTCAGCCACCTGCGTGCCTCAGTTTCCCCACATGGACAGGGGAAGAACAGCAGCAGAGATGGGGCAGCATCTGTTGTGGTGGGAGGAAGATGCAGTGATGGAGATGGGGATCAGATCAAGCTCTTCCCAAACCCCTCCCTGCACTTCTGGCTGTGCATGGAGCAATGATTGTCCCAGTGCTATAAGCAGGAGGAGTGGGGCTGTGGGCTTCACGGCTGATCCCTGCCCCTAAAGTCTTCCCACGTTTGCAGGGCACCAAGCAGGGCTGGGGTACAAGGGACCAGAGCACTGCTGAGTTCCACCTCACAGTTCATGGGGTTGGGTTGCTTACAATAAAATTCCCCATCACAGCTAAGAGAAGATTCAAATGTTGCAGCCAACTCCAGGATGGGACATGGGGTCCTGGGACCCCCCTGTGTCCATGCCATGGCCCTTGGGATCCTCTGCTCCTTGGTTCTGGGGTTGTTCCACCAGTGGGGTGAGCAGGCGGTCCGGTTCCCATCTTCCTTGGCTCCTGAGTGAAGCATTTCCCTCTGTGAATCATTTGGGATCCAGTGTGCTGGGCACTGTCCTCAGCTCTGCCATAGGGCCGTCCTCCTGCAGCCTCACACAGCCAACCAGCCCAGCTCTGAGCCCCCAGTGCTCAGCAACCTCCCCAAAACACTCTTGAGGTGTTTGCCCCTGTGTTGACAGCACGGTGTCAGTGCAGGAGCAAGTCCTGCTCTGCTGAACATCCCCATCTGAAAAGCTGGGATCAGCTCTTATCACCCCCTGTCCCCCTGGTTTTGGGCTCCACACCCCCTGAACACATCCAGGTGAGCTGGGGCAAAGCAGAGCAGTGATTCCCTGCCGTGTGGCCCCAAATCAGGCAGCCCAGAGCTCCTTCCATCACCTTCTCCAGGTTCCTTGGCCTCAAGGAGCCCTGATGTGGAGGAGCTCAGTTTGGGGAAGGAAGGGTTAAGTGGGAGCTCTGTGTTTTCCAGCTGGATCCCAGCCTGCGGATTACCTTCAGCCTGCAGATCTGCTGCCTGGGGCCCGTGGTTGTGTCCCAGGGTTTCTCCCTTCCTCCTGCAGACACGATGCTGGCCCCAACATCGGGCTTGGCTGCAGACATCTCAGCTCGAGTGGAAAAGCTGAGCCCTGTCTGCTTCCCCTGGTCCAAGCACCCCCCATTCCGCACACTTTCCATAAGCTAAACCCACACTGGGATTTCCCCAGGAGCACCTCATCCTTTAGATCCCATCCCACCAGCAGTTCCCATGGGGAGCAGAAACCCCATAAGGTCGCTGTCCTCCATGGGGAGAAGCTCTGGGTGCAAGAGAAGAGGGCAGGTGCTGGGCTCCCACCTCCTCCATGGGGCTGCTCCACATCCCAACATCTCCTCCTCTTCCTCCTGTGGGGCTGAAGGATCCATCCCCCATCCCAGCATCCCGGAGAGGAGCAGAATAGACGCCCCATGGCTGCAGCCAAAACCCAGCGCCATGCTATCTCTCTCACTTCTTGCAGCCAGGAATCTTTCTGTCTTTTCCCTGTTTCCTCCACCTTTGCTGTTTGTTGGGCATTTTCCCCATCAGTGTTGAACAACCAGCATTAATCAGAGCTCAACCCACGCCGGGTGCCTCAGGCTGATGGCAAGCTGGTCTCAAAGCAATTACAAAAATCCCAAATCTCACAGCATCTCCCAGCTTGGTCATGTGCAGGGTGTGAGAGGTGACCCGTGCACACTCAGCTCATGATGACACCAAATCATCCCAGAAAACAAAAACTGCTGTCAGCACGGACGTGTCAGCGGGGTCAGCAGCTCGGGGAGGAGGATAGGAAATGACAGAGGGGTGAGAAGGATGCCAAAGCTTTTCCTTATGGAACTGCTCAGCTGTGTGCCAAGGGGTGCTGTGATGGATGCTGTTGGAAGGGTCGCAGATTGCATCCACTGGGCTGGGTGCTGCTCAGAGCAGGGACGTCTGCTTGGGCTGGGGGTGTGTGTGGGGTGGGGGGGGGTCGTGGATCCTGCTGGTGGTGATAAAGAGGGGATGGGCAGAAGGAAAACGCAGCTCCCAGGGCTGTGGGCTGCATGCAGGGCTTGTGGTGGGGCTCTCTGGGGAAGCACAGGCAGGGGGATGCGGGGATGCTGCACCCAGTGGCACCAATACCCACCCTGATCCCCCATGGAGGTGAGGACCCCCCTCCCATCCCCCCAAAATGCTTTCCCTTTGCTCCACAACCGTCACCCTGGGGAAGTGCAGACAGAGGAGTGGAGCAATCCCAGGAGCTGGAATTACCAGCCCTCCTCCCACTCTGGGCAGGCTGTAATTAGGACACACACGTAACGAGCTCTGGTGAAGTTGGGGTGCAGTTTGCAGTGAGGTTCTTGGATTCACCAAGCTCCTCCCTCGGCTCTGGGGACCCGCATATAGCAGAGAGAGCTCAGCAGCACCCACATCACTGCCAGAGAGCTGAGATGCTGCAAAGCACCGGGATGATGAAGGCCTTCATCCTCTTCCTCGGGGTGGGAATGGCCTTGGGCTGTGAGTACCAGAGCTCTGCGTGGGGAAGGGGCTGCACTGGGCTGAAGGAAGGGGGGATTTGGGGAGTAGGGAGCTCGGGTGCACTCAGTGATTGGAATGGGGTCAGATCCTTCCCAAAGAGTAGGGGATGTTTCAATGCTAGGGGGTTTCCCTGGGGGTTCTGCTGGTGATGGGATGGGGGTTGTCCTTCTCTTGGCTGGGTTTGGGCATGCTGCTGTGCTCTCCTCCTGCAAACCCACCCTCCCTCTGTTCTTCCATCCTGGGAGAGCACTGAGGGCAATTTCTCCACTTCCTTACCCACAAACCTCCTTCTTGCTGCTGGATGGGGGTGGTGGAGCCCAGCGGTTGCGAGGCACAACACGGAATTGGGTGTTTTGCCCATGGCAAGCACCAGCCAAAACTCCCAGATTGCCCAACTCAGCCACACCAGCACAGCTCCAGCGCTCAGACTGGAAGCACACTGGGATGCTCTGGGGCTCCCAGCACCCCAGGCTCTCACCTGGCTTCACCTTGAGCCAGCTCACACCTCGGGCAGTGAGCAGAGCGATGTGAAAGCTGTCAACACCTCCCTGTGCATCACCAGAACTGCTGGTGGCGTCCAGAGTCGCGAGCATCCCCGGTCAACAGGGCAGCACCTGTAGGACAGGTTTGGTGGCAGCAAGTTTGGTCACCCCATCGGTCATCACACGAGAGGTGCTTGTGGAGCTCAGGGATCATCCTTGCAGCTGTTGGTGTGAGTTACAGGGCTCAGCCCTGCTCTGTATGGCCAGGAGCTGCATGCAATGCAATGCACACGAAGCAAAGAGTTTGAGAGATGGGGCAGAGCAGGGCTTGAAGGCTGCATGGGCAGGGATGGCTGCTGCAATAAGGAGCAGTGTCTGAGCATCGTGCTTTTGGCTCTGCTCATCGGCACGCTGCACGTGATGAGCTGCTGCTATTGCTGCATTCTTGCATGAAGCGTGGACCTGTGGTCTGTTCTCAACTCGAGGAGTTTCATCACCATTCTGATGCTGTGAGCTGTATCTGACGCTCCAGAAGCAGGCAGCTCAGCCCAGGATGAGCAGTGAGGAGTTTTGCAAGGCTAAGGTGTAAGAGGAGCTGCTTCCACGTTGGCCTGCCCATGAGGAGTCACCACATTCTCATCCTGATTAATGACCCTCGTTAGGATCTGGCTGAGGAGCTGAAGAACTCTTTGGCTCCATACAGGCAGAGTATCCACTGATCTTGGCACAAGCTCAGTGCAGACTCCTCCGTCGTTTTGGGGCCATTCTGAGGATTTGGCTGCCAAAACCACATCTGTCCTCAGCTTGCCTCATTTGGCAACCGTAGGGAGAGGATTCTGCTGGGGGAGGGCAGAAATCTTGAGTCCTGCGTGATGGGGAGCGATGGGTCAGAGATGAGGGCAGAAGGATGAGCCCAGATCCCTCCACACAGATTCTCAGCATCCTTTGGGCACAGCATTTGGGCACAACATCCCGTGGGCACAGCATCCCCTGGGCACAGCATCCTTTGGGCACAGCATTTGGGCACAACATCCCGTGGGCACAACATCCTTTGGGCACAGCATCCTTTGGGCACAGCATCCCATGGGCACAGCATCCCCTGGGCACAGCATCCTTTGGGCACAACATCCTTTGGGCACAACATCCCCTGGGCACAGCATCCCCTGGGCACAGCATCCTTTGGGCACAACATCCTTTGGGCACAACATCCCCTGGGCACAGCATCCCCTGGGCACAGCATCCTTTGGGCACAACATCCTTTGGGCACAACATCCCATGGGCACAGCATTTTGTCACAGCATCCTTTGGGCACAGCATTGCACAGATGCTGTGCTGAGCACTGCAGGACACATTCCTCCCCTCCTGACCTCCTCCCTTTGGTTCTTCTCCCCAAAGAGTTCCAGCAGCTCTAACATAACCATGAAGAGTTGCAGGCTGCCCTATAGCTGTATTTAGGCTCAAACCTGGTGAGCAAGCATCCTCCTGCAGGGAAAAATCTGGGATGCTGCATCTCTTCTTGCACCTGAGCCTTGGAAGGGAATGGCCAATGCTGAGCCCTCTCTGAAGGCTCTGTGCAGCTCCCAGCCCTGCTGAGCTGCAGTGCACCCCAGTGCTGGGCTTTGCCATAACACG
Source organism: Chrysolophus pictus (assembly GCA_037305975.1). Classification (NCBI taxonomy): domain Eukaryota; kingdom Metazoa; phylum Chordata; class Aves; order Galliformes; family Phasianidae; genus Chrysolophus; species Chrysolophus pictus. The sequence goes on from CM074608.1 coordinate 1,072,692, forward strand.
CTCAGGGAACTTCACAGTGCTACCCACGCATGGGCAGCTCCTGCCTTGTGCAATCCCCCCAGGGCTGCAGCTGGAAAATGAGCCTGGATGTGTCATTCGGGGTGACTGATCCCCGCTGGTGCTTTGGGAGTGAGAGGGATGGAGACAGGATGGGGATTGCTGCTGCTCATCCCCACTGGGGCTCCAGACCTGCTCAGCTGGGTGACCTGGGGGCAGATGGAGCAGCACTCACCTCAAACCATCAGATGGGACGAAGTAGAACCACAGGCAAATCTCCTCCAGGAGCACCCCAGGAAGCCAAGCAGCATTCAGCAGTGCCCAACTGGGGCTGTTGAGGCAAAGAGGTTCTTCCCTCCCAGCACCACCTGTGGGTCCACAGTTTGGCGGCTCCATAAAGCAGAACTGGGGCGAAACGCATGACAACAGAGCAAGGAATGTGGTTGGAGGGAGAAATCACTCAGTGCAAGACTCAGAGGTCACAGCAGGATTGGGGTTTGCCAATGTTGTCTCCTACTTTGGTGCCATGCAGTGCCCTGTGAATGCCCCTTGTCCTTTTGGGACACGACGCGGGCACCACTCATAGCACAGCCTGGGGCTCAGCTCTAATTTTAGGTGTGGAATGGAGCTGCATGATGCATGGATGGTATAAATAGCTCAGGAAGGAGTCCCCTGTTTTCATTGCAAATTGCAAATAAAGGCGTCTGGAATGTGGTGCTCCTCTGGGCATGGGCTGAGACTGGCATTAGTGGGTGAATCAGGGCAGGAATGAATGGAGGAGCCAGGAAGGTGCTTCCTGGTGCCAAGTGACTGCAATGTCCTTGTGGCTGAATGACCACAGACATGTTGTCCTGAGGACTCACCCGATCCAAACCCAACTCATCCACCCTAAAATCCCAAAGGTTCCCGAGTAGCTCCAGCCATGGAACTTGGTCCATTTTGCTCTGCCAAAGTGAGGAGGGAACGGTGCCGGAGCGCACAGGCAGCGCTTTGGGCACTGGGATGCTGCAGATTGAGGGGCTGCTCAGCCCCACAGCAGCCAGAGTTCCTCTTCTCCCCCCTGGACACCCCCAGTGTGGCTGTCCCCATGCTGTCCCTTTGTCCCTATGCTGTCCCTTTGTCCCCATGCTGTCTCCTTGTCCCCTTGCTGTCCACCAGGACCCAGAAGGAAGATCCACTCCCGGATTTGGGTCTGGATGGAGCAGGACTGCCAGCCCGCCCCACAGAACCACACTGTTGTTTCTCTCCCCCAAAGCCCTATACACGGACCCCGACTCCTGCAGGGGACGCTGCGAGGAACCCTACAGCCACGAGGATGAGTGCCACTGCGACTCCGACTGCTGGAGCCGCAACAGCTGCTGCTGGGATTACCTGGAGCACTGCGGGGCGGGTGAGCATGGATGGGTGGGCAGCACCCAGTAACGGGGTGCAGAGGGCTGAATGCATCCACCTGCGCTGCTTTGCAGTTGGGTGCACGGTCCTGGGCACAGCTCCTTCACCCTGAGCTCTTCTCTTGGCTCTGTGCAGGTGAGGAAGCGGTGCACAGACGTGGTGAAGGTGAGCAGCATCACCCCATAGGGATTGCGGGGAGCAGCGTCACACCTGAAGGCTTTTACCCAAAAAGGGAGGGCTTGGTGCTGGCTGGGAGCACCCCTCCGTGCTCTGGGGTCATGCCATGCCCCCCAGCTCCCATCTCTCTCCTCAGAGCACTTCTCCAGCAGCCACGATGCCATCAGCGATGAGGAGCTGCTCCACGTTTCCGAGCAGCTCTATGGGGCGGATCACAACAAGGCTCAACCCAACGACATCGCCATCAACCCACAGCACCGGGCTGCCCCCGACCAAACGGGGCTCCAGGAGGATCGCTCCCCTGAGCCGTGAGTGTGCTTCATCAGTGCATGGCCAGGAGGTTGGGCTGGATGGTCTTAAAGGGCTTTTCCAGCCTTAATGATTCTATGGTTCCAAGGGGATGCCATGGCCAGGACCCAAACAGCTGGGCTGGGGGCACGGATGGTTTTCACGTGGGATCTCTACTCATAGAGTTGTAGAAACATGGAATCATTCACGCTGGAAAAGACCTCCAGGATCTCGAAGTCCAACCCCAGTCCATCCCTCCATGCCCACTGACCACGTCCCCAAGTGCCACATCCTTGCCATTCCTTGTCCCCTCCTGGGTCGGTGACTCCACCACCTCCCTGGGCAGTCCATGCCAACGCATTACCACTCTTTTGGAGAAGAAATTGTTCATAACATCCAACATGAAGCTCCCCTGGTGCAACCTAAGGTCATCACTTCTCATCCCTTCCTCACCCCAACCTCATTTCAGGTCATTGGTGAGAGCAATAACGTCACCCCTGATCCTCCCTTCTCGAGACTGAACCACCCCAGTCCCCATCACATTTGTGCTCCAGACCCCTCCCAGCTCCATTCCCCTCTCTGGACACACTCCAGCACCTCCACGTCTTTCCTGGTGCTTGTTATGACCCAAGTTCAGCACTTGGCCTTATTGGACCTCATCCCATTGACCTCAACCCATGCATTCAGCCCACCTGGACCCTTCTGTAGGACATCCCTACCCCTCTCCTCCCCAGCTCAGGTCCTGTTCTCTCCCAGGCTCTATGCATACGTCAACGAGAAGCTCTTCTCCAAACCCACCTACGCCAGCTTCATCCGTTTGCTGGACAACTACCAGAGGGCAACGGGCCGTGAGGAGGAGGTGACGGCCGAGGAGCTGCAGGAGCAGAACGTCTTCCTCCAGGAGGTGATGAAGACGGAGCTCATGAAGAAACTTTTTGCTTTCCTCCATAAAAAAAGTGAGCGTGGATCAAGGCCGGGGCTGGCCGCGATGGGGTCCGTGTGCTGATCCAGCAGCTCCTTCCCTCTGCATGCAGATCGTTACGGCTCCGAGGAGGAATTCCTGCAGGATCTGAAGGAGATGTGGTTTGGGCTCTACTCCCGAGGTGATGGAGAGAAGGACTCCAGCGGCTTCGAGCACGTCTTCTCAGGTGGAGTGCACCCCAGGAGGATGGGGAACGTGGGGCGGCTCCTTGGGGTCCTGGATGGGGGATTTGGGTTGGGTTGGGGGCAGCACCGTAGAGCAGAGCTGGGATTTGGGGGGTTCAGCCCCATCTGAGCACATCCCTGCTTTAGGGGGGCAAAGCTGGGGGATTTGGGGTTTGGGTGCCCGGCTCACTTTGATTCTCCTTTGTGTTTAGGGGAGATTAAAAAAGGGAAAGTGAGTGGATTTCACAACTGGATCCGCTTCTACCTCCTGGAAAAGCAGGGACTGGTCAACTACTTCAGCCACAACTTCGACGGGCCGGTGAGCCATCCCACGGGGCAATGCAGGATTTGGGCAGGGAGTGCTGACCCCACTCCATCAGCTGCATCCCAAGGGGGGAAACCAAGACCCCCGGGATGTGGAGCAGAGCTGCTCAGCCTGCTGCGTCCCCATAACGGGACCTTGGGATGGAAGCAGGGTGGGCAGGTCCCACTGCAATGGGAGAATGGGGCAAATGTGGGGCTGGGATTGCCTTGCTTGGGGTGCAGCCAGGCTTTGCTTGGCTCCCACGCCCTGCTATGGAGGATCTCAGTCCCAAACCCCCTTCTGCTGCTTCCAGTGGGACACCTACCCTGATGTACTGGGGCTGCAGTTCAGCTGGGATGGCTTCTACAAGGAGGTGGGCTCCGCATTCATCGGCTGCAGCCCCGAGTTTGAATTTGGCATCTACACGTTGTGCTTCATTGCCCGACCTGGGAGGGCGTAAGTACTGCGTCCGTTTGTCTGTCCTCTTGCCACGGAGCCAGCAGTGCCTTCCTGTCCCCATTTAGAATTTGGGAAACTCTATGGAGCAGCTGAGCCAGGTCGCACTGCCCTCAGCTTTGGGGTGGGGTTGGGGACATGGGGACACCCCACGGAGGTGACGGTGTGGAGCAGAGCTATTTGTCCCCACAGGTGTCACCTGAGCTTGGGTGGCCACGGCGTCAGCATCCAGACCTACACCTGGACCAAGTCCACCTACGGCTATGGCAAGAAATACATCGCCACAGCCTATGTCATCTCACCCTGAGCCCATCCACATCCCGGCCAGGAGGAATGGGGCGCCTGCAGCCCCCTGTATGGGGCAGGACTGGTCCTGTCCTGGGAGACGGATGGCCACAGGGCCGGTGTGGAGCAGGGCAGCCCATATGGAGGCTGTGGGGGGATGGAGGTGGCAGCCCCAGTGCCATCGAGTGTGGCATTGCCTGCTGACAGCAGAGAGCCGGGGGGCTGTGAGGGATTTGCAGTGGACAGAAGCAACCTCAAGTGGAATAAATACTGATGTTGGAAGGAAATGCGTTCAGTTCCTCACTGCTGTGGGTCAGGGTGGGTTTGGGGGCCTCCGTGCTGCTCATCCATCCGGAGCAGCACCCCAAAAATTGTCCTCCCCCATCTCTTTTTCTCCCAGCCAACTGGGTGCTAACAGGCTAATTCCTGCTCCAGGCAGCTGCCAGTGGGTCCTGCCCCAAGGAATTGCCCCACTGGGGCCCTCTGAGCTGCTGTGTCCCTCAAGCTGTGTCCCTGAGGCTGCGTCCCCTCCCCGAGGACCATCATAGGGGAACTGGGGGCTGCCTGCACTGAAGCCCAGCTGAACTCTCCCCAGAGACCCCCAGCCCTCCCCAGTGCCCCCCAGCACAGAGCACAAACCCAGGACCCCGTGTGCAGCTTGTCCAACGGAGATGACACCCATCGTAACTCCATCCCCCAAATCCCCAGAGTCCTCACACCCTGGGGGTGACAAAGACCCCAAACCTGTGCTGAGCCCCCACAAAGCGCTCCTCCCCGTGCTCAGCCCCACATGTACACCCTCTCCTCTTCTCCTTAGGATTTCGGGTGCCCCTGGCAGGACGGCCACCAGCAGCAGGGCAACTTCATGTGTGCATGTGATGAGTGTGTCCCACCCTATTTACATCCCCTCCTATTTACATCCCACCCCCTCTTCTTTTGCAGCAGCACGGGGTCCCAGGGTGGGGATGCTGCGCTGGCGGGCAGAACTGCTGAGATTGGAGCTGCCCGACAGATGGCGGCTGCAACAGTTCCTGGCGGAGGGCTGGGCGTCCCCGCGCCATCTGCCAGGGGTCACAGGTGACCCCCAAACCCCGCCGAAGGGGAGGGGGCATGCCAGAGCGTGATTTATAGGGATGCGCTGGGGGGGGGGGGGGGTGGGACGGGTGGGTGCAGGGTGGGGGGGTGACTCTCTTTCCCCAGCTCTGTGCCATGCAGCAGCCCAGGAGCTGCGGGGGGATGCTCTCCTGCTGGGGTGGGTTTGCAGGGGGCAGATTGCACAGGGCAGAGCACGGGGGGATGATGATGCCCCGCGTATCTGCTTGCTGGAGCCCACCCTAAAGCCTTCCAGCGGAGCTATCAAGGCAGCTGGTGGCGGCTGCTTGTCGCAGGGCTGCCCTGGCACAGCACCCAGCTCCTCCTCCACAACCCCATCCTCCACGTGCCCACCTCAGATATCCTCCCCATGATGCCCAACTGCCCTTTCCTGTCCATTCCGAAGGATCCCAGCGCCACGGAGGATGCAGCTCTCCCTTTTGCAGCTCTCCCTTTTGCAGCTCTCCCCTTTGCAGCTGCAGGGCACCCAGGGCTGATTTCCCTGCAGCCATTTCTGGGGTGAATGGAGGCAAACCCCAGCAGGAGCAGCTCACCCACCTCGCTCCTATTCTGCTGCGATGGGGATGGGATGAAGTGCTGAGAGATGCTTGGGGGATGCTGGGGAGCTGCTATTCGCTTTGTCTGCATCCAGAAGGATATTCCCTTGTTGCTGGAGGCTCTGGAGGTGCAAGAAGGAAGGAGGAGGGCATGTTCCTGGGAATCAGCTTGGGCTGGAAGCTGGCAGCCAGGACCTGAAGGCTGCAGATAACACGCAGGAGCAGAGCACAGCCAGAGGGTCAGTGTGGGCACAGTCCCTGGTCCAGCCTTGACCCACAGCATCCGTAGGGATGTGGCCAAGGACATTGACGATCCTTTGGGGTCCGGCACCCTGTGCACTGCTGGAAGGGACCACAAGACCTTCCCCAGGGCCACCCCATCCCTCCCCATCTCCCTGCCCTGGGGACGGACTCTGCAGAGAGGAGAGGAACCCCCAGAAAGTGTTGGGAAATGAAACAAAACAAGCGGAGAAGAAAGGGAAGGGCAGGAGCAAGGCGGAGAGGAGGGGCAGGTGTCAGCAAGCTGCCTCCAGCCATCTGTTGCCAGCTTGGGGACTCGGGCCCCCCCCCCCAGAGCTGCGTCTGATGGGGACGATGCTCAATCTCGGGGGGGACACGCGGCCACATCCCCCACCTGAGCGCAGTCGGGGATGTGGGGCTGAGAGGCGGTGTGGGGGAGGCGGGGGGCTGCACCCAGGAGGAACGGGGCTGTCCCCGCGGTGCCCCACAGAAACTCGCCTGGCAGATGTGCCCCCTCCTACAGTCAGGGTTATGCGAGGCGAGGTGAGAGAGCAGCCCTGAAATGTGGCTCTGGGGGATGTGCGAAAGTGATGGGCATCGTGCAGAGGGGCTGCGGTGAGAACCTCTATGCAGGTCTGCATCCCCAAATTATCCCCCTGCGTAAGCTGAGCGGCTCCAAAGGTGGGCAAGAGACCCCCAGAAAGATTCTCATCCTGAGGGATGACAGTGGCATGGGTCTTCCCCACACCCCACGGGTCTGACCTGCACCCCACGGGTCTCCCCTACACCCCACACCCAGACCCTGGGTGCCACACCGTCCCTATGAAAGCTTTGCAGAGTGAGGATGAGGAGGGTCCCAGCTCCCCATGAGCCCTGTGTGTGTGTGTGACATCCTAATCCCAGAGGCCGCGGGGAGTGGGATGCTGAGTGGAGGCTCTAATCCTTTTCCGTAAGCGATACGGCCCTAACTGCCCCGATGGGACTCCGACCACATCTGGTCACACAGCCCACAGGGCTGCCCTGCACGGCGCTGCGCTAAGAGGATGAGGATGCAGAGGGGGACAGGATAAAACCATTTACGCCGCGGGCGCTGTTCTCTCGGCGGCGATCAGATGTCGGAGCTGGGGCTCCATCTGGGCACGCGGCATCTTGGAGTCCCCCTCCTCGCTTCGTGTCCCGTGCAAAAAGCCCCACGTCATGCAACCACCTGCCATCCCGCTCCCTATGCTCGGTGCTGTGACAGAAATGCCCCCCAGCAGCCCCCCAGCACCAACCCCGTGCTCTGCCCTGCGCTGCAATGCTCAGCTCTGTGCCGAGGAGGGAGATGCTATCCTGAGCACGGGGAGAACAGGAGTGGGCTCAGAAAGCTGCTTTCCCTGCCCTGAGTGGAGGAAATGACCCCAAATAAGCTCAGGTGCTCCTCGAGCATCCTAGAACAGACCCAGTGGCTGCGTCCCGTATTCCCCCTGTTCATTTAGGGATGTACGAGAGGGGCTGAATCCTGCTGCCAGGCTCTGGGCACCGTGAATCCTCCTTTCACAGCTAACGTTTCCCTCTGGGCTGCAAACGCAGAGCCCCTCCTGAGGGGGCATTGCTGGCAGCTGGGCTGGGGGCTGTGCTCAGCGCCGGGTTAACGAGCGCAGCCCCACAGCGCGGCCGTTAGCACATATGGGCACGTGAGTGGGGAGCGACGCGTGCCGGGATCCTGGAGGCGTTTGGGTCAGAGCTCCCTCTTCTCCATCACTTCGCACAGCTGCAGACTCTGTTCCAGCCACAGTGTGAGAGCAGTGGTGGTCCAACTACAGAGATGCTCAGAGCCATCCCCCTACATCCCCCTACATCCCTCTGCATCCCTCCTGCATCCCCCTGCATCCCCCTCCATCCCCTTGCATCCCCCTGCATCCCTCCTGCATCCCTTCTTCATCCCCCACATGTCCTTCTTGCATCCCCCTGCATCCCCCCTACATCTTTCCTGCATTCGCCCTGCATCCCCTCTGCATCCCCCATGCACCCCTCCTGCACCCCCCATTCACTCCCCATTGCATCCCCCCCTTCATCTCCCTGCATCCCTCCTGCATCCCCAACATATCCACCCTGCACACCCCCCCTGCATCCCTCCTGATCCTCCCGCATCCCTCCTGCACCCCTCCTTCATCCCCCATGCATCTCCCTGCATCCCCCCTACATCCCACCTGCATCCCCCCCATATCCTCCCCGCACCCCTCCCGCCCCCCTCCCCACCACGCATCCCCCTGCATCCCTCCCAGCACAGAGCAGCGGGTGTGGGTCAGGCACATTGATGGGACGTTGCTCCCGGTGCTGTTGACCCACAGCTGTCTGCAGCCGTTGCAGAGCCACGCAGGGCCACAGCAGTTGCCATGAGCTGTGACCAACGGCCGGGGCTGTGTCCCCTCTCCCCATATCCCCCCCCCCTCCTCCCCCGGTGAGGGACACCCCGTGGGGACGCGGAGCAGCCAACTGTTCCCCGCTGAGGCCGGCGGACCACAGCCCGGGCTAATCCAATCCATCAAGGGGGTAATGAGCTATGAAAGTGCGGATTCAATTAAGGGGGATTGCGACGGAAGGCAGAGCCCGGTGGCAGACGGAGAAAGGAGAGCTCTACCCTCTGAAAGGGTCCATCTGTGCCGCCGGGTCCCTTCTTTGTGCTCCCTGAAAGGGACAGCGGTGCACAAAAGCGGCCGCAGAGGCTGCGGTGCTCCTTATTTCCCTGGAGGGGGGGGGTGGGGAAACTGAGGCACGGAGGGGCGAAGGAAGCAGCACCAGGTTGGGTTTGGGGAGCAAAACACACGGCCCTATGGATGCATGCTGGTTTGTGGGTGCTTTCTATTTCCTCTTGGAGCTGGGGGTCCCCTGGTGGGTTCTCCACGGCCCCATTGCCCGGATGAGCCCCCAAGCTCTGTGCTCTGCCCCCTACGTTGAAGCTCAGTGCCTCAGTTTCCCCATCTGGATGGGGGATGCACCCAGGGGTTCGTGCAAAGTTCCAACCTCCCCTCAGCTCCGTGCATCCCTGTGGGATTCCACAAGCCTAGAAATCCCCCCACCCTTTTTTCTTCCCCCCCCTTGGGGGCTCTTCATCGGAGAGCCGCCCTCTGATTGCAACCTGGGGGGGGATTGGGATGGGGACGAGTTTAAAGACAGGATTATTCCTGTACAAATTCTGATTAAACCGTCCCCAAGCCCTCCTGCTACAAGATTAAGCAGAGCTCTAATCTCGCCTGAGCAGCAAGACTTCGTCAATAACTCCAAATCTCTCCGCTGTTAGTTTATCTGGTGGGGATTAAGCAGGGAGGTTCCTGAACTTGTATTATAACAGTATTTTTGAAAACAAAAAGAAGGAAAAAGGGGGGAAAAAAAAGGAACGTGTGTGTGCTGGGCAATGCGTGCCAGCCAGCATTGCCTTGCAGCCAGGGCTGGGGCTGCTCCATCCTTGCTGCTCTTTGGGGAGCACAGAGCTGAGCCCTGGTGGCACCCAAAAGATGTCTTATGTGGCCCAAGCATGAGACCTGAATGCCCCATATCAGGGTGGGAGGTGGGGGTTTGGTCCCTCCTCATCCTGCACACCCATCCAGAGCATCCTGAGCACAGACAGCCTCACCAGGGCCAGGGAAAGGCCACGCTGACCCCTGGCAGGGATGTTCCCTGGGGTGCCAGGTGGACCCGTGGCATCTTCAGAGCTCCCTGGGTCCCGTGGCAGGGCGTTCCCCACTCTCAGTGGGGCTGGGAATGGTGGCTGTGCTGGGATGGCCCTGGGATGTGGGGTGTTCTGGAGATGAGGGATGTTCTGGAGATATGTGATGCTACAGAGATAGGGGATGATACGGAGACGTGGGATGCTCCATAGATGCTGAATGTTCTGGAGATGTGAGGTGCTCCAGATGTAGGATGTGGGATTGCCCTGGGAAGTGGGTTGGCCCCACGATGTGGGGTGTTCTGGAGATAGATGTGGAATGCTCCAGAGGTGTGGAATCCTCCAGAGGTGCGTAATGCTCCCGAGGTGCTGAATGTTCTGGAGGTACGGAATGCTCCAGAGATGTGGGATGCAGAGATGTTCCAGATGCAGGATGTGGGATGGCTCTGGGATGTGGATTGGCCCCAGGATACGGAGTGTTCTGGAGATGTTCAGGAGACATGGGATGCTCCAGAGATGCTGACTGTTTTGGAGACATGGGATGCTGTGTAGCTGTGGGATGCTCCGGAGACGTCCGGAGATGTGGGATGCTCTGAAGATGTGGGATGCTCTGGAGATGTGGGATGCTCTGGAGATGTGGGACACTCCAGATGCAGGATGGATGGAGCAGATGCTGGGGGAACGCCGGCCCTAATCCCCTGGCCCCGGCCCCGCTGTGTAAACACTCTGTACAGCTTTGCAAACAGATTGAAGCACGGCTGATCTGGAGCGCAGCATGGAGCTTAGGGGCTTCCTGGAGCCAGCGCTGGGATTTAGGTGAATTCCCCACCCTGTGCTGTGGGATGGGGGGCCCAGCCCAGCTCTGTGGGGCTGTGGGGATGTGGGGAGGAGGTTGGCTCTGCCCCGGTCTCCTGGCCCCCAGTAGGGCATAGGGGGAGGTAACAATGGGCGACAATGTGTGGGTTTGGGGAGCGCTGCCCTGAGGAGATACGGGTAGTTTCCATGCCCTCAGATCAATGGGAATGAGGATGCTGTGGGGGGTGATCTGATCCCACACCCCTCTGCCTTTACCTCCTTTGGGTCCGTGGGCATCTTCCACCATTTGGGGACACATCTGCAACTCAGATCCTGGGCAGAGGGAAGAAGGGGGATCTACCCAAACACACATCCATCTCCAGCATCGTGGAAGGAAGAGGTGCTCCTTGAAACCAAGGATGGGTTGGGTGCTTTGTGCCACGCACGTACCCATGGTCCCAGCTTTGCACCACCCCGTTTTAACCCCATTTAACCTAATCGATGCCCATGCTGAGCACATGTCCCAGCACACCCCACATCCCTGGCTGCCATCCCCAGTGCCACCTCGGTGTCCCCTTGGGGACCACGCACAGCTCCTCACCCATGGGACCACGCTGACCAGCAAGAAAGCGAGCTGCCAAAATCTGCTGTCCTCCCCCGGGAGGGGGGGGGAAAGACGATTAACTCGAGAACCAGCAGCCTGATATTTCGGCTTAGTGGGAAAATCCTCGTGGTTTCCCAAGCCGGCCACATTAGGAGCTCAGTGGCTCACGGCCTTATCAGATTACAAACAATATCAGAATTACAGCTTTTAAAGCTGGGTTTTACAGGGGCTTAGAAATTATACAGCCACCCCATAGGGGGAAGAGGGGCGATTTGGGGCCGGGACCCTCCGGGAGTATCCAAAGGAGCACCCAAAGGAGCACCCAAAGGAGCACCCAAAGGATCTCCCTGCTGCATATCCAGGGGTGGTTTTCGCATAGGATCGTGTCTGTTTGGCTGTGTGCATGCACGCATGTGCACGTGTGTGTGCATGCATGAGCACATGTGTGTGCATGCACATGGATAGGTGTGTACATGCATGTAATGCCATGACCCAGGAGCATGAGTAAGGAAGGTTTGTGGGTCTGTGCACACGTGTATGTGTGCAATACACAGCAGTGCAGGAGGCTGTGAGCGTGCACACGCACATACACACGCGTGCCCACACCCCTTCCTACATGCAGATCCATGTGTCAATGCGTTACAAAACGTGGGCATAATTTCTGCACCCGCACCAGGAAGGTCATCCTCACCTCTGCAACCCCAACAAAGCAACCTCTGCAACCCCGTGTGTGCGCTGCCCCATCCCAGCTGCGCACCCCATGTTCCCCTCTGGGTTGGGGGCATAGGAGATCCCCCATCACACGTTCCCCATCCCTTTGCAGAGGGGCTGCAGCTGCAGGCCCCCCCAGAGAGCCTCTCACTGTGCACAGCTTGCAGGGATGCGACACTCAGTGGCTCCCATTGGGCTCAACGCAGCAGCCGGCGTGGGGCTGGGGGGGACAGGGAGGCCCAGAGCTGCATGGGGACACGTGGCACAGCCCCACACTGGGGGATGGAGGGAGGAGATGTCCCCACGGCAGCCAGGAGCTGCTCCAGGTTTTGGGGACAGCTGCGGGGCACGGGAGAAATGCGCTGAGCATCAGTGCAATGCACAGCCTGAGTGTGGATGGAGGGGGGCTGGGACACTTGTGCACTCACACCTGTGTGTGCTCACGAGGGAGTGTGAGCAGATCTGTATGGGAGAGTGCAAGAGGACCCATGCAAAGTGCTGCCTGCACGTGGCAGTGCACGTGGGACACAGGGTGTGCAAGGGCAGGTCTGTGCGCGACCCTACATGCGTGTGGATTTGCACACGAGTGTGAGTGTGGGTGTGCTGAGCACCCTATGAGCACCACAGTGCAGAGCTGGGGGTCAGATGCCACCACCCTCACCCCTCCATCACCACCCCCCATGGGGACCCTCCTGGGCCCATCCTCACCCCAGCAACACCCAGAGCCCCTCACCCCATTTTTATTCCCTCTGGGCCCATCCTTACCCCAGCCCACCCCCCACTCAGGGACCCCCCTTTCCCCAACCCCAACACTTCACCTTTGGGATCACACCTCCCATCGGTCCCCCCCCATCACCATGCTGACAAGGAAAGCGACAGCCCCAGGGCGATGCTGCTTCAAACAAGACCACAACTTTATTATTTGAGCTAAAAACCCAGTTCTGCTTTCTTTACAAAAGGATAAACATTTTCTCTCCGTACAAAAGGGATCTGGAGGGGTGTGGGGGGGGGTTGGTGGACAGGGAACCTCCAAATTCCCACCTCAATACAGAACACCTCTGTATGATGGCGAGGTTTGGCCAGCCGGGCTCACCAGGCCAATGGGATTTCAAAAATAGCGGCCTGGATTTTCATGAAAAACACAAAGTATTGCATAGCCTTCAAAGTTATTGCTCACAGAAATAATCCGGGATGAGCTGGGAGCTGCTGGGCACCGTCCAAAGGACAAGAAGTATCAGCATTAAACACAGAGCTCACCGTGATGATGGGTAACCCTGGGGTTGAGGGCTGGGATTACCCCAATGGAAAACGGATTGTCGGGGTGGGGGGGGGAAATAAATTAAATAAATAATGGCTAATAAATAATCCCAGAGCTGCGGAAAGCACGATGCAAACCCCCAGCAGCGCACCGGGATGGAGATGGGAAAGGAGGAGGGGGGCGAGGAAATAAATCATCCGCACCCCGCATAAATAATAAATAAAAGAAGGGAAGAAGAAGATGCGCTTCTTTGGGTTGGATGTCTTCAGGTACAGCCAGGGTCGGGGCTCAGCCCAGGTATGGGCACCCATAAAGGCATCACATCTGTGCGCCCGCGATCCCAACCGAGGGACCACGAGTGAGGAGTGGGGCTCAGGAAGAGGATGAAGTCCTAAAATGATGCTCAAGGGGAGGATGGAGTCCTAAAATGATGCTAAAGGGGAGAATGGAGTCCTAAAATGATGCTCAAGGGGAGGATGGAGTCCTAAAATGATGCTCAGCAGTTTCCCACCCGGCCCCACAGAACTGGTGCCATCACTCTGGTTGCATCTCTTGTAGAAAGAGCCCCACGCTGTGGCTGATCTCTCTGCCCCAAGAGTCTGCGTCTACCTCTGTTGCTCCCTGAGGTTGGGATGGAGCTGAGGATGGTGTGAGCCTGGCCAGATCACGATGGTGGGGTTCTCTGTTGGGTGGGGAGCATCGTGGAGGAAAAATCCCATTGGATTCTGCAGGTGGTCTTGAGAGACCATTGGGGAACCACAGCACCAATGGGGTGTGGGGAAGGGACACGGGCTGGAGCCCACCTGGTGCAGGACACATCACACACAGCATCCCACCGCCCCAAGTTGGGACCATGTGATAAACCAGAGATGTGGAGCAGGATTCCACGGAGCAAAGTTGGGAAGCGCTGTGGGGCAAAGGCTCCTCCACGAGCATCACTGGGGGATGGGGAGTGGGGATACGGCCCCTAGCTCCTCCATCCCAAATGGGTTCAGCTTCTGAAGGAGCAGACCCACAGATACAATCACTCCTCAGAGCTGATTCTGCTCCTAAACCCACATCCCCCCACGGAAAGCTGTGATGTTCAGTGGAGGCGTGGGACTCCGCAGTGCTCTCAGGAAGGGTTTGCATGACTCCTGGGGATGGCTCTGAACAGCAGCACGGTGACACGAGTGGGAGGGGACAGGAGGGCCATGGGGACGTCCCATGGGGATGCTCAGGAGTCCAACACACTGCCCCAGAGCAGTGATTTCCTCGCTCCAGTTGCGTCCCATCAAAAAAGAGCTCCTCAGCGTGGCCGATCTCTGTGCCAAGAGTTTGGCTCCGACCCTGCTTTACTACTCGTTGAAGATGGCATTGAGCTGAGGCCCGGCCACGTGGTGAGGGTAGGACTCATAGCTCATGTCTATGGGGATCTCATAGCGGGGCACTGCGTTTTGGAAGTGGGTGGGATGTCCGTGTGCCCCAGCCAGGCTGACAGAAGGGTAGTGAGCCATGAAGGCGTAGGGCTTATCCAGGTCTGGAGAGCCGTCCTGCTTCAAGGAGAAGTTCCCACTGATGCTCAGGGGCGGCGTGAGGGGACCCTCGTATGGGGGAGTGGTGCAGTCGGGGGGGTTCCCAAAAGAAGCATCCACCAAACTCTTGAAGGCGGGGGGCTTTAGGTGCAGCAGGTGGGTTTCCATCGAGCCGTAGGGCGGGCTGGGCAGCCCCGGGGACTGGTAGGTGAAGGAGTGGCTGGAAATGGCCGACTCGCACCCGGGGGTCTTCTCCTCGTGCTTCTCCAGGAATAAGGTCTGCGGCCCCAGCTGCAGGCAGCCGGCCACCAGGTTGCTGGTGGGCTGGGATAAACCTTTGCAAAGCATTTCCACGAAACTCTTCCCTTCTGGAGTCTGCCCCGTTTCGAGCACCTCGGACAGAGCCCAGATGTAATTCCTGGCCAACCTCAACGTCTCGATCTTGGACAGCTTCTGGGTTTTGGAGTAACAGGGCATCACCCTCCGCAGGTTGTCCAGGGCATCGTTCAGTCCGTGCATCCGTGTGCGCTCCCGAGCGTTGGCTTTCACCCGCCGAGCCCTGAACCTCTCCAACCTGGCCTTGGTCATCTTCTTCTTCTTTGGTCCTCTTCTCTTCGGTTTCTCCCCATCATCCTCTTCCTCCTCTTCCTCCTCAATGCTGTCGTGCTCTTCGTTCAAGCCCGGTGCCAAACCGAAAGGTCCTTGCCTGCCGTTCTCTGCCTTCAGCTCATCCTTGGAGCTCAGAGCATCGTCCATCCAGCCCTGGGTGCCCACCAGCTCTGCCATTTCCTTGGGTTTGGTGTATGCCTTTGTCATCTCTCAGCTCTGCAACGAGGGGACAGGAGATGTCAACCAAATCCAGCAGGAACACAGAATCCATTAGGAACTAAAGCCACCCCCCCCCAGAGCTACCGACTGCTTTCTGTCCATCAGTGGTCCCTACAGCATCTGTCTGTCTGTCTGTCTCTACAATTACCTCCAGTGGGTTTTACGGTGGGCTCATTGTTGCAGTACGGGGCACGCAGCACCCCAAGGATGATTTTTCCCTAAAAGGCTGAGTTTTGGACAACATTAAGGGGCAGTAATCAGCTCCCCGTCTCCCATCCAACACGCCGCACCAGGAGCCAAGGAAGAATTTCCCTAGGGTCTTTCTTAGGAACTCAACTTATTTGAGGTTATTTGGGGTTATTTAGGGTTATTCTCACCCATGAGTTCGGCTTGGAGCCTGACCTCCCCATCTCCCCCAACCTGAGCACGTTTTACCAGCGCATCCTTTACCTCTGCCCTAAGAGCCCAGCTGCTCAGCGCAAAGCAGCCGTGGTTTCACGTCCGTCAGCCCCGCAGATCCTGTCACCGTGCCCGACTCATTTAATAAAGCTTAACATCTAAGCAGCTTTGCTGAAAGTGCGCTGCCCAAGCCCTGGGTCCACCACCCCATCCACCCCACGTGGAAAATCCCACTTTTAATACGAGAGGTAGGGCCGGCAGGTTGGATTAGGGTGTTAATTACTGCGCACGGCCACCGTATCCCAGGAGGACCATGTGGCCCCAATTAACTCTCAGGTGGAGCAGTAGGGTAGGAGACCATCAGATGCTTTGAAATCTGGTGAGGGGAGGAGATGATGGAACATCTGGCTGGGATGGAGCTGGTCCTGCCTGCATCCTGGTGGGGCCACCAGCAAAGCATTGGGGCTGTGAGCCCCAGCACTGCTCCCTGTGCCCCTTTGGAGAAGGGAAATGGTTTCCAATTTGCAGTTTTAGAGACTTTGCTCTCTCTGATTCCTGCAGAATATTAAAAAGAGTAGACAAGGAGGGAAATGCCTGATGAAGTCATTGTGGTTGCTTCCCAGTTTGTCAATGAGAAGAAGGAGAACTGGGAGCCCGTTGCGGAAAGGGAACCCCTCCAGCCTGTTTTGTTTGGATACCTCTGGTTTTGGATGTCTCCATCCCATATTATCCGAACCAAACACCAAACAAAACCCACTGCAGGAGCAAGCCAGTTCAAACTAAAACTCAATCTCCAATTTGCAATGGCTCAGCTCTCCTGTGTGCTCCTCATTGTGTTCCCAGGCACTGAGCTCTCACCCCAAAATAAGAGGGTTCCACCCCTATTCCATTCCTGCAGGACCAGGAATTGGATTTCAGCCCTTCCTTCCAAGAGTTCAGGACAAAGAACTGCACAGCCCCTGGAGTGAAGACCCTGACCCCAAACGGGACCACCCGAAGCAGAAGAAACCCCAGGGAAAAGGGTCCTGGGAGGATGCTGGTGTGAGAACCAGGCACAAAACGGGAACTCATCGCAGAGCAGAGCAGGAGGGACAAAACACGCACAGGAGGAGCACGAAAATTAAAATTTACTCAACAGCTCTGTGCTGCATCCTGCCCAGGAACTCAGCAGGATGTGGTCCAGCTGTACACAAACACAGCATGCAGAAAACCCAACAGCTGCCATCGAGAGATGCTGCTCCTTCAGCCCCAGCGTGGCCATGGGACGGCCGTGGGAGCACTGCTGTCACCGAGTCCAGGACCCAGGAGCTCCTGCAGCCCCAACCCCACTCTTGGTCTCACTCTTGGTCCCATTCCTCTCTCAGCCAAGCAGAGAAGAGAAGAGGGGATGCAATGGATTTTTGGAGGAGGGAAATCTGCTCAAGGGCATCCCTGCACCACTGGAAAGGTGAGGGGAAGATGCGGGTGCTTTCATCCATTAAATTCAGCCTGTTCTCGGGATGCAGCACTGCAGGTGGGGATGGGGAGAGTTTGTGGGTCCCTATCCGAGAGCTGAGGAACAAAAGCTGTCGGCTGGAGCACATCCCCATCACCTCCAGCCCGAGCATCGGCTCAGCCCGACGTGATGGGGGGGCCGGGTCCATTGCCAGGCAGAACCGGGGGGGGGGGTCCCGGTCCGGCTCTGTGATCTCAGCTGGGAGGCAGAGGGACCGGGAGGAGGGAGGGGGGGAAACCAGCTGGGGCCGTGCAGTCCCGTGTGCTGCCTTGGGGCAGACGGCAGTAACCCCCCCGCTGCCCCACCGTCGGGGATGCACGGAGCCGGGCGTGGAGGGGTCGCGGTGTTCCCGGGGGTCCCGGTCCGCCCTTACCTGGGCACCGGAGCGATTTCCCCGCTGTCACTCGCTCATGGTGGCTGCAGCCTCGGGGGTGCGGACGGCACCGGCAGCGCTCAGCTCCGCTCTCGGGGCGGTTTTGAGAGCTCCGCGTTGCCCGCGGCTCCTGCAGTGCCGCCGCTCCCCCGTGACTCCTCCTCCGGGGGGAGGTGACCGAACCCGGCTCCTCCCGCTGCCCCGACGGCAAAACACGGGTGGGTGCTCCGGGGTGGGCACCCCGAGCGACCCCGGTTGGGTGCGCCTTGGATGGGGATGAGAATGGGTTCCTCAGGATGGACGTCGCTGGGTGGGCACCTCCAGGTGAGCACCACGGGGTGAACAGTCCCAGATGGGTACCCTCGGATGGGCACCCCCCGATTGGAAGCCATGGATGGACACCTCCAGGTGGGTAACCCAAGGTGAGCATCCTCAGATGAGCACCTGCTGGATGGGCACCTCTTGGATGAGCTCCTTCGGATGAGTGACCCTGAATGGGCACCTCCAGATAGGCACTATGGGGTAAATACCCCCATATGAACACCCTCAGATCAGCACCTCTGGAAAGACACCCTTTGATGGGTGCCCTACGAACAGCCTCAGATGAACAACCCCAGATGGGCACTGTGGGATGGGCACCCCCAGATGGGCACCCCACTATGTGTACCCCCGGATGGACACCACTGGATGGCCACCCCATTATGGGTACCCCTGGATGGGCACCCTCAGATGGGCACCCCACTATGGGTACCCCCGGATGGGCACCCTTGGTTGGGTATCCCCAACTATGGGTACCCCTGGATGGGCACCACTGGATGGGCACCCCCAGATGGACACCCCTCTATGAGTAACCCCAGATGGGCACCCTCAGATGGGTACCCCACTATGGGTACCCCTGCATGGGCACTACTGGATGGGTACCCCCAGATGGGTACCCCTCTATGGGTAACCTCAGATGGGCACCCCACCATGGGTACCCCTGGATGGGCACCCCCAGATGTGTGCCCCACTATTGGTACCACTGGATGGGCACCCCCAGATGGGCACCCCACTATGGGTACCCCCGTATGGACACCCCCAGATGGGTACCCCTCTATGGGTAACCCCAGATGGGCACCCCCAGATGGGCACCCCACTATGGGTACCCCTGGAAGGGCACCACTGGACATCCTCCCCAGTTTCCCAGCAGCAGGACAGAGGTTCCCATCCAACAAGAGCGCAGCCCTGGGTGCTGCTGGCTCTGCCCCAGGTGCTCGGGATGGGCACGGCGGCTGCGTCTTCCTCCTGGCTGTAATGAGAGTGCAAGGGGGAGTAATTAATTGCTGGTGTGGCCAGAAGGGGCCCGTCTGAGATTACTGCTGTCAGACAAGAGAAGGGGCCCAGGCCTCCGGGTCTGGCTCTGGGCAGTGGGAGGGGGCAATGGAGAAAAAGTAGAATAGATTAATTAAGGAGGAGAGAGATGGGGAGCCTTGCATGGAGTAGAGAAGGGCTGGCCCCAGCCTCTGCTTCTGGCCTACCTGGGACAGATGCTGCCTTCTCCAGCATCAGTTTCCCTCTTTCCCAGTGCTCCCCAGTACAAACCACACAGCTATTGGTTTCCTTATTCATCCTCTGATTGCTGAACATATCACTCACCTCCTCTGCCCAGAGTGATGCAGACACCCAGATAAGGGACTGAGCCCCCACAACCCCAAGAGCATGGGGGTAAAAGAAACAACTGCAGTGGCACCCCAAATCCACCCTCTATCTCCCTGCCCACCATCCCCATCCCATCCCATTCCCTATCCCATTCCCTATCCATCCCATCCTATCCCATTCCCTATCCTATTTCATCCTATCCCATCTTCATCCCCATGCCCATCCCATCCCCATCCCTATCCCTATCCCATCTCCATCCCCATCCCCATCCCCATCCCCATCCCCATCCCCATCCCCATCCCCATCCCCATCCCATCCCATCCCATCCCATCCCATCCCATCCCATCCCATCCCCATCCCATCTCCATCCCCATCCCATCTCCGTTCCCATCCCATCTCCATCCCCATCCCATTCCATCCTATCCCATCTCCATCCTCATCCCATCTCATGCCCACTCCTGCTGACCATCACTACGTGGGGCTCTCCCAGCACACGCCACCATAGAGGACCCTTCACACTCATTTAAAGCTCTCACAATCACATCCTCGGCAGCCTGGGATTACAGGGAATACTAATTAATTCATTAGTGGCTTCATGGCTTACTTCCCAGCGCCGGGCCGGGCCGGTCAGGGCGTTGGGGGGGGGGAACAGATTGCAGCCAATAAATCTGCCTGTTGCCACACCGTCCCCTCCCTGACAGATGGCTCCAACAGGTTCGGATGCACAAAAGGGACAGCGGATCACGCCGGGGGGACACGACCACATCCCCAAGCATGGAGACAACGGTGGCCCCCCAAGCTTGGGAGCACGGCTGACCCCCAGATCCGGGCAGGGCGCTTTGTCTGCTGCCTTTCAGCACCGCTCTGGGGCCGTCCACGTGCCGTACGTTAATCCCATTGTGAGGGGGGCTTTGCATCTGTTCAAGGTTACGGCAGCTCGGAGCTCCCCCCCCTCTCCCCCCCCCCCAGGATCTCTCGTGCAAGATGTTCCCCTTCCCGCTCTGTTGGCAGTGAGCCCACGAGAGGGCTGGGATGGGGGATTCGATGTAGGGAGGGTGATGTAGGGCTGTGATGGGATTGGAGACCCTACTATCCCAAGCGTGTGATGCTCTGCTGGGAGTTCCCACTGATAACACAGGGCTGCAAGAGGACTGGGAGGAGAGGATCTGCCCCCTGGCAAAGCGCAGCAATGCTCGGGCTGCCTGCAGCCAACCTATGGCCAGCTGTCTTCTCCCAGAGCCCCACAACCCTGCGTGTCCTCCTGTACCCAGTGTGCCTTCCCATTCCCTTCTCCTGTCCTCCATCCATTCATGGCATCTTCCATACCCCCAAGGTGTCCTCCGTCCCTTCATGGCAATATCCTCTGCTTCATGATGTCCTCCATCCCTTCATGGCAATATCCATCCCCTCCAGCTGTCCTGCATCCCCCCCAGGTGTCCTCCACCCCCACATATGTCCTCCATCCCTCCATTTACCCCATCTCTCCCCCCTCTCCTCCTCACCCCACGTCTTCACATCACCCCATCTCCTTCCCCTCCCCTGTAGCTCCCCCACCCCAGTGCCACCCCACCCCTCCCATCACCCATGCAGTCTCCCCGCCACCCAATATCCATCTGCACATCTCCCTTCCCCAGGCATCGTTGTCACAGCTTGGCACGACGTGTCCCCATCCCACTGCACATCCCATCCCTGTGCCTCAGTTTCCCTCTGCTGCAGCCCAGCAGGAACAGATTCCCCCACCCTGATGACACCTGGAGTGGAGGCAGCAGGTCCACGTCCATGTCACCCCATCTGTTGGTGGCACTGAAGATGTCCCCCATCCAATGCCATCCCCTGACCCTTTCCCATTCCCATCCTCTGCTGGGACACCTCCCCCCAGAGCTCCTTCTCAGATGCCCCCACCCCTGCACTGTGATGAAGCCACAGCCCCGCAGGATCCTATTTGTGGGGTTGGGGGGATCTGGGGACACCTGGAGCTGCACAATGCACTGAGAAGGACCAGGGGCTGCATTTGGGGTTCGGCAGAGAGAGGGGGATGCCAGCCCCACAGCTCAGAGCAGAGCACATCGAGTAAAGGGAAGAACTTTTGTCCTTCCCTCCGCGTGCCCAACCCACGGACCAGCCTCGGTCCCGGCACTTCTCTCCATCCCATAATCTGATTCCCTCTGCAGGGCCGTGGCCTGGAAGGGAGGGTAATTGCCAGAGTAAATATTGTGAAAGCACACGGCTGCCCCGGCCCCGCTGCCCATCGTCCGGGCTGGAATTCCTTGGCCAGTTCGGAAACGCAATTACCGCCTATTAACGGGGTCTAATTTAATCCTGACAGCTGCGCCGAGGCAGCCTGATTTGCATGACATTGGGGAATGCAATTAAAGTGAAATCAGGGCTGGGGGGCCCGGCTGGGCTGTGGCAAAGGGGGGACAGCCCCGACCGGCGCTCACTGACCCGTGTTTGTCACATTGAGCGATGGTGGCACCGGGGATTGGGGGGGGGGGGAGATGCTCTGTGTGACAAAGGGGTCCCCAAGGGCTCGGCCGTGGGGGTCTCTCCAGTCCCAGTGTGGGTCTGGGGGCTGTCACAGCGCGGTGGCAGTGAGAAGGGATCATCTGCATCCCTTGGGAAGTGTTCCCATGTCAGGGATGCTCATCCCAAGAGCTCCTGGACATGAGGATGTGAGGATGAGGAGAACCCAGACTCGTGGGCACACGAATTCTCATGGCAGGAGTTGCTGGGGCTGAGTCCTTTCGCGTGGCTCCCTGCCTCAGTTTCCCCCACTGTGCACCAAAACGGCCCCCATAGGGTGGGCAGGAGAGGCTGGGATGGCTGGGATGCTGCCCGCGGGCTCAGATGGGGTCTGGAGGCACAGATGGGCTCAGCACCCAGCACTGCTGTCCCCGGGGAGTGACCCCCTGTGCAGCACACGGGGCGCAGGGCCAGCACACGCTCTGGCTCGCTCCGCTCTTGGCTGCCTGCAAGACGCCTGATGGCACAGCTGGGAAATCCCAGCTTTGCTCCCCGTCGCCCGCGGCCCCGCAGAGCTGGCAGGGATGCTGGGCATCATCCCGAGCTGCTGAGCCCCTGAGAGAGAGGGGTTGGGGACGGTCCCCAAGTGGGGGCCGTCCCTGTTAGGAGCAGACACAGCGCACGTAGGGGGCGGTGAGTGACACCCGTGGTCCCACTCAGCGTGGGGGAGGGTAGAACCCCATCCCCGCATCCCCAGAGCGGATGTTGGTGCTGGGGGGAGCAGTCGGTGCTCATCCCGGCCCCGTGCCAGCCTGCTTTGCGTCTCAATGCATCTCCAAAGTCCATCCGCTCGTAGCAGCACGGGCGCTGCCTCCATCCCCTCTCCTTTGCTCCCCAAGTGGGGGCACAGCCCAGGCTCCATCACCCCCAGTTGCTCCTCTTCCTATCTCCAAACCCCCCTCGGATGCTCAGCACAAGGCGCTTACCCCCCATCTTTCCCCTTCCGTACAGAAATGTTTTTAATTTTGCTCTGCACGACCCGATGCTCCAAAGCTCCCGGTGTCCCTGGGCTGTCCCAGCTCTCACAGTCACCACCGCATCCCCTTGGAGCATCACCCGGTTGCGTGCGGCCGGCGGGAGCTGCGAGCACGGCTGTGAGTTCAGAACATCAGTGCCCGACTTGGGATCAGCGTGGGGAACCCAGGCAGTGCGCTGCCCCATAGGAAAAGGAACCCCAAGGCACGCACTGCGAAGCTCCGAGCGGTGCCGGCTGTGAGCTGGATGCACATCCCCGAGCGGGAGCTGACATCTGCTGGTAAGAACACTCAACAGCCCGCTGGGTGTCCGTGTCCCGCGGTTGGATGCTCTCCATCCCAGGATTGGGGCGCTGGTGCAAACTGGGGGCACTGGGAGCTGCTGGGCGCTGAGGTCCCCAAGTTGGAGAGGTCGTGTAATCCTGAGCACCGCTTGCTGCGTGGGGCAAGGGATGCAGGACAGGCTGTGAGAGCAGAGCGTGGGGCAGCACGCAGCCTCGGTGCTCAGAAAGTTGGGATCTGATGCTCAGCACCAATTCCTGGGTGTCTCAGAGGCCATTTCTGACCCCTTCACCCATCATAGTGGGAATAGACGGATCCCTGTAAGGTGGCCGTGGCTCTTGGGATTGGATTCATCCCAGTAAGAGCCTGTCCAGAAGTCCCCAGAGGATGGAGGAGGTTTGTCCTCAGTCCCCTTGGGCAGGATGGATGGGGACGGGGAGAAGAAGAGGAGGAGAGGAAGAAGAAGAGGAGAAGGGGGAAAAATGGAGTAGGGGAAGATGAGGAGGAGGAGAGGATGGAGAGAGGGAGGAAGAGAGGAAGAATAGGAGGAGGAGGGGAGGAGGAGGATGAGGAGGAGAGGAAGAAAAGGAGGAGGAGGGGAGGAGGAGGAGGAGTGTTCCTTGGCACAGATGAGGACACTGCTGCCTGGCTGGCCGTTGTGGGCCCCAGATGTTGCGCTGCGGGCATGGCTGCGCTCCCTGCCCGCTTGGCAGCCTCCTGGCACAGCTGCCTCCCCCACAGCCCCACAACCGCCCCCAGGAACGGCCGCGGTCCCGGTCCAGCTGGCCCCGACCCAAATCCCGGCCAGGCGTGAAGATTGCCCAGCCCTGTGCTGCTCAGAGGAAAGCAGCCCCAGGGAAAAGGAGCCGGGACCCAACGCGGACACCTGGACCCGGCCAAGGGTGATTTTCCAGGCTGCTGGAGAGCAAAGCAGGGGGATGTTGGCTGGGGTTGGATGTGAGCATCCTCACAGAGCGTTCTCCCCGAAGAGAAAGGATTGCTCTTTGCAGGGAGTGTGGATTTTAGAATTTACAAGCAAATCCATTAATTAGTTTATGAGCTGGCATTAATTAGAAACGGGTCCTCGAAGGGCTGATACTCCGCGTCGGGTCGTTAGGTCTGACTGACAGTAATAGCAGTGAATTGAGTTAACTGAGATCCTCGCAGCCAGCTGGGTCAGCTCCAGGCTCCTGAATTGGCCCAGCTTAGAAACAGCAGAGAGTGCAGCAAGAGGTGATGCCCTGGGGGGGCTGCATCCCCTCCTGGAGCGCCTAGGAAGGGTGGGGGTAAACGAGGTGTGCTCATGTTTGGGTGACATCCAAACCCATCAGCACCCAGGGCTGCTGCATCTCCAGGTAATGGGATGACAGGATGGCTCAGAGCTTCATGTTGGGGTTGCTGGGGTGGAATTCAGACCCTCTGTAGGGGTGGAGGGGGTGCAGTGGTGGAGGTGCACTCCATAACCCCCAGTGCCCCCCTCCCCCAGTCCTTTGGGGACTTTTGGGGGCTCAGCATCCTGCTGTCACTGGGTACCACCACCATAGGTGCCCCATCCCCACCGCCTGCTGCGAGCATCCTCACTCTGTGCTTTGGTGCCAAAAGTTTCACCTTTTTAAGGTCAATCCCCACGATTTGGGGACAAATCCACCTCGCTCTGTGCTCTGTGTAACCACCAGGGCTCTGTCAGCCCTTCAGGCTTCGCTCCACCCCAAGCAAACCCATCGCTGCTGATGCCATAACCCACCTCAGAGAACAAGCAGGATGGTGCGTGCCATCTCCCCGAGGACATCCCACTCTCCGGCAGCTCCCAGCAGCCCTTCTGTCAGCAAAACACGGCACACTTTTCACTGCATGATGAGACTTTTCTCACCTGAGGTGGCACATTGGAGGTGGGAGCTGCTGCTGGCGGTGCTGCTGTTGTCGCTGCATACGTTTATCCACCCCCTGTGCTTTCCTTGGCTGGTGCAGAGGGGAGAATGTGCCATCAGAGCACTGCTGTGTGGGTGCACAGCACAGCTGGGTGCTCTGAGCTGCTCAGAAGTGCTGGAAGGTGGTGGTCCCAACCTTCCAACCCAACCATCCCACGGCTTTGTGATCTTTCAGGTCCTTCCAACCCAATGATTCCATGGCTCTGTGATCTTTCAGGTCCTTCCAACCCAACCATCCCATGGCTCTGTGATCTTTCAGGTCCCTTCCAACCCAACCATCCCATGGCTTTGTGATCTTTCAGGTCCCTTCCAACCCAACCATCCCATGGCTTTGTGATCTTTCAGGTCCTTCCAACCCAACCATCCCATGGCTCTGTGATCTTTCAGGTCCCCTCCAACCCAACCATTCCATAGTTCTATGATTCTATGGTTCCGTGATTCTGTGATGGGAGCAGAAAGCAGCTCAGCAAACAAGGATCAGCCATTTGTTCTCTGCACCTGCATGCCCAGGTCTGCTTTCCAGCAAAGAATCTGCTCTAGGGCACATCAGGCGTTGCCACCACCTGCTCTTAGGGCATCCCCACACTGCTGGAGAAAAGGCTTTGAAATGCACTGGTGGTGGACAACTTTTGTCCATCCTCCTATCCCTAAACCTAATGCTCCAAGCTGAAGCAAAGTTCATCAAGTCCATGAGGATTCCCATAGGACCCACAGGAGGGACACCAGAAGGCACTGAGTTTTGGTTTGGGACACCTGGAAGCATTGGTTTGTTGGTGTGGGACACCAGAAAGCACTGGGGTGGAGGTCAGGGACACCAGAAAGCTCTGCTTTGCTTTCCCAGCACGACTCCCTGCACACACACACAGCTTTTGGGGTACATCCCCATGGGACCAACCCCTCCTCGCCACCACTCTGCACTTTCCCTGTGCTCTGGGACGTATCCACGTCTCCAAGAAGAAGACAAGAATCTTCTCCCCCCACTCCTGGGTAGATCAGCATCCTCCCACGGCGCTGCCAGCATCATCCTCATCACCATGGCAACCCAGCATCCCCCGGCTGTTTTCGGCACAGCGGGGTGTCAGCGCTGCGCATTTGACACCCTGAGCCCCCCACGCAAGGTTGGGCTGTGAAGAAAGTGGGGAGGAGCTCACGGATGGGGCTTTATTTTGGATGGGAGATGCCAGCTGCTGTCGAGCTTGAAGACCAAGCTCCTTCCCCAAGCAGAAGGCATCAGAAGGGAAAGAGATGGGAAATGAATCAGGAGAGCACCCAGGGATGGTGCCCACTCTCCTGTGATGGGCACTGCTGGGAGTGGGAGCCCAGCGTGGATTTCTCCAGCACAGCAGAAGAGTTTAAGTCGTCTCTGTCACATCCCATCCCCAAAAGAACCCTTTGTGTACGGGTGGGTGGTGCACGGATGCTCGCAGAGTGGTGGAGGAGATGGGGTTGGTGGTGGGTGCTGCCATGGGATCATCAATGGGTCAGCAGTGAGGGAGGAATGGTCCAACCCCTAGGGGCTGAGCAGGGGGAAAGGGGAACCCCATCAGCCCTGAAGGGGATGGCAAAAGGTGGAGGACGTGGCACCAAGGAGGAGGGAGGAGGAGGTCCCCCCCTGCGCACCACCACCTGTGACACTGTTTCCCCAAAAGCCACCAGCCCTCCTTGCATCCAGGGCACCCCAGAGTGCCACATCCCCCTGAATGGGGGCACTGGGAGAGCCCAGAGCCGTCCTGCCAGCAGAGTGAGTGAGTGAGACCGCAAAGGGCTGAGAAAAGCCCTCTGGAGTTAACGAACTCTGCTAATGAGAGGGGAATTCCAGGAAGGGAAATAACCCAGGAGGCATCCGGGTGGGAGGGGTCCTGGCACAGGGTTGGACCACAACAGATTGGCCAAATTGGCTCTGAGAGGCATCTGAGCTGGGGCTGGATCCAAACCCCCTCCCCACTGAGCATCCCTGTTCCTCTCATCCGGTTGTGGGTCAGGAACCCCACTGAGCAAATATCGCCCCAGGAGCTGCACCAAAGCCAGGTGAGGATTTGCAGTGAGGGGCACAGGGAAGGACGCAGGACCTGCAGGCACTGCTTGAAGGTAACAACAGCAAGAGCACGAGGTCATGGCCCACGTCCCCTCCTGGGGACCATAGGATGCTCCCATGAGATCCCAAACGAGAAGCTGTGCTTGGAGGCTGCTCTCCATCACCAGCACAGCCCCAGTGTCCCTTATGCCTTTTCCCAGTGAGAAAGCAGCCTAAACCCACAGCCCAAGGCATGGGTGAAGCCCTCCTATGTGTTCCAAACTTCCTCTGGGCACCCAGATCCCACTGGGTCACCCCACAGCCGTGCCATGGGGCTGGAGAGTCCAGTAGAAGATGGAGGTGAGCTGTGGTGTCTTCTGGATGTCCCCAAGAATGTCACCCACGTGATGGGACATGGGGATGGAGGATGTCATGGGCTGAGCAGCCAGCACATGAGACGATGGGAAAGTGGGGTGGGTTGGTTGGGGGTTTGGGGTCTGTCTGCAGGACAGGTTTGGGGGGGGATGCAGCAGTGGGGTGGTCTCTAAAGTGGGGAAAGGACTGCAGATATTGACCATAGGGTCGGTGGGCATCGTAGGAGCACCACACATAGGAATCAATGGGGTGAGCTCTTTTTGGAGCTGAGCAATGGTAGAACAAGAGGCAAGGGGTGGAAAACGGGACACAGGAAATTCCATACTAACACAAGGAAAACTTTGCTGTCAGAGTGATGGAGCATTGGAATGGGCTGTTCAGAGAGGTGGTGGACTCTCCTTCTTGGAGATGCTCAAGATGCCCTGCGTGGATTCCCACCCGTGAGACCTGGGAACCTGGTTTAGCAATGAGTTTGGACTCAGTGACCTCCAGAGGTCCCTTCCAAGCCCTACAGCTCTGTGGTTCTGTGTGACAGTGCCAGCATGTGGGTTTGCTGCAAAAGCACGAGGAATCCATGGGATTCAGCCACCAAACACTGAAATTGGGTCTTTGGTTTGTAGGAAGACCCCACTCATCCGAGGGAGATGGCAGCAGGAAAGCACCCTGGATCAGAGCGCAGCCTCTGTGGGCAAGCAGCAGGAGGGACAGGACAAGCAGCAATTAGCAGTTTGCTTTATTGGAAGCTTTGTTTGGAGCCTTGTTCACACGGGAAGAGCCATAGGGTGAGCAGGTGGCATTGGTGGCACCTTGGAATGAAGCAGAACCCATGGGCAGAGCACCGCGTCCCCATGTCACCACGTCCCCTGCAGGGGAGGGCAGCGCTCACCACTTCGGCTGCTCGCTATTCTGTTAGGAGAGAGGAGCAGAGAGGTGAGATATGTCCCCATCCCAGACAAGGGGGGGCTTTGGGTGCCCCTCAGCACCTCAGCCCCCAAACCCTCCCACCCTGATCCACTCTCACTCGCTTTTCCCCCTATCAGCAGTCTGACCGCCCCGGCCAGGGTGTCTCCCAGGGAGCGCAGGAGGCTTTCCACCACGTCTGCCAAATCCACCAGCGCTCCTTCGGCAGCTCTGCTGCTCACCTTCACATCTGTGGGGAGAAATGAGGGTCGAGCTGTGCCTGCACGGACCACCCCCCACCCCATCCCCAGAGCTGCTTCGTGCTGCAGGGAGCTCAGATCCCACACTTGGGAGGGCAGGGAGGGATGAAGGAGCATCGCTCACCCACCTACAGAGCACAGGAGGAACCCCAGGAGAGTTCTCTGTACGATTGGGATGCTCAGAGAGTTCCTAGTGAAATCTCAGCCCCCAGCCCCACTGATCCCCACACAGGACCCCCACTTACCTTGCCCCACGGTCGGCGTCTCATTGATGGGCACTGCGAATGGAAGAGACACAGTGTGACCAACCCCAGGCTGGGGGGTTTGGGCAGGGTGACAGCCCACCCCGCTGGTGGGACAGACATCCCCTAAGGGACATCCCGCCCCATTGGGGTCCTGCCCTACTCACAGCCCACAGCCAGGCAGCAGGCCAACCCAGCCAGCAGCAGCACTGCGTAGAGCTTCATCATCCCCACGGAGCTCAGGTGGTGACCGCAGCCCCAGGATGAGCCCAGGCTCTGTTCTGCCCCTTATGAAGGCAACTGGAGGGGATGGGGTGGTGGGAAGGTGCTGAGCCCGGGCACTGGGCCAGTGTGGGATTAGCAGGGATCAGCCCTGCAGCACCTGGGGGAGCACAGAGCGGATGGACCCGACCCAAATCCTCCTGGTCCCCCAGGGCTGCACGTGTGGGAGCAACTCCAGAGTGTCCCAAAGACCCAATACATTGCTTGGCTGCGACCTGCATCCCCAGGGCACCCCAGACACCCCCCAGTACACCCATAGTCTCCCATTACGCCCCTTGGCATGGGGCAGAGCATCTCTCCATCCCATTTTGGGGATGAGGATGGAGCTCGGAGCATCTTCCCCCATTAAAATGCCTGGGGAACGCTGATGCACCAAGGGAAGGGCACAAGCACGGGGAGGAGGTGGATGAATAATCTCCCCACGCTGCTTGGCATACAAACCCTGTCCA
This sequence comes from Chrysolophus pictus, assembly GCA_037305975.1. NCBI lineage: Eukaryota > Metazoa > Chordata > Aves > Galliformes > Phasianidae > Chrysolophus > Chrysolophus pictus. The sequence goes on from CM074608.1 coordinate 1,102,119, forward strand.
GGAGTGAGTGTGCACTGGGGAGGAAGGGATTTGCTTCGTGTTTCAGACAGCTGCAGGGCAGCATCCCACCCGCAGCGATCAGCTCCATCCTCACGTCGTGCAGGGATGGAGGCAGCGGAGCGTGGCCCGTCAGGATTCACCTGAGTGCTCTCAGATCTCCAGCAGAACCGGAGAAAACGGGGCTGAAATTGCAGGAGAAAGCAGGGAAACTTCTGGAGGAGTTGGGGGTGGGGAGGGGATGGGAAAAGGTTTGGGCTGCAGGGTGGGTGGAGAGCAAAGGAACCAAGAGATGGTTGTGTGTTCCCAAATGTACACCCGTGCTGAGCCTCTGCTCCGTGCAGTCCTGGTTTCCTTCTTCTCTGTGCTGCAAAACCCTTTTGGTGTTGCTCGGGGGGGTCCCCGAAATGTCTCAGCCCCTTTGCAGTGGAGCTCAGTGCAGGGTTTGGATGAGAGACCCCCGGGATCCCCTCCCACCACCACTTCAGTGTTGTTCCTCCATTCCAAGAGAAGCTTCTTGATTTTAAGACACCTCTTAGAGGATGCTCCATCCTACTGAATTAATTCAGCGCCGGCTCCAAAATCCCCAGTTTGGGTCCTGGCAGCACCGAGGGCTGCAGTGCATGCATGGAATGTAATGATGTGCATCTCCTGCTGCCCTGGGCTCTGCAGCATGGAGGTGTCACTGTGTGTTCCCTGCTGGTCCCCAACACCAGCTGCTGTCTCCCAGTGCTGTGTGCTGCTTTCCAGCCCGGCCCCGATGACCACTGGTTGGGATGAGGTGCCCATGGGTGTCCCCAGGGGTGGGCAGCCCATCCCCATGGCTTTGCACAGCCCCATCCAGGACAAATCCTGGGGCTGGTGGAGATAAAATCCCATCGTCAGCCCAGGAACCAGGACCAGGCAGAGTGAGGGGAGTGGGGTGATGACCAAGGTGGGAACCCAACCCTTCTGTGCACCCCCAGGTTGAGGTTCCCATACAGATCCCATACAGATCCCACAGGGTAGGGCTGTGGTGAGAGCCAGACCCGGTGCCGGAGGGGCTGGTGCTTAATCCAGGATAATCCCATCCTTGGCTGCGCTCCACTGGGAAGTCCTTGGGTTGTTTACCCATGAGGACTTTCCCTCCCCATTAATTCCAGTACTGATGCCTGGGGGGCTGGAGCCTCCTTTCCCATCCAAAGGCCATTGGCACCACTTCTCTTCCTGCTGAAGGGCGTTTATGGGGTGTAAGTAGGACTGGTGGCCCACGGGGAGTGGGGGGGACACGGGTGGGACCCTGTGGGGATGGGGAGGTGGCCCTGGGTGGGATGGAGAAGAGAGAAGGGGGTCAGCTTCCATCAGCCCAGGGAATAAAAAGGGTTGGGAAAGAGATGGGGATGGGAAGTGCCAAGGTCACCCTGCCCCCCAATTTGGGACTGTGCCCCCCAGTGTTTGGTTGCGGGACGGGTTTGGAGTGGGAGGGGTTAAGGCTGCAGTCCTGCAGAGCATCACCGCGGTTTCGTTCGGATGCCAGAGCTGCAAGGAGAGGAAGAACAGCAAAGCCATAAAGATAAGGTGGCAGGAAGATGAAGAACAGGCCCGGAGCCATAAAGCACCCAGATAAGGAAACAGGAGAGAGAGGCTTCGGAGGGGTGAGAAGAGATGGAGAGCAAAATAAACCCCGAGCAGCAGCGCGCTGCATGAGTCATGCCCAAAGGCAGCACCTCCTCCGACTTTGCACACCCTGAGAGCCACACGCAGCCCTCACCCACATCCCTGGGACCCCCCAGCAGTGCAGGGACACGGCCTGATCCCACTGGGACCTTTATTTCCAGTGTGCTGTCAGCTGTTCCCCAGCAAACCCCCATCCTAGTGTTCCAAGCGCCGGGGGAGCAGCCAACTCCAAAGTGCAAGTGAAGCCCCGAGAAAATGGGGCGGAGGGGGGTGGAGGGGGTGCAGGTGCCAGTCCTGAGTTTTGGGTGCATCCAACAAACTTGTGCATGCATTTGCACGCTGCACACACACACACACACACACACACACAGTGTCCACACACGGTGCTCAGCTCTGGGCTGAGGATGGGCTCCATTGCCTGAAGCGCAGTGGTGCAAACTTTCCTGCACCCGTTGTTGCACTCCGGTGCTGGAGCAGCAGTTGGGAAGGGGGGGGGGGGGTGCAGGCAGGAGACCCCCGGTGGGTTCACTCTGTCTGCTCAGGAAGGGGCTCCTCCACAAAGCCGCTGCTGTCCGAGTGCCCACCGACCCCATAGAGCATCAAACCTGGAGCGTGGGGATGGGATGCGTTGCACCTCTGCACCCCCCACGCACCCCTCACCCTGTGCGCGCGGGTGGAAAGAGCCACGGCTTACTTCTGCGGAACCTCACAGAGCAGCTGGTTTCTTCCTCATCATCATCTTCATCATCGTCATCATCGTCATCGCTGTCGCTCGCTACCTGCACAAACACAGCAGGGCGCAGTGAGTGGCTGTGCCAAAGAGGGGCTGGAGCACGTGTCCGTGTCCACGTGCAAAGGTGCACCAGTGCCCATGTGCACATGCAACTGTGCACACGTTTGTGCTTGCAAACCATCTGCAGGCGTGAGCGTGTGCAGGGCTGCTCTGTGTGTGGGTGCAGAGGTGCGTGCGTGCAAGGATGTTTGGTGTGCAAGCATTCCAACGTGCGCACGCAGGTGTGCGCGCAGCAGGATGGCACTCCCACAGCTCCCTCCTGAAAGAGGCTCCATTTGAAGCTCTCAATCATTCAGACCCTGGCAGCCTTCCTCCTTGCTGACCCACCAACGCCGTTTGCTGCTCCATATCCTCCTGCCCACCCCGCTGCCCACCTCCAGCCCCCTCCCCAGCAGCAGCGCTGACCCCCTCACCTCTTCCATCTCAAAGGAGTCCACGGCCTCGTTGGTCTCAGCCCAATTGGGGTGGTGGGACACGAAGCTCCCTGCAGTGGGACCCTTCCTGGGGGGCTGCAGCCCCGCTGCGTCGCTCTGCTGCCGGTCAGCATCACCCACCCGGTGCCATCCTCTGCTCCATCCTCTGCTCTGCTGACCCCACTGGTCTCCACCCGCTGCGCAGTGGGACGGAGAGGGCGGTGCCCCACGGGGGTGTGGGGGCTCTCCTGGATGCTGCCCCCCTTTTATCCCCCTGGGTGAAGTCTCTGAGTCCCCGTTGTGTCCCGGCTGTGCAGGGGGGGCACACAGCCAGCTGTCATTGGTGACCTCTGCACCCAGCGCTGGGGATGAGGTGACATTCACCCGTGGCTGTCCATCCTCTGTGTCACCCCGTCCTGTTCCTAGGGGGCACGGAGCTCCTCCTGCCCACAGCAGAGCCCCCGCCGTGGAGTTTTGGCCACATCCCACAGCCATCTCCATCCCTCGCTGATGGTGACACATGGGGACCCCCTGATCAAGCCACGAGGACCCCCCACCTCCACGTGGCGACGTCCCAGCAGCCACCCCACAACCAACAACCCCCCCCAACCTTTCCACATCATCCGGATCAAAGCAAAACCTCTCCCCCCGGCTGCGCTCCAGCACCTCCCTCACCACTCTGCCCAGGGAACCCCCGGTCCGGGGGGGGGCATACAGACACATCTTGGACACGGCCGCCCTCAAACGCTCTGCGGGTGAGAGGGTGGGGGGCTGAGAGGGGGGGATGCGGATTTCGGGGATGCTGGGGTCGGTCCAGGTGAGGTGTGAAGGGGAGATGCGCTGCAGGGGGGTCTTGGAGACGTAGGAATAGAGGCAGAAGAAAGCGTCCGCCGTGGCAGCCAGAGCCTGGACCTGCTGGAAGCGACCTGGGGAGGACGGGAAGGGGGTAAGGGAAAGTGGGGGGGGGTTGATTGGGGGGGGGGAAGGGTGCTTTATGTGGGCCCTGATAGCTGGTCGTGCTCTGATCAGCTGGGAAAATGGAGCGACACTCTGCTTCCACGGGGAAACTGAGGCACAGGACCACGATTCCCCGCTTTCTATAGGGGAACTGAAGCATGGGAGCACCATCCCCAGTTTCTATGGGGGAAATGATGCATGGAACCACCATCTCCAGTTTCTATAGGGGAAGAGATACACAGGACAACCATCCCCAGTTTCTATGGGGGAACCAAGGCATGAGACCACCACCATCCCCTGTTTCTATAGGGGAACAGACACACAGGACCACAATTTTGACTTTCCACGGGGAAACTGAGGCACAGGGCTACAATTCCCCACTTTCTATGGGGGATCTGATACACGGGTCCAGTGTCCCCAGTTTCTGTGGGGGAACAGACACGCAGGACCGCAGTTCTGTATACGGGGAAACTGAGGCATGAAACCACGATTTCCCAGTTTCTATGGGGGAACCGATGCACGAGACCACCGTTCCCAGTTTCTACGGGGCCACCATCCCCGCTTTCTATGGGGAGCTGCACCACCGCCCCCACGGAACAAAGCGCAGCTCAGCAGATCAACCCCAGCTCCAACAGAATGCAGCCCCCCCTCCTCTCCCCCATATCATCACCCCCCCGGTGCCACTCACTGGCCAGCATCAGGCAGGGATCCTCCATCTCCAAGCGCCGCACCTGGGCCTTCAGGAAGAGCTGGAAGTCGATGCCTTTGGCTCGGGATGGGGAGGAGAAGAAGCGCGAAGGGATGCGAGACACAGCGCCCGGCCCGGGCTGCACAAATCCCAAATTGTAGAGGATCTCCTCAGCGTCTGCCTGGCACCAATCGAGAACCTCGGAGATGCTACAGGGGGGAGGGGGTGTAGGGTTAGGGGTGTAGGGTGGATGTGGGGTTGGGTGTAGGGTGGATGTGGGGTGGATGTAGGGTTGGGCATAGAATGGATATGGGGTGGATGTAGGTTTGGGTGTAGGGTGGATGTGGGGGGATGTAGGGTTGGGTATAGAATGGATATGGGGTGGATGTAGGGCTGGGTGTAGGGTGGGTGTAGGGTGGATGTAGGGTTGGGCATAGAATGGATGTGGGGTGGATGTGGGGTTGGGTGTAGGGTAGATGTGGGGTGGATGTAGGGTTGGGTGTAGGACGGATGTGGGGTTGGGTGTAGGGTGGATGTGGGGTGGATGTGGGGTTGGGTGTAGGGTTGGGTGTAGGGTGGATGTGGGGGGATGTAGGGTGGATGTGGGGTGGATGTGGAATATAGAATGAATGTGGGGTGGATATAGGGTTGGGTGTAGGGTGGATGTGGGGTTGGATGTAGGGTTGAGTGTAGGGTAGGATGTGGGGTTGGGTATAGGGTGGATGTAGGGTGGATGTAGGGTTGGATGTAGGGTGGATGTGGGGTGGATGTAAGTTTAGGGTTAGATGTAGGTGGTTATAGGATTAGGGTTAGATAAAAGATGGACGTAGGGTGGATATGGGGTTTGGTTGTTGTAGGAATGGGTCTCATGAGCGGACGACCCCCGCATCCATCAGGGTCCCCACCTGGAGCTGGTCAGGTTGGTGAGGCCGGAGGGCGCGCTGGATGCCATGCTGTGCCCCAGGCTGAGGCGTCTGCCCTGCAGAGCCCTGCGTGGAGAGATGCCACGGGGTGTCACAGCCTGGGGACAGCAATAGGGACAGCCCTGGGGACAGAGCAGTGCTGGCAGCAGCGGGGCTGAGAGGTGAGGATGTGCAGGGATGGGATCCGGCTCTCACCTGCCGAAGGTTTTATTGTTCCCTGGTAGCAGAAGAGCTGCAAAAAGGAAGCAGAGAGGTGGCAGGGAATGGGAGGGGACGACTGGGGAGCTTTGGGGACAGGCCCTGTGTCTGCAGCCCCGTCCACACAGTGAAACCATCCGGGACAAACAGCCTGTCCCCATAGGTGTGCTCCCTGTCCCTGCATCCTCCAGGGATGCTCAGAGCGTTGGGGACAGGAAGGGACCCCCAGGGGTGGCTGCTACCTTCAGCTCCCAGCGTCAGGTCGTCCTCAAAGCTGGTGCTGCTGCTCCCACAGCCTGCAAGACAGCATCGCCCCGAGGGGCAACGGGGATCAGAGGGGGGACCCCCACCCTCAGCCCCTTTATTCTGTGCCCACAGAGCACCCACGTACCATAGGGACCCAATGAGCACAACTCCTCCGGCAGCGCCTCCAAGGATGACCTGAACCCAGAGCAAAACCCCATGAGGTCAAGCAGTGGGGGGTGGGAAAGGGGGATTTGAGCACGGTGGGATGAGGGATGAGGGGTGAGGGATGAGGTTGGGTTGGACAGTGAGGTGGGGGGATGCTCAGAGGGTGAGCACAGCACCGCTGCTGCCAAAAGTGGCTGAGCACGGAGCGAAGGGACAGCAGTGCCTTCTGCACGATGTGTGCATCCCTGCAGCTCCCGTGCAGCTCCAGCATCCCCCCCCCCCGGGTGCAGAAAGCCCCCGGGGAACAGACAGGGAGGCATCGTGCACCCTGTGACCCCGCAGCTCACCCGCAGTCCTGCAGCCACGTCTCTATCTTGCTGGAGGAGCTTCCTGCGGGGAGCAGAGATGAGATAAAGCAGCACGAGGGAGCCGGGTTTGCTGTGGTCACCAACTCGGCGTGGTGCAGAGCTGGCTGCCAAGCTCGGGGACGTGCACAGCTGCTTGCAAGCACTGATGTGCTCTGCACACACACACACACACACACACACGCACACGGATGCGTCGGCACGTGAAACGATCCGCTTGTGAGCTCACAACCCTCTGCATGCACACACCCCGTGCGCAGACCCCCGTTTGCACGCGCGCTCACGGGCATTGCGGACCTTCGAGGAAAACGTCGTCCAGGTGGGGTGACTGCAGCTCTGGGATGTCCTGCATGGCTGCAGCCGCCTCCTCCTCCACCACTGTGGTCCTCCAGCAGCGGCTCTGCCGGGCCCAGGCGCGCCGTTTCTCCCATGAGGAGGGGCTGAGCACTGAGGACCCCTCCATGGCAGCACCAGGAGACCCTGCGGGGTTAGGGGAGCCCTGAAGTTGGGGCATTCCTCACCCCTTTTGCACAGCAGCCCCACAGCACCGCCATGACATCATGAGGTAAGCTGCACGGCACCACAAAGCAACTCTTTTGGGATCCCCTTAGGGTTTTTTTAAAGCCTGGCGCTTCCCATAGGAAAGAGCTTTCCCATCCTACCCATATCCCATTCAGTCCTCAAGCAACACCCCTTCCATCATCACCCTCACTGCCATCCCATCCCCATCCCCATCCCATCCCCATCCCCATCCCGTTCCATCCCATCCCATCCCATCCCATCCCATCCCATCCCCATCCCCATCCCCATCCCCATCCCATCCCATCCCATCCCCATCCCCATCCCATCCCATCCCTATTCCCATCCCCATCCCCTGCTCATCCCATCCCCACCCCCATCCCCACCCTGTGGGTCCATCACCACTCAGTGTCCCCACAGCCCTCCCATACCCCCCCTCCCCCATTTCCCATCCAGATGTTCCCAGCTGTTTCTGCCCTGCAGATGCTGCCCACCCTGTGCCCCACTGTGCCACCCATGGGGACGCTCATCCCCTCTCCCTCTGCCACGGCACCAATCCTGGCTGTGTTCAGAGCCCCCCAGCAGCACCCCCCACCCCAGCAGCCATTGATCTCCCTGCACCCATGGGTGACAGAGCCACAGTTCCATCTCTGGGTGCAATAACTGTCTGTCTGTCTGTCTCCACCCCCCCCCTCCCCAATGCCTCCGGAGCTGCAGCTGTGCAGAAAGTCCCCAGAGGAGGGAGGATGCGAACGCAGCGCATTCATGTCACCGTGTCACCATGTCACCATTTCCCCATTTCACCTCCCACCAGGCTGGGTGCAGGGCCAGCGTGACCCCCCCCATCCCCCCAGGCAACTCTGGCTGCACAGGGTCAGATCCTGAACCCCCCCATATGAAGCCAGGCCATGGGATGGGGTGATGGGGGGCTCACAAGCAGCAGCCCCATAGCTGGAGGCTCAGCACACCCAACCTGACCGGAGACACGTGGCTGGGGCCTTCCCCATACGAGTCACCCAAAAACTGCAGGGAGATGCTGTGACCCCCCCAGGACCCCTCCAGAACCACCCCCAACCCTCAGACTGCCCATCCCCATGGAACAAAGGTGCAATGCATGGCACAGAAGGGATCTCCAGCACATGGCACGCAGATCGGAGACCCAACGTGGCCCCTTCGTCCCCATTGCGTGCCGGAGCTTCCCCACCCCAAACTGTGCCACCCCTGACCCCATCCCCACCACCCCCTTTCGTCCCCACCTCCCCCTCCTGTCCTCATCACCCTCCTGTCCTCATCACCCTCCTGTCCCCATCACCCTCCTGTCCCCCAGTCCCTCTCCGTCCCCCCAGCACAGAGCTCTGTGCTCTCTCCAAGGACGCACCTCTCCATCACCCACCACCCCCACCTCCAAACCCACCTCCACCCATCTCCATCTCCCACCCCCCAACCCACCCCCCTCCCCCCCCCTCCAGCTCCCCATTGGCCACAACCCCACACCCATCCCCATCACTCACCCACACTGGGGGGGCACAGGGTGCTCCCTAACCCTACTGAGGGTCCATGGTCTGCATCCCCCCTGCCCCGCCACTGTGCCCAGCCCCTGCCAGCATCTGTCGTCAGCAGGGAGGGAGGAAATTCATCTGTTTGGAAGAGGAAATAAAAAAAAACATCAACAGCCAAACCTCAAACGTTGACCCACATCCGCCGCCGCAACGGGAAAAACTTAATGAGGCTCTGACGTGAGGGGGGGTGGGTGGGGGCTAATTAGAACCCGGCACTCAATGAGGGCTTCATGAGCGGATGGAGCAACTGGGGACCCAAATGGCTTTGGGGTCTGGGGGAGGCTGAGGATCCTAAAGCCCGATGCGCTGCGCCAAGCTGCAGGTGCCCCTGTGCTGATAAAGAGATGCAGGCTGTTATCAGCACCCAAACCCCAAAAAGGAGCTGAGGGGGGGGGACCAGGGGTGAAGGTGTTGTGGGGCGGTTGGTAGAGCGCAGGGTTGGTCCCCAAATCCCTTTTTCCAGCTTGATCCTTGTGACGGCATCTCCACAACCTTACCTTGCAGCATCTTCTCCAGGGCTGGGCTGAGAGCTGCTGGGGACAGGACAGGGACAGAGGGACAGAGGGACAGGGGGACAGAGGGACAGAGGGACAGGGGGACAGGGGGACAGAGGGACAGAGAGACAGAGGAACAGAGGGACAGAGGGACAGAGGGGCGAGGATGGGGACACTCACCTCTAATAGGGACACCACGGCCACCAATCTGGACCTACGGACCACCAAACCCAACGGGATGAAGGACAAAAGGGCCGAGGAAGAGCGCTGGGATGAAGATGGCTTTAACCCTTTCCTCCCCAGCGCCACGTCGGTGGCTTTTCCTACCCAAAGAGAGGAGCGGCTGTGGGGTAACCCCGTCCCGGTGCGGCTCTATCAAAGCCACGATCCCTTCAAAAAAGGCAACGAGTCGATGCTCTGGGAGTGCTCTCCTGGAATGGTGCTGCCCAGAGGAGGGATATTTTTAGCCCGGGATTGTTTGTGGATCGAGTCCTGATTTAACCATTGCTTCATCCCACCCCAGAGTGCCATTTTCAGGTGTTTCCAAGCCCCGTTCCCTGCCCCATCGCCCTTGGATCAGTGGGTGCAGCTTTGCGGAGGGCAGCGAATGGCTCTGCCCGGCTCACATCCCTCCTCTGGCTCTTCTCCAGGCCTCCAGAGCACAAAGCAATCTCCTCCCGTTCTGCTCTGACCGACTCTCAGAGCTTTCAGCCTTGGGTCCCATCCAGCATCCTCCATCCCCACCCCGCTGTGGGGTGACCCAGGGATTTCAGGGCGTGGGGACACCGTATTTAGGGACACGGGGCATCCCTGGATCCCATCCCAACACCGTCACCACGGGGGATGCCCCAGTCCCCGCTCCCCCCTCACTCCACCCCCTTCCCCCCCTCAATAACTTGGCATCCTCTCCAATCCCATTGGGTTGATGGGATGGATGGAAGCTGGGCAGCGTTTCCCAGTCAAAGCCTGGCGAGGAGCAGCATGGAGACGACCCACAGAGCGGCAGTTAATTGCTGACAGCACTAACGAGGTCCTCCAGCTGTGGGTCTGCCTACGGGGCAGAACAGTGCGGGGTGCAACGGGGGCGTCCCATTGTTCCCCATTGAGAAAGGTGGACCCCAAATCAGCAGGAGCATCACACACCGCACCCCATTAACCAGGTCTCCTGTCCCTTAACCAGGGATGGGGCACAGCCCTCTCGGGGTCACCGACCCCACTGCAGCATCACAGGGATGGGGAGCTGATGGCACACGAGTGCTTTGGGCATCAATAATTCACTCTGCGTGACATCAGAGAGGGGCACGGCTCTGCCACGGTCCCAAAGGAAATGGGGGGGGGTCGAGGGGGGGGGGGGACGACGACGACACGGATTTGGGCACTCCTGGTGGATTTTTCCCCACCCCATTCTGGTGAGGATGGAGAACACAACCCATGAGACAAAGGGATGCCAGCATCACCTCCCCCCCCCCCCCCCCAGACCCCACAGCATCCATCCCACTGCCGTCCCCCCCCCAGCATCACACAGCCCATCTTGGGGACAAATCCCACCTCTGTTCCATCACCCATACAAACCAGGGGGGACGCGGAGAGCCCAGCACAGCACCCAGCGGGGCGGGGGGGATTAAGCAGCCCCACAACCCCCCCCACCCCCCGTCCCCCCTCTCCTGACCTACTTAACAGATTCCTGCTGCCGGAGCCATGAATAAGTGATGGCAGCTCCGTGACAGACCGGGAGGCTGCAGCACTGCCCCACTGCATCCCCACAGCCTGGAAGGTTGGGATCCAGGATTTGGGGTCTTTGGGATCGTCACGGTTTGGGGTTTGTGTCCCTCGGGGCCATCTGTTGCCCCATAGTAGGTGGAAATGGGATTCCCCATATGGGGGGGGGGGGGTGATGGTGGAAGGAGCGCAGCTGGGCTACCCAGGAGGGGACCTGGGTGGATTTGGGAAAGGAACCATCGGCTCATGGGGGCACTGGGGGTGGTGGAACATCAAAATGCAGCAGTTCAAGCACAGGGGATGGGCAGGGCTGGGGGTAGGGGGCTGAACAGGGAACAGGGGACAGAAATGGGGAGCAGGGAGCAGGGAAAGGGGATGGTGGGCAGGGGATACGGGGCTGAACAGGGATGGGACAGGGGACAAGGGATTGGGGACAGGGAGTAGAGAACAAGGGATGTGGGACAGGGGCAAGAAATGGGGAACTGGGGACAGGGGACGGGGAAGAGGGGATGGGGACAGGAGATAGGGGAAAAGGGACAGGGGAAAAAGGGCAGGGAACAAGGGATAGGGAACAGTGGATGGGCAGGGGACAATGAGGAGGGAATGGGATAGGAGGTATGGGAAAAGGGCCAGCAGATGGACCTGGTGCCCCACAGACCCCACCAGATGCCAGGGACAGATGATGCAGAGCAAAGGACACCTGAGTGCATCCCTGTGCCCACCCTGGGGGTGTCACAATTTGGGGTCCCCAAGCTGGCAGCGCCCGTTTGGGGACACAGCGTGGATCAGTGGGGTGGGGGTTGGAGGGGTGGAGTTGGGTTTTAATTACGATGTGCTGCGGGAGGGGCTCTTTCTCACCAGCTCCAGACTAATCCTCCCCAACGCCCAACAGCAGCAGCTGCCGGGCTGGAGGTCAGAGCTGGGGGTCACTGCGTCCCCTGTGGGATGGGGGACACATGGAAATGCTTCCCCACCACCCCCCCCGGGGGGGGGGCTGCAGTATGGCAGCCTCACAGCACACATTAGGGTGGCACCGGGGGTCTCCATCCTTGAGCTGTGCGTCTTCTTTTATAGGGTTGTATCCAGGGAGAGCTGCCAATCTCCGTCCCATCCACCACCACGGGGGCGAGGGGGGGGGGACACAGCTCTCCCCACATCGCCCTACAACTCATGGGGTCGCCGCTGTGGGTCGCCGTGCCCTGCGGGGACGGGGAGGAGCGGTGCGGGCGATCGATGCTGAGAGAAGGAATTTGCACCGAGGGCAGCGGTGCCGGGCGCAGCACGTGCGGACTTTGCACGCGCATTGCCCACGTGTGCGCAGCGTGTCCGTGTGTCCGTCTGTCCCCGCGTCCCGTGCTCAGGGGTCTGCTCCACGTGTCCGTGCGTCCTGGAGCTGTGCGTCCTCTTGTGTTCATCCCCACCCCCACCCCGTGCGTCCATCCCCGCGGGTCACCCTGTCCGTGTGTCCGTCCCAGAGTCCGTTTGTCTGCCTTTGTGCCGTGTGTCCTTGTGTCTGTCCGTGTGTCCATCCCTGTGTCCCGTCTGCCTGTCTGTCTCTCAATCTGCCTGTCTTTTTGCCTCCGTTTCTGCCCTCCTGCCCGTATGTCCGCCCTGCGTGTGTCCGTGCGTCCACCCTCCTATCCGTGTGTCCGCCTTTCTGTCCGTGTGTCCGCCTTTCTGTCCGTGTGTCCGCCCTTCTATCCGTGTGTCCGTCCTTCTGTCCGTATGCTCTGCCCTTCTGCCCATCCATCCATCCATCCATCCATCCATCCATCCATCCATCCATCCATCCATCCTTCTACCCGTGCGTCCGTCCTTCTGTCCACGTGTCCGTTCCGTCTCTCTCTGCTCTCCGCTCCACCTGCCCAACCCCTCCGCGCTCTCTGCCTCTCCCCGTCCGTCCGTCCGTCCGTCCGTTCGTCCGTCCGCCCCGTTCCCCTCCCGGGGCCTCTTCCAACCAATGGGGCCGCGCTGTAGGGCGGAGCGGTGCGGCGTTCGGGACCGGGAGCGGTGGTGGCGGTGGTAGCGGAGGAGCGGAACAGAACCGGGGCGGAGCGGGGCGGGGCTGGGCGGCACCGGGAGCCGCCGGTGAACACCGGGAACGGCACCGGAGGAGCTGCCCGCCATGGAACCCAACGGTCCTCGTAAAATCCAATTCACCGTACCGCTGCTGGAGCCGCACCTCGATCCGGAGGCGGCGGAGCAGGTGGGGACAACGGGAGGGGAGAGGAGGAGGGGGGGGGGGAGAAGCTGCTCTGCAGACCCCCAAGGGACAACGAGGGGACATCGCGGGGGGGGGTCTTTCCGATAGGAGAGGGACCCCTAAGGGACAACAGCACGGGTGAGCCGCCCCCCCCCCCCTCGATAATCCGTACATCCCGAGGTTTTGGGGGGGGACCACTCTGTGACAGCCCCCCCCCCCGCCCGGTGCCGTGCAGCAGCGTGGTGAGGACGCGGGACTCTGCGTGGGGTCCCCGCATCGTTTTGGGGGTGCACGGGGTTGGGGAGGGGGGTGCGGTGACCCCAATACCGGCATAAGGGCCCACGGGGGGGGGGAGTCGGATGGGGGGGGCGGCGGGGGGGTCAGCACTGGGGATCCCTCCGCAGCCCCGTGGTGTGGTTATGGGGCACGGGATGTGAGTTGGCCTTTGGGTTGCTGGGGGGGGGGGGTGTAGGGTTACCCGGACCCCACGGCCCTACAACCACCCCCGTGTTGCTCAACCCCTGGAGGGGATCCAGCAGAAGGGGGGGGGGGGGGGGGTGGCTGCAGGGCGGTGTCCATCCCCCCCCCCCCTTCCCTGCCCTCTGGCTCTATAGGGTGACACGGTGGGGGGGGGGGGGGGGGAGGTGAGGGGGGTGGGGGACAAGTGTTGGCCGGCAGCACCCCACAGCTGGCAGAACCCAGAACCCAAATTCGGGTTCTGAGCACATTGCCAAAGCCTTTTGGCTCAGCGTGCGGCCCCAGAATAGCAGCAGGTATTGCATGTCCCAGAGCTGGCAACGTGGGTACAACCCCCCCCTTTATTCCCCCCCCACCACCACCCTCCCCCCAAACACACCTCCAGCACCGTGCAGCCCTCAGGAGTTCCTCCAGCCCCAAAATCCTTTGGGCTGAGACTTTAGGATCCCGACTTAGGGTCGGGCTGGGAGTCCTTAAGGCAGAGCAAAGGATTAGAGGGGGACCATGGAAAGGGTTGGGGGGGGACATATAAAGGGTTGGGGTGACCATATAAAAGGTTGGGGTGACCATATAAAGGATTTAGGGGGGACCATATAAAGGGCTGGGGGGTGACCATATAAAAGGTTGGAGTGACCATATAAAGGGTTGGGGGGGGACATATAAAGGGTTGGGGGGACCATATAAAGGATTTAGGGGGGACCATATAAAGGGTTGAGGGGGGGCATATAAAGAGTTGGGGGGGACCATATAAAGAGTTGGGGTGACCATATAAAGGGTTGGGGTGGCCATATAAAGGTTTGGGGGGGGCATATAAAGGGTTGGGGTGGCCATATAAAGGTTTGGGGGGACCATATAAAGGGTTGGGGGGGACCATATAAAGAGTTGGGGTGACCATATAAAGGGTTGGGGGTGACCACGTGCCCTCAGCATCTGGGTATGAGGAGCTCTGCGAGGCAGCTGGAATAAATAGGGGGGGGTCCCCACCTCTCCCTCTCCCCTCCCCGGATAAATGGGGTCCTGCTGACCCCCGGGTTGCTGCCCCCCCCACCCGAGGGGTGCTTATAGAGCTGTGGGGCTGAGCTCTGTGGGGAGCATCGCGCTGTGGTTAAATATGGCCAAGCAGCAGCTGGGGTCAGAGCAGCAGCTCAGGGATGGGAGGGGGGGCTCAGAGAATGGCCCCCAAACCCACCTTGGATTGAGGGGCGCAATGGGATGGGGGGGGTTGGGGGTCCCGTGCCCATCCCTGCCTCAGTTTACCTTCCCAGCTGAGTTTGGCTGCGTCCCATTGGATCCTATTTGGACCCAAAATTGACCTCAGCCCCCCCTGCACCCACTGCCCCAAAGCCCCCAGTGCCCCCAGTGCCCCCAGTGCCCCCAGTGCCCCCATCCCGCTGTGGGGGGGCAGGGATGGGGGTCACAGCACCGCCGCTCAGGGTGCCAACATCCCCTGTGCCACCCCAAACCCAGGAGGAGAACTCTCACAACCCCATCCTTTGTTCTTCACCATAGGGACCCGTAGCTTTTAGGGGACCCTAACCCCCCCCTCCCCGTTTTCCCGACCCTTTTAATGAGTTTTCCGTTAATTTGGAACGTTCCCGTCGCTCGTTAGGCCACAGCTTTTAAAGCAATCGTTGTGGAATCCACGGAAGGTATCCACACACCCGGTGGGTGCAGGAGATAAAAGTCTTCTACTGTGTCCCCAGTGCAAAATTATTGAGGGAAACGAGAGCGTTCACCCCATAAAGCCGGGATGGAAAGTTGTAGGGCCAACCCTCAGCGATTCCTTTTGCTGAACTCATCTTTTGGTTCTTCAGCTGATGTCTGAATCGCTGTTGGTTTAGCATCACCCCCTGCATCACCTCCTTGGGTTCATTTTTGGGGGGTGTCCCCGCATGGAATGGTTTAATGCTGCGTTCTCCTCTGTGGGGTCAGTGAGGAGGATGTGGGGCTGCCCTCCTCTGGGTGTCCCCATGCCCTGCAGGGCTGTCCCTGTGCTTTGCTCTGTCATGCTCAGGGCTGGGCTGGATCCACCCAGTAGGGCTGCTCCCAAATCCCATTCGCTTTCCGGCTCCTTTCTGCTCCTCGATCCCTTTCTTTTTCCCCCCCCCATACGTCAGCCCTATAAGATGGGAGGGATGGAAAGGACCCCCAGCCCCACTGAGCCCCGCAGTGATGCCGTCCCCACGGTGGGATGATGCTGCTGGGCTCGGCTGCTGCAGCTCTGAATCGATGCTCTAAAAATAGGCTGGGTAGGAGAGCGGAGAGGTGGGGGATCCCAGCATCCCCTGTAGGGCCGGGGGATGGAGCATCCTATAGGGCTGGGACCTGAGAGTCTCTCTGTGGGGCTGGAGAATGGAGCGTCCCCTCTGTGGGGTCAGGGAATGGAGTTTCCTATAGGGCTGGGACATGAGTGTTCCTCTGTGGGGCTGGGGAATGGAGCATCCCTTTGTGAGGGTTGGGGAATGGAGCATCTTATAGGGCTGAGGACCTGAGCATCCTTGTGTGGGGCTGGGAAATGGAGTGTCCATCTATGGGGTCAGGGAATGGAGCATTCTATAGGGCTGGGACTTAAGCATCCCTCTGTGGGGCTGGGAAATGGAGTGTCTGTCTATGGGGGCTGGGGAACGGAGCATCCCATAAGGATGAAGAGCTGAGCATCCATCTTTGGGGCTGGGAAATGAAGCGTCCCTCTGTGGGGTCAGGGAATGGAGCATCCTATAGGGCTGGGATGTGAGTGTCCCTCTGTGGGGGTGGGGAATTGAGTGCCCTATAGGGCTGGGGATGAGAGCATCCCTCTAATGTCAGGGAATGGAGCATCCTATGGGGCTGAGGACCTGAGTGTCCCTCTGTGGGGCTGGGGAACGGCGTGTCCCTATGTGGGGTCAGGGAATGGAGCATCCTATAAGGCTGGGGAGCAGAGAAGCCTCCAGGACTCGGGACTGGAGCACCCCAGGGTGCTGGGATGGGGAGGGCTGTGTGTCCATCCCTGAGCAGGGATTGGGGTGCAGTCGCTCTGTGGTTCTCAGCTCTGTCTGTGTGACCTTGAGCGGGTCACCCCTCTGTCCCCTGCCTTGTCCTGAGGGGTGACAATGGCTCCATCCCCACGGGGGGCATTTGGGGTGCTCGAGCAGCCCGGGGATACCTTGGGATTATTCTATGGGATCCCATGACCCAGATCCAGCCCTGAGATCCCATCCCATCGCTCCATCACTGTCACCCCGAGCCCTGGGGCGGAGGAGGTGATGGGAGGCGGGGGGTTTGGGGGGAGGGGGGGAGAGGTGACAAAGGGCCGGCGATGGGGCTGTGGGCCGGGAGCGGTGGGTGATGGGGGGAAGGGGGGGGCGATTTTGGTCTCCTTTTAATCTCCGTTTAAAATCCAGATCGCGGGTTTCTATGGCAACCGGGAGGATGCGGGGAGGGGGGGTTGAAGCGGCGGTGGGGCCGCAGGGTGGGCTGGGGCCGGGGCTGGGGCTGGGGCTGGGGAGGGGGGCTTCCTTCGCTGCCGGTTCGTTAGCATCTCATCAGCATCTCATTAAAGCAGCGCAGCTCATTAGGGAATCCTCTCCGGGAAATTCGGTGCTACTCAGTCAGTGGGTCAGCGGGGAAGCAGGGCGAGCAGCAACGGGACACGGTGCCACTGCACGGCACCAAGCAGGGTGACAGGGCCACCAAACCCCCCAAAAGGGGCCACCAAACCCCCCAAAAGGGGTCACCCAACCCCTCAAAGGTGCCGCCAAACCCCTCAAAGGTGCCACCAAACCCCCTCAAAAGGGTCACCAAGCCCCCCAACGGGACCACCAGATGCGTGGGGAGGGATGCTGCAGGTGACCTTGGGCAAGGACACGGTGACAAGCGCTGTCCCCGAGGAAGGGCAGAGCCCCGGCGCTGTCACGGCCGCTCTGTCCCCACGCTCTTCCCGGCACGGCGGTATAATTAGCTCCCGTTTGTCGTTAAGGAGATGTTGATGTAAAAACCACCTGCGTCCCTCAGCCGCCGGGCAGGGCAGCGTCCCCAAGGAGCCACCGCCTCCCGTTTGGGGACAAGGACACGGGCGGGCGACGCCGCGGTGCCGGGGGATGTGGGTCGGGATGGAGTTTGGGGCGTTCCCGACTTTTGTCCCCGCTTTACAGATCCGTCGACGCCGACCGACGCCGGCCAGCCTGGTGCTGAGCAGCGACCAATCGTCCCCAGGTGGGTCACCGTTTGTGTCGCGGTGTCACCCCGGGGTCCGGCCGGGGGTCTCCGGGTGGCGACGAAGGCGCACCGCGGGGACAGCGGTGGCCGTGCGCTGCGCTGCGCTGCGTTGCGCTCCGGGCTTCAGCCCATCCATCTCCAGGGGAAGCAGCTGTTGGTGACGCGCTTCCCCCCCCCCCCGCTTTGTGCCCTCCCCGGGATGCCCGGCACGTCCCCGGGGTTGGGCATGGAGGGGGGAGGCGGAGTAGAGGTGATATTTGAGAGTTTCACTGCCCCCCTCCCCCGCCTGGCCTTTGGGGACGGGATGTGACCCTGCCGGCTTCCTGCCCCATCCATCTCCTCTCATGGGGTGGCTCAATATCTCTCGTTTTGGGGTGGCTGGGACGCTGCGTTCCCAAATGCTGTCCCTGGGCACTTTGGGGACAGCAATGTGGAAAACGAACCACGGGGCTGAGTTTCATCACAGCACCGGGACAACCGAAATAGGGTCAGGATGCGACCCCTGCCAGCCCGGTGCCACAGCATGGGGGCAGCTGTGGGACCCCCACCCTGACGTGTCGCCTTCAGAGGGATGGTGATGAGGTGCTGGTTGCCATGACAACACTATGCTTTGTTCCTGGTGCTGAGTGGGTCCCAGAGCAGCACTGTCCCCATCCCCATATGTCCCCATGTTGGTGCTCCGGGGGTCACCAAGCACCCATGGGTGACACCACCCCTAACCACCCGCTCCTTCTGTCCCTATGCTGTCCCCAGAGATCGACGAGGACCGACTCCCCAACGCCCTGCTGAAGGTAGGCGATGACTTGAGGTGTCCCCAAAACCCCGAGGTGTCCCCCCACCACATCACCCCCCCCCTCTGCTTGCTTTGCAGTCGGGTCTGGCCATGTCCCCCCGGCAGAGGAAGAAGGTGTACTGCACCACCCCCACCGTGAAAGGTACCTGAGGTGACATCAGGTGACATCTCCCTGGGTGCCACGGGGGACACGTGGGTGGCCAAGTTGTGATGCCACCTCCTTGGTGGCACAGCGGATCCAAAGGGGCAGGAGCACAGCTGGGGACACGGGGATGCAGGGCCACGGCGTGCAGGTGCCACCAAAGGGGACAGGTGGCTGCCGGTGGGGACAGGGAGGGGACATCATGAGGGCTCGGGGACACAGCCACGCTCCCTGCCTCGCAGAACTGCAGATGATGGTGGAGCATCACCTGTGCAAGCAGGCTCGGGGCGAGGAGGACGAGGAGGTGGCTGCTGGAGCCCAGGAGCACAGCCCAGGTTGCTGCCACCACGGTGACACCGAGCACAGCCACAGCCCTGGGGGCAGCTGCCCGCTCGCCCAGGCTCAGCCAACACAGCAGGGTGGCCCAGGCCCCGGTGACAGTGAGTAGCCATCACCATCGTCCTCTTCCCTGAAGCTGAAGGGGGGTGAGGGTTTGGGGTCTGTGCTCACCCACCCCAATTTGTGCCGCAGGGACCCACGGGGATGAGCGGCGAAGTCCGGGCGATGAGAGCACCCATATAGCACCGGGGGGAAAGGGTGCTGCTGGCAGCCTGTAGGTACGTGCTGGGGGGGCTGGGGGTGCATAGTGGGATGTGGGGTGCGTACTGGGACGCTCTGGGTGCACGCTGGGACACTTGGGTACATAGTGGGATGCTGTGAGCGCATGCTGGGGTGCTCTGGGTGCACGGTGGGACATGGGTAGCATGCTGGGGGTGCATACTGGGATGTGGGGTGCATACTGGGATGCTCTGGGTGTGTACTGGGACACTTGGGTGCATACTGGGATGTTCTGGGTGCATACTGGGACTCTGGGGTTGCAGACTGGGATGGCGTGTGTCCGTACTGGGGACACTGTGGGGACACTGATCCAGGGGGACAGCGTGGCAGTGGGGGGTGACAGCAGACAGGGAAATGGCTGCACCCCCCCTGCTGTCCCCACGCGTCCCTCTGTCTCTCCATCCCTCTGTCCCTCTGTCCCCAGGTGCTGCTGTCCCCATTGGAGCCGAAGCGCCGCGTGCTTTTTTTCTATCAATCATTTTCTAAGATTCCGACGGCGTTCGTGACGGATTTTTTTTATCTCCCACCCCCCCCCCCCCTCTTCCGCTATGGGGACAAAACCCCCTCTGTGTCCCCACTGCCACCACCGGAGTGACCCCAGGACCCCCCCTGGTGCCCCCGCGCTTCATCCTGTGGGCACAGCTCCTTGCTGGAGGGTGGGGGGTGATGGCACACCGGCGCTGCACTGCGCACGCAGCTGTGCACGTGGGTTTGTGCACAGGCATTTGCACACCCACCCTCCGCGCACTTTGCACACGCGCTTCGCATGCGCGCCGCCGCGTGGGCACAGATGGACACGCGTGAACACACGTGGACGCACGTGAACCCACGTGCACACGCAGAGCTGAGCACACCCACACTGGTATTAAACGGATCCTTTCCGCAGCGTCTCCTCCTTGCTCAGCACCGGGTGGACGCACGGAGAGCCCAGGACCCCCCATTGCATCCCCAACCTCCAACCCTTCGGCGCAGCTCCCCTCACGGCTCAGAGCTCGGGCTGGCGGTGGCGTACGGTTTATTAATTGCTCGTTAGCAGCTGCTCTTGGTTTCACATGCGTGTGCGGGCGGGCGCGAGGCGGAGCTGTGCCAGCAGTGATGGAGGCACGACGTGACCGCATGGTAGAAAAGTACAAAGACACGCAGCTGTGTGCTGGGTTATGTACAGCGCTGGGCCGGAGCCGTGGGGTGATCCAGGCACCACGGAGGGGGAGGACAACGGAGCTGGAAGATGCTCCAGGTTGCTGGAGATGTGGGGGCAAAATGGAGCTCGGCAGAACCGCCGTGCAGGGGGTGCTGGAGAGCTCGAGTTTGGGGTTCTGGAGGATGTCGGAGCCAGGAGGTTGGAGATTCTTGAGCACGCTGGAGCCAGGATGCAGGAGATGCTGGAGCACTCCAATTCAGGTTTTGGAGGGCATCAGTTTGGGGTTCTGGAGCACATTGGACCCAGGATGCTGGAGATTCTCGAGTACAGTGGAGCCCAGATGCAGAGGATGCTGGAGCACGCCAGAGCTTGGGACACTGGAGGATGCTGAAGCACGCTGGTGCCAGGATGCCAGAGGGAGTGGGGTCTCCTGGGGGTGTTTTGGAGCAGGGGGAGGGGGCTGGAAATCCACCAGGGGCAGCAGTGCGTGCAGCACATTGCACCTATAGGGGCTGGAGGCACAGAACTGGGGGTGCTGGAAGAACCTCAGGGCCACTGTGGGTACCAACTTTGCCCCCCCCTCAGCTGGCCCCAGTTCACAGCTCCCCAGCCTTGGGGTGTCCCTGGGGCCGGGTCCCCAACCTGGGAGTGGCACAGAGCCGTGACTCAGAACCCACCCCATGCCAGAGATGCTCCATATGGGGACAGATCTCAGCATCTGCCATCTTCCCAAAAGTGGGGTGGGATGGGGACAGCACAAGGGGGACACCTGGGGACACCCAGCAGTGCGAGCACAGACCCAGCGAGAAAAAGGGGGGCCCACAGTGACCCCTGAGGTGACAACAAACCCCTTACAGCTCCTCCATCCTTCAGTCCCCTGCCTCCCCCTTCCCCAACACCTGGATCCCCTGTGGGGCGAGAAGCAGGTTTCTAAAAAGCCATAAGGACAAATCCCGCCGGCGCGGCAGTGAGAGGCTCAGCATCACCATCACCCGTGGATCAGCACCACGCAGCTTGGTGGACGGTTTGGCACAGGATGGGGGGGGAATCCCAGGGGTCCCGGCCCCCCAGGACCCGGCGCTGCCATCGGAGATGCTCTTGGCACAGACCCCGGCGGCTCCTTCCCTGCGAATGGTGCTGAAGTCGATGGCATCAAAGACTTTGGACTGAACGGCATCACTGTGTTGGATGAGGACCTGCCACCCCAAAGGGGACGGTCAGGGTTGGCATGAAACGAGCTGCACCCCCCCCCAGGGTGCCCCCGTGCTTTGGGTGCCCACCTCGCCATGTGCTATTCCACCTCACCATTGTGCTTGTGCTGGGTGGGGGGCACGGGGGGCTCCTCCTCGTAGGGTGACAGCTCCTCGATGGACACTTGGTTGGTGATGCCTGCGGGGTGACACGGGGACACATAGGGGGTCCTCAGGGATGAGCAAAACCCGCCTTATTTGGGGGTCACCTCCAATGGGTTGTCCCTCTGTGGGTCACCGTCCCACGGGTCACCTCTCCATGGGTCACCAACCCATGGATCACCATCCCATAGGCCACCTCCCCATGGGTCACCATCCCACAGGTCACCATCCCATGGGCCACCTCTCTGGAGGTCACCTCCCCATGGGTCACCATCCCATGGGACACCACCAAAGGATGTTTGGTGGCTCTGGTGGCCGTCACCTACCGCTGGCTGCCCTCTCCTTCCATTTCTGCTTGTTCTCCTGGATGTATTTGGTCCAGGTGGAACGGAAGCTGGCCAGGTCAGCCTTGATGTCCCCAAGCTCCAGGTGTTCATCCAGGGATGTCTGTCGCCACTGTGAGCTGTGGGGGTAGAGCCACCAGTGTCACCCCCACCCTATGCGTCCCCATATCCCAAAGGCGATGGGTTCTCCCCTCAACGCTGAGCCCCACCGCTCAGGGGAAGGGGAAACTGAGGCACAACCACACAGCTGAGCCTGGTGGATAGATGGGGGGGTGGCTGCTGGCCCCCAACCTGGCCTGCTGGCCGCCCGCCGGGTTGCCCTTGGCTTTGGAGCCATCCTCATTTTGGGGCAGCACCATCTTCTCGGCCACGTCGGTCAGCACAGAGAAGGTGGGCTCCACAATGAAATCAATGAAACCTGTGGCGGGGAAAGGGCGCAGTGATGTGGGGTGAGGGCTGTGTCACCCCAGGGTTGGGGACAGGGTTGGGGATGCGACCACCACTCACCAATCTGGGACTGGGCCACCAGCGTGGAGGTGCGGTCGCAGAGGGGCGAGAAGGGCAGCCCCAGCTCAGCCTCCTTGTCACCCTGCCCAGACACAAAGTGTCCCCAAAGAGCGGTGTGGGGGTCCCCCCCCCAGCCCCAGGGGACACGGGGGCCATACCTGCCTGAAGAACTCCTCCATCAGCGCTTTGGTCCAGCGGCTGTGCACCGCCCACTGCTTGGTGGGGTGGCTGATGTCGGCCGCGTGCAGCAGCAGCGACAGCACCTTGGATTTGTCGATCCTGGGGAGGGCATCCAGGACTCAACGCTGGCCCCAAAATGTGTCCCCTCCCCAGTGCCACGTCCCCAGAGCCCGTGCTCACCGCTCCAGCTGCTGCAGTGCAGTTTTCATGGACTTCACCTGCTGGAAGTGGCAGGACATGTCGGTGGCCAGGACCATCTCGATGACCAGAGCCCGCAGCTCCCTGTGCCAAGAGGGGACGGCGCTGTCAGGGATCGTGGGGACAGCGGGGACAAGGGGGACAATGGGGATGGCAAGGACAATGGGGCCAATGGGTATGTCAAGGACAATGGGGACAATGAGGACAATGGGGTCAATGTGGATGGTGAGGGCAATGGGGACAGTGGGAACAAGGAGGTCAGTGGGGACAATGGGGATGGCAGGAATAATGGGGATGGTGGGGACAAGGGGGACAATGGGGACGGCAAGGACCATGGGGCCAATGGGGCCAATGGGGATGTCAAGGACAATGGGGATAATGAGGACAGTGGGGTCAATGTGGATGGTGAGGGTAATGGGGACAGTGGGAACAAGGAGGTCAGTGGGGACAGTGGGGACAATGGGGATGGCAGGAATAATGGGGATGGTGGGCACAAGGGGGACAGTGGGGACGGCAAGGACAATGGGGCCAATGGGGATAATGAGGACAATGGGGTCAATGGGGATGGTGAGGGTAATGGGGACAATGGAAATGGAAAGGACAGTGGGGCCAATGGGGATGTCAAGGACAATGGGAATAATGAGGACAATGGGTCAGTGGGGATGGTGAGGGCAAAGGGGACAATGGGAACAAGGGGGCCAGTGGGAACAATGGGGATGGCAGGAATAATGGGGATGGTGGGCACAAGGGGGACAGTGGGGATGGGAACTCACACAAATTCATCCTTGGTGAGGTTGACGAAGATGTTCATCTCATCATCCTGCATCATGCGGAAGACGGCGCTGATGTGGTGGTTCTCCAGCACCGAGCGGTCGTTGTAGAGGATGGCACAGTCTGACCTGGGTGGAGGGGACAGTGGGGACATGTGGTGGCACTGCTCGGTGTCCCGTATGGCAGCGTCAGCGTGTCTGTGTCCTGACCCTACTGCTGGCCCCGTAGTTTCAGAACATCTCTACCTGGGCCATACTGGTGGCCACACGGTGCCAGCACATCTGTCCCATGACCGTAGGGTGACAAGCAGCACTTCCTTGCCCCAAAATGTCCCACGTGGCCCCACAGTGGGTCCCCTGTTCTGCTCTCTGTGCCCATGCCATGCCATGTCCCCATGCCGTGCCACATCTCCAGGCAGTGCCACAACCCCATGCCGTCCCACATCCCTGTGCCATGCCATGTCCCCATGCTGTGCCACATCCCCGTGCCGTCCCACATCCCTGTGCCATGCCATGTCCCCATGCTGTGCCACATCCCCAGGTGAAGCCACATCCCTGTGCCATCCCACATCCCTGTGCCATGCCATGTCCCCACACAGCATCACATCCCCATGCCATCCCACATCCCCGTGCTGTGCACGTCCCTCACTTGGTCTGGATGTGGAAGCTGTTGGTGGTGCCCGTGTGCTCGTAGTCGTGGATGGCAGCAGCAAAGATGATGGCCAGGACCTCAATCTCCGTCAGGTAGTGCTGGGGGACATGGGGTGAGGGCTGGAGGGGGGCACACACTCCAAAAAGGGACAGGGACAGCTCAGTGCCACCCAGCGAGGGTGCAGGGAGCAGAAAGGCACAGGGTCCTGAGTGTGCGTGCAACCCCACAGCTGCGTGTGACAACACGTGTATCCCCATGGCAGAGCGTGACCCCACAAAGTGCACGTGACAACCAAATGGGGGTGACAGCACGAGGTGCCCCCTCCTCCTCCCCCAGCTGGGGGTGACCCCGACCCCCTGCATCCTCACAGGTTTTCCATGGTGACAACTGAGTCGCTAGGCGGTGCTGCCTGCGTGACAACAAGCATCCCTGGGCCAGAAAAACCCAGGGAACCCCTGTCCCCTCAGTGTCCCCTCAGTGTCCCCACAGTGTCCACACGCTGCCCCCATACCAGCATGCCAGTGCGGAGCAGGAAGCAGTGGACAGTCTGGGTGACATCAGCAGCGTGCGCCTGGTTGTGGTAGGGGTTGCGGTACTTCCCGTAGCCAACCTCCAGGGCATCCAGCAGCGTGGTGAGGAACACGGCGGGGATCTGTGGGGACACACGCGTGTGTCACGCTCGTGCAAAAGGGAATAACGCCCAGGGGACGTGCCTGGGGATGGGGTGGGTGCACCTTGAAGCGACTGTTGAGGTTGTGTCGGGTGAAGAGCTCGTAGACGATGGTGCGCAGGGAGTGCTCCTCCGTCACACGGTTCAGAGCGAAGACGTCGAAGCACCACAGGTCGAGGCTCTGTGGGAGGATGGGGCACGGCCCGGGGGCACACAGAGGGACTCAGTGATGCCCAGAGATGCTCAGAGATGCCCAGAATGGCAGCTGATGTCCAGCGATGCCCAGAGATGTCCAATGCGGCAGGTGATGCCCAGCGATGCTCAGTAAAGCTCAGCAACACCCAGTGATGCCCGGTGACCCCAGTAATATCCAGTGACACCCAGTGACCCCCAGCAATGGCCAAAAGTGCCCAGTGCTGTCCTGTGACGCCCACTAAAGCCCACTGCAATGCCCAGTGATGCCCAGCAGTGCATAAAAACACCCAGTGATGCCCTGCAGTGCCCACCACACCACCGTGCCACCTCTCCCACACATCCCACGCTGAACCCCTCTGCACAGCCGCCTTTGGTGGGGGGTCCTTGGGGTGCTGTCCCCTCCCCAGTACCTTCAGGCAGTTGAGGACAGAGGTGGAGTAGCTGGGCCCCACGGCTGTGTACGTCCGGCGGAACATCCTGCAAGGGAGAGGGCTGGTGGGCACCAGGGGACAGCACGGGGGCAGGGACTGAGTGCTCAGGGATAGACATGAGTGCTGAGGACCAACACGGATGCCAAAAGACCCAGCTGAGTTCTTAGGGATCCATATGGCTTCTCGTGGCACCACTTGGGGCTGATCTGAAGCTTGGGGACCCACCTGGATACTAGGGACTTTCATGAATGCTCAGAGACCCAATGGAGTTCTTGGGGATCCATCTGGGCTATTGGGGAGTGATTTGGTTCTTTGGGGCCAACCTGGATGCTGGGGACCCACCTGGCCTCTTGGGGATCCTTATAGGTTCTTGGGTACTGAGCCAATGTTTGGGGACACACCTGGTTGCTCAGGGACCCATCTGAGTACTGGGGACCTGTATAGTTTCTTAGGGATTGATCGGGTGCTTTGGGACCTGTATGGATGCTGAGGCTCAGGGACCATCCTGAGTTCTGGGGACCCACACGGGTCCTTGGGAACATATCTAATGCTGTAGGGTCACCTGGCTTCTTGGGGTCACACCTGGACCATGGGATGTTCAGGGACCCACCTGAGCTCTTGGGAACCCACGGGGCTTCTTGGGGTCCAAGCTGAGTTCCTGGGGACCCGCTTGGTTTACTGGGGACCGCTCTGCTTCTGGGGACCCACGTGAAAGCTCAGCCCCCCCCGATCCCCTCACCCATCACATCCCCACCTCTCCACGAAGATGCCGGCCTGCACTGCGTGCACAATGCTGCGGAATTTGGGTTTCTCTTCCGCCCGCCGCCCTTTGGCACGCGCCTGCTGGGTGAAGGTGGCAGCCAGCCAGTCCCGCACCTCCGAGGGCACCGCGTCCGAGCGCATCTCCCGCAGCTCATCCTCCGTGTCCAGCATCTGCCTGCAGGGACGGGAGGTGACATCGGGGGATGTCACCGCATCCCCACGCCATCCATCTGTCCGTCCGTCCAACCATCCGTCCATCCATCTGTCCGTCTGTACATCCATCCATCCATCTGTGAGTCCAATCAACCATCCATCCATACGTCTGTTTATCCACCCATCCATCCATCTGTCCATCCGTCCATGCACCCATCTGTCTATCCATACATCCATCTGCCCATCCGTCCGTCCATCCATCTGTCCACCCACTCACCCATCCATCTCTCCATCCATCCATCTGTCCATCCATCCATCCACCCACCCATCCATCCGTCTATTCATCCACCCATCCACTCATCCACCCATCTGTCCATCCACTTGTCCATCCATCCATGCACCCATCTGTCTATCCATCTATCCATCTGTCCATCAGTCCGTCCGTCCACCCACTCACCCATCCATCTATCCATCCATCTATCCATCCATCCATCCATCCATCCATCTGTCCATCAGTCCATCTGTCCATCCACCCATCCACCCACTCACCCATCCATCTATCCATCTGTCCACCCATCCATGCACCCACCCAACCACCCACCCATCCACCCACCCGCCCATCCGTCCATCCGTCCGTCCACCCACCCACCCACCCACCCCTCCCCTCCCACCTCGCCCCACACCTGGTCTCATCGATGTAGACGGCCTCCAGCAGCGATGCTGTGTACTCCAGGTTCCTCTTCAGCTCCTCCACGTTCACCTCTCCCGTCTCCAGCTGCTTCACCATGTAGCGGAGCCTGAGTGGGGTGGGTGGCAGCTGGAACCCCACTGTGACCCCCAGCACTGCACCCAGTGGGGCAGTGAGAGGGGACGTGGATGGGATGAGGTGGGGGGATAGGAGGGGGGGTCCTGGGGGCACCCAGTGCTGAGTACCAGGGGCGAGGGCTGAGCTGGAGCACCCCGCATCCCCAAAACCCCGCACCTCCAAACCCCACATCCCTAAAACTTTACACCCCCCAAACCCTGAACCCCTAAAGCTCTGCACCCCAACTCCCTGCACCCTTAAAGACCAGCACCTCTAAAACTCTGCGCCCCTAAGACTCTGCAGCCTCAAACCCTGCACCACTAAAACCCTGCGCCCCTAAAATCTTGCACCCCCAAACACTGCACCCCCCAAAATCCTGAACCCTCAAACCCCGCAGCCCCAAAATCTGCACCCCTAAAACCCCCCACCACCAAAACTCTGCGCCTTTAAAGTCTGTATCCCTCCAAACCCTGCACCCCAAAACTCTGCACCCCTGAGCTCCCTGCGTCCCCCACACCCTGCAGCCCCAAAACCTCAACCTCCCCCCAGTGCTCAGCATCCTGCACCCCACACACTGCACCCATGGGCACGCAAACGTGTGTGTGTGCACATGCATGCCCAAACTCACACGTATGATGCACGTACACACCCGTTGCACACCAAAATGCTCGTGTACCTGCGTGCAACACGTGTGTGCTGGGCACACTCACATGCCCAGCAACGTACACCGATGTGTGCAGCACAGATTATCGTGCACACGAGCACACGCAGCACGGTGCATACTCACCATACGTGTGCACACGTGCAAACACCAACCCACACGTGCAATTATTCACCCCAGTGCACGCACGCTTGCACAACGCACGCACGGCACGCTTATCCAACGCAGCACACGCGTGTGCACAAAGCCGTGGCACCTCCCCAGCTCCCCAGATGGTGAACCCTCCCCGTCTGTCACACACGTGTGCACGCAGCCCCCGGCCGTCTGTCTGTGTGTCCGTGTGTCTGTCGTGGTGGGGATGGAGGCGGTGCTGTGCGGAGGGGGGGGGAAATCCCATCTGCCATCCGCTGCCTGCGCTGCGCTGCCTGCTCGCACAGGGGTGGGGATGGGGACGGAGTGGGGACGCGTCACGCTGTCCCTGGTTCAGCCCTCTGGCCACCAAGGCCACTCTGTCACTGCCCCCTGGCGTCCCCTGGTCACCAGCGCTACACGTCGGGTCCCCATCGCTGTCACCCGGTGCCAACAGGTCCTTTTGGCACCACCAAGGACCCCCCAGCTACCCCCCAGATTTCCATCAGTGCCATCTGGTGCCGCCAGGTTCCCATCAGTGCCATCCAGCACCAACCAGGATCCCACTGATACCCACCAGGTCTCTGTCACCCATACCTGCTGTCACCAGGTCCCCCCCCATTGCAACCAACCAGGTACCCAGAAGTATCCCCCCAAGTCCCCATCGCTGCCCCCTGGCACCAACCAAGACCCCATAGGTACCCATAGGTACCCCCCAGGTCCCCATCACTGCCACCATGTGCCACCAAGGACCCCATTACTGCCACCACGTCCCACCAAGGACCCCATAGGAATCCCCCAGGTTCCCATCAGTGCCACCTGGTGCCACCAGGTCCCCATCAACGCCACCAATCAAGACTCCATAGGTACCCCCAGGTCCCCATCAGTGCCACTTGACGCCACCAAGGACCCCATAGGTACCTCCCAAGTTCCCATCAGCGACATCTGGCGCCACCAATTGACCACCACTGCCCCCTGGCACCAACCAGGACCACACTGATACCCACCAAGTCCCCCCACTGCCACCAACCAGATCCCCATAGGTACCCCCCAAGTCACCATCACTGCTCCCTGGCACCAACCAGGACCCCATAGATACCCATAGGTAGCACCAGGTCCCCATCACTGCCACCTGATGCCATCAGTTCCTCATCACTGCCACCACGTGCCACCAAGGACCCCATAGGAACCCCCCAGGTCCCCATCAGTGCCACAAGGCACCAACCAAGACCCCATAGGTACCCCCAGGTTCCCATCAGTGCCACCTGGTGCCACCAGGTCCCATCAGCACCACCAATCAAGACCCCATAGGTACCCCCAGGTCCCATCAGTGTCACCTGGTACCACCAGGTCCCCATCAGTGCCACCAATCAAGACCCCATAGGTACCTCCAGGTCCCATCGGTGCCACCTGGTGCCACCAGTTCCCCATCACTGCCACCACGTGCCACCAAGGACCCCATAGGAACCCCCCAGGTCCCCATCGGTGCCACCTGGTGCCACCAGGTCCCCATCAGTGCCACCAATCAAGACCCAAAGGTACCTCCAGGTCCCATCAGTGCCACTTGGTGCCACCAGGTCCCCATCAGTGCCACCAACCAAGACCCCATAGGTACCCCCAGGTCCCATCACTGCCACCTGGTGCCACCAGGTCCCATCAGTGCTACCAATCAAGACCCCATAGGTACCCCCAGGTCCCATCACTGCCACCTGGTGCCACCAGGTCCCCCTCAGTGCCACCAATCAAGACCCCATAGGTACCCCCAGGTCCCATCAGTGCCACCTGGTGCCACCAGGTCCCCATCAGTGCCACCAATCAAGACCCCATAGGTACCCCCACGTCCCCCTCTGTGCCTCCTGATGCCACCAGGTGACCACGATTCCCCCCCCCACCCACCAGATCCCTATGGGGGCACCAACCACATCCCCAACCACCACCACCCGATGCCACCACATCCCCGTTCCCCAGGCAGCACGCGGTCCCCAAGGTAGGTGACAGCCACCCTCAGGGCCACCACATTCCCACGACACTGCCCACCCTCCACAGGCCTTGGGGACACCTCGGGGAGGTGACCGCCCCACGGCAGCCCCGCTCCCACGACCGTCACATGGGGACGATTCCCAGACGGGGACCCCGACGCGCGTCACCTCCGGCTGTGGGTCCTGGCTTGGGGCCCGGCGTGGCCCCGAGGGATGGCCACGATTTAATTAAGGGCTGATTAAGAAAGCAGCGGTGGCAGCTTCCTGCCGGCTCCTCCGGCCGCCCGCTCCCTGGCAGCCCTCGGCCTCGTTAGCGCTAATGAGAGCTGGCAGCGGGCGCACGGCACGGCCCAAGGCAGCACCCGGGGCTGTGTGCACAGTTGTGCACGGGTGTGCAAGGCTGCACGAGGCCGTGTGTGGTGGTGCAAGGCTCCACAAGGCTGCACATGGCCGTGAGAAGCTGCGCAGGGTTGCACGTGCTTGTGCAAGGCCGCACCGGGTCGCTTGGTTGCTCGTGGTTGCACGAGGTTGCACGCGCTTGTGCAAAGGCTTAAAGTCCAGCAGGAGGGATGTGTGCTGCAGCAACACAAGGGAGGACAGAGCTGTGACCCCACATGGATTGTCACCAGCTCTGGGACCACGCGTGGGCCGTGGGACAGCGTGGGGGGAGCACGAGGACACCGCCAGCACCGCCGGGGGGGACACAGCACCACATCCCCAAATCCCTCAGTGCCACCCCGTGGTCCCACACCCCCCCACACACCCACCTCACCATGCTCTTAATGAGTTTTGAAGCCTCATTAGCGTCCTCCCCCAGCCCAGCTTTGGGGGGGATACGTGTCCCCCCTCCCTGTGGTGTGGCACACGCGTGTGCGCATGAGCAGAGCGCTGCCAGCCACCCCCCTGCACTCACACACGTGTGCACCGATGGCTACACGTGTGAGTCCGCCTGCAAACACGCAAGGAAGCACGCACAAACACACGTGTGTGCAAGCATACATACATGTGGAAGCACGCATGCAGCTGTGGCTATTTGCAGGTGCGCACATGCAAGCACACGCAAGCATGAGTCAATGCAAGCGTGCAATGCACACGTACAGCACTGCACGCCCCGTGCCCAGCAGTGGGGGCCACCGTGTCCCTGTGAGGTGACAGTGACGGCGGTAAGAGAGCGGGGGGGGGCGCAGGGAGGGGGGCTGCCAGACGTCACACTCACAGCTTTCAAGCTGGAGAGCTGCGGGGGAATGTGACCTTGGGGACGGCAGGCAGCGCCTCCCCTGCACGGCCACACAGCCCTGAACACTGATCTGTGGGGACACTGATCTGTGGGGACAGTGATCCGTGGGGACAACCCCCCCCCAGGGACACTGATCCATGGGACACCCCACCTTGGGGACACCTCCCTTTGGGGACACACGCTCTCGTTGTGGCGCAGCCACGCGGGACCCCCGTGTCACCACCTTTTGTGGACGAAGCTGAGTGTCCCAAGCAGAGCACAGGGAAGGCCACCACCATGCGACACGGCCACCACCACAACCTGTGCCCCCCACCCACTGCAGGGACACAAAGCCTCGAGGTGACACCACTGTCACCCCAGCGCAGCGGACCCCCCCGTGTCACCAACGTTGCACCCTCACAGCCCCCTGCATCCCACCCTGAGGACACCCACGTGTCCCCACCACCCACAAGGGGATGGCAGCACAAGGATAGGGGGGATGGCAGTGAGCTCGAGGGGGGACAATTTGGGGAGGGGGCAGCGGCGGCACAGCCCACACGTTTGCACACCTGTGCGCACACAGCGCTCGCTCAGGTGCACGCACACCCACACGCACCCACGCGTCACCACGTGTGCACAATGCACGCAGGTGCACTCCCCCGCGTGCTCACTGCCTCCAGGTGGCTTGCACACGCAGCCATTTGCACACGCAGCCATTTGCACACGCAAGCCATTTGCACGCCCAGTCGTTCGCACGCTCGCACTCACGCGCGCCCCACGGCTTCGCGCACTCTGACCCAGCTGGTGTGCAACGTAGGGTTCTGTCACTCTCCCCCCCCCTTTCCCCCCCGTGCTGGGACAGAGCAGCACTGAACACACACACACCTTCGCACCCACGTGTGCACGTGCAGCAGAGCACACCCACGTGTGCACCGGGGGGCACGAGGGCTCGAAGCTCATATGTGAGCACACGCGTGGGCACCGCCGCACGTGGGCTCCTCTGGTGGGAATGGTGACATTGTCACCCCACGCGTCCCCCCCCCCACACACACACACAGATTTGGGGGCACCTGAGACCCCTGCCCAACCCTGGCAGCCCCCCCCCCTCCACCCCCCAGGTGCGTTCTGTCCCCAAGGGGGGTCCTGGAGCCCCCACTTTGAGTGGTGAGGGTGCTGAGGGAGGCTGGAGGGGGGGGTCTGGGGTTGGGGGGTGTTTGGGAAAGGGGGGCAGAGAGAATTTAGGGGGGTGTAGGGCAGCAGCTGAGGGTTCCAGGAGGGAATTCCTTGTTTGGGTTGGGGGGGGGGTCCTGGTTTTTGGGTTATGGCAGATAACCTGGTTTATGGGGGGGGGTCCTGATTTATGGGGTGGTTTCATTGGTTTTGGGGGGGAGTGCTGATTTTCTGAAGGATCGTCCCAGGTGGTTTCGATTTGTTTTTTCCTGGGGGGGGAGAGGGGGGGAGTGGGGGGAACTGGTTTATGTGGGGGTTTCACAGATTGAGGAAGGGGTCCTGATTTGGGGGGAGGTTCTGCTTTTAGAGGGAGGTGTCTGGTATATGAGGGACACTTAAAATTTAAGGATGGGGTCCTGGTTTTGGAGGGGGTCTCGACTTGGGGAGGGGGCCCCGACTTTTTGGGGGTCCTGTCTTTGGTGATGAGGGGGATTATAGGATCCTGGCTTTGGGGGGAACCCTGTTCATGGAGGGGCCTCAGTTTGTGGGGTGTCCCAGCGTATGGGGGGGGTCCGGTCCATAAAGGGTCCCGGTTTATGGGGGGAGGGGGTGTCCCTGTTTATGGGGGGGTCCCGGTTTATGGGGTGACTCACAGAGCCCGCAGTTTGACCCAGATCTTCTTGCTGGGGGCCGATTTGATCTCCAAGGGGGACGGGCATCCTCCGGCCGGGTCCAGCGCGTCGCGGTCGGGCTGCAGCCCCGGGAGGCTCCGCGGTGCCTCCATGGCCCTGCGGCACCGGCACCGCGCTCAGTCCCGGCCCTACCGGCACCGGGCCCGGCCCGACGGGCGGGCAGAGAACGAGCAGCGCCGGTACCGCCCCGCAGCCGCCTCCCCCCCGCCCGGTACCCGGAGGCTGCGCAAGAAAAGCAACACCGGTCCGGGCGGCGGAGCTAAGATGGCACCGGGTACCGGGGGTGGGAGAACCGGGAGGGGATGCACCGGAGATGGGGGGCACCGAGGATGGGGAGAACGGGCGGTGGGGAGAACGGGGGGTGGGGAGAACAGGGGGTGGGGAGGACCGGCGATAGGGAGCGCCGAGGATGCGCCGGGAAGGGGGAGAACCGGGAAGGGGATGTAACGAGGATGGGGAGCACGGGGGACTGGGGAGAAGCGGGGATGGGAAGCACAAGGGATGGGGAAAAGCGGGAATGGGGAGGACAGGGGATGGGGAGAAGCGGGGTTGCACCGGGAATGGGAAGAGCCAGGGATGGGGAGGAGCGGGGATGCTGTGCGCTCCTACCCGGGGATGCTCAGCCGCGAAGCTCCGCTGCTGCCGTGCCCCGCTGCCTCCGTGCTCCGCTGCCCCCGGCGCTCCCGGCTCTGCCTCCGCTTCAGTGCCGCTCTCGGAGCGCTCGGGGTTCGCCGCAACTTTCCCGGAGCCGACACCGGCTGGAGGGCGGGGAGGGGCGGGGGGAGCCGGGGGCGGGGGCACCGGGACGCGCCCAACAGCGGGCACGGACCCACGTTGGGGATGGGGTACCCCAAAGACCCCTGGGGGGTTACGGGGGAGTAGCCTCGGAACCCTCTGGGGTTATGGGAAAGTATTTGTGGACCCCCGTGGAGTTTTTTTTGGGGGGGACACTCCATACCCCCATGGGGTGCTATGGGAGGGGTACCCAGTATGGGGCTGTAAGGGTTGGGGTGCATTTGTGGTCTTGTGGGGTTATGTTGGGGTACCCCAACACCCCAATAGACCGAGGGGGGGGTACCACAGCATCCTATAGGGTTATGGGGGGGGGGGGTACTCAGGGCCCCCACAGGGATATGGGTTTGTATCCCAGGATCCCTATGGAGCAATGGCAGAATGGGCACCGGTGGGGCTATGAAGGGGGTCGTCCCCCCCCCAAGGATCCCACAGGGCTTGGCAGTGTGGGAACAGGCCTGAGACCCCCCCGCCCCTCATGCCATGCCCCACACAGAGGTGCTGCAGTTGAAACCTGAACCATTTGTCACACATCACCAAGGTCAGGCATGGCTGGGGGGCACCAGGTGGACCCCCCCCCCTCCCAAACTGCAAGGCAACAGCAGCCCTGGACATAATGTAGGACCTACTCTAACACAGCTAGAATGTTTATCCGTTCATTAGGACTTTCCAGGATAAGTGATGCAGGTGGCAGAGGGTCTGGGGGCAGCAATCCTGGGGGGGGGCCACATCCTGCCCCCATCCTATGCCCCCCATCCCATCCACGTCCCCACTGAGTTGAACCTCAGAGGTGCAGACGCCAACGCCGGGGGTCTGGGGGTCTCCAGGTACACCCAAGGAGGATTTTTGGGGGTGTCACAGCTCCAGGTGCGCCCTGGCAAGGTTGGGGGGGGGGGGGGGAACACAGCAGCCCCCACGCTGCCTCGCACAGCCCACGCTGATCCACAGCCCCCAGGGAATATTAATCAGCCCTTACGTAAGGACTGGAGGTGTGCGCTGCGCCCACCTGCACCAGGGAGGGGTCCGGGGGGGGGGGTCCTTTTGTGGGGTGGGTCGAGGGGGGTCGCAGCACCCCCAGCTGCCTGAGCCCCTCCAGGATGGTCCTCTCCTGTGCTTGGTGCTGAAGCCCACCCTAAAGCAGGGGGGAAGGGGGGGGGCTGAGCCTTGGGGGTCCCCTGCTGCGCTTGGGTGCGTGGGCCCACCACGTGCAGCAGGGAGAGCTGCAACGTACCCTGCAAGGGGCAACGGGGGGGCCTAAAGTTATGGGGGGGCTTATGAGGGAAGCTGGGCGCAGGGATGGAAGAGGGGGGACCCCAAAATAGGGGTGTGGGGAGGATGGGGGGGGGGTGGGAGGGGCCGTGGGCAGGGATGAGTGTGAGACAAAGGCGCGCTGGCGGCAGCTCCTTACTGCTTCATCTCGTGATTGATGAGCGCCAAAATAGACTTTTGCAGCAATGTGGAATAATTGGGCACGTTGAGAACGTTAATCCGGGGGAGAGGAGCAGAACAGAGGGGGGGGGGGATGAGACCCGCGGGGAGACGTCACCTCCAGCCCTGCTGCCATCGGCCCTGCTTGAATTAATAAAGCAATTAACGGCGGGTCGAGGTTCGGTGCCACCTCCGGGCTGTGGGGATGTGGAGCTTTGGGCCATTCATTGCCCCCAAGGGGGGGGTGGGGGGGTGGGCACAGCTGAACCCCCGGGGTGTCGGAGCTGCCAGTGCCATCTCCTGGTGACTCATCCCGGAGCAGCCGGCCGTGAGCTGAATGGAAACGGCCGCCCGGGCGCCTCCTTCCCTCGCCCCATTAATTCCTTTCCCTCCAATCCCCCCCCCCCCCAAAATGAGAAATAAACACCCTGAGATGGGGAGAAGGAAGGGATGAAACGTGATTTGAAACGTCGCCAGCCAGGAAAGACAAAGGGAAACTGAGGCATCGGCTGCTGGGGGTCCTCAGGGCTGCAAGAAGCAGCAGCTTTAATTCAAGCTGATCAATCCCACGTTGGATGGGTTCCCCAAAGCCTTGGGGACACACTTGAATCTCCCCCCCCTCAGTGCCCCCCCGTGAGGACCTGCATCCCCAGGGCCACCTGGGCACCAGGAAGCAGACACAGCCACTGGGAAAACGCCGTTTAAGTGAAGGAGGTGATGCTGGGGATGGGATGTGGGGACATCCAGGAGCAGGTGGGTGCCAAGTGCGGGCGGCCGGAGGGCAGCAGGGAGGTGGGAGGGAGGGGGTGAACCCTGGGGATGGATGGGAGCACGGGGCAGGGATGCTTTCAGTGGGGTGGGAGCCTGCTGAGCAGGTTCTCCCTGCACACCTCCCGGTAAGCATTGCGGAGCAGCACGTAGGGGAAGCAGCTCTCCAGCATGTCCACAGTCAGGAAGGACGACTCCGCTACAATCTGGGGAGGGAAGGGATGTGATGTTAACAGCTTCCTCCCTCCCCTCGTGCCTCAGTTTCCCCTTTTGGCCCAAGCAGGCAGCGCTGGGTGCTCCCTCCCCGGATGTCTCTGAGCCCGAGCTACAGATTGAAACATTTGCATTTAAATTGCTTTGCAGTGCAGGGCGATCGTTCCCTGAATACCAATCCAGGGCGGGGGGTGCACGGCCCCCACATCCAGCCCCCCAGATGGAGACAGGAGTGGGGTGAGGGCTCGGAACCCCAAAGCAGCTGCGGGCTGGGGGTTGCTGCACGCAAGCTGGGTGCAGCAGGAGCCCAGCAGCCCCCCAAGGACCCTCCAGAAGCCCCCCAGGACCTCTTGTCCCTTCCACACTCACCAAATGCATGAGCAGAGAGACGGCGTCGCGGTTCCTGGAGCGCAGCTTGTCCGACTCCTGGCCCAGCTGCAGGAGGCTCACAGAGGCCAACTGAGGGATGGATCCTGATCAGCACCGGGCTGCGTTCACCTCCAGCAGGAAGGGCTGCACTCCCTCCCTCCCTCCCTCTCTCACTCACCAGCAGGAACTCCTTCAGGTGGGTCTCGATGTTCTTATTGTGGAGGGTGAAGAGCGCGGCTGACACGTGGATGATGGCCTTGGCCAGGCAGTGGATGTTGTTGTTGTAGCCTGGGGACACAGCGAGGTTGGGGACGGCGCAGGGCTGCTGCTCTGCCCACTTGCCTTGGCTGCAGTTAGAGGGCAGCAGCCCTGATCCAGCAGAGCTGCCACTGGGGTCCTGCTGTCCCCACTGACCTTCAGCTGCAGCTGTGGGACCTCGGGGGTCCCAGCACTAAGGGAGAGTGGGGTCAGTGGGGACACAGCTGGGCACGGCCAAGTCTTACCATCCATCTCGGTGTTGTAGACAGATGCTGGGTCGGAGGCCAGCAGAGGCAGGGACACAGCCACAAAGACCAGCAGCAGGCAGGCCACCTTGTAGTCCTCCTCTGAGGATGAGCCATCTGCCCAAGAGGGAGCTGACATCACTCAGGGGTCCAAGGAGGAAACCTCGGAGACCCCAGGGAGGTGATACAGCGTGGGGGTCCCAGGAGAGGACATGGGAGGTGACAGTGGGCATCCAGAGAAACATCTCAGGGGGGTGGTTGCAGCGACAGGCTGCGGGTGGGGGATCTCAAGGACAGCCCCCCAAGACCCTGCAGACCCCACAGTACCCATCTTGCTGCCAGCGAGGACGTTCACCAGGGCAGGGTCGATCTCACAGGGGATCCCCGCAGCCGAGGCCAGCTCGAAGATGCTCAGGGTGACCTGGGAGGACGAGGACATGCCAGGCTGGAGCACACAGTGCCATGTAAAGTCACACTGTGTCACAAAACGCCATGCAGCGCCCCACAGCACCACGAGGTGCCAACAGTATTGTGCCAGGCAGAAACAACCAACCCCTACATGGGGACAGCTGTCCCAAGCATGGGAGGTGCCACCCTGTCCCTGTCCCACTCAGTGCCCACCTGGATGTCGGTGTCAGGAGTGACCACATCTGTCAGGCACTCGATAGGGCCCATCAGGAAGGGGCAGTGGTGGGAGAAGACCTGCAAGGAGAGAGTGCTCACTCTGTGAAGTAGAACCCAGGGTGATGCCCATGGGGCTCATGTCGAATCTGTGGGGCACAGAGGGCACCCACCTCCCGCAGGCCCTGCTGTGCCATGGCACGGAAGCTCAGGATCTCACCGATGATGGTCATCCTCTTCAGGACATTGTCAGCTGCTGTGGGAGAAATGGGGTCAGCAGAGATGTGTGTGCACAAGTGTGCAAACGTGCAAGCCTGTCTGTGTACAGGCCAAGACTCACAGGTCAGCCGAGGCAGCAGAGCTGCCATCTGCTCAGGCTTGCAGGAGCTGGAGCGCAGCTGGACCAGCGTGTCCATGTTCTCATTGACCAGTTTCTGCAATGGATCACAGCAATAGGAACACTGTCCTGGTGCTTTTGCCCCAGCTTGACCCTTGTTAGCAAGTCCAAGAGGCAGGCAAGGAGCTGGGATGGTCCCCAGGGTGGAACTGCCTGCCCTGGTGCTCCAACACCCAGCCCTAGCACACTGAGCCTGGTCCCAGGACCACAAGCCCGGTGTCAGCACATCCAACCTGGCCCCAACACCTCAAACCTGGCCCCAACACCTCAAACCCAGCCCCAACACCCCAAACCTACCTTCAGCTCAGAGACCTGGGAGCTCACATGCCACATGAGATTGTCACTCAGGAACTTCATGCCATACGGCCCGATGAGTTCAGCCAACGCTCGCATCTCTGTGGGGATGGAAATAAGGATGGGGACATCACAGGGGGACAGAGGGGATGAACCCCCACACTGTCCCCTCCGCATTCCTCACCTGAAACATCGGAGAACTCAGCAGCACTGAAGGATGGCTCGCCCTCACGGGGCACCGTGGTGAAGGCCTGCAGGGCAGGTGCCAGGACGATGGCCCCAGTGCTGGCCTGGCGCAGCAGAGCCTCCAGGTACCTGCAAGCATCGAGCTGCTGACACTGACAAACCAGGACCCACAGCACCAGGGATCTACATCCCATTTGGGAGATAACCCAGGCACCTGGGGATGCTGGCACCCACCAGTTGGTGTAGATGGTGGTGAGGGTCTGCTCCCCGCTGGCATCACGGGGCTGTGTCTGCTGCAGGAGGACGTTGCGGATGATGCGCGCCGTGTCCAGGCCCACAAAGTGTGTCAGTGATTGGATGAAGGTGATGTAGGCACCCAGACCCACCAGCACCTCTGAGGGACGAGCCACCTCCTGCGTGGCCTGGCTGTAGCACGCCATGGCCACGATGGCCCTGCAGGGACAGGATGGGGGTGGCTGCAGATCCGAGCCCAAATCTCTCCTCCCCACCACGCAGCTCTGTGTCCCACAGCCTACTTGGTGAAGCGTGCTTCCAGGTGGCTGCTGAGGTACTCAGCCGGCGTCACCGTGTGCTCAAAGACTGTGAAATTGGGCACGTGGTTGAGGCTCAGGGACAGCTCGGCCAGTGTCAGGTGCAGCTTGTCCATGCTGGGGGGGGGACAGATGCTGTCAGTCTCACCACGGCCCCGTGGGGCTGTCCCCATCACCATCGTGGCCATGTCACACTCACACTCAACACCTGGTACCAACCACTCTCGTGCTCACAGCTCTGCACTCCCACAGCCCGTGCCCACCCTCCCAGCCCTGCTCTCACTTGGTGGTCACGGTCCGGTCCTTCCTCTGGCTCTCAGCCCCTGGTTTGCCTCGCTCAGGTTCCCCTTTCTTGGATGGATGCTTCAGGGTCTTCTTGTTACGAGCCTTGCTGACGGTGGAGGCGCAGTGCTTGGGCAGCAGCTGGTGGCCACGGGCAGAAGGTTATGATCAGAGCCTCCAGAACCAGCAGCCACCATCCCCAAGGTTGAATCAGGGACATCACAGCTGTCCCACACAGCCTGTGGTGTCCCAAGGTTGTGGAGAACGTGGACAGAGACCCCAGAGGCCCTCACCTGCTCACTGAGGTTGTGCTGCTCAGCACAGGCGTCCATAATGCAGGCGCAGGCCTGCCGGGCCATCTCCTCCAGGAATTTGTTGCACAGCCCCAATGCTGTGGCTTGGAGCTGGGGATACTGCAAAGGAAAATCCACAGCATTGTCACAACGTGTCCCCACCATGGGACATCCTGCAGGCACACGGCACAAAGCCACGGTCGCATCCACAGCATGCCACCAGTCACCCAAGGTCTCGTCCCCATCCTCCATCCCCTGCCACAAGCCACCACAGGTGCCTGGCTCCTCCACAGCTGCATCCAGACACAGTGCCCATGCCCCCACGTCACCACCCTGGGCAGCAGGGCTCACCTCCTCTGGGCACATGGGGTGGACACAGCGGGAGAAATGGTTGCAGAGCAAAGGGAAGGCGATGCTGTAACGCAGCATCGAGGGCTCCTCCATCGTTGCCACAAACATTTTCTCTATGGGACGAGGGAAGAAACTGCAGGAATGGGATGCAGAGGGGCAGAACATGTGTCAGTGGGTCCATCAGTGCCTTTGCTCCTCTATCACACGTGTGCTGTCCTTGTCCCCCACTCCTGTGTCCACATTCTCTGAGTCTACATCACCTCACCTTGCCCAGCCTCCCCCGTAACTCATGGGCATCTCCCCCCGTGTGCTGAGGGGCAGGAGCCAGCCAAGGTGACCCCTGTAACTCTGGAGCTCACCACAGATCAGAAAGGTCGGAGGCCTCGGCCAGCAGCTCCTCCAGGGAATCAAGCAGTTTGGTGTGGAAGACGATGAGGTTCATGATGCGACCCACGTCGGGGTTGACGCTCAGTGGCAGCACAGCCTTGGCCACACTGGTGTAGGCCTAGGGGGACAGCGGGCTCAGGGGCACAGCTGGGAGCACTGGGAACACTGGGGATGGGAGGATGATAGGGATGGGGTCTAATGGTGGTGGAATGGTGAGGGATGGGGAGAAGGAAATGAAGACAGGGATAGGGACGAGGCTGGGGACAGCAGTAGGGAAGTGAAGGAAATAGGGGCATGGATTGAGATGGGAAAACAGGAGAGGGATTGGCACAGGGATAGCAGTGAGAACAGGGATGGGAATTGAGAAGGGGACAGCACCTGCAGCCGGAACCAGTCCAGGCGGAGCGGTGTGAAATCAAACTGCTCCTTATCATCAACTGCAGAAAAACAGAAACGCGGCCATGAGGAGGGGCTGAGGGAGGCAGGCTGGGTGAGCTTCAGGTTGCTTGTGCTGACTGGGAGGTATAGATCCAGGGGGTGCCAGTCTGGATGCATCACACTGGTGGATGCCAGCTGGGGGTGGCAGCGTTCACCCCACAGGACCCCAGGAGCTGTTGTCTCCTCACTGTCCCCAGGAGACTGCAGCTGGGTGCCCAGCATAGCTCCAGGACTGCTGCTGGGCTGCAGGGCAGGAGGACATCAGTCCCCAGAGACACACAGCAGGTTCAGGGTCCTTACCTCCCTTGTCAGAAAGAGAAGAAAGGGAACTGACAAAGGACGACAGGATGATGGACTCCTCCTCGGGGCACACGGAGAGGTTCTGCAGGGACAGAGACAGGGACAGGATCGGGGACAAGCAGGATAGGCAACAGAGGACAGGGAGAGTCCCAGGCATGGCATTCCGTGGTACCTGGATGATTTCACTGAGCACCAGAGCATCGAAGCGGGCCAGGTACTGGACGTGGTAACGCCGCAGCACGCCGACCTGCCGCCGCACCAGGCTCCGCAGCTGCTCCATGAGGAAAAGGATCTCTGCAATATGGCTGCCACCAAAGATGCCCATCAGAACAGAGGCAAAAAGCCCAAAATTCACACACTGCCACCTGCAGCTCCCCAGCACCACGCTTACTTGTCAGCAAAGTCCTCCGGTGTCTTCGTTTTGGTGACGTGCTCAGCGTGCCTCACCAGCCAGCTCACCTCGTCCCGGCAGAACGACAGTGCCATGAAGACAAAGAGAGCCTGGGCACAGCAGGCCATGTTAGAGGGCACGTGGTGCTGCCACTGGGCTGGCACCAACAGCCCTGGGCACTGCCAACACACAGCACTGCACATAGACTCGAAATGTAACCACAGAGCTCTGACACCCAACCCCGTGCCTCATCGTGTCCCTCACAGCCACCCATCTCCATGACAGTGTTCCCCTCTACCTGTCCCCCTACACTGTCCCCTTTCTCTTGTGCTCACCTTGGGTCCCAGCAGCCCAGGCTGATCCTCCAGCAGTGCCTCAAGCTCACGCACAGCCCCACGCAGGTACACCCGTCGGCCCCGGTGCAGGGATCCACTGTGGGAGGGTCATGGTGGGGCTCAGAGCCCCCACCACCACCCCTCCAGCCACCCCACTCACCCAGCGGGGATATTGCAGGCACCACATGGCAAAGGTGGGAGCTGTGGTATGGGGTCAATACAGATTGGGATCCCAGTGATCCCCTGCAACGCTCAGCTCTCTGGGACATGTTGGGACCCTCAGGTCCTTCCAAACCTTTGGGATATCGTGGGGCCTCCCTGGGACCCTCCCCAGCCCCCTAAGCCCCCTAACCTGTGAGCCACAGCATGTTCCTTGCACTCCTTGAGATCAGCCACCCGCTTCCCATAGCTGCAAAAGGAACACAGCTGGGCAGTGCCACATACGAGACAGCCTCTGGCACCCAGCAGAGCCCCTAGTGGAGACCCCAGCCCCGGGGGCAGCCATTTACCCCTTGAGGCTGCTGAGCAGCTCCTCAGTGACTTTGTGGATCTGTAGGGCCTCGTCACGGAGGAGGGTGATGTAGAGTGAGCCCTGCAGTGCCAACCGCCACAGCTCCAGGCACTGTGGGGACGTCCCCAGAGCCCCCGGGCACACCAGGAACCCCACTGTTGGACACAGATGTCAGAGAACAGTCAGACACCACGGGAACACGGGGGATCTGTGGGCACTGTGAGGACTCACTCAGGATCCAGCGTTCCATCACCTCCAGGGAAAGGTACTCGCAGGCCATCTGGGGATGCAGGCGTTGGTGTCACCACTCTGCCCTCCCGCACCCTCCCCGAGGTGGCATCCCATGGCACCAACGTCCCCACTGAGTGGTGGCACTCACGGTGTCGGAGCTGGCAGGGCTCAGCATGGTGCCAGCAGTGCTGAGCAGGCTGAGGAGTTGGTCACTGCGCCACTGCTCAGAGCCCTGGTTCCTCCGTGCAAAGAGGAAATGGAGGGACAGGAGTGCACTGGTGACAGCCTGGAGGACAGGGGGACATCGTAGGATGAGTCAGGGCTCGGTGCAGGGGATGGATGTGGCCCTGCTGGCTTGCAGAACCCTCAGGAGCTCCCAGCCCACCTTGGTGTGTGGTCCAAACTCCTCTGTCAGCTTCTT
Source organism: Chrysolophus pictus (assembly GCA_037305975.1). NCBI lineage: Eukaryota > Metazoa > Chordata > Aves > Galliformes > Phasianidae > Chrysolophus > Chrysolophus pictus. The sequence continues at coordinate 1,145,307 of CM074608.1, forward strand.
AAGGGGGTGGTCGTATTCCAACACCATCTGGCCCAGGCGGGCAAAGCTGGAATCACTGCAGAGATAATGACACACGTGTTGGGGACACTCCTCAGTGACAGCCCCAGGGGGGACAGTCCACAGGGACAGCCAGCTCACCTGGCACCATGGCTCATCTCATGAGCACAGTGGTACATGCCAATGAGCACCCGGCGGTCTTCGGTGCGAGCCAGCAGCAGGATGAGGGACACATAGGTGACAATCAGGTCCAGGTAGCTCTTGGTGAAGTCATAGTTGACGTGCTAGGGACAAGGAGACAGTGAGGATACGGTCATAGCATGGGCTGCACCAATCACCCCCCCAAGTTTACCCCATAAACCCTGTGAGCACCTCAAACTCCCCTGGGGACCCCTCCTGGCACCCCCTGGGTATCACTCACAATGTCAAAGAAGCACTGGTTGGCATCAATGGTGTTCAGCAACTCATAGACGTGGTCCTGATAGGGAGACAACAAGGGGACAACAAGGAGACAACACGTCACTGCTGTCCCTCCCAGTCTGAAATGCCAGCACTGCCCTCCAGCACCCCACAGCTCACCCTGAATTCCAGGACATCCACAAAGGAGTAGTAATAGGGTCCCAGCGCACGGACAATGTCCCCCTTATCCTTGTGCACCGGTCCCAGGTGTTGCTGCAAGGGATAGAAGGGGACATCCAGGTAGGGTGACACAGTGGGGACACAAAGGGTGGGGTGACATGGGATAGGGGGTGGTGGAGTGACACAGGGATGGAGGAGAAGCCAAGCAGCGATGACACAAAATGGGGCAACTCAAAGCAGGGTGACATGGGGGCACGACAAGGAAGTGACACATGACAAAAGAACAATCAGGATGGATGTGACACAGTGTTGGGGCAGCAGCGTTCCTCACCGTGCTGCTCCTCACGTCCAGGTTAGGAAACTTCTTGTTGATGAACTTGACAGAGGGCTCCATAGCTTTGTCACAGAGGAAGGATGGCCGTGTCTTGGGGTCAGAGCAGGTCTGCAGGGACATCCTAAAGTTAGAGCCCCCACAACCCCACCACATCCCCCGCCACAGCCCAGCAGCCTCCATTTCTTCATGGCCCCACCCCACACCTTCTTGATGTTGTAGATGCGGACGAGGACACCCCGGCCTCTATCATTGAGAATCGTCAGCTTCTCAGCAAACTTGTTCTGGTAGACGGAGGGCAGCGACATGCTGGCAGCGTACCGGAGGGGGGGGAGGGGGCCACCCCGTGTCCCCTCGTCCCCGATCTGCCCCGCACCCCCAGCACCAACTTCCCCTTCCTCGACTTCCTGGGCTGTGGCTGTGGCCACGTGACGCCGCCGCCGTGTGACGCCGCCGCCGTGAGATGCCACCAAAGCTGGTGACGTGCAGCACTGCCTGCAACCCTGTAACGCTGGTCACAGGCAGAGTGAAGGCCATCGCTGTGTGACACTGATCACAGCCACACAGTGCTGGCCAGGGCCACGTGGCATCCAGCCATGGTCTTTTAACACCAGCCTCAGCCCTGTGTCATCACCCTGCACCATGTAACACCGCTCACAGCAATACAGTAGCACCCAGAGCTGTTTGTAGGTTCACACGACACAATCCAAAGCCATATAACACCATTCAGGGCCCATATGACAGCGTTCAGGACTGTGTAACACCACACAGACCCATAAACTAGCCCTCAAGGCCCTTGTAACTCCTTGCAGCGCTCACACAGCACCTTCCAGGACCCATACGGCCACCCTTAGGTTGCACACAGCACCCTGCAGGATACATACAGCACCAGGACCCACATAGCATCACACAGGGCCCTATAACACTGCCCAGGACTATACACCAACACACGTGATGTAAAAAACACCACACACAGGGTCCTATAAGACCCTTCAGCTCCCACATAACACCCTCTGGGGCCCCATAACACCCTCTGAGGCCCCATAACACCCTCTGAGGCCCCATAACACCCTCTGAGGCCCCATAACACCCCCTGAGGCCCCATAACACCCCCTGAGGCCCCACAACACCCTCTGAGGCCCCACAACACCCTCTGGGACCCACATTACAACACACAGGGTCCCATAACACAACCTAGAGCCTATAAAACCCCACCCTACGTAACGCCCTTCAGGCCCACATTACACCCTGCAGATTCACAGAACGCCTCCAGCACTACTCAGAGCCCGATAATCCCACCACAGCCATAAAACAACGCTCAGGCGCCTCCACCCCGGCGCCGCGGCGGAAGTTAGGCCGCGTTGCCATGGCGACCCCGGGGGCGGAAGTGGAGCGGCGCAGGCTGCGGCGGAAGTTAGGCCGCGTTGCCACGGCGACCCCGAGGGCGGAAGTGGAGCCGCGCAGGCTGAGGCGGAAGTTAGGCCGCGTTGCCATGGCGATGAGCGGGGCCGTTCGGGGGTGGGAGCGCGGGGCTCGGTGGCCGGTAGCAGGCCGCTGGAGCCCGACGCGGAGCTCAAGATGGACCCCGAGGCGCTCGTCCAGTGTCCCTACGACAAGGCGCACCAGATCCGGGTGTCCCGGCTGCCTTACCACCTCGTCAAGTGCCAGCGGGTGAGCGGGGCGCCGCGGGGCCGTGAGGCGCGATGCAGGCCCGGCCTCCCTTCACCCGCTCAGCGCCTTCTCCTCCTTCGCTTCCCCTAGAACAACCCGCAGGTGGCTCGCTCGATGGAGATCTGTCCTTTCAACGCCAGGCACAGGATCCCACGAGCCGAGCTGCAGAGACACATTGCCTGCTGCCCCGACCAGCGCCTGCTCTTCGACTCTCGGGGTAACAGCCGGCCACTCGCCAGCTGCAGCACGGAACCCCTCACTCAGACACACGTCCCTACTGTGCTCTCTGTGCTCACAGGGTCGTCCATGTGCACCGGTGACCAGGCAAAGCAACCCAAGGTCCCCGTGGCCTGGCAGGCCCCCCCGTGCCAAGAGGACTGGGAGGCAGGTGAGTATCCTTAGGGTGCTAAGTGGTGCCTCCCCCGTGCCCACCCAAAGCTGGCACAGCCCTGTCTCGTTACCCTTTGCAGAGGTCAGTGAGCTGGAGGAAGCTGCACCGTTTATCCTCGACACCACTATCAGTGAGCTGCCCCTCCAAGGAGACAGGTAGGAGTGTGTGGGGCTGAGAGTGCCTTCCACAAGGTGCTGCCCACCCTGACCCCTTTGTCTCGCTCTCCCTCCCCCCCCCAGCACTGCTCTGACTGCACCCCCAAACTGGAGCGAAGGTGTGGGTCCTGCTGCAGCAACGGTGACAACAGGACACCTCGTGAAGGGGCCGGGCCAGCAGGAGCAGAACAGACCAAGGAGGGTGGTGGCACAGCCGAGGTGGTGCCCACCTCCCCACTAGGACCAAGGGAACCACGGTGCAAGCAAGGGCAGCACCTGCTTGGTATCTGCTGCAGGGAATGGTTGTAGCAATAGGTTTTAAAAACGTTTTGCAAATATGTGGCTTGTGAGTGTGCATGGTGTCCTGTCGCTTTTGGTGGGGGGGAACTGCTTGGCATTGCTGATAGGGGACAGCAGCAAAATGGGGACCATAGTGGGTTGGGGAAGGGGGTTCCAGTAGGATGAGAGTTGGAGGATGGGGACAAAGAGGATCCCCTGGTGTGAGCATGTCATGGGTCCACCATGTTGCTTGTTCCCTGTACTGCTTGGCTGTGCCCTCAGCATGTTCCGTGCAGCTTCCTGCTTGTGGCACAGTCAGGAGGGGAGGGGGAGCAGCAGTTGCATTTTGGGGCCTGTCCATGTCTCCATACCCCCCACAGCACATCCCCGCGGCCAGCCTGCGTTCCAGCACTGCCCCCCATAGCATCCCTGTGTCCCCAGGTGCCTCCATAACACCCCAGTCCCTCAGCAGTGTGTCCCCAGGTCACTGGTGCCCCGTTACCCCCCTCAGCCCATCCCTTTATCTGAGATGGGGACAGCACAGAAGAGGACGTCCAGAATCATTCAGCATGGCCAAAATGACACCAGGTAACCCCAACCCCCCCCAGCTCCCACTCACACCCCTTCCCCTGACATGTAGGATCTGCTGCCCACCCCCTTTTGATGCACCAGATCACCCCTTCAGCCCCCCCCCCCCCCTCACCGGAACAAATAAAACATTTGCAGCCTGGTACCAGTGGGTGCTGCCCAGATTTTGGGCTCAGGGTTCTATTTTAGTGCCTCTTACACAATTTGGACACCGCGTGCTCAGGCTGCATCACCAGGGCAGTCTGGCCATGGGTTTCCCCACCCGGGAGCAGAGGGGGGGGGGATGAAGGAAGCCTCTTTAGCCCCCACCCTGCACGATCCTCCAAAAGATGTGTCACCATGTCCCGTGTGACACCAGCCATGCCCATGCACAGCTCTGGGTGTCCCCCCCAATCCTCCACCCCGCTCCCTAATTTCTTCCCCCCCTCTTTTCTTTTTTCACACAGGATGTTTCTGGCTGGGGGGAACCCACAGATCCCCGGCCCTGCCAGAAGGTGAGGAGAACTCAGAGGAGGCTCCGGATTTGGGGCGGGACGGATGGAAATGGGAATTTGTGTGTCACACTGCCTCCCCTGGCCGGGCTCCCACCCACCCCCAGCACACATTAACCCACCAAAGTCAATCGTGGGGACCCCGCGGGGCTCAATTTGGGTAGAAATCCTGCTTTTTGCAGCAGTTCACAGAGAGGTCAGCTATTTATCCTTCCCCGTTTGGCGGGGGGGAGCACGCAGGCGGGGTCGCGTCCGTCCCTCCTGGCTGGGCAGAGGAGGAGTGATCTGGTGTTGCAATTAATTCCTCCCTCGCCGGTGCCAGAATTGCAGCTGCAGAGCGGTTTTTATACAGCTAATAACTCCTTTTAATGTACATCTGGCAGAATCTGCACATCCTGGGCTCGGCCCATCTGGGAGACTCTTTTCCTCTCTCAATCTCCTATCCAGAGTCTGAATCCTCATCACTGAGCAGGAGGAGCTCCTTCCTCCCGTCTCCTTACTAGGATTTAACCTACCTTTGCCTGAGCTCCCATTTTTTTTCCGCATCAAAACCCATTTTTTTGAGTTTATGGGTGGGGTTAACCCTCTGATTCTCCTCCCCACGGGGAGAATCAGGCCTCCCTCCTGAGTTTATCTCCTCTTTTCCTCCATAGCATTCCCCAATCCCCACTGCCTGTGCTGCCATCCCACGCCTCAGAGCGGAACCTCTTCCCCTGCTCCCACCTCACAGTGCTGCCCCACAGGTGGAAATCCGGCCCAATCCCTCCTTGCTCCTCAAGGGTTAAAGAGGAATTTCTCCGGCTTTGTGCCTCGCTTGTTTAAAAGCATCTGACTGCTTCGGATTTGCTTGACATCTCTCCCCTGTGGTTTTGCAGAGCAGTTTCATGTGTGCTTTGAACCGTGCCAATAACGGCGTTGCAACACTTGCCGAGAGTTTTGCTCAGAGGGTGGATCCAGCCGGGTAGGTTGAAGGAATGGGTTATTTTTGTCAGGGAAATGAATGGTAAATGACAGGCGTTCCCCCCCCCCCACACCCCCCTTTTTCCACCTATTTTGCCCCGTTGAAAGCAGTTGTGGATCCTCACCGTGCTCTCAGAGGAGCGATGCTGGGGGAACTGCAGCGTGGCTCCCAAAAATCTCCATGGGGCGCCCCGGGGTGGTGCTCTGAATCCATGGGGTGCCCTGGGGTGCTTGCTTGTCAGCCACCCCTCAGCAGACCCCAGAACTGCAGCCAGGCCTGTTCCCCACACCTTGATGTCACGCCTTGGTGAAGCTGTGTAGCTGTGGGGCTGGGGGAGGCAGCAGCATGCAGTGACTTTGCTTTCTGCTTTGACACCCCGCAGCAAAGCAGCAGTTGCCCCATCCAGCATCGGATCAGCGCTGGTTTCCTCTTGCACGTGCAAGGAGAGTTCCCTTTGCACCTCTCAGCAAAGCCTCTGCTCCTCAGCCACCACTTCTGCTGCTTCTGGCAGAGCCGTCGGAGCGTCGGATTTTCCTTTTGCCTGGGCCACAGCCAAGGAGGGCATGAGGAGGTAGGGAGGAACGGGCTGGGTTTTGGACAATGAGCATCACTGCCTGCTTCCAGCATGCAAGCAGAGGCTCTGCAGCTCCCATCTGGGTCGCTCCAGGGTGTGAAAAGTCGTTTGCAGGGTGCTGCTAGCTGACAGCTGTGAGCTGAGGGCAGGAGGAGCTGCTGGGATGGCTCCCGTGTGCATGCGAGGGGGGAGTTTTCCTGCACTGAGGCCGGATGTTTTTCCCAGTGCATGGAGAAATTAGGGGCTGGGCTGCCACACCAGGCTTGGAAACACAGATCTCTGCCACCCTCATCATCCTCTGTGCTTTGTGAGCACCTGTGTAGAGCAGACAGAGCCCGCTGTGCTTTGGAGAAAACGTGGTGGCTCTTCTACACTCTATTTTGGGGTGATTTCCTGCCTGTTTGGTGTTGCCTTATTATCTCCAACCCAATAACTCTAACCCTAACCCCAAGTACTTCAACCATTTCTCCCTGTTCTCTTCCATGGGGTGATGAAACACCACGTGTGCCACAAGCACCCGGACCAGCAGAGCCACCCAACCTGCACCAAGGGGACGTCAGCTGAGCCCCCCACTCAAAATTGCCAGCGACCCCCGGGAGATGTGAGCAGTGAGTACCTGGCCACCCTGGCAGTGCAGCGTGAGCTCGTCTGCACGACACCCATTAAAAATTCCCCTTGCCTTAACTCACACCATCTCCCTGCTGTGATTCACGGTGAAGGCGGATGGGGGGAAAAAATAAACCAAAAATTTCCCATCAAACTGCTCCTGAAAGAGGCAGGAAGAGGAGGAGGGCAGCAGCTAGCCAATGTCTGGCAGTTGTAGGCAAATGGCAGCAAAGAGGCCCCGGCCATAAAGCAGCTCTGTCTGCCCTCACCGAAGGGCTGGGAGTGCTTTGAAGTCGCTGGGTGTGAGATGCATCCCGCAGGTTCTGTGTCTGCTCAGCACCCAGGGAGGTGTGAGGCTCAGCCCCGGGGGATTCCCTGAAGGAATCGCTCCCTCTGCAGCCTCTGGGGGAGTTTTTAGCACTTTGGCTTTCAGTTCAGATGGGATGTGAGGAGATCCCAGCACCAGGCTGGCTCAGCAGCTCTACCTGCCCCCCCTCCTGCTGCCAAAATCGGGGCTGAGCGTTGCCACAGCAGCCACAAAGCAGGGAGCAGCTTCCTTCCTTCTGCAGGGCATGCCCTGCTGTGCTTGCAGCCTCACACGAGGGGAAATTCGGGTACAAAGCAGAGCTCAGGGAGAGGACTTTCCCTGCCCCAAAGCTCACAGCTCCGTGGGCACGGCTCTGCATGGCGAGCGGGGCTCATTAAAACAGGAAATTGGGTGGAAAAACAACAAATGCCCCAAAGCAGCAGGGCTGGGTGAGGAGGGCAGTGCAGTGTCTGTGTCACCTTACGGTGCTGAAGCTGAAGCTCGTGCCCTTCCAATGCCCCACGCTCAGGGTTGGTTTTATCACAACCACTGCGTCGGTCTGGGGGGGGCTGTGGGGTTTTGCACAACATCAGCTGCCTGCAGTGGGGCTGAGATGGGAGGGCTGGCATTGGGGAGGGCTGGCACGTCCCCAAGGGGCCCAAAATGGGGTTGGGAGGGGGGCAGGAGGGCACGGCTGGCAGCGTGCAGGTGTGTGTGTGCAGATGCAGGGTTGATGTTTGCACACTGCGTGTGTGTTCCTGTCCCAGTGGGGCCTCCTGCTACGCGTGTGTGTCAGTCCCTGCGGTGCCACCTCTGCCCTGTGGCTGTGGCAGGTGTCCCTGATCATTGCCATGCCCACATCCCTGTGTTTTCCTGATCCCTGTTCAGTGCCATGGCCTTGCCCACGCTCACATCCCTCCCTGTGTCCCTGCTTATGCCCGTGCCCTGCGTGTGCCACGTCCTTGCCCTTGCCTTGGCCCACAGCCCTGCACGTTCCCATGCCCTTTCCCCTGAGCATTTCCACGTTCCCACCTGTATTTCTACCCACATCCCTACCCGTGTCCCCACACATTCCCATGTCCCTGCCTGCCCCCCCGCTGCCCCCCTTCCTGGCTGTGTGTGCTCTCCCCAACGCCTGCAGTTCCAGTGCCTTTTTGGGAAGCATTCGGCGCGTGGGGCTGCGCTGCACGGCACTGGGCCCCGTGCCAGCCCTGGGATGGCTCCATTCCCTGCACCCCCTGCACGGTGACACCGAACCCCCGGCACACGCGTGTGCCCCCGGGATCACCGAGCTCTGTCCCCCCTTCCTCCCCCCCCATCCCTTTCCCCACCCTTGGGTGCCCCCGTGTCTCCCTGTGCTCCCTATGGGGATTTTCCTCCCTCGGCCACCCACATGCTTTTCCCATCCCAGCCCCCCCAAACGCTGCTGTGCCCCAGCAGAGGGAGGGGGCAGGGGGTGACGTGGCCCCGCTGCAGGCCCAGGCTATATAGGGGCTGGCAGCGGCGGTGAGTCAGGCTTGGGGCCCCCCGCAGCCCCCCCTCCCCCCCCAGGCCCTGCAATGACTCAGGGACGCCCTGGCCATACTTAGCCGGGGGCACCCGCACCCTGACCCCGGCATCGGCATCCCTGGGTGGGGCTGGGGGTGTCCCAAGCACAGATGGGGGGCCCAAGGGGTGTCCTTTGGGGGGGTGGGGTATGGGGGTGGTATCTATGGGGTGTCTACGGGATGGGGGGCTGTGGAGGCAGGAGGGTTATGAGGGGTCCTGGAATGGGGTAGGGGAAGATGGGAGGCCACTGGGTGCCCCCCCAGAGGAGGGGTGTAGGGCTGTTCTGAGAATGGGGGGTGGGTGGAGGGATGGGGGTCCACAAGGATGGCACCCGTGGGGTGTCTGCGGGATGGGGGTGGGGAAATGGGGGGGTGGGGAGCACCCAGGGAATGGGAACCGTGGGGAATGGCAGCCATGGGGTGACCCCGAGGTGGGACCCGAGGGGGCTGTGGGGGTGTCCTGGGAATGGGGAGCAGAAATGGGGCTGGGGGTGCAGGGAGACACACTCTGGGGAAAGGGGGGGGAGGGGGTGACCAGGCCTTAGGATCTCCGTGGGAAACAGAACAGAGGGGAAACTGAGGCACGAGCAAACAGCGTGCAATGCACGGTGCTGGCACGGGGTGAGCACAGCAGACGGTGCCCGGGCACACGCGTGTGCACCAGGGGCAGAGGCCAACATGGGGCCTGGTGGCGTGCGAGGGCAGGAAGGGCTCCGGCGCCAGCGCATTGTTCAGCACCCGCCGTCACTTCCCCGTCCCCAACCACGGAAATGTCCCCATTGTCCCCACAGGCACCGTGGGGGCACAAACACCCCCCCTCCCCCCCCCCCCACACACACACCCTCGTGTGCAAACCCCCGCGCTCAGCACCCAAAGGTGGGAAGCAGCGATGCGCAGGGCGGGGGGCTCCCATCCCATCCACACCACAGGGGACAAAGGGACACCCCCATGTGTCCCCCCCCCCCCCCCCGACCCCAAATCCCCCGGACCCCCTGCCCAGCTGTGCCGGCCGCCATTGCATCAGCGGCGCAGGAATGCGGCGGCCCCGCAGCAGCCGTGCGAGGCCCCGACCCCCCCCTACCCCCCCCCCCTTTGCACGGCCCCCCTCCCACCGCGGCCCCTCGCACGCCCGGGCACCCCCCTCGCACGGGGCCCTGCGGGGGGGGGCACCTCTTGCACGAGCAGAGAGGGAGAAACGTGCAAACGTTGCACGCTCAGCTGACGCTCAGCGCTCTTTGCGCGGTGGGGAAACGTGTGCAGATTTGCACACACACGTGGAAGGAGGAGGCAGGCGTGCATTTTGCACGCTCGCATATTTGGGGGCATGTTTGCACGCTCACGCACACACACTGGGAGGTGCATTTGCACACTCGCCAAGCGCGGGTCCCCAGATGTGCGCCCTTGGCACAAAGGGATAACGGCAGCCGTGGCTGCTCGCCTTGCACACCGTTGCACAACGACCCCGCATTTGGGCACCGTCCTCTTTTGGGGAGGGGTCTGGGGGGGTTCCCAGCCCCCCCCCCCAGCACAGTCGTGTGGGAATGGCTCCAGCTCCATTTCCACCATTTCCTTCCTGGAAGCGGCTCCGGCCCCCCTGGTGTCTCCTCAGTGTCCCACTCACGTCTGCTTCCTGTCCTGTGCCCCCACCCCCCACTCCTGCCCCACGTGGACCCCCCCCCCCCCCCCTCACACTGTCCCCCGGCCACAGTGTCCCTTTTGTCCCCTCCCTGTCACAGTACCCCCATGTCCCATGCCACCACATCCCCACACTGTCCCCACATTCCGTTCCATGGGCTCTCACCCTCCTGCCCCACGCCCCCCACCAGTGTCCCATATCCCCATATCCTATATTTCCATGTCCCCATGTCCCCTGTCCCCAATGTCCCCATATCCCTATGTCCCATATCCCCATGTCTCCAGTGTCCCCATATCCCCCTGTCCCCCATGTCCTATATCCCCTGTCCCCCATGTCCCCATATCCCCTTGTCCCCAATCCCCATGTCCCCATATCCCCCTGTCCCCAATGTCCCCATATCCCCATGTCTCCAGTGTCCCCATATCCCCCCCTGTCCCCCATGTCCCCATATCCCCTTGTCCCCAATGCCCCCATATCCCCCTGTCCCCCATGTCCCCATATCCCCCTGTCCCCAATGTCCCCATGTCCCCATATCCCCCTGTCCCCAATGTCTCCATATCCCCATATCCCTGTCCCCATATCCCCATATCCCCAATGTCCCCAATGTCCCCATATCCCCATGTCTCCAGTGTCCCCATATCCCCCTGTCCCCCATGTCCTATATCCCCTGTCCCCCATGTCCCCATATCCCCCTATCCCCATATCCCCCTGTCCCCAATGTCCCCATATCCCTATGTCCCATATCCCCATATCCCTATATCCCCATGTCCCATATCCCTATATCCCCATATCCCCATATCCCCATGTCCCCAATGTCCCCATATCTCCATGTCCCCACGTCCCATATCCCCATATCCCTATAACCCCATATCCCCATATCCCTATAACCCCATATCCCTATATCCCCATGTCCCCAATGTCCCCATATCTCCATGTCCCCATATCCCTATAACCCCATATCCCTATAACCCCATGTCCCCATATCCCCATGTCCCCAATGTCCCCATATCTCCATGTCCCCACATCCCATATCCCCATATCCCTATAACCCCATATCCCTATATCCCCATGTCCCATATCCCCATGTCCCCAATGCCCCCACGTCCCATATTCCCATCCATTTCCTGTGCCCCCACCCCTTTGCTCCCCAGTTCCCGACGTCCCACTGGGATAACCCCATTCTCAGTGCCCAACGTCCCCACACCGAAGTGTCCCCATCCCCCTGTCCCCATCCCACCCCTGTACCCGGGGTTGTCCCATTGCCCGATGTCCCCATTCCCGACGTCCCCATTCCCTTTACCCTCCCCATCCCTCAGTCTGTCCCAGTTCCGTATCCCTTCTCCCGGTCTCCGTTCCCCCCCCCGGGGGAATCCCGCTGCTCCGTCCCCTCGTGGTGTCCCGTCATCCCGGTGTCCCCCCGGGGAATTCCTGCCCCCCCCCCCGGTCTATCCCGGTTCCCGGTGTCCCCAATCCCGGTGTCCCTCTGTCCCCGTCCCCCCCTCGCAACCGCTCCGGTGCCGGTCCCGGTGCTTTGGGGCCGTGGCTCCTCCCCGGTGAGTCACGGGGGCGGGGCGGGGGCGGCCCGGACCCCCCCGGGCACTTTCCGAGGGGACTCCGAAGCGGGCGGCAGCGCTGAGCCGGGCAGCCCCGCTCCGCCATGACCCCCCCGGCCCCGCCGCGATGGCCCCGGAGCCGTCGGTTCCGTTACCGGGCGCTGCTCCCGGTGCTGCTGTCGCTGCTGCTGCCGTCCGCCGTCGCTTTCAACCTGGAGACGTCGCGGCCCTTCGCCTTCCGGGGGTCCCCCGGGTCCCTCTTCGGTTTCGCGTTGGATTTTTACCTGCCCCGACCCCACAGGTACCGGGAATGGGGCGGAACCGGTACCGCCCGACGGGGCGGACAGAGGGAACGGGGCGGAGGGAAACGGGACGGGGAGACGGGAACGGGGAACGGGGGCGGGAGGGAGCGGCCCCGAAGGGATGGGGAGCGGCCCCGGGGCGGGGAATGGGAACGGGGAACGGGGATGGGGAACCGGGAGCGGGGCGGGGAACGGGACGGGGAACGAGAGTGGGACGGGGAACGGGAAGCGAATCCGGGAGACGGGACGGGAAAAAGGGAATGGGGACGGGATGGGGAAGCGGGAATGAGTAACGGGATCGGGATGGGGAGCGGGAGCCGGGAAACGGAAACAACCCGGGGAGGAAAGGAGGGCGGGGGGGGCTGAGCTCCGTCCCGGACCCCCGGCGGCCCCACCGAGGCGAACCCCCACCCCCCGCCGGGGGGTCCCGGAGCGCTTCCTGTAACCGGAGCCTGGAACGGCCTCGGGGAGGGGGGGGGGGAGGCGTTGAAGGAGCTCGGCCGGACCCCCCCCCCCCCCCCGACCCGGAATGGCGGTGATGGGGCCCTCAGGGTGCCACACATCCCACCCCCCCCCGGGTGTTTTTGGGGACCCCACTCCCCCATTCCACCGCAGTGCTGAGGGTCCCCATTTCCCGTTCTTTGTGGGTCCCAACCACCCTCGTGCCCCCTCCTCCCCCACGTGTCCCGTCCCCGTCCCCCCCCCCCGAACCGTCGGTGGTTTTGGTGACTCAGAGCCATGACCCCCCCCGGATGGGACGCCCCCGGGTCCCCACATTCCCATGGGGTGACCTTCTCTGACTGTGTTCCTGTCGTCCCCTTCCACCCCCCCAGTGTCAGCATCCTGGTGGGGGCTCCCAAAGCCAACACGAGTCAACCCAACGTCACCCAGGGGGGGGCCGTCTACCACTGCCCATGGCCCCCCAGCACTGACTGCACCCCCATTGACTTCGACCACATCGGTAAGGGATGGGATGGGATGGGATGGGATGGGATGGGATGGGATGGGATGGGATGGGGATGGGATGGGATGGGATGGGATGGGATGGGCACGAAGGTGGGGGCAGCGATGGGGACAAATATATGGACAGGGGATGGGGATGGGGAGATGGATTTGGGGTTGGCAATGGGGTCAGGGATGGGGACAAGGATGGGACGAAGCCATGGGGTGGGGGGGGGACAAAGCAGAGGGAGAGGATGTAGGGGCAGGGATGGGGATGGCTGAGCACGGGGGTGTGGGGTTGGCAATGGGGACAGGGGTGGGAAGAGGGATGGGACAATGCCATGGGGTGGGGATGGCTGTGAGGATGGCATAAGGGACACGGGGACAGAGCACGGCTGGGTTTGGGGACAGAAGATGGTGTGGGGCCGGGATGTGATCAGATATGGGGGTGGCACAGGGATAGGATATAGGGACAGGGTATAGGGACAGGGCACAGCCAGGTATGGGGGCGGGCACAGCTGGGGGCAGGAGCTGCAGGCACTGGGCCAGCGTGTCCAGGGGGCAGAGCCACGTAACCCCAGCACCCCTCTGCCCCCCCCCCCACCTCCCACAGCTTTGTGCCCCCCACGTTGTCCCCCCCTGCGGTGGCCTTGGCCCCATGGCTGAGCGGTGCCCGCTTGGTTAACCATAAACCCAAGGGCACTTCGGGAAGGGGGGGGGGGGTGCAGCTGAGGTTGGGGTCCTGTGGGTTCTGGGGGGGGGGGAGGAGGGGGGGTTGACCCTTCTGCGTGTGCTCCATCTCCCCCTGCAGGGACCCGCAGCCACCCCAATGACTTTGGGGGCAACAACACAGAAAACCCCGACCCCATGGAGTACAAATCCCTGCAGTGGTTCGGGGCCACGGTGCGGGCGCACAACGCATCCATCCTGGTATGGGGGGGGTCTGAAGGAAGGGGGGGGCACAAGGTTGGGCTGTATGCGTATATATGCAGACCCCTCCTTGTGCCCCACGTTTATCTGTGCCCCTCTTTTCCCTTCCCACCCCCCCCCCCCAGGCCTGTGCCCCCCTGTACAGCTGGCGCCCCATAAAGGATGAGGGGGGGCGAGACCCGGTGGGCACCTGCTTCCTCTCCATTGGCAACTTCTCCAAGTTCGTTGAATACGCGCCGTGCCGCTCAGGTGGGACCCCCCCTCAATGGGACCCCCCCCCGGGACCCCACCCCCACCCACTGTCCCCCCTCCTCCCCCACACCAAGCCTGACATCAGGAGGTGACACCCACACGGCCCCCCCAAGCATCTCCGCTACCCATGGGTGACCCCCCCTCTCCTCTCACACTGGGGTGACCCTTCATTGTTGGGACCCCCCCCCAGCACCCATGGGACCACCCCCTTACATCCCCTATGCCTAAAGCTTGGAGTGGGGGGCAGCCCCACACCCAGAGGGGTGGCACCCATGGGACCCCAACCTCCCCCCTCCCCCCCAAAGTCCTGACTGCCCCCCCCCCATTTCTCTCCCCACAGATCTGAACTCTGAAGCTGGGCAGGGCTACTGCCAGGGGGGGTTCAGTGCGGAGTTCACCCAGGTAGGGGCACGGGGGGGGGGGGTGACTATAAGGGGACATAGGGGATATTGTGGGGATGGGGGGCCCTGGACCCCCAGGGCTGGGAGGGGCAGAGTGTGATGGGGTAAATGGGGCAATGGGGGGGGCTATAGGGGAGTGTTGGGGTGTGTGTGGGGTGGGGGGGTGTATAGGGGGGGGCACTGGGGGTCCTTGGGCTGAATGGCTGCGTCTCTGCAGACTGGACGTGTGCTCCTGGGGGGCCCTGGCAGTTACTTCTGGCAAGGTGAGACCCCCCCAAAACCCCCCAAATTCCCCTCCAAGCACCTAAATACCCCCCCAGATACCCCAGCCCCCCCCCAACACCCCCAGCTGCCCCTAAACACACCCCGAACCCCCCTCCAAATCCCTCCTGTACCCTTCCGTGTCCCCCTTAATGCCCTCGTGACCCCCAAATACCCCCCCCCACCACCACCCATGGGTGCTGAGGTGTCCCCCCCTTCCCCCCCCCCCATCCCAGGGCAGGTGATGTCGGCGACGCAGGAGCAAATTGCTGCCTCCAATTACCCCGAATACTTCATCCAGGATGTGGCTGGGCAGCTGCAGACTCGCCAGGCGGCCGCCACCTACGATGACAGTTATATGGGTAGGGGGGGATGTGGGGGGGCTGGGGGGGTTGGGGACACGTGGGGACATTGAGGCAAAGGTGTGGGGACAGGTGGATGTGGGATAGACACAGTGATGTGGGGAGGTGGGGGTGTCAGAGGTGGGGGGGGGTGTGGGGACGTGGGGACGAGGACATGGGGACAGACGGACGTGGATGTGGGGGACATCATTGATGGGGTTGTGTGTGGGGACATGGGGACAGACGGACATGAGATGGACATGGGGACATGGGGGACATCATTGATGGGGTTGTGTGTGGGGACATGGGGACATGGGGACAGACGGACATGAGATGGACGTGGGGACATGGGAGACATCATTGATGGGGATGTGTGTGGGGATGTGGGGACAAGGACATGGGGACAGACGGACGTGAGATGGATGTGAGGGATGTCAGAGATGGGGATGTGTGTGGGGACATGGGGACAGACGGACGTGAGATGGACATGGGGACATCAGAGATGGGGATGTGTGTGGGAATGTGGGGACAAGGACATGGGGACAGACGGACGTGGATGTGGGGGACATCATTGATGGGGTTGTGTGTGGGGACATGGGGACATGGGGACAGACGGACATGAGATGGACATGGGGACATGGGGGACATCATTGATGGGGTTGTGTATGGGGACATGGGGACATGGGGACAGACGGACATGAGATGGACATGGGGACATGGGGGACAGAGATGGGGATGTGTGTGGGGATGTGGGGACAAGGACATGGGGACAGACGGACGTGAGATGGACATGGGAGACGTCATTGATGGGGACATGGGGACATATAGGGACATGGAGACAAAGATATGGGGACAGACGGACATGAGACGGATGTGGTGACATGGGGGACATCAGAGATGGGGATGTGTGTGGGGACAAAGGAAATGTGGGGACATGAGGACGTATGGGGACATGGAGACAAAGATATGGGGACAGACGGACATGAGATGGATGTGAGGGGTGTCAGAGATGGGGATGTGTGTGGGGACATGGGGACAAAGATATGGGGACAGACGGACATGAGATAGACATGGGGGACATCATGGATGTGGGAAACATCATTGATGGGGTTGTGTATGGGGACATGGGGACATGGGGACAGATAGACGTGAGATGGACATGGGGACATGGGGGACATCAGAGATGGGGTTATGTATGGGGACATGGGGACATGGGGACAGACGGACGTGAGATGGACATGGGGACATGGGGGACATCAGAGATGGGGTTGTGTATGGGGACATGGGGACATGGGGACAGACGGACGTGGTGACATGGGAGACATCATTGATGGGGATGTGTGTGGGGACATGGGGACATATAGGGACATGGGGACATGGGGACAAAGATATGGGGACAGACGGATGTGAGATGGATGTGGGGGATGTCAGAGATGGGGATGTGTGTGGGGACATGGGGACAGACAGACGTGAGATGGACATGGGGACATCAGAGATGGGGATGTGTGTGGGAATGTGGGGACAAGGACATGGGGACAGACGGACGTGGATGTGGGGGGACATCATTGATGGGGTTGTGTGTGGGGACATGGGGACATGGGGACAGACGGACATGAGATGGACATGGGGACATGGGGGACATCAGAGATGGGGATGTGTGTGGGGACGTGGGGACATATAGGGACATGGGGACATGGAGACAAAGATATGGGGACAGACAGACATGAGATGGGGAACATGGGGACATGGGGGACATCAGAAATGGGATGTGTGTGGGGACATGGGGACAGACGGACATGAGATGGACATGGGGGACATCATTGATGGGGTTGTGTATGGGGGACATGGGGACAGACAGACACAAGACGGACGTGGTGACATGGGAGACTCATTGATGGGGATGTGTGTGGGGACATGGGGACATATAGGGACATGGGGACATGGGGACAAAGATATGGGGGACAGACGGACGTGAGATGGATGTGGGGGGATGTCAGAGATGGGGATGTGTGTGGGGACATGGGGACATGGGGACAGATGGACGTGGATGTGGGGGACATCAGAGATGGGGATGTGTGTGGGGACAAAGGAAATGTGGGGACATGGGGACGTATGGGGACATGGAGACAAAGATATGGGGACAGACGGACGTGAGATGGACATGGGGACATGGGGACATCAGAGATGGGGAGTGTGTGGGGACATGGGGACAAGGACATGGGGACAGATGGACGTGGATGTGGGGGACATCATTGATTGGGTTGTGTATGGGGACATGGGGACATATAGGGACAGGAGACAAAGATATGGGGACAGACGGACACGAGATGGGTGTGAGGGATGTCAGAGATGGGGATGTGTGTGGGGACATGGGGACAGACGGACATGAGATGGACATGGTGACATGGAGGACATCAGAGATGGGGATGTGTGTGGGGACATGGGGACATATAGGGACATGGGGACATGGAGACAAAGATATGGGGACAGACAGACATGAGATGGGGAACATGGGGACATGGGGGACATCAGAAATGGGGATGTGTGTGGGGACATGGGGACATGGGGACAGACGGACATGAGATGGACATGGGGGACATCATTGATGGGGTTGTGTTTGGGGACATGGGGACAGACAGACACAAGACGGACGTGGTGACATGGGAGACATCATTGATGGGGATGTGTGTGGGGACATGGGGACATATAGGGACATGGGGACATGGGGACAAAGATATGGGGACAGACGGACGTGAGATGGATGTGGGGATGTCAGAGATGGGGATGTGTGTGGGGACATGGGGACAGACGGACATGAGATGGACATGGGGACATGGGGGACATCAGAGATGGGGTTGTGTGTGGGGACATGGGGACATGGGGACAGATGGACGTGGATGTGGGGGACATCATTGATGGGGTTGTGTGTGGGGACATGGGGACATATAGGGACATGGGGACATGGGACAAAGATATGGGGACAGACGGACGTGAGATGGGTGTAAGGGATGTCAGAGATGGGGATGTGTGTGGGACATGGGACAGACGGACACGGGCACGGACGTGGTGACATGGGAGACATCAGAGATGGGTTGTGTGTGGGGACATGGGGACAAGGACA
This sequence comes from Chrysolophus pictus, assembly GCA_037305975.1. Classification (NCBI taxonomy): domain Eukaryota; kingdom Metazoa; phylum Chordata; class Aves; order Galliformes; family Phasianidae; genus Chrysolophus; species Chrysolophus pictus. Next base: position 1,163,523 of record CM074608.1, read on the forward strand.
TGGGGACAGACGGACGTGAGATGGACATGGGGGACATCATTGATGGGGTTGTGTGTGGGGACATGGGGGACATATAGGGACATGGGGACAAAGATATGGGGACAGACGGACGTGGATGTGGGGAACATCATTGATGGGGTTGTGTACGGGGACATGGGGACATGGGGACAGGACGGACACGGGACGGACGTGGTGACATGGGGGGACATCAGAGACGGGAAGGGAACGCGGGGACGTGGGGAGGGGACACCGTTTGGTGGGGGGGGGGGGGACGGCAGTGACACCTGTCACCCCATAGGGTATTCGGTGGCGGTTGGAGAGTTCAGCGGGGACGCAACGCAAGGTGGGTGCTGTGCCCCCATTGGGATGGGGGGGGGACAGCATAGTGTCCCCCCTCCCGCCCCCCCCAGGTGGGTGTGACGTGGGTTCATGCTGTCACTTTGTCCCTTTGCAGACTTTGTGGCCGGTGTCCCCAAGGGCAACCTCACCTATGGCTACGTAAGGCTAAAGGGGGCATGGGTTTTTTTTTTTTGGGGGGGGGGACAGGATGCTGTGGGGTTCCCTGTGTCTCAGTGTCCCCCCCCCCCCCCCCAGGTCACCATCCTCAATGGCACCAACATGAAGTCGCTGTACAACTTCTCAGGGGAGCAGGTGGGTTTTGGGGGGGGGGGCTTTGGGGTGTCCCCGGGGGGGGGGGCTTATAGGATCCCCTGGGGGGAGGGGGTTGTGGGGGTTTGGGGTGAGGGGGGTGTTAGGGACCCCATAGGATCCTTGAATGTAAGGGGGAGTGCTGGGGGGGGGTGGCTGTGTAAGGTGGGGGGGGCACCCATGTGGGTCTGGGGTCTCTGTGTGAAGTGGGGAGCACCCATATGAGGGGGGGGGCGGGGGGGGGGGTACATGTGTACATTGGGAGCAGCTGTATAGGATGAGAGCATCCATAGGGGTACGGGGGGGGGGATGTGCAATGGGAATGCCCCCAGGCAGATGGGGGGGGGGGGACACCCTGCATAGTGGGGGGGGGGGGGGCACTCCATGGGGGGGGGGGGCACTCCATAGGGTCCCCTCCATCACCCCCCCCCCTTAACAGATGGCAGCATATTTTGGCTACGCGGTGGCAGCCACAGATGTGAACAATGATGGGTGAGTCGTGTCGTCCCCCCCCCGCCCCAAACTTCCCCCCCAGCCCCTCCAACCCCCCCCCATATGGGTGCTGGGACCCCCCCCCCCCCAACCTGAGCGTTGACCCTCGCAGGCTGAGCGACCTCCTGGTGGGGGCCCCCCTCTTTATGGAGCGCACAGGGGATGGGAGAGTGCAGGAGGTGGGCAGGGTGTACCTCTACCTGCAGGGGGGGGGGTCACCTGCCTGCCCCCCCCTCCATGCCCCCCCACCCCACCATGGCCCTCACCGGACCCCAGGAATTTGGGCGCTTTGGAAGCGCCATCGCTGCGCTGGGGGACCTCGACCTGGATGGATTCAATGGTGGGTCTGGGGGGGGGGTCGGGGGGGGGGGATATATGGGGGATGAGGGGTGTTTGGGGGGGGCACGGGGCTTATGGGGGGGCTGCGGGGGTCACTGCGCTGTGGGGTGATACAGGGAGGTGACCGTTGCCATTAGGTGACGTGGGGGGGGGGTCATGGGGGTACCTGGGCTATGGAGGGGGGGGCACAGGGCTATAGGGCCATGGGGGGGCTGCAGGGGGTATGTGGGTTATTGGGGGGGGGGCACAGGGCTATAGGGTGCCATGGGGGGGGTATTCATGGAGTACTGGGCTACAGGATGCCATGGGGGGGCTGCAGGGGGTGCCTTGGGTTATTGGGGGGGGGGGGGTCATAGGGCTATAGGATGCCATGGGGGGGGGGTCTTCATGGGGGGTTACTGGGCTATGGAGAGGGGGGGGCACAGGCTATAGGATGCCATGGGGGGCTGCAGGGGGTACCTTGGTTATTGGGGGGGGGTCGCAGGGCTATAGGGTTTCATGGGGGGGTTGCAGGGGGTACCTTGGTTACTGGGGGGGGGGCACAAGGCTATAGGGTTCCATGGGGGGGGGTCTTCATGGGGTACTGGGCTATAGGATGCTATGGGGGGGCTGCAGGGGGTACCTTGGTTACTGGGGGGGGGGGGTCATAGGGCTATAGGATGCCATGGGGGGGTTGCAGGGGGTACCTTGGTTATTGGGGGGGGGGTCATAGGGCTATAGGTGCCATGGGGAGGTCTTCATGGGGTACTGGGCTATGGAGAGGGGGGGGGGGCACAGGCTATAGGATGCCATGGGGGGCTGCAGGGGGTACCTTGGTTACTGGGGGGGGCACAGGGCTATAGGATGCCATAGAGGGGCTGCAGGGGGGTACCGTGGTTATCGGGGGGGGGCACAGGGCTATAGGGTTTCATGGGGGGGGGGGTCTTCATGGAGTAATGGGCTATAAGATGCTATGGTGGGGGCTGCAGGGGGTACCTTGGTTATTGAGGGGGGGGGCACAGGGCTATAGGGTGCCATGGGGGGGGTGTTCATGGGGTACGTGGGCTATGGGGGGGGATGCATGAGATGCTCAGGGATTGGGTGGCACAGGGGGGTGCGGGGACCCCCTCCCCACCCTACAGCCCCACTGACGGTGCTGGGGGGGGGGGGGGGGAGTCCAGATGTGGCAGTGGGGGCTCCGCTGGGGGCCGAGGATCGCCGGGGTTTGGTGTACATCTACAGTGGGAGGGGGGCTGGGCTGCACCCCCACCCTGCCCAGGTGCTGAGGGGGCAGTGGGCGCCCGGCCGGAACCCTGACTTCTTTGGGGCCGCCCTACGTGGGGACACCGACCTGGATGGCAACGGATACCCAGGTGAGGAGATATGGGGTAAAGCGATGGCACCCGTGGCTGTCACCCTATAAGTGGGGACAGCCAGCTCCAGGAGCCCTATAGATCTTAGGGGGCACCCAGCCCCATCGGTGCCACCCCACAGGTGTCCGTGGGTGGGGGGCGTCCCATCCCGGTTGTCCCATCTGGAACGTGGGGGCACCTGTCCCCATCTGTGCCACCCCATGGCCATGGGCACCCACCCCACAGCATTGCCACCCCATGGCTGGGGACACCCACCACCCCACAGCATTGCCACCCCATGGATAGGGACACCCACCCAATGGCAGTGCCACCCCATGGATAGGGACACCCACTCCACCACCCCATAGCCATGGACACCCACTCCATTACCCCATAACCATGGGCACCCACCCCACAGCATTGCCACCCCAATGGATAGGGACATAGGGACACCCACCCCATGGCAGTACCACCCCATGGTTGGGGACACCCACCACCCCACAACATTGCCACCCCATGGCTGGAGACACCCACTCCACCACCCCATAGCCATGGGCACCCACCCCACAGCATTGCCACCCCATGGATAGGGACATAGGGACACCCACCACCCCACAGCATTGCCACCCCATGGCCATGGGCACCCACCCCACAGCATTGCCACCCCATGGATAGGGACATAGGGACACCCACCCCATGGCAATCCCACCCCATGGCCATGGGCACCCACCCCATGGCAGTGCCACCCCATGGATAGGGGACACCCACCACCCCCACAACATTGCCACCCCATGGCTGGAGACACCCACTCCACCACCCCATAGCCATGGGCACCCACCCCACAGCATTGCCACCCCATGGATAGGGACATAGGGACACCCACCCCATGGCAGTGCCACCCCATGGCTGGGGACACCCCACCACCCCCACAGCATTGCCACCCCATGGATAGGGGCACCCACCCCACAGCATTGCCACCCCAATAGATAGGGACACCCACCCCATGGCAATGCCACCCCATGGCCATGGACACCCACCCCACAGCAGTGCCACCCCATGGATAGGGACACCCACCCCCCACAGCAGCGCCACCCATGGGTGCCCCACAACCCATTGCCACCACCCACGTGCTGACCCCACCCTCACCCTCTCCCCACAGACCTCCTGGTGGGCGCCTTCGGGGTGGACACGGCCGTGGTGTACAGGTGGGTGCCATCACCCAACCGGGGGGGGGGGGGGGTGGGGTGGGGGGTGTCCCCTGGGTGCCCCCCCTCCCCACCCCGTTCCTGACACGCTGTCCCCAGGGGTCGCCCCATTGTCCATGCCAGCGCTTCGCTCGCCGTTGTGCCCACCATGTTCAACCCCGAAGAGCGAGGCTGCGTCCTGGAGGGCACCGACGTCCACGTGCCGTGGTGGGTGACAGTGGGGGGCACTGGGGGGGCACGGGGGGCTTGGGGACGCCCAGGGGACAGTGGGGTGGGGGGTATTTGGGGGGCACAGGGGGTGCAAGGGGGCTTGGGGACGCCCAGGGGACAGTGGGGATGCCCAGGAGACAGTGGGGGTGGGGGGTATTTGGGGGGGCACAGGTGGCACTGGGGGGCACTGGGGTCACTGGGGGCTTGGGGACACCCAGGGGACAGTGGGGTGGGGGGTATTTGGGGGGTCTCGGATGATGTGGTGACAGTGGGTGGCACTGGGGGGCACTGGGGGGCACTGGGGACAGTGAGGTGGGGGGAATTTGGGTGGCACTTAGGGGCATAGGGGGTCTTGGGGACGCCCAGGGATGTGGGGATGTTCAGAAGACAGTGGGGGTGGGGGGTATTTGGGGGTCTCGGGTGGTGTGGTGACAATGGGTGGCACTGGGGGGCACTGGGGTCACTGGGGGCTTGGGGACACCCAGGGGACTGTGGGGTGGGGGGTATTTGGGGGGCACAGGGGATATGGGGGGGCTTGGGGGGATGCCCAGGGATGTGGGGATGCCCAGGGGACAGTGGGGGTGGGGGGTATTTGGGGGTCTCAGGTGGCACTGGGCGGCACTGGGGTCACTGGGGGCTTGGAGACACACAGGGGACAGTGGGGTGGGGGGTATTTGGGGGGGCACTTAGGGCTACGGGGGGCTTGGGGACACACAGGGGACTGTGGGGTGGGGGGTATTTGGGGGGCACAGGGGGTATGGGGGGGCTTGGGGACGCCCAGGGGACAGTGGGGTGGGGGGTATTTGGGGGTCTCGGGTGATGTGGTGACAATGGGTGGCACTGGGGGCACTGGGGTCACTGGGGGCTTGGGGACAGTAAGGTGGGGGGAATTTGGGTGGCACTAAGGGGCATAGGGGGGCTTGGGGACGCCCAGGGGATGTGGGGATGTCCAGGGCACAGTGGGGTGGGGGGTATTAGGGGGTCTCAGGTGGCACTGGGAGGCACTGGGGTCACTGGGGGCTTGGGGGACACACAGGGGACAGTGGGGTGGGGGGTATTTGGGGGGCACAGGGGGGTATGGGAGGCTTGGGGATGCCCAGGGATGTGGGGATGCCCAGGGACAGTGGGGGTGGGGGGTTTTTGGGGGTCTCGGATGATGTGGTGACAATGGGTGACAATGGGTGGCACTGGGGGGCACTGGGGTCACTGGGGGCTTGGGGACAGTGGGGTGGGGGGGAATTTGGGTGGCACTAAGGGGCATAGGGGGGCTTGGGGATGCCCAGGGATGTGGGGATGCCAGAAGACAGTGGGGTGGGGGGTATTTGGGGGTCTCAGGTGGCACTGGGGGGGCACTGGGGTCACTGGGGGCTTGGGGACACACAGGGGACAATGGGTGGTGGGGGGTATTTGGGGAGCACGGGGGGCTAGGGGACACCCATGGGATGTGGGGACACCCAGGGGACAGTGGGGGTGGGGGCACCTACTAGGGTGGTGGGGGGGGCCAAATGGGGTTGGGGGGGTCCATGGGGGACCCTGAGGTGTGATGGGTGCGTGAGGTGGGTGGATATTGGCTGGAGGGGGGGGTGTTGGGTGCACAGAGGTCCTGGGGGACATTTGGGGACGTTGGTGGCACATGGGGCACTGATGGGGACAATGGGGGAGGAACGGGGGGGGGGAACCAGCAAAGGGCAGGGAACGGGTGGGGGGAGGGTCCCAAGGTGTGGGGTGGGCGTCCTTGGATATGGGGTGGGGGTCCCTGGGTATGGGGTGGGTGCATATGGGGGTCCCAAGGTGTGGGGTGGGTGGGGGTCCTTGGATATGGGGCGAGGGTCCCGGGTATGGGGGTGGGTGCTTATGGGGGCCCCCAAGGTGTGGGGTGGGTGGGGGTCCTTGGATATGGGGCGAGGGTCCCTGGGTATGGGGTGGGTGCATGTGGGGGTCCCTGGGAATGGGTGCATATGGGGGACCAAGGTGTGGGGTGGGGGTCCTTGGATATGGGGCAGGGGGTCCCTGGATATGGGGTGGGTGCATATGGGGGTCCCAAGGTGTGGGGTGGGTGGGGGGTCCTTGGATATGGGGCGAGGGTCCCTGGGTATGGATGGGGGTGGGTGCAAATATGGGGGTCCAAAGTGTGGGGTGGGGGGTCCTTGGATATGGGGTGGGGGTCTCTGGGTATGGGGTGGGTGCATATGGGGGGACCAAGGTGTGGGGTGGGGGTCCTTGGATATGGGGCAGGGGTCCCTGGGTATGGGGGTGGGGTGCTTATGGGGGTCCCTGGGAATGGAATGGGTGCATAGGGGGGGTCCCAAGGGTGTGGAGTGGGTGGGGGGTCCTTGGATATGGGGCGAGGGTCCCTGGATATGGGGTGGGTGCATATGGGGGTCCCTGGGAATGGAATGGGTGCATATGGGGGTCCCAAGGTGTGGGGTGGGGGTCCTTGGATATGGGGTGGGGGTCCCTGGGTATGGGGTGGGTGCATATGGGGGACCAAGGTGTGGGGTAGGGGTCCTTGCATATGGGGTGGGGGTCCCTGGGTATGGGGTGGGTGCATATGGGGGTCCCTGGGAATGGAATGGGTGCATATGGGGGTCCCAAGGTGTGGGGTGGGTGCTCTGGGGGGGGGCCACCGACACGCAGGGGTCGATGTGGGGAAGGGGAGGGGAGGTCCCATGGGTGCCCCTGCTGTGTCCCACCCCCCCAGCATCAACGTCAGCTTCTGCCTCAACGCTTCGGGTCGCCACGTCCCTGGTCCTATCGGTGAGTGTTTGGGGTGGGGGGCACTGAGGGGACACTGAAGGAGGACACGAAACCCTAATATTGTATGTACCCCCCCCCCCACCCCCCCAGGCTTTGCAGTGGAGCTGACCCTGGATGGGCTGAAGGCTCCAGGGGGGCGGCGGGCGCTGTTCCTGGGGGGTCGTGAGCCCACCCTGACCCTCGCTGTCCCCGTCCCCAACGGAGCGGGGCGCACGGTGCCACAGCATGGCTGTGTTCCTACGGGTATGAGGTGGGGGGGGCTGGGGGTCCTGAGTTGGGGTGGGGTCCCTGGGGGTGGGATGGGTGCGTATGGGGGTCCCTGGGGGTGGGGTGGGGGTCCTTGGGAATGGGGTTGGTTCATATGGAGGTCCCTGGGTGTGAGGTGGGTGCATATGGGGGTCCCTAGATATGGGGTAGGGGTCCTTGGGTATGGGGTTGGTTCATATGGGGGTCCCTGGGTGTGGGGTCGCTGCATATGGGGGTCCCTGGGTATGGGGTGGGTGCATATGGGGGGTCTCTGGATGTGGGGTGGGTGCATAGGGGGGTCCTTGGGGATGGGATGGGGGTCCCTTGGGTATAGGGTGGGTGCATATGGGATCCCTGGATATGGGGTAGGGGTCCTTGGGTATGGGGTTGGTTCATGTGGAGGTTCCTGGGTGTGGGGCGGGTGCATATGGGGGTCTTTGGGGATGGGATGGGGGTCCTTGGATATGGGGTGGGTGCATATGGGGTGCCTGGGGATTGGGTGGGGGTCCTTGGGTATAGGGGTGGGTGTATATGAGGGTCCCTGGGGGTGGGGTGGGGTCCTTGGGAATGGGGTTTGTTCATATGGAGGGTCCCTAGGGATGGGGTGGGTGCATATGGGGGTCCCTGGATATGGAGAAGGGGTCCTTGGGTATGGGGTTGGTTCATATGGAGGTCCCTGGGTGTGGGGCGGGTGCATATGGGGGTCCCTGGGGATGGGATGGGGGTCCTTGGGTATAGGGTGGGTGCATATGGGGGACCCTGGGGATGGGGTGGGGGTCCTTGGGAATGGGGTTGGTTCATGTGGGGGTCCCTGGGTGTGGGGTGGGTGCATATGGGGGTCCCTGGATATGGGATAGGGATCCTTGGGTATAAGATGCACATATGGGCGTCCTGGGTATGGGGTGGGATGCACGGGGGTGTCCCCTGGGTGTGGGGTGGGGGTTCATGGATGCACCCCACAGCTCTGCTCTCATCCCCCCCCCCCGCAGAACGAGTCGGAGTTCCGAGACAAGCTGTCACCCATCGCTGTGGGGCTGAGCTTCGCCCTGGACCCCCACGCCCCCCCCGATGCCCACGGGCTGCACCCGGTGCTGGCAGCCACCACACGCACCCGCCTGGAGGCCAAGGTGTGTTGTCACCCACTGTCACCCACTGCCACCCCACTGTCACCCACTGCCACCCCACAGCACCCAGTGCCACCCCACGGCTCCCCAGTGCCACCCAGTGGCACCCAGTGGCACCTGGTGCCACCCCATGGTGCCATCGCGGTGCCATCGTCCCCCATCACCTCTTATGTCCCCTGTGTCACCCATCGCCCACGTCCCCCATTGTCCCCATACCCCCCCACTGTCCCCCATCATCCCCCCAAGTCCCCCCACATCCCCCCATTGTCCTCTATCACCCCCCATCCCCACTGCCCCCCATTGTCCCCATGTCCCTTATTGTTCCCTATCACCCCCCCACCCCTCATTGCCCCCATTACCCCCAGCTGTCCCCCATTGTCCCCGTGTCCCCCGTTGTCCCCTATCAACCCCCACCCCTCATTGCTCCCCATTATCCCTGCTGTCCCCTATTGTCCCCCGTGTCCCCCATTGTCCTCTATCACCCCCCCATCCCCATTGTCCCCGTGTCCCCTATTGTCCCCTATCATCCCCCCCACCCCCCACATCCCCCCCATTCCCCATTGTCCCCATTGTCCCCCATTGTCCTCTATCACCCCCCCATCCCCATTGTCCCCCATTGCCCCCATTGTCCCTCTACCACCCCCCATCCCCACTGCCCCCCATTGTCCCCCATGTCCCCTATTGTCCCCTATCACCCCCACCCCACCCTCATTGCCCCCCATTATCCCTGCTGTCCCCTATTGCCCCCCTATCATCCCCCCACCCCCCAAGTCCCCCCCATCCCCATTGTGCCCCATTGCCCCCATTGTCCTCTATCAAACCCCCACCCCTAATTGCCCCCCATGTCCCCATTGCCCCCCCATTGCCCCCCCATTGCCCCCGTTGCCCCCCCAGGCTCACATCCAGTTGGACTGCGAAGCATTCACGTAAGGGGGGAGGGGCGTGGGGGGCAATAGGGCTCCATGGGGTGGGGGTCCGTCTTTTGGGGGGGGGTCCCATAGGGCTGTGGGTGTCCATAGGGACCGCCGTGCTGTGTACCTGGGGGACCGCAACAGCCTCAACCTGACCTTCATCGCCCGCAACCAGGGTGAGGGGGGGGCTTACGAAGCCGAGCTGCACGTGCGGCCCCCCCCCCACGCACAGTACACCGGGGTGCTGCACCCCCATGGGGTACGTAATTGGGGGGGGGGGTCTTGGATATGGGGAGGACGTTGGGGTGTCCCCATGGTATAGGGTGGGGGTCTCTGGGTATGGGGGGGGCATGGGGGGGTCTGAGGGTGTGGGGTGGGGGTCTCTGGGTATGGGGGGGGGGTCAGGTTGTGGGGTGGGGGTCTCTGCGTATGGGGGGGACATGGGGGGTCTGAGGGTGTGGGTTGGGGGTCCCTGGGTATGGGGGGCATGGGGGGGTCTGAGGGTGTGGGGTGGGGGGTCTCTGGGTATGAGGGGGGACATGGGGGGGTCTGAGGTGTGGGGTGGGGGTTTCTGGGTATGGAGGGGGATGGCGGGGTCTGAAGGTGTGGGGTGGGGGTCTGAGGCTATGGGGGGGGATGGGGGGGTCAGAGGATGTGGGGTGGGGGTCTCTGGGTATGGGGGGGACATGGGGGGTCTGAGGGTGTGGAATGGGGGTCTCTGGGTGGGGGGGGATGGGGAGATCAGGGTGTGGGGTGGGGGTCTCTGGGTATGGGGGCATGGGGGGGTCTGAGGGTGTGGGGTGGGGGTCTCTGGGTATGGGGGGACATGGGGGGGTCTGAGGGTGTGGGGTCTCTGGGTATGGGGGGGGGTCAGGGTGTGGGGTGGGGGTCTCTGCGTATGGGGGGGACATGGGGGGTCTGAGGGTGTGGGGTGGGGGTCTCTGGGTAGGGGGGGGATGGGGAGGTCAGGATGTGGGGTGGGGGTCCCTGGGTATGGGGGGTATGGGGGGGTCTGAGGGTGTGGGTTGGGGGGTCACTGGGTATGGGGGGCATGGGGGGGTCTGAGGTGTGGGGTGGGGGTTTCTGGGTATGGGGGGGGACATGGGGGGTCTGAGGGTGTGGGGTGGGGGTCTCTGGGTAGGGGGGGGATGGGGAGGTCAGGGTGTGGGGTGGGGGGTCTCTGGGTATGGGGGGGGACATGGGGGGTCTGAGGGTGTGGGGTGGGGGTCTCTGGGTATGGGGGGGACATGGGGGGTCTGAGGGTGTGGAATGGGGGTCTCTGGGTGGGGGGGGATGGGGAGATCAGGGTGTGGGGTGGGGGTCTCTGGGTATGGGGGCATGGGGGGGTCTGAGGGTGTGGGGGTCTCTGGGTATGGGGGCATGGGGGGGTCTGAGGGTGTGGGGGTCTCTGGGTATGGGGGGGGCACGAGGGGGTCTGAGGGTGTGGGGTGGGGGTCTCTGGGTAGGGGGGGGATGGGGAGGTCAGGATGTGGGGTGGGGGTCCCTGGGTATGGGGGGCATGGGGGGGTCTGAGGGTGTGGGGTGGGGGTCCCTGGATATGGGGGGGGAGTATGGGGGGGGGGGACCCCAAGCAGAGGATGGGTGCCCCCAGGTGTGGGGTGCCCATGGTTGGGGGCTGCCCCACAGCACCCTGAGGCGGCAGCACCACTGATGTCCCCCCCCACACACACACCCCCATTTTCCCCCAGAACTTTTCAGCACTGAGCTGTGAGCTGGGGGGGGGCAACGGCTCGAGCCCCCTCGTGTGCGACCTGGGCAACCCCATGAAGGCAGGGGCCAGCGTGAGTGAGGGGGGGGGACAAAAAAGGGGGGGGGGGGGTGGGAGGGGGATATAGGGGGCGCAATGCGACCTCCCCTTCTGTCCCCACAGATCTGGGGGGGGCTGCGCTTCACGATCCCCCACCTCAGTGACAGTGGCAAAAACGTCCGCTTTGAGCTGCAGATCCGCAGGTGGGGGGGTTGTGGGGGGGGCTGTGGGGGGGGGGTTGTGGGGGGGGGGTCCTGGTTGTGTTTGGGTCTCCAGGGATGGAGGGGGATGGGGTGAATCCCACCAGGTGTGGGGCAGTGTTGAGGGGGGGCCCTTTTGGTGATGCTTTGGGGTGGGGGGGGGCATTTAGGAGCCTGGGGGGGGAGGGGGGGGTGTCCTGGATGGAGGGGTGGGGGCAGGAAAATTCCACTTTGTGGGGGATGGATTGGGGGGATCCCAATTGGGGGTAATGGGGGGGGGTCTCATTTGGTGGCATCTTGGGGTGGGGGGGGGTTGTGGAGAGGGGGTCCCAAAGAAGGTGGGGGGGGGTCCTATTTTTTTTTGGGGGGGGAGGAGAAATGATGAGGAATCCAATCTGCAGCCATTGGGTGGGTGGGGGGTCCTGCAGGGGGGGCACCTCACGGTGGGGGGGGATCCCAAAAGGGTGGGACCTTTGGGTTGGGGGTTGGGGTCACACACTGAGACGGCTCCGCAGCCATTGAATGGGTGGGGGTCCTGCAGGGGTGCAGATGTGACAGCCCCCCCCCTGCCTTTCTCCGTGGGGAGGGGGTGAGGGGGGGGGGGGCTGTGGGTGACCCCCCCCCCCAATTTGCCAACAGCAAAAACGCCAACAACTCCCAGAGCGAGGTGGTGGCACTGCTGCTGGAGGTGCGCGCAGCCACGCGCCTCTCTGCCTTTGGGTGAGTGACACCATTGGGGGGGGGGGGACCAGGGGTTGGGATGTGGGGCTGAGCCTCTCCTCCCCCCACCCCCACCCTAGGGTGTCACGACCTGAAGTTGTCACCGTCCCTGAGCCTGGCTGGGTGCCCCCACAGCCCCCCCAGCACCTGGAGGACATCGGACCGCCGGTGGAGTTCGTCTATGAGGTGGGTGGGGATGTCACCAAGTCCAAGGGTGGCCCCCGTGTCCCCAAACCTTTGGCTCCCCATGTCCCCAATCCCAGTGGTCCCACTGTCCCCAGTCTGCAGGTCCCCACATCCCCAACCCTGGGGGTCCCCGTGTCCCCAGTCCCAGTTGTGCCCATGTCCCCAACCCTGGGGGTCCCCATGTCCCCAGTCCTGCAGGTCCCCATGTCTCCAACCATGGGGAGCCCCATGTCCCCAGTCCTAGTGGCATCCATGTCCCCAGTCTGGAGGGTCCCCATGTCCCCAACTCTGGGGGTCCCCGTGTCCCCAGTCCCAGTTGTGCCCATGTCCCCAACCCTGGGGGTCCCCATGTTCCATGTCCCAGTGGTCCCCATGTCTCCAATCCCAATGGTGCCCATATCCCCAATCCTGCAGCTCCACCATGGGGAGCCCCATGTCCCCAATTCCAGCGGCCCCCAGCCCTGGGTGCCCCCACGTCCCCAACCCCGTGTCACCCATATCCCCAACCCACGGATGCGATGTCCCCATGCCACGAATGCCACCACACGATGTCCCCCCCCCCTGTGCCCCCAGGTGGTGAATGAGGGTCCCAGTGCCATCAGCCACGGCACGCTGGAGCTCAGCTGCCCCCTGATGCTGGGTGATCACCCCGTGCTTTACATCGTCGGCCATTCGGGGCCACGGAACTGCAGTGCCAGCCACAGCCTGGACAGACTGCAGTTGGCGGTGAGGCCGTGGGGATGGGAGTGGGGCACGGGGTGGCACTGGGTGGCAGTGAGAGATGGGCACTGGGTGGCTCGGGGTGGCACTGGGGGCACTGGGGACATTGGGTGGCACTGGGTGGCAGTGAGAGGTGGGCAGTGAGTGGCACTGGGTGGCACTGGGGACATTGGGTGGCACTGGGTAGCAGTGAGAGATGGGCAGTGAGTGGCACTGGGGATCTGGATGGCAGTGAGAGATGGGCACTGGGTGGCACTGGGGACACTGGGGACATTAGGTGGCACTGGGTGGCAGTGAGAGGTGGGCACTGAGTGGCCCTGGGTGGCACTGGGGACATTGGGTGGCACTGGGTAGCAGTGAGAGATGGGCACTGGGTGGCACTGGGGATCTGGGTGGCAGTGAGAGATGGGCACTGGGTGGCACTGGGGACACTGGGGGCACTGGGGACGCTGGGTGGCACTGGGTGGCAGTGAGAAATGGGCACTGGGTGGCTCAGGGTGGCACTGGGGACACTGGGGACATTGGGTGGCATTGGGTGGCACTGGGTGACAGCGAGGAGCAATGAGAGATGGGCACTGAGGGCACTGGGAGCACTGGGTGACAATGAGACGTGGGTGCTGGGGACACTGGGTGGCACTGGGTGGCACTGGGGGCATTGGGTGGGAGTGGGGGACGAGGAGCATCACGGGAGGGGACAGAGGTGTCACCTGGAGGTGGTGAGGATGGCACTGGGGGTGGGACGGGGACACAGCACGGTCCCCAACCCGTCCCCATCCCATAGGAACAGGAGCAGAGCCAGCACAGCCACGCACTGCAGCGCCGGGACACGCGGGGGGGGGTTGGTCCTCCCGGCCCCCCCAGCACTCTGGTGAGTGCCCCCATCCCCACGTCCCCATCGTGAGGCACGTGCCATCGCCTCGTGGGTGCCGTCCCTGGGTGCCACCCATGGGTGCCGTCACCGGTGACACCGTGGGGGGGTCACGCAGGGCTGCCCCGAGGCGGAGTGCTTCAGGCTGAGCTGCCCCATGGGGGGGTTGGAGAAGCAGCAGCGGGCGATTCTGCACCTCAGCGCCCGACTGTGGGCACGATCCTTCCTGCAGGTCAGCTGGGACCCCCCCACAACCCCCCCTGGATACCCCAAAACCCCCCTGACCCCACCCCACTCCCCTTGGGGACCCTCCCGTCACCCCCTGGGATCCCCAGGACACCCCAGATCCCCCAGGATCCCTCAGCGACCCCCCCATCCCCTTCCCCCCCCCCCCCCCCATTAGCACCACAGCCCACCAAGACCCCCAGTGCACCCATCCTCCCCCTCAGCAGCCTGGCACCTTTCAGGGACCCCCATAGAGCCCCCCAACAGCCCCCTGGGTCCCTCTGTGCCCCCCCTACAATCCCCACAGCCCACCTGCCCATCGGGACCCTCAGCACCCCTATCCCCCCCCCACCCAGCACCCTGTCACTTTGCTGGGACCCCCATATTGCCCCCAACAGCCTCCAGCCCCCCCCCCCCCCAACATCCCCATAACACCCACGTGCCACAGTTCCCTGGGGGTGTCGTGGTCTCCCATGGGTGCCCCCAGATCCCTGTGGGTGTGGATTTGGGGGTCCACTCCCCTGCCCCCCCCTCTGGGGCTGTGGGTGCTCAGTAAGCACATCGTCACAGTGCCCCAGGGTGGGCGCCAGGTCCCCACTGTCCCCCCTGTGGGGGGGACATAGGTGTGGGTGGGCACCCATGGGCGTCATTGGGTGGGTACCCATAGAGATGTGGGTGGGCACCCATGGGCGTCATTGGGTGGGTACCCATAGAGATGTGGGTGGGCACCCGTGGGTGTCAGTGGGAATCTGTGCCTGCGGGTGGGCACCCACGGGTGGCAGCAGGTTCCGGGTGCCCACGTGTGTCGGTGACACCCATGGGTGCTGACACTCGTGCTGCTGCAGCGGGAGGTGCGGGCGCAGGCGCTGCGCTGCGATGCTGAGTACCGGGTCCTGCGGCTGCCATACCGGGTGCGGCCCCCCCATTACCCCAGCCAGCGTCTGCAGGTGAGGGGGGACCCACGGGAGGGGGGGTGGGGGGCAGAGATGGGGCTGTGGGGGGTGTGGGGGGCTGGGGGTGGTCCCACGGTGAGCCCATGGGTGATGCTATGCGAGGTTGGGGCTGGGGTGGGGGTGGGAGCCCACGGGTGATGCTGGAGGTGACGCTGGGGGGGACCCCACAGATGGCACTGTGGGGTGATCCCACGGATGACACTTTGGGGGATGCCGTGGAGCAACCCCACGGGTGACATTGGGGGTGATGCTGTAGGGTGACACTGGATGACTCCATGGGGTGACCCTACAGGTGACGCTATGGGTGGCCCAACGGGTGATGCTGTGGTATGACCCCATGGATGACACTGGGGATGATGCTGTGGGGTGGCGCTGTGGGGTGATGCTGTGGGGTGATGCTGTGGGGTGATGCTTTGGGGTGACCCCCACGGGTGTCTCTCTGGGCTGCAGGTGGTGACGGGGCTGCAGTGGGCGCGCGCCGAGAGCAGCGCGGGGGTCCCGGTGTGGGTGGTGGTGCTGGCGGTGCTGCTGGGGCTGCTGCTGCTCGCCCTGCTCAGCTACGGCCTCTACAAGGTGGGTCTGGGGGTGCTGGGGGGGGGAAAAAGGGGGCAGAGGGTATGGGGTCGTGGGGGCAGCAGGGGACGTGGGTGGCATAGGGGTTGCGGGGTCTCCAAGAGGCGTGGGGGACGTTGGAGGACATGGGGGATATGGGGCCATGGGTGGCACAGGGGACATGTGGGGATGTGGGGGATGCAGGGGCACGGGAGACCCCAGGGTAAATGATGGCATGAGGGGACGCGGGGTCTCCAAGGGACACGGGGGACGCAGGGGCATGGGAAAGCACAGGGGATGTGGGGGGCACAGGGGACACGGATTTGGGGGACGTAGGGGCATGGGAGACCCCAGGATATGGGGGTCGTGGGGTCTCCCAAGTGTCAGGAAGGAACATGGGGGACGTGAGGGCAGGGAAGACCCCAGGGTGGCACGGGGGTCTCCAAGCGACACCAGGGGATGCACATAGGGTGGCACAGGGGATGTGGGGCCACAGGTCACCCCCTGACCCCCCCTTTATCCCCCCAGCTGGGCTTCTTCAAGCGCTCGGTGCCCTACGGCACAGCCATGGAGAAGGCACAGCTGAAGCCCCAGGCGGCCTCAGAGGCCTAAAGGGGTCCCCGCACCGCCGGCGTCACCCGGACGGCGCCGTCACACCGGGCACGGCTACAGCGGGTGCCAACAGCTGGGACAGATGGCAGCACCGGACCGGGAGCACCGAACCCGGCGGCACCGCTGGATGGCACCGGGGTGGGCACCACCGGCACGAGTGGCAGCGCCAGAGCTGCTCCTGTTGGGCACCGCCGCCGTGCAGGGGACGATGCTGCCATGGGTGATGGCACCGTGATGGGCAGCGCTGCGCCCACAGCGGCACTGCGATGGGGGTCACCGTGATGGCACTGCTGTGCCAACGCTGTCACCGTGATGGACGTCACCGTGATGGCACCGCTGTGCCAACGCTGTCACCATGATGGGTACCACCACCATGGCATTGCTGTGCCAATGCTGTCACCATGATGGACGTCACCGTGATGGCACCGCTGTGCCAACGCTGTCACAGTGATGGGTATCACCATGATGGCACTGCTGTGCCAACGCTGTCACCGTGATGGGTACCACTGCCATGGCACTGCTGTGCCAACGCTGTCACCGTGATGGACGTCACCGTGATGGCACCGCTGTGCCAACGCTGTCACCATGATGGGTACCAACACCATGGCACTGCTGTGCCAACGCTGTCACCACGATGAGCATCACCATGATGGCACCACTGTACCAACATTGTCACCTTGATGGACGTCACCGTGATGGCACCGCTGTGCCAACGCTGTCACCGTGATGGGTACTGCCACCATGGCACTGCTGTGCCAACACTGTCACCGTGATGGGTATCACCATGATGGCACTGCTGTGCCAACGCTGTCACCATGATGGGTACCAACACCATGGCACTGCTGTGCCAACGCTGTCACCGTGATGGACGCCACCATGATGGCACCGCTGTGCCAACGCTGTCACAGTGATGGGTATCACCATGATGGCACTGCTGTGCCAACACTGTCACCGTGATGGACGTCACCGTGACGGCACCGCTGTGCCAACGCTGTCACCATGATGGGTACCACCGCCATGGCACTGCTGTGCCAACGCTGTCACCACGATGAGCATCACCATGATGGCACCACTGTGCCTACAGTGTCACCATGATGGACGCCACCATGATGGCACCACTGTGCCAATACTGTCACCATGATGGACGTCACTGTGATGGCACCGCTGTGCCAACGCTGTCACTGTGATGGGTACCAACACCATGGCACTGCTGTGCCAACGCTGTCACCGTGATGGACGTCACCGTGATGGCACTGCTGTGCCAACGCTGTCACCGTGATGGACGCCACCATGATGGCACTGCTGTGCCAACGCTGTCACCACGATGAGCATCACCATGATGGCAACACTGTACCAACATTGTCACCCTGATGGACGTCACCGTGATGGCACCGCTGTGCCAACGCTGTCACCGTGATGGGTACTGCCACCATGGCACTGCTGTGCCAACACTGTCACCGTGATGGGTACCACCGCCATGGCACTGCTGTGCCAACGCTGTCACCACGATGAGCATCACCATGATGGCACCACTGTGCCACCATTGTCACCCTGATGGACGTCACCGTGATGGCACCACTGTGCCTACAGTGTCACCATGATGGACATCACCATGATGGCACCACTGTGCCAATACTGTCACCATGATGGACGTCACCGTGACGGCACCGCTGTGCCAAGACTGTCACCATGATGGGCATCACCATGACGACACCACTCTACCACCCCTGTCACCGTGACGGATGTCACCACGATGGCACCGCTGTGCCACCCCTGTTCACCACAATGGATGTCACCACGATGGCACTGGCTGGACCAACCCTGTCACCACGCTGGATGTCACCACGATGGCACTGCCGTGCCAACTCTGTCCCCGCATCACCCCGGACCACCCGGACGTTGTCACAGTGCCACGCTCTGCACTGCTGGTGCCCCCCACCGCGGGCACCTCACTTTGCACTGAGCCCGCGCCCCTCACTTTTGGGGGGGGGGGACACACACAACACCCAAATCTGCCTCCCCCCCCCCCCCCGGGGGTGTCCCCCCCCCTCCCGGGGGCCGATTGCACTACAGCAACGCGGGGGGGGGGGGGGCACAGGCGGACCTGAGAGGGGAGGGGAGGGGGGGGGTGGGCAGCTTCGGTTTGTATTTAATTGAGGGGGGGGGGGGGGGGTGGGGTGGGGGGGGGAGGGGGCTTTGGAGGGGGGGGCCCCCAATAAATGCGTCCTGCCCACTGCTGAGTGCAATGGGTGCCGTAAGGGGGGGAGGAGGGGTGGGAGGGGGGGGGGCGGGGGGGGGGCACAGTTGGGTGCACACGCGTGGCTCTGGCATCGCTGCTGCCGGCTCAGGTTTCGGTGACATCCATTACCGCGGCCATTAGCAGCCGGGACGCGTCGGTTCTCAATTATTCATGGCCCCCCCCTTCCCCCCCCCACCCCCTTCCCGTTCCCCCTCATTGCACCGCTGATCCTGCATAGGGGGGGAGGGGGAACGCCGACACCCAGTGCCCCCCCCCCCCCCAAAAAAAGCCCTGCTATGGAGATCCCCCCCCCGCCCCCCCTCCAATGCACAGGACCCCCTCCCAGAGCCGCAGAACCCCCCCCCCCCACCCCTTCAGCTTCAATGCACCCCCCCAGCACCCATAGGACCCATCATTGCACCCCTTCGCTTCCCCCCCACACCCATTACACCCCCAACCCCCCCAGACTGTGAACTGCACCCACAGCCCCTCCGTACCCGTATAGGACCCCCCCCCTCCAGCACTCCCCCAGCACCCATAGGACCCCATGCTGCTGCCCCCCCCCCCAACCCCACGTGCGCGCCTCCCCCGTCACGTGACGCAGCAGCTGGCGGGCGCGCGCTTTGGGGGGGCGGCGCATGCGCAGAGGCGGAGGGTTTCTTTGGGGGGGGGGTTGGGGGGGGTCAATGCGCGTGCCCGCTGCAGCCCTGCGCGCACCCCAACCCCTCCGGCCGAGGTCAGGCGGAGGAGCGTGCGTGTGTGCGTGCGTGTGCAAATGGGGGGCGTGCAAATGGGGGGCGTGCAAATGGGGGGCGTGCAAATGGGAAAGAAGCACCCAGGGAAAAATGGGGGGTGGGGGGGGGGGGAAATGGGGGGCGGCCGTGCACGGCTTTTCTCCGGGGGGGTGGCGAGGTGTGCGAGCAGGGAGTGCAGGCGTGCAAGGTGTGCAAGGCGTGCAAGGTGTGCAAGGCGTGCAAGGCACAGGAGCATTTGTGCCCATAGGGGGTTTGCACGGGGTGGGGGGTGCGAAGTGCAACACTGGGGGGGGCTGTGTGTGTGCTGTGCACGGTGGGTGTGCAAAGGGGTGCGTGTAGTGTTGGTGCAAGCGTCTTGCACGAGAGACCCTTGTGCAACGGGGGGGTGGCGTCCCCGTGAAAGCTTTGCACGAGGGGTGCGCGGTGGCACGGTGTTGGTGCGAGGGTTTCGCACGGCAGGTGTGCAAATGGGGGGTGCAAATCCGTGCAACGGGTGCGCGTGGGAGCGTGCAGGGCTGGCGCAGTCGTGCAAGGCTCTTGCACGGGGCCTGGTGCCCCACCTTAGGCCCTGGGGCGGGCGTGGGTGCAGGCGTGGCGGGGTGGGGGCTCCATTCCCATGGCAACCGCCCGCCCCCGCCTTGCACACGCGTGTCCTGACGTGTGCGCAGGCGTGTGAGCTGCTGGCGTGCGGCGCGAGGCCGGAGCCGCCGGGGACACGCGTGGCCGAGGGGGGTGGAGGACGCACACGAGGACACGTGAGTGACCCGCCAGGGGCGTGCGAGGCCTTGCACACGCGTGATCTCGCACACGCGTGTCCTTGCACACGCGTGTTGGGGTGACGTGGGGCCGTGGGGGGATGTGAGGGATGTGGGGAGGGGGGGAGCGGCAGGTCCGGGTGTCACCAAAGGCCACCAGGAAGGGATGTGGGCATCGTGGTGTCCCCAGGAGCCCTTGGAGGACCCAGGTCCCGGTGTCCCTAAAACCTCTTGGAGGACCCAGGACCCTTTGGAGGACCCCGGTCTTGGTGTCCCTAAAATCTCTTGGAGGACCCAGATCTCGGTGTCTTCACAACCCCTTGGAGGACCCAGGTCTCGGCGTCCCTAAAACCTCTTGGAGGACCCAGGATCCCTTGGAGGACCCAGGCCCCAGTGTCCCTAAAACCCCTTGGAGGACCCAGGTCCCAGTGTCCCTAAAACCCCTTGGAGGACCCAGGATCCCTTGGAGGACCCAGGTCCCGGTGTCCCTAAAACCGCTTGGAGGACCCAGGACCCCTTGGAGGACCCCAGTCTTGGTGTCTCCAGGACCCCTTGAAATACCCTGGTCTTGGTGTCCCCAGGACCTCTTGGAGGACCCAGGTCCCAGTGTCCCTAAAACCCCTTGGAGGACCCAGGTTTCAGTGTCCCTAAAACCTCTTGGAGGACCCAGATCCTGGTGTCCCTAAAACCTCTTGGAGGACCCAGATCCCAGTGTCCCTAAAACCTCTTGGAGGACCCAGATCCCAGTGTCCCTAAAACCCCTTGGAGGACCCAGAACCCCTTGGAGGACCCAGGTCCCAGTGTCCCTAAAACGCCTTGGAGAACCCAGGACCCCTTGGAGGACCCCAGTCTTGGTGTCCCCAGGACCCCTTGGAGGACCCAGGTCCCTAAAACCTCTTGGAGGACCCAGATCCTGGTGTCCCTAAGACCCCTTGGAGGACCCAGGTCCCTAAAAACTCCTGGAGGACCC
Source organism: Chrysolophus pictus (assembly GCA_037305975.1). NCBI lineage: Eukaryota > Metazoa > Chordata > Aves > Galliformes > Phasianidae > Chrysolophus > Chrysolophus pictus. The sequence goes on from CM074608.1 coordinate 1,184,309, forward strand.
AGATCCTGGTGTCCCTAAGACCCCTTGGAGGACCCAGGACCCCTTGGAGGACCCAGGTCCCAGCTCCATGGGAAGGAGGGACCCCACACCCCCATGTCCCCAAGGGCCATCAGGAGGGGACCCGATCACCCCGTGTCCCCAATCCCCCCCGATTCCAGGTGTCCCCAGGACCCAATGAAGGACCCCAATCTGGGCCCATTGGGAGGGGACACGGGGGGGGGGGGGAATTCAGCTGTAGGGTCCATCAGGAAGTTTGGGGGGGGGGGTGGAGAAGGGGGGGACACACACGTGGGTGTCCCCAAACCTTATGGGAAGGAGGGACCCACCCAGAAGTGTCCCCTGGGGCCACCAGAAGGGGAAAATGGGCATCCTGGTGCCCCCCCCGGACCCACCGGGAATAGGGGACGTGGGTACCCCAAAGCCCCCACGGTGATGGGGGGGGGCGGCGGGGAGGGGGGGGCAACTCCAGGTGTCCCCAGGTGCCACCAGGAGGGGACCCGACACCGGGGGGGTCCCCGACCCCGATGGGAAATGGCTCCCCGACCCCGTTTGTCCCCAAACCCCGTGGGAGGAGGATCGGGGGGGGGGGGTTTGAGGGGGGGGGGGCTGAGCCCCCCCGCGGTGCGGCTGCCCCACTTCTGCGCGGCGCCATTGGCTGCGCTGTGCGGGGGGGGGGGGGGGGGGGGAACACGGGCGCACACACACACACGGACACGGACACACCGGGGGGGGCACGGGGACGCGGACAGCCGCCGCCACCGGGGCCGGGGGGCCCCGCAGGTAAAAAAATTCCCCCCCCCCCCCCTCCTCTTCTTCCTCCATTCCCTTCCCCTTCTTCTTCTGCCGCGTTTCCTCCCCCGGTGGCTGCAGCACCGCAGCCGCTGTGCCCCCCCCCTCCCTCCTCCTGCAGTGCCTCCGGCCCCCCCCCCGTTATATCTGCATCCCCCCCCCCCCTCCCCACCGCTGCTTTGCACTGCTGTGACCCCCCAGCATCTTTATCCCACCCCCCCTGGACCCCTTCACCCCCCCCCATATGGCTGATTCCCCCCCCCTTGCTGTAGGGTCTCCTGGAGGACCGTGGCCCCGCAGCATCACCAACCCCCCCCCACCGCACCCCGTGACCCCCCCCCCCCTTATAACTGATCCCCCCCCTTTGCCGTGACCGCTGCCCCCCGCAACCCCCCAGCACAAACAGACCCCCCCCCTCCATTACATCCAACATCCCCCTCCAATGTCCCTTACAGCTCTCCTGCATGGCTGTGCCCCCCCCCTCAAGCATCCCTGTGCCCCCCCTAATTCTCTATCACCCCCCCCAGCACCCTTAGGACCCCCCCATTATGGCCAACATCCCCCTCCAATGTCCTTACAGCTCTCCTGCATGGCTGTGCCCCCCCCCAAGCATCCCTGTGCCCCCCTAATTCTCTAATCTAATTCCCCCCAGCACCCTTAGGACCCCCCCAGCACTTTCAGGACCCCCCCCCATTATGGCCGACATCCCCCTCCAATGTCCTTACAGCTCTCCTGCATGGCCCTGACCCCCCCCCTCCAATTCCCTGCCCCCCACTCAGCATCCTTAGTACCCCCAGCACCTTCAGGACCCCCCCAGCATCTTTAGGAACCCCCAGCACACTTAGGACCCCCCCCCAGCACCTTCAAGACCCCCCCCAGCTCCTTTAAGACCCTCCTAGCCCCCTTAGGACCCCCTCCCCCCCCAGCACATTCAGGACCCCCCCCAATCCCTTTAAGACCCCCTTAGCACCCCCCCCAGTTCCTTTAAGACCCCTACCCCCCTTAGGACTCCCCCATCGCCTTTAAGACCCCCCCCCAGTACTTTTAGAGCCCCAGCACCTTCAGGACCCCCCCTGCACCCTTAGAACCCCCCCCATCCCCTTTAAGACCCCCCCAGTACTTTTAGAACCCCCAGCACCTTCAGAACCCCCCCTTAAACCTTAGGACCCCCCCCATTGCTTTTAGCTTCCCCCCCCAGTACTTTTAGAACCCCCAGCACCTTCAGGACCCCCCCTGCGCCCTTAGGACCCCCCCATCCCCTTTAAGACCCCCCCCCAGTACTTTTAGAACCCCCCAGCACCTTCAGAACCCCCCTTAAACCTTACGACCCCCCATCCCTTTTAGCCCCCCCCAGCACCTTCAGGACCCCCCCTGCGCCCTTAGGACCCCCCCATCCCCTTTAAGACCCCTCCAGTACTTTTAGAACCCCCCCCCCCCAATTTTTAGAACCCCCCAACACCTTCAGGACCCCCCCTGCACCCTTAAGACCCCCCCATCCCCTTTAGGACCCCCCCATCCCTTTAAGACCCCCCCCAGTACCTTCAGAACCCCCCCTTAAACCTTAGGACCCCCCCCATCCCTTTTAGGCCCCCCCCACCTTCAGGACCCCCCCTGCACCCTTAGGACCCCCCCATCCCCTTTAGACCCCCCCCAGTACTTTTAGAGCCCCCCAGCACCTTCAGGACCCCCCCTGCACCCTTAGGACCCCCCCATCCCCTTTAAGACCCCCCCCAGCGCTTTTAGAACCCCTTCATGACCCCCCCATACACCCAACCCCCCCCCCCCATAACGCGCCGCGTCTCCCCTGCATGGCTCTGCCTCCCCCCCCCCATAACCACAACGGGGGGGGGAGGTAGGTCAGAGGTCAAGCGGGTCAGAGGTCAAAGGTCAGAGGTCGCCCACAGCCGTGGGCGGCCCTCGGCCCACCCGCCTCCCTCCCGCAGGGCCGGGCCATGCTGCGGGCCCCGTGCCCGTTGGGGCCGCCCCACGGCCGCCTCCTTCTGCCCGACGCCGCCGCCGCCGCTCTCCGCCTTTTACCGCCGTTACCGGGGGTGAGCCGATATTGGGGGGGGGGGGGATACGGGAACGGGGGCGGCTGGCTGGACTGGGGGGCGCTACGGTGGCCGGGAGGGGACAAGGGGCGCCCCGTTGCGCGTTGCCATGACGACGGGAACGGGCCTGCTGGGCCCGGGGCTTCGCGGTGGGCCCGGAGGGGGGGGGGGGCGTTCAGCGTACGGCCGGGTGTGGGGGGGTCCTGTGCACGTCGTGGCTGCCGGCCCCCCCCCCGCAATAAGCAGCATTCCTTGAGGAAGCCGAAAGTTGGGGGGGGAATCCCGGCTCTGAACGCGGCGTTGGGCGGCCGCGTCCCCGCTGGCCTCTGCCATGGCCCCGTGCCCGACCCGTGCTGCCTCCGTGCCACCGGACCTGCCGGCCCTCGGCGGCCACGCGCCTTCGTCCCCATGGGAGCCGCGGCCCTGGCGACAATCCCGGCCAGCTGCCCCGCTGCGGGCCTTGGCTGTGGGATAAACGGCTTCGCTGAGCTCCGCGGCCTCGGTTTTGGGGTTGTCCCAAAGCGGTGACACGAAGCTCGGGGCCGCGGCTGAACAACAGGCGGGGTCGCATCCCCGGGGTTTGGTTGGGAGAGATTCCTGAGGAGCTACGGAATGGGGCGGGGGCGGCTGGTGGGGGGGGCTGACCCACGGCATGGGCTGACCCACGGCATGGGCTGACCCACAGTTTGGGCTGAGCCACGGCATGGGCTGACCCACAGTTTAGGTTGACCCCTAGCTTGGGCTGACCCACGGCACGGGCTGACCCACAGCTTGGGCTGACCCATAGCACAGGCTGACCCCCAGCATGGGCTGACCCCCAGCATGGGCTGACCCCCAGGTTGAGCTGACCCACGGCACAGGCTGACCCACAGCTTGGGCTGACCCACGGCACGGGTTGACCCCCAGGTTGAGTTGACCCATGGCACGGGCTGACCCACAGCTTGGGCTGAGCCATGGCATGGGCTCACCCACAGTTTAGGTTGACGCCTAGCTTGGGCTGACCCACGGCACGGGTTGACCCCTGGCACGGGCTGACCCCCAGCTTGGGTTGACCCACAGCACGGGCTGACCCCCCAGCTTGGGCTGACCCACAGCATGGGCTGACCCATGGCATGGCTGACCCCCAGCACAGGCTGACCCACAGTTTAGGCTGACCCACAGCACAGGTTGACCCACAGCTTGGGTTGACCCACGGCATGGGCTGACCCACAGCTTGGGCTGACCCACGGCACAGTTTGACCCCCAGCACAGGTTGACCCCCAGCACAGGCTGACCCACAGTTTAGGCTGACCCACGGCACAGGCTGACCCCCAGTTTGGGTTGACCCCCAGCTTGGGCTGACCCCCAGCACGGGCTGACCCACAGCTTAGGTTGACCCCCAGCACAGGCTGACCCCACAGCTTAGGTTGACCCCCAGCACAGGCTGACCCACAGTTTGGGTTGAACCACAGTTCGGGCCGACCCAAAGTCAGGAGCAGCCGATGCCCCCCCCCCCTTCCCTTCCTCTTTATCTAGTGAAGATGTATCAAGCTGTAGCACAATATGTAGTAGTAGCAGACCCACAGTTTGGGCTGACCCCCAGCTCCTCCCAGAGCACCCAAAGTACGGGGAGGATGCTTTGGAGGGGTTGGAGGAGTGCTCTGGGAGGTAAGAGATTCCTGAGAGTGGGTTTGGGGTGCAGGATGTGACCCCCCCCCCCTCCCCCAAACACACACACACACCACACACTGCCCCATGCTGCAGATGGAGCCGGTGCCCAAAGCGGTGCTGGGAGCGGCGCTGGCCAAACCCCGGCGTCCTGTCATCGCCTGCAGCGTCTGCCAGATCCGCTTCAACTCCGAGGTGAGACCCCCCCCCCCCAAACCTGGGACCCCCCCCATACACACACACCGGGTCCTGCCCTGCTGTGGGGCTCGGTGGCCCTGAGCTGGGATCCATGGGATGTCCGTGTCCCCGTGTTGTCCCATGTTCCCATGATGGGTGTCCCCCATGGTGTCCCATGTTCCCATGATGGGTGCCCCCATGGTGTCCCGCATCAGGGCAACCCGTGTCCCCAGGGTGGGGGGTCCTTGGGGTGCTCCGTGTCCCCAAAGTGGAGGTCCATGGGTGTCCCATGTCATAAGAGCATCCCAGCGTGGACATCTCTGGGGGTATCCCATGTCCCAAGGGTGCAGCGTCCACGGGGTGGGGGCCCTTTGGGTGCTGTGTCACCAGCACCGGGTGTCACCGTGATGTCCCACACCTGCGCGTGGGCTTCCTTAGGTACCGTGTCCCCAAAATGACCCACGTCCCCCAGGGTGGGGATGTGTGGGGTGCTGCCGTGTGCCCCCCAGGGGGTGGCTGCAGTGCTGACCCCGTGTCCCCAGAGCCAGGCAGCAGCACACTACCAGGGGAACCGGCACGCACGGCGCTTGAAGGGGCTGGAGGCCGCCCGTGCTCGTCGTGGGGGGGACGAAGGGAACAGCCAGGACCCCCCTGCACCCACCTCCAACCCAACGGGGAGACGCCTGAGCGTAAAGGTGGGTTTCTGCACCTCGAGGAGTCCCCAGGTGTCCTCGTGTCACCCCAGGGTGATGTTTGCCTGCTTGGGTCTCTTCCGTCCAACCCCCTCCTCCCCAGGGTGAGGTGTGTGTGTGGGGGGGGGGTCCCAATTGATTCTCTATGTGCCCCGCAGGCGAGCAGCCCCCAACGCCCGCAGCTCCCAGTGCCCCCGGCCCCCCTTCCCCCCCTGATCCCCCAGCTGTGGCCACAGAGGCAGCGGGGGGGACACGGGGGGGACCTGGGGGTGCAACGGAGGGGGAGGAGGAGGAGGAGAAGGCGAAGGCCAAGCGGCTGCTTTACTGTGCCCTCTGCAAGGTGGCTGTCAACTCCCTGTCCCAGCTCGAGGCACACAATAAAGGTGGCAGAGGGATGGGGAGGGGGCAGGAAGATGTCGAGGGGGATGGGGGGGTGCTGAGGAGTGCGGGGATATGGAAACACGGGAGGTTTGGGGGTGCGTGGGGGGGCTCTGTGGGTACAGTGACACTGTTGTGACATTGGGGTGTTATGGGGAGAGAGAAAAGGACTACGGGACATCAAGTGGTACTTTGGGGGGAGGGGGAGGGCATTAGTGGGGGAGTGAGGGTCTCAAAGGTTCGGGGAGGGGTTCTGTAGGTGATGGGGGTCCCCGGGTGACGCTGTGCTGTGCGTGCAGGGACAAAGCACAAGACATTGGTGGAGGCACGCAGTGGGCTGGGACCCATCCGCGCCTTCCCACGGCTGGGGGGTGGCACAGGACCCCCCCGGACGAAGCCCCCGAGCGCTCCTTCCACTGCCAGATCTGCAACGTCCGCCTCAACTCCGAGCTCCAGCTCAAGCAGGTACAACACCCCCTCCACCCCCCCTCCCCCCCCCTCCTTCCAGGTACCTTCAGGACCCCCCCAAACTCATTCGTGGTCTCCCAACCCCACAGCCCCTCCCCAGAATGCTGTGAGGTGGTCAAGGGTTCCATAGGATCACTCAGACTCTTCTGACCCCCCTAGAAACACACTGAGGACTGCCCCCCCCCGAACCTCCCTATCTGAGTCCCCTGGGACCCCCTGAACCCTCATGGATCCCTCCCATACCTTCCTGATTCCATCGAGACCCCTGAGGACCCTACAGGACCACTCCAAACCTCTCTGAGACCCTTCCTCAAGCCTTTTTGACCCCCCCCCAGGGCTCCATTCGACCTTCATGGATCTCCCCAAGCTCTCCTGAGCCCATTGTGATCCCTGAGGACCCTACAGCACCATCCCCCATGCCCCCCTGAGACTTCAGCCTCCCCCACAAACGTCCCCCAGACAGCTCCATGTCTGCTATAATCCTCCCGGAGTCTCCTGAGCTTCCCAATCTCACCCTAGATGTGGGTCCCGTATCTTTAATCGCTGCTCAACCCCTCTGTGTCCCATCCCCTTCCCTCCAGCACATCTCCAGCCGGCGGCACCGGGATGGGGTGGCTGGAAAACCCAACCCACTGCTGAGCCGCCACAAGAAACCCCGGAGCCCCCCAGAGCTGGTGAGCGGGATGGGGGGGGGGTATTTCTGGGGCGTGCTATGGGCAGAGGTGTCTATAGGGCATCCTGGAAGCGTGTTATGGGGCAGGGGAGTGTCTGGGGATATCCATAGCGTGTCTGGGAGGTGCCTTATGGGGTGGGGGCATGCCTGGAGGTGTCTTTATGGAAGAGTGAAGTCTGTAGGGTGCCTCGTTGTATTTTAGGGTGTATCTCATGGAGCTGGGGGGGGGCTGGGAATACTTAGAGGGTGTGTGGAGGTGCCCTGTGGGGCAGAGGGGTGCTCACAGCTACCTATAGGGTGATTAGAGTCCTACGTAGGGTGCTTGGAGCATGCCTGGGTGCATGTAGGGTATCTGGAGGGAGGTGGGGGATGCTCCAGGGTATCCCTGTGGATCTGGAGGGGTTGGAAGGGGGGGTGGGAGGTCGTGGGGGCGTGTGAGGATGTATGGGGGAGTACTGACCCCCTCCCTGCCCCCGCAGGCGCCGCTGCCCTTCCCAAGGAGCTGCCGAAGGCGCTGGCAGGCGGGGGGCTGCTGCCTCCCCCCCTGGCCCTGGCAGCAGCCGCCGCAGCCATGGCCGCCCCCCGCTGGCACTGCGACCCCCAGGACCCCCCCTCCTGCCCGGCCCCCCCCTGGCACCCGCCCTGCTGCGTCCCGCCCCAGGACCCCTGCGTCCTGCCCACGCCCCCCTCCTCTTCTCCCCATACTGACCCACCCCCCCCCCCACCAACACTCCTGCAACCGTCGCCTGGCAACCGTTGCCTAGCAACCGGCCAGCAATTGGTACCCAGCTGTCACCTGACAGCTGTTGCCTAGCAACCGTTACCCAGCAACCACCCGGCGATGGTTGCTCAGCAGTGGTTACCGGGCGCCCACGGGGGCGGTTCTCCTCCAGCACAACCCCAGCAACGGTTGCCTGGCAACCGGATGTGTCAATCACCCCGGAATGGTTACCTAGCAACGGTTCCCTAGCAAACAGCAATGGTTACCCAGCAAAGGAACTGCCTGGCAACGGTTACCTGGCAACGCACCCTGCATCCTGCTTAGAGACCTCCCTGGCAATGGTTACCTAGCAACAGGACCGGCATCCTGCCTGGTAACGGCACCTAGCAACAGTTGCTTAGCAACCCTCGGCAGTGTTTACCCAGCAACCAGCACCTGGCCACGGCCGGTGACTCCCTCGGTGATGTTTACCCAGCAACGGGACCCAGCAACAGTTGCCTGGCAACGAGACCCTACAGTTACACCCGGCAACGGTTGCTTAGCAACCGGACCCGGCAGTGGGACCCAGCAACGACAACGGTTACCTGGCAACGGGAGCCGGCAACTGCACGCAGCATCGGTTGCCTGGCAACGGTACTCGGCAGCGGTTGCCTAGCAACCGTGCGCATCAGTGGTACGCAGCAACCGGTTGCCTGGCAACCGTCACGTGACAAAGGGACCTGGCAACAGCCCCTGGCAGCTGCACCCAGCGACTGAGCCCTACAACCACCCCATAGCGACGGCACCTGGCGACGCCACCCGGCCCATCTCCATGGCAACGGTCCATAGCAACGGGCTGCACCCAGGAGCTGCACCCAGCATCCGTCCCCAGCACCCAACGCCTGGCAAACCCCCCCACCCCAATCCCTGCTTTTTGGGCTCAGCGATTGTTTTTTAACTGGAATTCGGATATTTGGCAGGAAAAAGATGAGCCCCCCCCCCCCCACCACCCCCCCCAGCCCTTTTCCCCCCGGCCCCACTGCACAACTCCCATGGGGACGGGGACCCCCAGCACCCCCCCCCCACCCCCGGGGGCAGGGTAGGGGGGTCCGGGGGGGGGTCCCCAAAACACCCCCCGGTACCTCAGGGAACCGCTAAGCAATCAGTGATGGCTCGCAGGGAAGGGAGCCCCCCCCCGCCCCGGGTTGCTCCCCACCCCCCCACGGTGTCATCCCGCACCCTCCCCCCCCCCCCCCAAGCCATGACCTCTTGCACTGAGGGCAGCGAGCCCCGCACACACCCTGGGGGGGGGAAGGGGGCACCCATCCTTACCCCCCAGGACCCCCCCACTGGGCACAGCCCATTGCAATAATGCGGGGGGGGGCTGGGGCACCCCCCCACCCTGTAAATAATTCCGTTCCCAGCTCTGGTATTGCCCCGCCAGCACTGTGCCCCCCCCCCCCAAACCCCTATCGCTTCCCACCCCTCACTGACCCCCCACTAGCACTGTGCCCCCATCACTGTGACCCCCCCACACACCCTTCTCACTTCCCCTGCTATCACTGTGCCCCCCCCCCCCCATAGCCTTACTGCCCATCACTGTGCCCCCCCCCATATCACTACTGCCCCCACACTTGGCACTGTCCCTCCCCATCCTCACTGCCCCACAACTCTCACTGTGCTCCCCCCCCTTCCTTACCACCCCCACTTGGCACTGCCCCCCACCCCCCATTTTTATTGCTCCCCCCCCCCTCTAAGTCAATACTGTGATATAAGCAAAGCAATAGCAGGCCGAGGGGGGGGGGGGGGAAGATAACGGTTTTTGGTGTTTTGTTGTTGGTTGTTTTTTGTTGCAGGGGTGGGGGGACAGCAGCTGTCACCCTCCCCACATCTGTCTGTCCGTCCCCCACCCCGCTTTGCCCCAATAAACGGACGAGGTTTGAGCCTGGATTCGTATTTTTTGAGGGGGGGGGAGTGGCACAAAGCCCCCCCAGGTGTGTGGTGTCCCCATTTCCCCAAGTTTGTGTCACTGGGGGGGGGCAGGGGGGGATGGCACAGGCAGAGACGATGCAGCACACAAAAGTGGGGGGGGCATGATGTGTTTTTTGGGGGGTGCAGGAGGGGTCCGGGGGGGGGGGGGCCGAGTTAACGCAATAACGACCACTTGATCTGCTCCTTTGCTGACTGCAGCACCTGTGGAAATGGGGAGGGGGGGGGACAAAGTCAGGATGGGGGCACCCATGGGTGCTGGGAGGGGTTGGGGGGAGAGGGGGAAATGGTGGGAGATGGCCTGGGGGTGTCTTTGGAAAATGGGGGGGGGGGGCACAGGGACACGGGGGGGAACCTTGGGAGCTCCCAGGTGACACTGAAGGGGCACCCATGGGCACAGGCATGGTGGCAGGGACACGGGGAGTGGGGGGGGGGTTGACATGGGGGGGACATGGGGGCACCCAGGGACACCGCAGAGGTGTTTTTGGGGTGGGGGGGGGAGGAGGGAAATGCCCCATGGTGGGGGGGGGGGCTTACCTGAGAAACTGTCTGCTCCGTGAGGGGCACATCCTCACCCTGCAGTGCACAGAATGCAGTAGTTACTGGGGGGGGGGGGGGGGGTGGGAATACACCGCCCCCCACTTCCTCACTGCCCCCCCCCCATCACCCCCCCCCCGCCCACCCCCCCTGCCCCCCCATACCCGCACTGCCACACGATGCACCACTTGCTGTGGGTCGCTCTCCAAGACAACACTGTGAGGGGGGGGAAGGAGAAAAAAGATGGGAGGGGGAGCAGAGCGCTGTCAGCACCCCACAGTCCCCCCCCCCAACCCCCCCGGCACCCTGTGAAGGGGGGAACACCAAGGGGGGGGGGCACACATGCACTCACCCTCCATCCACAATCTCATCCACAGCCAAGAAGAGCCCCTCCATGTTCTCCAGCAGCGCTCGCTTCTCCACGTTCTTCCTGAGGGGGGGGGCAAGGGGCAGGGGGGGGGGGGGGCACACACAGACTCAGCACCCCCTGAGTGCCCCCCACCCTACAGCCCCCCCCATGTATTCTCACTCCAGTGTGTTTTACAGCAGCACCACCACAGTTGTTTCGATTGGTCTGTGCACCCACGGGTGCCCCCTCCCCCTGCCGCCCCCCCCCCAGCACCCATGGGTGCCCCCCCCCAGCCCCTCATACCGCAGCATCTGGCTGAGCGAGTCGAAGAGGCAGTTGAGGACGGCTGTGAGCATCAGCTGTGGGGACAGCAGTGTCACACGGTGGCATTGAGGGAGGAGGGCACACAGAGGGAACCCCCCCCCCCCCCAAACCCCCCTCCTCCTGCCCCCCCCCAGGGCCTGGCACCCCCTGCATCCTCCCTCTGTGTCCCCCAGCTCTGATGGCCCAAAATGTCCCCTCCCTTTGTCCCCTATGATCCAAGCTCCCACCCTTACTGTCAGCCCCTCCCCTGGCATCCCCCACCTCTGTGCCCCCTCCCCACGTCCCTGTTTACCACCCCCACTGTCCCCACCCTGCCCTGGCACCACAGATACCCCCAGTGTGCCACCCCAGTGTCCCCAACCCCATCACCCCACACATCCCTCCTATCCTGGCACCCCTGGGTGCCCCCACCCTGTCACCCCCCCCATCCCCATCCACCTCATTCTCATGGGAGCTGCCGATGACGTAGAAGTAGAGGTCGATGCTGCTCTTGTAGACAACAGTCAGCCCCTCCAGCAGAGCAATCTCACCTGTGGGCACAGCAGCGTCACCTCCACGGCCACCAGGGATGGCTGTGATGCCCCCACGGTGGGGAGGGACAGCCCCCCCCCCCACCCCACCCCCAGGACACGCACTGTCTGTACGGTGGGGTCTTGTTGAAGATGTTCTTCTCGAAGGCTTTCTGCTCCTTGACGCTGGGATACGTGTCGTCGTAGTACTGTGGGGACAGTGGGGATGTGAAGCACCCAAAGGGCCCCACCACCCTACAGCGGGCCACCAACCTGCTCCCCGGGCCACCAAAGGTGTCTGTGTGTCCCACCGCCCCGCGTCCCCATCCGTGTGCCATCCCTGTGCCCCTCTCCCTGCGCCCCTTTACATCTGTCCCCACCTTCCCCATGTTGGCGTCCTCCCCATCCTTCACCCTTTTGTCCCTGCGCCCCTTTACATCTCTCCCCACCTTCCCCATGTTGGCGTCCTCCCCATCCTTCACCCTTTTGTCCCTGCGCCCCTTTACATCCGTCCCCACCTTCCCCATGTTGGCATCCTCCCCACCCTTCACCCTTTTGTCCCTGCGCCCCTTTACATCTGTCCCCACCTTCCCCATGTTGGCATCCTCCCCATCCTTCACCCTTTTGTCCCTGCGCCCCCTTTACATCTGTCCCCACCTTCCCCATGTTGGCATCCTCCCCATCCTTCACCCTTTTGTCCCTGCGCCCCTTTACATCTGTCCCCCACCTTCCCCATGTTGGCGTCCTCCCCATCCTTCACCCTTTTGTCCCTGCGCCCCTTTACATCTGTCCCCACCTTCCCCATGTTGGCGTCCTCCCCACCCTTCACCCTTTTGTCCCCCCACAATCCCCATCCCCTCCGTTCTGTGTCCCCATCCCCACACCCCTCCAATCCCACCCCCCTTGTCCCCATCCCTTGTCCCCACACCCCTCCAATCCCACCCCCTTGTCCCCATCCCTTGTCCCCACACCCCTCCAATCCCACCCCCCTTGTCCCCATCCCTTGTCCCCACACCCCTCCAATCCCACCCCCTTGTCCCCATCCCTTGTCCCCACACCCCTCCAATCCCACCCCCTTGTCCCCATCCCTTGTCCCCACACCCCTCCAATCCCACCCCCTTGTCCCCCATCCCTTGTCCCCACACCCTTCCAATCCCACCCCCTTGTCCCCATCCCTTGTCCCCACACCCCTCCAATCCCACCCCCCTTGTCCCCATCCCTTGTCCCCACACCCTTCCAATCCCACCCCCTTGTCCCCATCCCTTGTCCCCACACCCTTCCAATCCCACCCCCTTGTCCCCATCCCTTGTCCCCACACCCTTCCAATCCCACCCCCTTGTCCCCATCCCTTGTCCCCTCCACCCCCCTCACCTTGGCGAAGAGCCGATCTCCATCGTTATCCAGGATGATGACAGCTTTGACCGTGTACAGAGATGGCTCCTACGGGGGCACAGCCACCACCATCACACCGTGCCACCCCAAACCCGACACCCTTGGGATCCCCGTGCCTCTCCCTCACCTCTCACCACCCCATCGGTGGCACCGAGGGACATGGGGGGACAGCACCTTTGCCAGCAGTCCCCACGTCGTCCCCGTCGCTGCGAGCTCCCGGGACCAAGTTCTGTGATGCACTGACTGCCCATAGCCACAGCCGGAGTGTAGGACAGAACCTCGACCCGGGTGCTGCCAGGCCACCGCCGTGGGGGGGGCACCCACGGGCAGAACAAAGCCCCCCACCCCCCATTCAGCCCCATAGAAACCCCGATTTCCTCCCCCTCCTGGCAGCTCCCTCCATTGACAGCCCCCCACTGGATCCCCTTCACCCCCCCCTTTGCCCACCCCCTTCTTGCAGCCCCATAGGAGCCTCCCCGCTGCCTCCCATTTCAGCCCCCAATTGACCCCCGTCACCCCCGGTGACCCCCCCTCCCCATTTAAACCCCCCTCTGAAGCGCCCAATTCGCCCCCACTGACCCCCCAACAGAGCCCCATAGGAACCCCCCATTTACCCCCCAAAGGACCCCACAATGTACTTCCATTACCCCCCACTGATCCCACTGAAGCCCCCCCTTTGAGGCCCCCCTTTTAACCCTCACTGAAAACCCCATTTACCCCTATTTCCCCCCACTGCCCCCCCTCAGTTTATCCCCTTCCCCCCCCAGTTACCCCCACTGCAGCCACCCAGAGCCCCCCCCCACTTTAACCCTTACTTTAACCCCTCATTGCCCCACACTGAACCCCCCATCGCCCCCCCCCACTGCAGCCCCCCCTCCCATTTACCCCCATTGCCACTCTTCATTTACTCCCATTGCCCCCAACCCCCCCCCCCCGTGACCCCTTACTGATGCCCCCGACCCCCAATGGAGCCCCACTGCCCCCCCCCCCTTTTAGAGCCCCCCCATATACCCCCACCCCCCCATATTGAGCCCCACTGAAGCCACTGCCCCCCCACAGCCCCCCACTTACCTACAATTCTCCTCCCCCCTTTTAACGGTGCCCCCATTTCCCCTATAAACCCCCCCCCATCCCCATAAAACCCCCCCACCCCCCCCCCCCGCAGCCCCCATTGCCTCCATGCAGCCCCTCACCGCCCCTCTCTTCCCATCCCCCCCCCCATTAATACCCACGGCAGCACCCCTTTCCCCCCACCCGCCCCCATTTCCCCCCCTTTCCGCCTCCCCGCCCCCCCCTTCCCCCCCCCCCGGCCGCCCCTACCAAAATCAGCGCCTCCATTTTGCGCTCGCCGCTGCCGACGTGGAGCCGGAAGAGCGGCCGCTGTTGATTGGCTGCTCCGCTGCCAATCACGCCGCCGAGCCCCGCCCCGCCCGTCTCATTGAGTGCGCCCGGCGATAAACTGACCAATCGTTGCGAGGCCTCGCTCGGTGGGCGAGCCAGCTTTTCCCATCCTGCTAATGATTGGGTTTATGATCCGTCAATCATCAGCGCTCTCCATTCCCGGAAGTCGAGGGGCCGGCACTGTTCCCATAGTGACCGGGGAAGCGCTGACGTCACCAGCTTTCTAGCCGCGCTCTGTGATTGGCTGGCTCCGCAACCACATGACCGGAAGTGTCCCCTCAGCGTGCGTGGCTTCATCTCTAACGGGATCATGACCCCCCGTTTGGGGGCATCACCTTTGACCTTTGGCTTCTCCAGAATCGGGGCTTTGGGGACCTGGGGACGCAGTGGGGGACAACGAGGGGCCGTGAGGAGCCAGGGGGAGATGTGTGCATACAGACATTGGGGTCAGAGCAGGGGGACAAACACCGCCCGCCCCACAGCGCCCAAGGGAAGTGTTGTGGGGGGGGATGGACGGGGGGGGTCCATGGGTGCCCCCAGGGACTGCTGTCACTTTGTCACCCAGAGGGAAGCAGGCCGCCCGCTGCGGCCGGGAGCGGATGTCCTGTGCCCCACTGATAACACCCAGCCGTGGGGGTGTCGCATTCGTCACCCGTTTCCCTGTGAACCCCCCCCCCCATTGTCCCCATCTCTGTGTGTTCCCACATCCCCACCCTATTTGTGCCCCCAATCCCTCAGCCCTTGTGTCCCCATTACCCCCCCCATCACCACCCCATTGCCCCCACCCACTCTCCGGGGTGTCCCCGCCCCGAGGTTGGCACTGTGGGGACGTCCCCCATCCCTGCTCCCTTTACCCCCAGCATGGCCCTGCTGTGAGCGCAGGCACAGCAGGTGGGTGGCACACGCGTGTGCAAAGGGTGGGCGCGTGTGTGTGCGAGGGGTGGCACACTTGTGTTCAAGCGTGGGGACACGTGCAAGGGGTGGGTGGGGTGCAAGGGGTGGGTGGGTGGGTGTATGTTTGTGTGCCCCCGGCACAAATATACACACACTTGTGTTGGTGTGTTCACACCTGGATCAAATGCAGGGGTCTCTGTGCCAGGTGTTTGCACATACGTGTGTGCAGGCACAGCCCGGGATCCGTGCATGCGTGTGCAAGGGGTGGGTGCACACATGTCGCTGCGTGTGATCGTGCTTGGGTCAGTGCACGTGTGGGTGCAAATAGGGGTGTGCAGCCACTGTGAGTGTAGGTAAACGAGGGGTGGGTTTGGGGCAGCATCTGGGTGGGTTTGGGGCAGGTTTGGGGCAGGATCTGAGCAGATCTGGGGCAGGATTGGGGCAGGATCTGGGCAGATCTGGGGCAGGATCCAGGCAGGATTGGGGCAGGATCTGGGCAGGTTTGGGGCAGGATCTGAGCAGATCTGGGGCAGGATTGGGGCAGGAATGGGGCAGGATCAGGGCAGATATGAGGCAGGTTTGGGGCAGGATTGTGCCAGGATCCAGGCAGGTTTGGGGCAGGATCTGGGCAGATCTGGGGCAGGATTGGGGCAGATTTGGGGCAGGATCTGGGCAGGTTTGGAGCTGGATCTGAGCTGATCTGGGGCAGGGTTGGGGCAGGTTAGGGGCAAGATTGGGGCAGGATTGGGGCAGATCTGGGGCAGGATTGGGGCAGGATCTGGGTAGGTTTGGGGCAGGTTTGGGGCAGGTTTGGGGCAGGATCTGGGCAGGTTTGGGGCAGGATCTGGGCAGGTTTGGAGCTGGATCTGAGCTGATCTGGGGCAGGATTGGAGCAGGATCTGGGCAGGTTTGGGGCAGGATTGGGACAGGTTAGGGGCAAGATTGGGGCAGGATCTGGGTAGATCTGGGGCAGGATTGGGGCAGGATCTGGGTAGGTTTGGGGCAGGATTGGGGCAGATCTGGGGCAGGATTGGGGCAGATTTGGGGCAGGATCTGGGCAGGTTTGGAGCAGGATCTGAGCTGATCTGGGGCAGGATTGGGGCAGGTTAGGGGCAAGATTGGGGCAGGATCTGGGTAGATCTGGGGCAGGATTGGGGCAGGATCTGGGTAGGTTTGGGGCAGGTTTGGGGCAAGATTGGGGCAGGTTTGGGGTAGGATCTGGGTAGGTTTGGGTGCAGATTTGGGGCAGGATCTGGGCAGGTTTGGAGCAGGAATCTGAGCTGATCTGGGGCAGGGTTGGGGCAGGTTAGGGGCAGATCTGGGGCAGGATTGGGGCAGATCTGGGGCAGGATTGGGGCAGGATTGGGGCAGGTTTGGGGCAGGTTTAGGGCAGATTTGGGGCAGATTTGGGGCAGGATCTGGGCAGGTTTGGAGCTGGATCTGAGCTGATCTGGTGCAGATTTGGGGCAGGTTAGGGGCAAGATTGGGGCAGATCTGGGGCAGGATCTGGACAGGTTTGGGGCAGGATTGGGGCAGATTTGGGGCAGGTTTGGGGCAGGTTTGGGGCAGGATCTGGGCAGGTTTGGAGCTGGATCTGAGCTGATCTGGTGCAGATTTGGGGCAGGTTAGGGGCAAGATTGGGGCAGGATTGGGGCAGGATCTGGGTAGGTTTGGGGCAGGTTTGGGGCAGGATTGGGGCAAGATTGGGGCAGGTTTGGAGCTGGATCTGAGCTGATCTGGGGCAGGATTGGGCAGATTTGGGGCAAGACTGGGGCAGATCTGGGGCAGGATCTGGGTAGGTTTGGGGCAGGATTGGGGCAGGATCTGGGTAGGTTTGGGGCAGGATTGGGGCAGGATCTGGACAGGTTTGGAGCTGGATCTGAGCTGATCTGGTGCAGATTTGGGGCAGGTTAGGGGCAAGATTGGGGCAGGATTGGGGCAGATTTGGGGCAGGATCAGGACAGGTTTGGAGCAGGATCTGAGCTGATCTGGGGCAGGATTGGGGCAGGTTAGGGGCAAGATTGGGGCAGGATTGGGGCAGATCTGGGGCAGGATTGGGGCAGGATCTGGGTAGGTTTGGGGCAGGTTTGGGGCAGGATCTGGGCAGGTTTGGAGCAGGATCTGAGCTGATCTGGGGCAGGATTGGGGCAGGTTAGGGGCAAGATTGGGGCAGGTTTGGGGCAGGATCTGGGTAGGTTTGGGTGCAGATTTGGGGCAGGATCTGGGCAGGTTTGGAGCTGGATCTGAGCTGATCTGGGGCAAGATTGGGGCAGGATTGGGGCAGATCTGGGGCAGGATTGGGGCAGGATCTGGGCAGGATTGGGGCAGGATCTGGGTAGGATTGGGGCAGGATTGGGGCAGGTTTGGGGCAAGATTGGGGCAGGTTTGGGGCAGGATTGGGGCAGGTTTGGGGCAGGATTGGGGCAGATCTGGGGCAGGATTGGGGCAGGTTTGGGGCAGGATTGGGGCAGGATTGGGGCAGGATTGGGGCAGATCTGGGGCAGGATCTGGGTAGGTTTGGGGCAGGATCCAGGCAGGTTTGGGACACATTTGGGACAGGCTTAGGGCTGGGCACAGCACACCATCCCTGGCCAGCTGCCATCAGGGCCGGTAGGGCTGATAACGGCCCCAGAGCTCTGCGGTTCGGCCCCTCCAGGAACAAGGGAGGGGGAAAAGGGGGGGGAAATGGGAGGAAACGGCCCCAACGGCCCCACAGAGCGGATGGCACTGAGCTGCTGTGGGGTCCCGCTGTTATTGTGGGGTCTGCTGGGTTCGTGTTATTGTAGGGGCTGTGATAACGTTGGTTTTAGGGCGCTGTGTCGTTGTAGGGTCACCCAGCGCTGGGTTATTGTAGGGTCTCGTGGTGTTATAGGGTCTGTAGGTGCTGGGTTATTGTATGAAGCCTGGCACCGTGTTATTGTAGGGTCTCCCAGCACTGGATTATTATAGGATCTTTCAGCACTGGGTTATTGTAGGGTCTTTCAGCACTGGGTTATTGTAGGGTCTCCCAGCACTGGGTTATTGTAGGGTCTCCCAGCACTGGTTTATTGTAGGGTCTT
Source organism: Chrysolophus pictus (assembly GCA_037305975.1). Classification (NCBI taxonomy): domain Eukaryota; kingdom Metazoa; phylum Chordata; class Aves; order Galliformes; family Phasianidae; genus Chrysolophus; species Chrysolophus pictus. Next base: position 1,202,338 of record CM074608.1, read on the forward strand.
TCAGCACTGGATTATTATAGGGTCTTTCAGCACTGGGTTATTGTAGGGTCTCCCAGCCATGGGTTATTGTAGGGTCTTTCAACACTGGATTATTGTAGGGTCTCCCAGCACTGGGTTATTGTAGGGTCTCTTGGTACCGGGTTATTGTAGGGTCTCCCACCACTGGGTTATTGTAGGGTCTCCCAGCCATGGGTTATTGTAGGGTCTTTCAACACTGGATTATTGTAGGGTCTCTTGGCACCATGTTATTGTAGGGTCTCCCAGCACTGTGTTATTGTAGGGTCTTTCAGCACTGGGTTACTGTAGGGTCTCCTGGCACCATGTTATTGTAGGATCCTTCAGCACTGGGTTATTGTAGGGTCTCTTGGTACCGGATTATTGTAGGGTCTCCCAGCCATGGGTTATTGTAGGGTCTTTCAGCACTGGGTTATTGTAGGGTCTCTTGGCACCATGTTATTGTAGGGTCTCCCAGCCATGGGTTATTGTAGGGTCTCCCAGCACTGGGTTATTGTAGGGTCTCCTGGCACTGGGTTATTGTAGGGTCTTTCAGCACCACATTATTGTAGGGTCTGTCAGCACTGGGTTATTGTAGGGTCTGCTGGCACTGGATTATTGTAGGGTCTCCTGGCACTGGATTATTGTAGGGTCTCCCAGCACCATATTATTGTAGGGTCTCCTGGCACTGGATTATTGTAGGGTCTCCCACCACTGGGTTATTGTAGGGTCTCTTGGCGCCACGTTATTGTAGGGTCTCCTGGTATTGGGTTGTTATAGGGTCTGTAGGCGCTGTAGGTGTTACTGTATGAACTCTGGCACCGTTTTATTGGAAGGTTTCCCAGCGCCATATTATTGTAGGGTCTCTCAGTGCCGTGTTATTGTAGGGTCTCTTGGAGTTGTGTTATTGTAGGGTCTCTCAGTGCTGTGTTATTGTAGGGTCTCTTGGAGTTGTGTTATTGTAGGGTCTCTCAGTGCCGTGTTATTGTAGGGTCTCTCAGCGCCGTGTTATTGTAGGGTCTCTCAGCGCCGTGTTATTGTAGGGTCTCTTGGAGTTGTGTTATTGTAGGGTCTCCCGGCGCCGTGTTGTCACACAGACGTGGTGACAGAGGTGACCCCCACCCTACAGAGATGCCAGTTGAGCCTTTTGCAATGCCCCACAACGTTGGGCAATGGGATGGAGCAATGCGGGGGCACCGGGGGGGGGGGGGGAACCCACAGCCACACCCTGAAAGCAGAAGTGGGAACCCAAAGAGGGGGGTGGGGTGGGAGTTCCCTCCCCCCCCCCAAAAAGGGTCACGTGGGAAGGTGTCACTCCTCCCTATAGCTTGGATGGGGAAACTGAGGCACGGAGCTGCTGTGGGTGATAATCCCTTATCTGGGGCTGCAGGAGGAGTGGGAGCCCCGGCTGTGGGATGGGGGAACCCGGAGGGATGCGGGGAGCGGCCGAGGTGAGTGGGGGGGTGTAGGGAGGGGGGGGGGGGGCAAAGGGGTGATGTGGGGACATGGAGGGGGGACAAAGTGGGGATCATGGGGACAAGGGGAGGGGGGGACATGGAGGTTATGGGGGGAGGCAGTGAGGGGGTTTGGGGAGGTTTGGGGGTTGGGGGGGGATTTGGGGGTCTGGGGGGGGTTAATGGGGAGGGAAAGTGTGGGGCTGGGGGGTGCCAAGGGATGGGGGTAGGGGAGGGAGCTGGGGGTCCAATAGGGTGTGGGGGGGATGGGGGAGCTTGGGGGGAGGGGGGTCCCAGAGGTGATGGAAATGTGGGAGGGGGGGTTTAGAGATGCTGGGGTTGGGGGGGGTGATCGTAGGGGCGGGGCTAAGGGCCCGCAGCCAATCAGAGGCGCTGTTCCGCAGACGCTGGCGACGCTGGGAGAGTTCGGGGGGCGGGGCCACATCCTGACTCCGCCCATCGCCCCGCCCCCTCCGGGTCCCGCCGAAGTGGAGGTCACGTGGCAGGAGATCCTCTCCCTCAGCGAGCTGCAGGTGGACCACGCCCCTCGTAGGCCACGCCCCCTCGTAGGCCACGCCCCCATCCCACCGGCGCGGTGCTGCAGCGCCACCTGCCGGCAGCACGCGGCGCATCTCACCGCCCCCCCCCCCACGTTTCCATCACCCTGGGACCCCCCCTCATCCCAGCTGTGCCTCCCGGGAGACCTCCAGAGCATTGTCCCATTGCACCTCACAACCTTGGGCCCCCCCCTCATCCCCATTCACATCTCCCCACCCTGAAGCCCCCCCCATTGCACGCCCCCCCCTCCCCCCCCCCACCCCATCCCTCGTTGCTCCATCCTCATCTCCCCCACCACAAAAGACCCCCACAGCACTTTCCAGTGTCACCCCACCCCATCAAACGAGACCCCCCTTCCATTCTTCCTCCTCCCCCCAGGATGTCCCCTGAACCCCATAGGGAGCAATGGGGCCACCGGGTGCCACCCCTCACCCCACACCCCTCCCTCTCCCCACAGGGCCTCGACGTGGCCGCCGACCCCTCCTACGACCCCCAATTCTGCCCCCTCCCCCCCCCCCACCCCCCTTTACCCCCTCCAACCCCTCCCCCCTCCCATCCCCCCAACACCCCCATTCCCCCCTCATTTCCTCCCCCCATTCCCCACCCCTCCATGCCCTCCCCCCCGCCCCCCATTACCCCCAACCCCCCCCTCCTTCCGCCCCCCCCGCCCCCCCCCACCCGCAGCAGCCGCGATGCCCGCCGAGCTTTGGCTCTCTCGTTGCCCATCGGTCCCGATGCCATCATCAACCTCCCAGCGGAGGATTTCAACGCACTCCTGGGTCGCTCCCATCTATCCGGTGCTGAATTGGCTTTGGCTCGAGATATCCGCCGTCGGGGCAAGAACAAAGTAGCTGCTCAAAAATGCCGGCGTCGAAAATTAGAAGCCATCGCCGGATTGCAGGAGGAACTGGGGAGACTGGGGAGGGAGAGAGAAAGGCTGCTGAGGGCCAGGGGCCAAGCGGAGCGGGCGCTGGGAGCGTTAAGGAGGGACCTGGCTCACATCACTGCCCAGGTGTTGGGGACGCTGAGGGATGGAGGGGGAGATCAGCCCCATATCTATGGGGCAGCCACTGAGGGGTTGGGGGTGAAGGCGGAAGGGGGTGCGGGGTTTGGGGAGGGGGGGAGCGAGGAGGGGGGTGCTGATGTTCTGCACCGCGTGGAGCCCCATGGGGGACTCAAGTGATCCCTGAGCTCCCCAGGGAGCAATAGGGCCACTGAGAGATGCCTGAGCCCCATGGGGAGCAATGGGACCCGTAAGTGATCCTTGAGCCCCATGGGGAGCAATAGGGCCACTGAGAGATCCCTCAGCTCCCCAGGGAGCAATAGGGCCACTAAGAGATCCCTGAGCCCCATGGGGAGCAATAGGATCATTGAGAGATCCCTGAGTTCCATGGGGACCAATAGGGCCACTGAGAGATCCCTGAGCCCCATGGGGAGCAGTAGGGCCCCTAAGTGCACCCTGAGCCCCACAGGGAGCAATGGGACCCCTAAGTGATCCCTGAGCCCCATGGGGAGCAATGGGACCCCTAAGTGCACCCTGAGCCCCATGAGGAGCAATAGGGCCACTGAGAGATGCCTGAGCCCCATGGGGAGCAATAGGGCCCCTAAGTGCACCCTGAGCCCCATGGGGAGCAATGGGACCCCTAAGTGCACCCTGAGCCCCACAGGGAGCAATAGGGCCACTGAGAGATGCCTGAGCCCCATGGGGAGCAATAGGATCATTGAGAGATCCCTGATCTCCATGGGGACCAATAGGGCCACTGAGAGATCCCTGAGCCCCATGGGGAGCAGTAGGGCCCCTAAGTGCACCCTGAGCCCCATAGGGAGCAATAGGGCCACTGAGAGATCCCTGAGCCCCATGGGGAGCAATGGGACCCCTAAGTGCACCCTGAGCCCCATGGGGAGCAATGGGACCCCTAAGTGCACCCTGAGCCCCATGGGGAGCAATAGGGCCACTGAGAGATCCCTGAGCCCTATAGGGAGCAATGGGACCCTAAGTGAGCCCTGAGCCCCATAGGGAGCAATAGGGCCACTGAGAGATCCCTGAGCCCCATGGGGAGCAATGGGACCCCTAAGTGATTCTTGAGCCCCATGGGGAGCAGTAGGGCCCCTAAGTGCACCCTGAGCCCCAAAGGGAGCAATAGGGCCACTGAGAGATCCCTGAACCCCATGGGGAGCAATGGGACCCCTAAGTGATCCCTGAGCCCCATGGGGAGCAATAGGGCCACTGAGAGATCCCTGAGCTCCCCAGGGAGCAATAGGGCCACTAAGAGATCCCTGAGCCCCATGGGGAGCAATGGGACCCCTAAGTGATTCTTGAGCCCCATGGGGAGCAGTGGGGCTCCTAAGAGATCTCTGAGCTCCATGGGAAGCAATGGAGTCCAATGTAGCCCCTAAGCGCACCCTGAGCTCCCCGGGGAGCAATAGGGCCACTGAGAGGTCCCTGAACCCCATGGGGAGCAATGGGACCCCTAAGTGCACCCTGAGCCCCATGGGGAGCAATAGGATCATTGAGAGATCCCTGAACCCCATGGGGAGCAATGGGACCCCTAAGCGATCCCTGAGCCCCATGGGGAGCAATAGGGCCACTGAGAGATCCCTGAACCCCGTGGGGAGCAATGGGACCCTAAGTGAGCCCTGAGCCCCAAAGGGAGCAATAGGGCCACTAAGAGATCCCTGAGCCCCACAGGGAGCAATAGGGCCACTGAGAGATCCCTGAGCCCCATGGGGAGCAATGGGACCCCTAAGTGCACCCTGAGCCCCAAAGGGAGCAATAGGGCCATTGAGAGATCCCTGAGCCCCATGGGGAGCAATGGGACCCTAAGTGAGCCCTGAGCCCCATGGGGAGCAATAGGGCCACTGAGAGATCCCTGAGCCCCATGGGGAGCAATAGGATCATTGAGAGATCCCTGAGCTCCATGGGAACCAATAGGGCCACTGAGAGATCCCTGAGCCCCATGGGGAGCAGTAGGGCACCTAAGTGATCCTTAAGTCCCATGGGGAACAGAGGGGTCCTTAAGTGATCCCTGAGCTCCATGGGGAGCAGTGGAGTCCAACGTAGCCCCTAAGTGCACCCTGAACCCCATAGGGAGCAATAGGGCCACTGAGAGATCCCTGAACCCCACTGGGAGCAATAGGATCATTGAGAGATCCCTGAACCCCACTGGGAGCAATAGGACCCCCAGTGATCCTTGAGCCCCACAGGGAGCAATGGGGCCACTGTTCCATCCTGCACCTCGTGAAGCCCAACGGCAACTTGCAGTGATCCCATCAACCCCACGGGGATCAGTGGGGCTGCTGGGCACCCGTGGAACCATCCTGCACCCCATGGAGCCCAATGGCACCTTGAAGTGATCCCTGAACCCCACGGGAAGCAATGGGGCCGCTGGGTGGCCGTAGTGTTATCCTGCACCCCATAGGGAGCAATGGGGTCAGTGGCCACCCCAGGGCACCCTTGGGTACCTCCTGCATCCCTTAAGAGAGTAATGGGGTCCTCCAGTGCCCATGGTGCCATTTTGCACCCCGCAGAGCCCAGCAGTGCTCCTGTGCCAGCTGTGTCCTTTGCTGTGCCATCACCCAGGGCGATGGGTGACACTGTGGGGACAGCACCGTTCCCCAATGCCACCGTTGTACATTGAAATAAACCCAGGCAAAGGCCACCAGCACGTGTTGCTCTGTCACCCCACGTTGTCCCCACCGTCTGTCAACCCCATGTGACGCATTTGATGCATTCCCCATTACCCCTGTGCCACCATCAGCCCCACATCTGTCACCCTGTGCTCTGTCACTCCAAGGTGACGCCTTGCAGCCCTGCTCCCACTCCTGAGGTCTCAGGCTGTGCCCTTCACCCACACCTCCATCCCTTCGTATCTCCATCACTTTGGTCCATGTGCCATCCCCACTCCCGTCCCCTCCAGCCCCACAGCATCCCCACCTCTGTCCCCAGTCCCACTCTGTCCCCAGTCCCACTCTGTCCCCAGTCCCACTCTGTCCCCATCCTCTCCCACTCTGTTCCATCCTATTGCGCTCCCTTCATCCCAACCCAGTGCCACCAATCTGTGTCCCACCCACCCCCCCACCTCCCTCCCATCCCCCCTGCAGCCACACATGGGACACCATTACAAAAATACCCTTTTCTTTATTTACAAAATCCCGATGCCAACCACACATCCCACGCGCTCCTGGGGCTCCCGTGGCACTGCAAGAAAGGCAGAGCTGTGAGCGGGGCAATCCCCAAATCCCCCCCCTTTTCTCCCTATAGCCCCACATCCCCCCCCACTGCTCACCTCTGCCTGCAGCCCCAGGGTGACCCATGGGCTCCTGTCCCTTATCCAGCAGCTCCTATAAAAGCGAAGTGCAGACGTTAAGTGGGTGGGGGGGGGAATTAGGGGCGGGGGGGGGGGGGGGATGGGGACCATCCTCTGCTGGTGTGAGGATATGGGGGGGGGTCGGAAGGAAAAAGCTGCTCTTACCTACAGCATCCCTGCCCTGGCTTAGCTGCGCTCTGCGGTGCCACGGGGGGGGTCCTGAGGCGGGGGGGGGGGGGTGACTGATGGCAATGGGGCAACACAGGGAGCACCCCGGGGGGGCGGTGGGATGGGGGGTGGGCAAGCGGTGGCGGGGGGAAGGGGGGGGAGTGTGAGAAAGCCCCAAATTGGGGGACAAACTGGGGGGGAGAGCGGCCCGTGAAGGACTGGAGTGGAGGTGAGGGGGGTGGGAAAGGGGAAAGGAGGGAGGGGGGAGTGTGAAGTGGGGACGACCTGAGCTATCCTGCGCCGTGGGGTTGCGCCGGTGGCTCCGCAGCGACCGACAGCAGAGGGGCTCAAGACAGCAGAGTTTTGGTTTTGTTTTTTCGTTTTTTTTTTTAAAAAAAAGGACACATTTATTCAGCGTCATTTTTTCTGTTACAGTCAGCGATCGACAGCACGGGTGCGCAAATAAAACCGAGGCTCCCGGGAGGCCTCGTTAAGGAATGCTTCCACGGCACAGAAAAACTAAAAAGAACCTGTTATACAATTAGTCACAATTACAGTCCTGTTCGCAAAGGAGACTTCTGTCTAATACACGTCTTCACGTCGCAGCCACCCCCCGCCACAACTGTGATTTTGGCTGAGTTCACAACTCGGGTAACCTGCAGCTTCCCTGTCCCTTCTCTCTGGCTCTCCTCTCCTGCTAAGCTTTGTTTCCTGTTGAATAACATGGAATAGAGTTAATCTACAGCACCCCCGAGACGTCGGGCTGCGCCTTTCCGCCCGACCCTGATGGGTTTTTTTTTTGTTTCTTTGGTTTTTAGGAGGTTCAAACTGCTTTGTGTTGGCCCTGCTGCGTGGCAGCCCAGCTTACCTGCGGGCGTCAGAACCTCCTCCCTCCTCCGTAGCTGCCGCCGCCGCTCGAGCTGCCGTAACCTCCTGGCGAGGGGAGACACAAAAAAGGGGAAGGGATAGAGAAAAGGATGGGGAGGGGGAGAAGCAAAAGAAAAAAAAAAAAAAGGGAGTGAATCAATGACAGCTCGGTATTATGGGAGGGTTTGGGGCACGCGCCCGGCCCCCGCCGAGGAGCCCCGCGGACCTGGGTGGTCGGAAATGCTCCAAGGAGAGCGGCGTCGGGGTGCACCCGCCCCGGGGAGCACGGAGCCCGCGGGGTGACTCACCGCCGCCGTACGGCCCCGAGCTCCGGCCCCCGAAGTTTCCCCCTTTCATGGGACCGAAGTTGGACGACTGGTTGTTGTAACTGCCAAAATCGTTGTAGTTGCCGCCGCCGCCGCCGCCGAAATTGCTGCCTGGAAAAGGGGAGAGGGGGAGGAAGAAGAAGGACGGTGGGTTATGGCGAAGGGGGGAGGAAGGAGGGTGGGTTATGGCGAAGGGGGAAGGGGGGAGGAAGAAGAAGGAGGGTGGGTTATGGCGAAGGGGGGAGGAAGAAGAAGGAGGGTGGGTTATGGCAAAGGGGGAAAGGGGGAGGAAGAAGGAGGAGGGTGGGTTATGGCGAAGGGGGGAGGAAGAAGGAGGGTGGGTTATGGCGAAGGGGGGAGGAAGAAGAAGGAGGAGGGTGGGTTATGGTGAAGGGGGAAGGGGGGAGGAAGAAGAAGGAGGGTGGGTTATGGCGAAGGGGGGAGGAAGAAGAAGGAGGGTGGGTTATGGCGAAGGGGGAAGGGGGGAGGAAGAAGAAGGAGGGTGGGTTATGGTGAAGGGGGACAGGGGGAGGAAGAAGAAGGAGGGTGGGTTATGGTGAAGGGGGACAGGGGGAGGAAGAAGAAGGAGGGTGGGTTATGGCGAAGGGGGAAGGGGGAGGAAGAAGAAGGAGGGTGGGTTATGGCAAAGGGGGAAAGGGGGAGGAAGAAGGAGGAGGGTGGGTTATGGCGAAGGGGGGAGGAAGAAGGAGGGTGGGTTATGGCGAAGGGGGGAGGAAGAAGAAGGAGGGTGGGTTATGGCGAAGGGGGGAGGAAGAAGAAGGAGGGTGGGTTATGGTGAAGGGGGAAAGGGGGAGGAAGAGGAAGGAGGGTGGGTTATGGCGAAGGTGGGATGGAGGATTGGGGAGGTGGGAGGAGATGGAGGGCAGCTTTGGGATGCAGGTGGCCGATGGCCAAGGGGAGGTGAGCCATAGGGGAATCTGCGGCCACAGGGGTTCATGGGGAGGGGTGAGGGGTCCCACAGCCTGGGTGAGGGGAGGCAGGGAGATACCCCACAGTTGGGATAGGAAGGGAAGCATGGAGATGTCCCACAAGTGGGGTGTGAAGGGGGGAAATGGAGATATCCTACAACTGGACTGTGAAGGGAGCATGGAGATGCCCTAAATCTGGGGTGTGAGGGGAGGCATGGAGATAACCCACAAGGGGCGTGAAGGGGGGTGGAATGGAGATACCCCACAACTGGGCTGTGAAGGGGGGGAAATGGAGATATCCCACAATTGGGGTTGGAAGGGAGGCATGGAGATACCCTACAACTGGGCTGTGAAGGGGGGGAAATGGAGATATCCCACAGTTGGGGTCGGAAGGGAGGCATGGAGATATCCTACAACTGGGGTGTGAGGGGAGCATGGAGATGCCCAAAATCTGGGGTGTGAGGGGAGGCATGGAGATATCCTACAACTGGAGTAGGAAGGGATGCATGGAGATACCCTATAACTGGGCTGGGAGGGGAGCATGGAGATGCCCTACAACTGGGCTGTGAAGGGGGGGAATGGAGATACCCCACAACTGGGGTGTGAGGGGGAATGGAGATACCCCACAGCCCCAAAACTAATTGGGGTGTGATGGGAGACACAGAGGTACCCCACAACCAGGATTAACAGGTAAGCCTAGAGACATCCCACAAGCCAGGTGTGATGGGAGCATGGAGGTACCCCCACAACCCCACAACCAGGATGGGACAGGTAACCCTGGAGATACCCCACAACAACTGGGATGTGATGGGGAACCTGGAGGTATCCCACAACTGGGATGGGATGGGAAGAAGCCCTGAGGTTCTTCACAGTCAGGATGTAACAGGTAAGCCTGTAGGTACCCCACAACCCCACAACCATGGTGCAGTATGAAGCCACAGCCCCACAAATGGGGTGTGATGGGAAATCTGGAGGTGCGCCGTGGCTGGAGGGAGTTCAATAGGGAGTTTGAGGGCACCCCATAATTGAGGTTTAGCAGAGATCCCAAAGATACCTCATGGTTAAAGAGGGAGCCCAGAGGCAGCACAGGGCTAGAAGTTTAATGGGACCAGGATGGAACGGGAAGCCTAGAGGCGTGTCCCATAACTAGAACGGATGGGATGGGAAGCCTGGAGGTGCCCCATAACTGGGATGGATGGAACGGTGCCCCAAAACTGCAATTTAATGAGAAGCCTGGAGGTGCACTGTGGCTGGAGCACCCCGTGGATGGAAGGTTTGACAGGGAGCCCAAAGGCACCCCGTGGCCACAGGGGGCTTAGAGTGAGCACAGAGGCATCCCAAGACTGGGATTGAAGGAGAAACTGCAGGCACACTGCAGCTAAAAGGGATTCAACGGTTAGAATGGAAGAAGCCTGTGGATAGAAGGGTAAAACGAGTAGAATGGAAGTGCCCAGTAAGTGGGACTTAATAGGGAGTGCAGAGCTGTGCCCTATAGCTGGGACATGACAGGGAATGCAGAGGCAACTGGGCCCTATAGGTGGAACTTCACAAGGAGTGCAAGCATCTGTGCCCTATAACTGGAACTTAACAGGGAGTGTAAAGGCAGTGTACCCTATAGATTGGGACATAAGGGGGAATGCAAAGGCAGCGTGCCCTATAGGTGGGACATGACAGGGAGTGTAAAGGCAATGCCCTATAGGTGGGACATAACAGGGAGTGTAAGGGCAGCTGTGCCCTATAGATTGGGACATAAGAGGGAATGCAAAGGCAGCTGTGCCCTATAGATTGGACATAAGAGGGAATGCAAAGGCAGCTGTGCCCTATAGCTGGGACACCACAGGGAATGCAGAGGCAGCTGTGCCCTATAGCTGGGACATAACAGGGAATATAAGGACAGCTGTGCCCTATACCTGGGACACGACAGGGAGTGTAAAGGCAGCCGTGCCCTATAGATTGGGACGTAAGAGGGAATGCAAAGGCAGCTGTGCCCTATAGCTGGGACACCACAGGGAATGCAGAGGCAGCTGTGCCCTATAGGTGGGACATAACAGGGAATATAAGGACAGCTGTGCCCTATACCTGGGACGCAACAGGGAGTGTAAAGGCAACTGTGTCCTATAGACTGGGACATAAGAGGGAATGCAAAGGCAGCTGTGCCCTATAGCTGGAACTTAGCAGGTAGTGAAGAGCCAGCCCAGGGCTGGAGGTGCCTCAAATGTGGAACCCAGAGATCGAGCGTGGCTCTGCGGCTCACCTGTGCCAGCTTCAGAGAGGCCGTTCCGCACAGCCAGCGCGGGTCCCCGGGCAGGACGGCGGCCTCCACTGCCACCCCCGAAGCCCCCCCCGCCGTTGTTGTAGCCATCGTAGGTGCTGCTGCCGCCGTAACCCCGGTTGCCACCGGAATAACCGGGACCGCTGCCGCCGTAACCTGGTGGGAGAGGAAGGAGGGCGCTGAGCTCTGCCAGCCGTCCCTGCGGGCGCTTGGAGGCCGGGCTCCGGTTTCGGCATTGCGGTGGGCTGCGTCCGCGGTGTGGGCCAGGCCACGGGGCCGGCTGGCGTCCTCGGCTCGTGGCAAGCGGTGGGGAGCGCCGAGAGCCGCCCCTGGGAGAGAGATCCCGCTCTGGCCTTACCGTCATTGCCAAATCCATTATAGCCGTCTCCGCCGCCGCCATAACCGCCACCGCGGCTGCCACCAAACCCACCTGAAAAGAACAAACCGTTGTGTTCAATCCGTTCCATGACCTGGGGAGGGGGGGGAAGACGGCGTTTTAAGGTGCTGGAGTGAAAATTCAGACGCCCAAATCACGGCGTGGAGGGAGGAGAGGAGCTCCGGCAGGCAGCCGGGGGGGGGAAAAGGGGGGGTGGTGGCAGCCGAAGCGGCGGGCGGCTTTTGGGTTCAGAGTGTGAGCTCTGGGTCGGGCCGGCGGCGTCCCTGCAGCTGGGGGCTGTCCCCAACCTGAGCCACTTACCACGGCCACCGAAGTTGCCACCGCGGCTGAAGTTGTCGTTGCCACCAAATCCACCTCCACGGCCGCCTCCGAAGTTCCCAGAACCGCTGCGGCCTAAAAATTGGGGTTGGGGGGGGGGGGGGGAAAAATGGCCTTCAGGAACGGAGCAGGCTGAGCTGTAGCAGCAGGCAAGGCTGTGGATGCGCTCACCTCTCTGGCTGGCTGAGGCGCTGGCCATCTCCTGCTTCGAGAGGGCTTTCCTCACCTCGCAGTTGTGGCCGTTCACAGTGTGGTATTTCTGAACTGCGGGGATGGAGGGGGGGGTTATGGGGTGATGGGACCAAGCCCCGGCCCCCCCTGAGCTCTGCACTTACTGACTATCTTGTCAACAGAGTCGTGGTCATCGAAGGTGACGAAGGCGAAGCCCCTCTTCTTGCCGCTGCCACGGTCTGTCATGATCTCAATGACTTCAATTTTGCCATATTGGCCAAAATAGTCTCTCAAGTGATGCTCTTCTGTATCTTCCTTTATGCCGCCCACAAAAATCTTCTTGACTGTGAGGTGGGCTCCGGGTCGCTGCGAATCCTACGGGGGAGAATGCGGTGTGGGTTTGGAGCCCTGGGGTGTCCCAGCTCTGCGTGGCTGAGCTGAGGGAACGGCTGAGCTTTGCTTGGGCTCTGCAGGACGGGCACAGCTTGGCCTGGCACGGTTTGGCCACAGCAGCAGCTCCCTCCCTACCTCTCTGGACACTGCTCTCTTTGGTTCAACGACTCTGCCGTCCACTTTGTGCGGCCGTGCATTCATGGCAGCATCGACTTCTTCCACCGATGAATACGTGACGAAGCCGAAGCCCCGGGAGCGCTTGGTGTTTGGGTCCCTCATCACCTGGTGGCAGGACAGAGCCCCGTTAAAACACAGAAGAATACAACTGAGGGGCCCACGGACCACCCCCACACCTCAGGGTGCCCCTACGCCTCACGCTGGGAACATTCAAGGCTCCTCTGGGGAACCATCTCCATCCCCACCCCCCCTCCAGCTCCACACAGCCCACCCCACACTCTCAGACACCCATCACCCGTGAGGCTGAGCGGTGACAACTGCCCTGCAGTGTCCCCCTGGGGGTGAGGGGGGGGGGGGGAGCTGCCCACCCCCCTCACCCAGCCCACAGAACTCACCACGCAGTCGGTCAGGGTGCCCCATTGCTCAAAGTGGCTGCGGAGGCTCTCGTCTGTGGTTTCGAAGCTGAGGCCGCCGATGAAGAGTTTGCGGAGCTGCTCCGGCTCCTTTGGAGACTGCAGGAAGGCAAAAGCATAGAGGTGAGTGCCACAGGGCAACCCCAACCCTAAGGAACCCCTCAGCACCCCCCTCACTCCCCCCATCCCATAGGACCCCCTGCTTCTCCCCACCCTTCACCCCACTTTACACAAGCCCTATTATCCCCACAGCCCCAGTGGGGATTTCTGTACCCAAATCCCCTCCCTGGGAGCCCCCCTGCGCTGCCCTCTTCCTCTGTTACCCTCAGACCCTTCCAACAGTCCTAAATGCTCCTATAGACACTGCTGACCCCTATGTGGACCCCATGAGAGGGTCCTCCCCCCCCCCAGACAAGACCTTTCCTATAGGCACACCCTATCCTACAGGCACCCCAACCCTCCCTGCTGAATTCTACAGAGATCCTCATTCTCTTATCCCCCCCCAGGCCCTTCATATGATGCCACCCGCTCCTAGTAAGGTCTCCCACCCCCAAATTAATTCTATAAGGGTGGCCCTCGCCCTTTTACATCCCCCAAACCTTTCCTACTCCTAAACCTTTCCTACTCCCACCCACTCCTACAGCCACCCCCCCCAGCCCCAGACACCTCCCACCGACCCTCACATTAACCCCCCACCCACTGATGAATCCCATGGGGCTCCACGCACCCCAGCAAAGCCCCACCCTCCATTCCCAGCACCCAGCGCGACCCACAACCCCCCCAAACAACCCCCCCCAACGCCCCCTACCCCTCCGAACCTCCCTCAAACCCTTCCAGGGGACGCTCAGACTCCCCCCTCCCCCACCCAAACCCTCCTCAACCCGGCCCATTAGTGATGCCAGGCCCTATAAGACAGCCCCCCCTTCCAGACCCCCCCCCGAATAAACGGCGCTGCACTGAACCCGACCTGCGCACCGCGCATGCGCAGCGGCCGCCATCGCCCACCCCGAGCACAAAGGCGCGCACGTGGCGCGGCGCGCGGGGCGCTGCGGGTCGGGGAGGGGGGAGAGGGGGGTGGGGGGGGGAGAGGGAGGGAGAGCGCTGCGCATGCGCCACCGAGGCCCCCCGGCGCGAGGCGGGCAGTCAGCGCATGCGCACAGGGCGCCGGGCGGCAGGCCCGCGCAGGCGCAATGAGCGAGGCCCGCGCGGCGCCGAGAGGAGCGGCGGGGGCGGGGAAGGCCGCGGAGGGGCGGCGGAGCGGAGCGGGGAGAAGAAAAGAGGAGAACTCACCTCCGACTTGGCCATGGCGGCGGTGCGGGGCCGGGAGGGCTGGGCGGCGGGCGGCTCGGCGCGCGATGCTCCCTCTGCGAGGCGCCGACACAGAAAGGGGCCGAGCGAAGCGAGCGCCGCCGCCTCACTCCGCCGCCCCCGCCGAACGCCCGCCCCCCGGCCGCTCCCATTGGGCGGCGCCCGCCGCCCCGCGCCCCCGCGACGCCTCCCATTGGGCGGCGGGAGGGAGCGCTGCGGGCTCATTGGTCGCGTTCGGCCGCTCCGCCCGCGCCGCCACCGCTAATTGGTGGGGAGGAGGGAGATCCCGCCCCTGGTCCTCGTCGATTGGACGAGGCTGGCGCGGCTCCGCCCCGCGCTGCTTTTCCCGCTCCGACCCGGAGACTCCCCAGCTCTCCTCCGATTTGCTCTTTCGCTGGCGGTCCCACCTCTCGCCTCCTGCTCATTGGCTAGCGCGGCGGCGGCTAGATTCTCATTGGCCGGCCCCGCCGTCACTCAACGCTGCCCCGCGGCGGGACCGGCGGAGGTCAGCGAGCACTGCGCAGCGCGGCGGGCGGCATCGGCGGCGACTCCCGGCATCGGCGGCGAGCGGGGGCCGCCCGCCCGGCAGCGCCCAAGGTGCACCGCGCTCGGCGCATGCGCAGCTTGAGGTGGGGGAGGGGGGAGTCGAGGAGGGGATGGAGGGCGCATGCGCGCTGCGGGGTTGGCGGCGCCTGCGCGCTGCGGCCGGGTTTTGGCGGGCGGAGCGCGGAGCGGCGGCGGCTCGGAGGGGCGGTGAGAGCGCGGCGGACGGAGCCGCTCCGGTGCCGCTCCCCGGACAGGTAGCGGCGGCGGGCGGCGGATGAATGGGAGGCAGGCCGGGGGCGGGCTCCGGCGAGGAAATTGGCAGCGGCGCGGGCCAATGGCAGCAGCGGGGGGCGGGGGCGAGTAGCGGGAAACTCGTCCAATGGCGACAGAGGAGGGGAGGGATTCGGCGGGGAGCGACGGCGTGCTCGGCCAATAGGAGCGAGGCAAGGGCGTGGCGACGTATAAGCAGGTGTTAACAGTCGGCGCTGAGTGACAGTGCGACCGACCAATGGGAGCGCGGGGGGGTGGAGGCGCAAAGTGGCGGCAGCCAATAGGGTGAGTCGCCGAGGCTGCGCCGCTTTTCTCTTCAGGGCAGCGTCGTGTGCGGAGCGGCGGTGCTCGGGCCGGGCCTGAAGGCGGCCTTAGGGGGGCTTTGGGGGCGGCGATGTCGGTCTGAAGGCGGACGGGAGCTGGTTGAGCAGCCTCGATGGCTTTGAGACGGCTTTGCCAGCACGGAACCGCCTTCAGGCCCGGTTCTGCTCGCTGCGGCCTTCCTCAGCGCTGCGCCGAGGCCTGGTTGGGCCCCACCAGGCCCTATGAGGGCTCTGCCCCATCCCTGGGGGGGGGGGGGGGATGTGACCCCCTCCCTCAGCCCCATGGAGCCCCCCCAAAGCTTCTCTTCCCCCTGCACCCGTTGCTTGCATCCCCCGTCTGTTTGTTTCCCCCCCCCTGGGGGGGAGGTTGAGGTTTGGGGTCCATCCGGATCCATTTGTGGGCCAGGCGGCCTCCATAAGTGTGCGGTGATGGCGATGTATTGGAGTGCTGTGTGCAGTTCTGGGCTCCCCGGTATAAAAAAAAGGCAGGGATCTGTTGGAAAGAGTCCAGAGGAGGGCCAAAAAGATGGGGAACGGCATGGAGCGTCTCCCCTATGGAGAAAGGCTGAACTGGATCTGTTCAGCCTTGAGAAAAGAAGATTGAGAGGGGTCCTGATCCAGGTCTGTAATTATCTGAGGTGTGGGGGGCAGAGTGGCGAGGCCTGACTGTTTTTAGGAGTGTGTGGAGACAGGACGAGGGGAAACAGCCAGAAACTGCAGCATGGGAAGTTCTGGCACAAATGTGTGCAAGAACTTCTTTAGGTGAGGGTGGAATTTAACACTGGAACTCCACACTGAAGGTTGTGAAATCTCTTTCTCTGGAGATATTCAAGACCCACCTGGACACCTACCTGTGTGACCTGGTGCTGGGAACCTGCTTTGGCGGGGGGGGGGGGTTGGACTGGATGATCTCTGAGGTCCCTTCCAACCCCTACGATTGTGTGATGTGGGCAATAACTCACCCTCAGCCATCTGTGGGGATGCTCAGAGGCCCCCAAGGAGGCTCAGTAACTTCGGTGTGGTTTGTTTCTCCTGTCATCACCCGTTAACGTTTCTTTACAGCTCTTAAATTGCCAGGGAGAAGAATTGCAGGCGAATGGGACGGGTGGGAGAGACCCCCAAGTAGTTGGATGGGGTGAAAGAGAGCTCGGGGCTGTTTTTTGGGTTCGTTTAACCACATCTCCAGCATCAGGCTGATTTATATCATGAATAGAGGTGTAACGAGGCAGAACCCCCGTGTGGGGCAGCCCCCCAAAAAGCAGCAGACGGGATTATTTTCAGGGTTTCATTTGTGCTGTGGGGGGGGGTTGGGGATCCCCTGGGACCCACGGCCGCGTCCGTCTGTCCGCTGCAGCTCTCAGTGTTGTTTCTGCCTTTTCCCAGGGCCCCCAGCTCCGCCTGCTTGGCTCCATAAATCACTCTGGGGGGGCCATCATTGTGGCGTCGCGGCGCCAGCTCCAACCCCCCCCCCATCCCCATCCCCTCCCCTCCAACCCTCAGCGTTTTGGGTTTCCCAGGACAGGAGCAGCCAGTTCTGCTTGGCTCCGTGGTGGCTCCTTTTTTTTTTTTCTTTTTTCCTGCTTTTTAGCCATTTTGGGGTTAAAAGCTGCGTTTTTGGTTTGGGGAGCTGTTAGGTTGCCACTCTGTTTGCATCCCCAACCATCAGAACAGAGGTGTTTAACTGAATCCCTTCACCCACCCCAGGATGGGAGAGCAAAGCAAGTTCAACACCGCCTTAAAAACCTCCCTTTTCACCTCAAAACCTCCCTTTCCAAACCAGCCCCGTTCTTTTCTTTTGTTCCTCCAGGAAAGGACTCCGACACGCGGCCTTCCCAGGAACTGCTGCCCCTCCAAGGGATGCAGCAGCCTGGGGGCATTGGGGTTTTTTCTCCCCAAAACCACCCCTTTTCCACCCAAAACCGTTGCCAAAAGATCACA
Source organism: Chrysolophus pictus (assembly GCA_037305975.1). Taxonomy (NCBI): domain Eukaryota; kingdom Metazoa; phylum Chordata; class Aves; order Galliformes; family Phasianidae; genus Chrysolophus; species Chrysolophus pictus. Next base: position 1,219,467 of record CM074608.1, read on the forward strand.
CCGTCTCAGGGGAGGGGTTAGATGGGTTTTTTTGGGGGGGGAGTGATGCTTTTGGCTTTGGGCAGCAGCAGGAAATACCAAGCAGGGAATGGGGTGGATGAGGAATTTCCTGGCTTTTCGTTCAGGCTCTGTTTTCTTTAGGGTTTTAATCTGAAAAAAAAAATCATAATAGATGTGTGTTTGTATGCATTAAAAGCAAAGCACTCAACCCAAGGTTACAACAACACGTCCTGGCTGCGTGCCCTGCTGTGGGATTCGCCTTAAAACTGATTATTTTATTTCATTTTTGGCGAGGCCAACGCCTGGGCCCGCAGTTGGGAGAATTCAAACGCTTCGAAGCTGTGCCAATAATTCAGCCCCAAAAATGGTGGTGGTGTTGGGGTGGCTTTAACCCCCCCCTCGTTGCACCTCCGTGGTGTTTAAAGCTCCCTGAAAAGAGGGGGAGAAAATGGGTTGGCTGAGATATTTTAGCAAATCCTTTGTGAATTCGGATGTTTCCTGCGCGTGTTTTGGGGCGCTGGTGTTTTTTTGGGGTTTTTAAACCCCAAATTCAGCTTGTGGGGGGGGAGGAGAGGGGTGTCCATGTTAACCTGCTGTCCGTTCACCTCCCCCAGGATTTGGGTCGCGTCGGTGCGTGGGCTCCCCGTGCTGCGCTATGGGCAAGAAAAGCAAGAGGACAGCAGACAGTTCGTCCTCTGAAGACGAAGAGGAGTATGTGGTGGAGAGAGTGCTGGACAGGAGAGTGGTGAAGGGCCAGGTGGAGTATTTGCTCAAGTGGAAAGGCTTCTCTGAGTAAGTTTTTCCCCCCCCCTTGATATTCTTCTCTCTGTCGACTGATGCGAGTTTTGGTTGCCCCCCCCGCGGTGTGATGGTGATGGTTTTGCAGGGAGCACAACACCTGGGAGCCGGAGAAGAACCTGGATTGCCCTGAGCTTATCTCAGAGTTTATGAAAAAGTATAAAAAGATGAAGGAAGGGGATGGAAACAAAGCAAGGGAGAAAGCAGAGAGCGGCAAAAGGAAAGGGCTGCCCGCCAGTGCTGAGGATATCAAGGCCAAGAAGAAGAGGGAGGTGAGAAGGTGGGGGGGGAGGATGGCGTGGGGGTGGGCAGGTTGTGGTGGGGGGGCAGGAATGCAGTGTGACCTCCATGGGGGCTGGAATGCAGCAGTGGGGACAATAACCTGACATTGGGAGGGACTGGAAGCCAACATCGCTACGATGGGGGCAGGAATGCAGCATCAGCACCTTGATGGGGACAGGCACCCAATGATGGGGACAGGAAAACAACATCACTGTGATGGAAACTGGCACCTGGTGTCACCAACGTGGGAGACAGGCACCCAGTGTCACTTTGATGGGGGCAGGAATGCAGTGTCACCACCACGATGGGGACGGGTGACCAGTGATGGGAAGAGGAATGTGATCTCACCTTCGTGGGGACAGGAATCCAGCAATGGGGACGGGAGCCTAAGTGTCTTTATGATGGGGACAGGCAACCATTGTCACCAACACAGTGATGGGGGAAGGAATGCAGCATCTCCACAGTGTGGACAGGCAGCCAGTGATGGGGACAGGTGCCTTAATGTCACCCCAATGGCGACAAGCACCCAAATGATGGGATTCAGGATGATGTCCCCAACCCCGCGACCCTATGAGTGGCACAGAGTGGGGTTATACCCCCCTCCCTGCCCCCCCCAAGCGTGACTGTAGCACCACAACCCCTAAAAACCTATTTTTTCCCCCAAATCCACAGAGCAACGACATCGCCCGGGGCTTTGAGCGGGGCCTGGAGCCCGAGAAAATCATCGGGGCCACCGACTCCTGTGGAGACCTCATGTTCCTCATGAAATGGTGAGGATGCTGTTTGTCCCCCCCCACGTGAATGTCTGCTGCTTTGTCCCACCCCTCCCTGTAGATTTTGGTGGATTTTGGGGGGTTATTTCTAGAGAAAGGTCTGAGCAGAAAGTTGAGAGCTGCAGCTGGGTGCTGGGTGCTGCTTTAACAGCCTCTCTTTCTCCCACCCCCCCTCCCTTTCATCCCTGAAGGAAGGACACGGATGAAGCCGACCTGGTGCTGGCAAAGGAGGCGAATCTGAAATGTCCCCAAATTGTCATCGCATTTTATGAGGAGAGACTGACCTGGCACGCATACCCCGAGGACACGGACAGCAAAGAGCGCGAGGCTGCCAAGAGCTAAGGCAGCCCTGGGGGCCCTCCTGTACATAGCCCCCCCCCCCCACACCCCCTCCAGTCACATCCCCTCCCTCTCCGTGTCCCCAGGGTGTGCCCTGCCCGTCCCCAGGGGCAGCAGAAGGGATACGGTGGGGGAAAAGGGGGGGGAAGGGGTGGTGACGAAACACTTGAGGACCTTTGGTGAAGGATGGACCCCGGTGGGGTCCCTGCGTTGCCCCCTGCCCTGTGTCCTCCCCTTTAGCCATGGGGAGGAGGCCAGGTCTGAGGGGAGGGGGAAGGGAGGGAGGGGTAAAGGGGGAAGGGGGGAGGGAGGGGGGGGCAAAAAGAAAAAGCCCCGTATTTGCTCTTTTTCTAACGTTGATGTTTTTAACCTGGGCCTCCCCCCACCCCGGGGTGTCCCTGTGCCCCCACCTTGTATTTCCTTCCAATAAAGGGTCACTTTTCAGGAGTCGGGTGGTTTGTCGGGGGCTGGGGGGGGGATGATACACAGGGGGGGGGTGGGGGCAAGCAGCCCGAATGTGGGGGGGGGCGGGGAATGGCCGTGTCCCCTCCGTGGCCTCACCTTTAGCGCCACCTGGTGGTCGCGACGCGGTACTGCAGCGTGGGGACACTTCTGGAGGGGGTGGGAGTGACATCAAGGGGGTGGTGACACCGCATGGTGACACCAGACGGGGGGGGGGGGGGTGACACAAGACGGAGGGGGGTGTGACACCGCATGGTGACACTTGGCTATCCCTTAATGGAGGTCCCCAGCCTCGAGGGACTGCCTTTGGTGGAGGGGTGACACGTGGGGTGGCACCCTTGGGGACAGTGTGTGTGGCTTAAAGCACTGCAGGCACCGGGGAGGTGACAGCAATAGAGCTGGGAACACTTGGTGGCTTTGGGGACACTAATGGCTCAGGGGGAGCCATGGTTTTGGGGACCCTCGGTGGCCCTGGGGATGCCGGTAATACGGAGATGTTGTTGGCCCGGGGAACACCGATAGCTCAGGGATTGTGTTGGTTTTGAGGATACCTGGTGGCCTTGGGGACACTGGTGACACGGGGTTATTGGTGGCTTTGGGGACACGGGTGACGCACGGCGCTCAGTTCCGCCCTCCGCCGCCAGGGGTCGCCCTTGTGCCGCCGCAGCCCGCGCAGCGTCACCCGCAGCGCCCCCCAAGAGGGGCGGGGCGATTCTGGGCCACGCCCACTCACGCTGTGCGTTGGGGGGTGGGAGCCGCGCAAAGCCCGGCGGGAAGTTCCCATCGTGCACCGCGCGCCGCTAGCAGACAAAGGCTCGGCGGGAACTCCAAGTCCCAGCATGCCTTGCGCGAGGTCAAGGGGCGGGGTCAGGGGGCGGGGTCAGGGGGCGGCTGCGGGGCCCGGCGCGGCGCAGGTAGGCCCGGGTGGACACTATGGGGGGGCGGCCGTGACGTCACGTGACGTCATGGGGAGGGGGGGTTCGGCGAGGGGGTAATGATGGGGGTCGTGGGGGGGAGTGGGGGGTATTTAGGGGTAAGGAGGAGGCGGCTGGGGGGGTCCTGAGGGAGGGTTTGGGGGTGGGGGGGGCACTTCTGGGGCCCTGGGGGGGCAGTGAGGGGTAAGGGGGCTGTGGGGGGGGGGCGAGGTGGGCGATGGTGGGGTTTTAAGGGCGGCAGTCGCAGTTAGGGGGCCCTGAGGGGCATCTGGGGGTCCCTGGGGGGGTAATTGAGGGGCAGGGAGGCTCTGAGGGGGGTTGGGAGGGTTTAGCAGAGCGATTAAGGGGCATTTAGGGGTGGGGGGGCGGTCGGTGGGGTCTAGGAGGGCAATTATGGGGCTCTTAGGGGGGGCCCGGGGGGCAGCTGGGGGCCTGGGGGGCAGTTAGGAGCGGGGGCTGCTGTGCTAAAGGGAGGATTGTGAGGCTCTGGGGCTGCCCCCGTTCCTTTTTCCCTCCCCGTGTGCCCCACGGTGCCCTTATCCCATACCTCCCCCTGCGGCCGCTCTGTATCCCCTCCCCCCGAGGCTCTGGGGACGCCGTGGGGATGGCAGTGTCACCTCCCTGTCACCTCCCTGTCACCTCCCCTTTGTGTCCCCAGGCGCAGCAGCCGGCAGCTGATGGCAGCATGGAGGAACGTCCTGAACCGGCGGTGACAACAACGGAGGCGGATGGATTGGCAGAACGTTTCCTACAGCTGGAACGGGATCACAACTCGCTGCTGAGGGAGCTGCCGCCCTTCGGGGCGCCCGTCAGCCACGTTTACAGCCCCCTGGATTACGCCTGGGAGCCTCACCGTGACTTCGTGCGCCGCTATTGCCGCGGCCCCAAGCGAGTCCTCTTCCTCGGGATGAACCCCGGCCCCTTCGGCATGGCCCAGACTGGGGTGCGGCTGGGGAAACTGAGGCACGGCGTGGGGAGGGGGTGGGAGGAGGTTTGGTTTCCGTCTGTGCCTGCTGAAGGGTGGTGGGAGGGGGAAACTGAGGTATGGATGTGGCCGTGGGGGGGTTTGTGGGGAGTCTGCGTGTGTCCTCGTGGAGGTGAGGGGGAAACTGAGGCATGAGCGTGTGGCGTGTGCAGTGTGTGTGCTGTCTTCCTTTGGCATCATGCAGATAGGGAAACGGAGAGCTCTGGGCTGGTTGAGAGAGGCTGTGCCCAAGGGGAAAGTGTTTATGGACCCCATAGAGCTTTGTGGAGCTGAAAGGGAGGGAAGCTGAAGCACAGGAAGCACAGAGGGCTCCCTGAGGCACTGCATGCTGTCCCCATGGAGCCAGAAGGCAGGGAAACTGAGGCACAATGAGATAGGGCAGCTCCAGAGGCACTGTGGGGTGGCTGTGCCCAAGGGGGGAGTGTTTATGGACCCCATAGAGCTTTGTGGAGCTGAAAGGGAGGGAAGCTGAAGCACAGAGGGCTCCCTGAGGCACTGCATGCTGTCCCCGTGGAGCCAGAGGGCAGGGAAACTGAGGCACAATGAGATGGGGCAGCTCCAGAGGTGCTGTGGGGTGGCTGTGCCCAAGAGGAAAGTGTTTATGGACCCCACAGGGCTTTGTGGAGCTGAAAGGGAGGGAAGCTGAAGCACAGGAAGCACAGAGGGCTCCCTGAGGCACTGCATGCTGTCCCCGTGGAGCCAGAGGGCAGAGAAACTGAGGCACAATGAGATAGGGCAGCTCCAGAGGAGCTGTGGGGTGGCTGTGCCCAAGGGGGGAGTGTTTATGGACCCCCTAGGGCTTTGTGGAGCTGAAAGGGAGGGAAGCTGAAGCACGGAGGGCTCCCTGAGGCACTGCATGTTGTCCCCATGGAGCCAGAAGGCAGGGAAACTGAGGCACAATGAGATAGGGCAGCTCCAGAGGCACTGTGGGGTGGCTGTGCCCAAGGGGGGAGTGTTTATGGACCCCATAGGGCTTTGTGGAGCTGAAAGGGAGGGAAGCTGAAGCACAGAGGGCTCCCTGAGGCACTGCATGTTGTCCCTATGGAGCCAGAGGGCAGGGAAACTGAGGCACAATGAGATGGGGCAGCTCCAGAGGTACTGTGGGATGGCTGTGCCCAAGAGGAAAGTGTTTATGGACCCCACAGGGCTTTGTGGAGCTGAAAGGGAGGGAAGCTGAAGCACAGGAAGCACAGAGGGCTCCCTGAGGCACTGCATGCTGTCCCCGTGGAGCCAGAGGGCAGAGAAACTGAGGCACAATGAGATAGGGCAGCTCCAGAGGAGCTGTGGGATGGCTGTGCCCAAGGGGAAAGTGTTTATGGACCCCATAGAGCTTTGTGGAGCTGAAAGGGAGGGAAGCTGAAGCACAGGAAGCACAGAGGACTCCCTGAGGCACTGCATGCTGTCCCCGTGGAGCCAGAGGGCAGAGAAACTGAGGCACAATGAGATAGGGCAGCTCCAGAGGAGCTGTGGGGTGGCTGTGCCCAAGGGGGGAGTGTTTATGGACCCCCTAGGGCTTTGTGGAGCTGAAAGGGAGGGAAGCTGAAGCACAGGAAGCACAGAGGGCTCCCTGAGGCACTGCATGCTGTCCCCGTGGAGCCAGAGGGCAGAGAAACTGAGGCACAATGAGATAGGGCAGCTCCAGAGGAGCTGTGGGGTGGCTGTGCCCAAGGGGGGAGTGTTTATGGACCCCCTAGGGCTTTGTGGAGCTGAAAGGGAGGGAAGCTGAAGCACGGAGGGCTCCCTGAGGCACTGCATGTTGTCCCCATGGAGCCAGAAGGCAGGGAAACTGAGGCACAATGAGATAGGGCAGCTCCAGAGGCACTGTGGGGTGGCTGTGCCCAAGGGGGGAGTGTTTATGGACCCCCTAGGGCTTTGTGGAGCTGAAAGGGAGGGAAGCTGAAGCACAGAGGGCTCCCTGAGGCACTGCATGTTGTCCCTATGGAGCCAGAGGGCAGGGAAACTGAGGCACAATGAGATGGGGCAGCTCCAGAGGTACTGTGGGGTGGCTGTGCCCAAGAGGAAAGTGTTTATGGACCCCACAGGGCTTTGTGGAGCTGAAAGGGAGGGAAGCTGAAGCACAGGAAGCACAGAGGGCTCCCTGAGGCACTGCATGCTGTCCCCGTGGAGCCAGAGGGCAGAGAAACTGAGGCACAATGAGATAGGGCAGCTCCAGAGGAGCTGTGGGATGGCTGTGCCCAAGGGGAAAGTGTTTATGGACCCCATAGAGCTTTGTGGAGCTGAAAGGGAGGGAAGCTGAAGCACAGGAAGCACAGAGGACTCCCTGAGGCACTGCATGCTGTCCCCGTGGAGCCAGAGGGCAGAGAAACTGAGGCACAATGAGATAGGGCAGCTCCAGAGGAGCTGTGGGGTGGCTGTGCCCAAGGGGGGAGTGTTTATGGACCCCCTAGGGCTTTGTGGAGCTGAAAGGGAGGGAAGCTGAAGCACGGAGGGCTCCCTGAGGCACTGCATGTTGTCCCCATGGAGCCAGAAGGCAGGGAAACTGAGGCACAATGAGATAGGGCAGCTCCAGAGGCACTGTGGGGTGGCTGTGCCCAAGGGGGGAGTGTTTATGGACCCCATAGGGCTTTGTGGAGCTGAAAGGGAGGGAAGCTGAAGCACAGGAAGCACAGAGGACTCCCTGAGGCACTGCATGCTGTCCCCATGGAGCCAGAGGGCAGAGAAACTGAGGCACAATGAGATGGGGCAGCTCCAGAGGAGCTGTGGGGTGGCTGTGCCCAAGGGGGGAGTGTTTATGGACCCCATAGGGCTTTGTGGAGCTGAAAGGGAGGGAAGCTGAAACACAGAGAGCTCCCTGAGGCACTGCATGCTGTCCCCATGGAGCCAGAAGGCAGGGAAACTGAGGCACAGTGAGATAGGGCAGCTCCAGAGGAGCTGTGGGGTGGCTGTGCCCAAGGGGGGAGTGTTTATGGACCCCCTAGGGCTTTGTGGAGCTGAAAGGGAGGGAAGCTGAAGCACGGAGGGCTCCCTGAGGCACTGCATGCTGTCCCCGTGGAGCCAGAGGGCAGGGAAACTGAGGCACAATGAGATAGGGCAGCTCCAGAGGAGCTGTGGGGTGGCTGTACCCAAGGGGAATGCTTATAGACCCCTCAGTGGAAACTGAGGGAGAAAAGTGAGGTGCAGACAGGACCAGGAGACACATAGTGATGCTATGGGGTGCCTATGGGGTGCTGCACGCTGTCCCCATGCAGTCACGTGGAAAGGGATTTGAAGCTGGAACATCTCCGTGCTGCTTTGGGGGCGGCTGTGCCCCTCCTTCCCCCCACCGGAGCTCAACGTGGGGCCACCACAGCACAAGAATCACCCTCTGACCCCTTTCCCTGTCCCCACAGGTCCCGTTTGGTGAAACCCGACACGTCCGCGAGTGGTTGGGTGTCAGCGGTGAGGTGGGGAAACCACCATCAGAACATCCCAAGCGCCCGGTGTTGGGTCTGACCTGCAAGAGGGCAGAGGTGAGCGGCACCCGTTTCTGGGGGCTGGTCCGGACCCTCTGCCCAGACCCCCACGTCTTTTTCCGTCACTGCTTCGTCCACAATCATTGCCCCCTCCTCTTCCTCGCCTCCAGCGGTCGCAACCTGGCTCCCAGCGAGTTGCCCCCTGCCCAACGTGTCCAACTGATGGGGCTGTGTGACCGGGCACTGGCACAAGCTGTGGGGTTGTTGGGGGTGCAAATGGTGGTGGGAGTTGGGCGTTTTGCTGAGCAAAGAGCCCGCAGGGCTTTGGCTGCTGCCGGCGTGACCGTAAGGATTGAAGGCTTCCCACACCCTTCACCCCGCAGCGCCCGAGCCAATAAAGGCTGGGAGGAGCAGGCGAGGGCGAGGCTGGGGGAGCTGGGGGTTCTGGAGCTGTTTCGGGAGGAGGGGGGGTCACCAGAAAGGGATGGGGGTGGATCTGAAAGGCCGTTGGTCATAAAGGAGGAGGTGGAGGAGGATTAGAGAGGGTCCGTGCCTCAGTTTCCCCTCTGGAGGGTTGGATGGGTTGGGTTAGGAGGGGGGAGGGTGTGGGTCTGTGCCTCGCTTTCTCCACTTGGGTGTGGGGGGGGGGATCCAGGCTTCACGTGTGCCCCCATGAGGAGGTGGTGGGTTGGGTTTTTTTTAGGGGGTGGCAAAGGACGGCTCCGTGCCTCGGTTTCCCTCATTAGAAAAGGCTGGGTTCCCTTTAGGAGGGGGAAGGGGGGGTGGATCCTCACTCATCCCCCTCCCCCCCCAGCTCAGGGTCTCATTTCGTGCTGCCCCACCCCGTGCCTCAGTTTCCCCTCACAGAAGAAAGGACCCCAACCCCAGGATGGATTCTGCCTGGGGACCCAAACCAGCAGCTTCCAGTTTCCCCAGTCTGAGTAGTGTAACACTAAATGGGCTGAGGCTCAGTGGGGCAGCGTCCCCCCACCCCACACACAGAGCGGTGCCTCAGTTTCCCCTAAGAGCAGCCTGGCAGCCCAGCTCTCGGTCCCCACTCAACTTTGGGGTTTTTCACCCCATAATTTCCACTGAAATCCCTCGATTTTGGGGTAGAGTTTTTTAATCAACGCTTTATTAAAGGACCCAACAGCCCCGCTTGCTCCTAGCAGGGGAAACTGAGGCACGGGGCGGGGGGGGGGGGGACGTGGAGTGGGGACAGTGACAGCATTAGGGTGACAGTTTCCCCGTGTCCCCGTGTGTGCCTCAGTTTCCCCTGCCACCAATAAACGCTGTGTCCCATGGCGGTGGGTTTCCTGTCATCCTTGGGGGGCTCTGTACCCCACAGTGTGGGGCTCTGTACCCCTTTTGTGGATGTCACCATGTGGTGGTGTCCCCCACCAGCGATGCTTTGGGGGTTCACCCCAATTTGGGGTTGTGGGGTGGGTGGGAACACTGATCTGGGGGTGCAGGATGGGGGCAGAGGTCGGTTTGGGGCTGGAAGATTGGGGTGTATCCACATTTTGGGGGTATATCCTTGTTTGGAGGGGGTACAGCATGGGGGTACACCCCCTATTTGGGGGTACAGCATGGGGGAACAACCCTGTTTGGGGGTACAACCCTATTTGGGAGTGCAGGGTGGGGGTACAACCCTATTTGTGGGTACAGGATGGGGGTACATCCCTGTTTGGGGGTACAGGGTGGGGGTACAACCCTATTTGTGGGTACAGGGTGGGGGTACATCCCTGTTTGGGGGTACAGGATGGGGGTACAACCCTATTTGTGGGTAAAGGGTGGGGGTACATCCATGTTTGTGGGTACAGGATGGGGGTACATCCCTGTTTGTGGGTACAGGATGGGGTACATCCCTGTTTGGGGGTACAGGATGGGGGTACAACCCTATTTGTGGGTACAGGATGGGGGTACATCCCTGTTTGGGGGTGCAGGATGGGGGTACATCCCCGTTTGTGGGTACAGGATGGGGGTACAACCCTGTTTGGGGGTAAAGGATGGGGGTACAACCTTATTTGTGGGTACAGGGTGGGGGTACATCCCTGTTTGTGGGTAAAGGATGGGGGTACATCCATGTTTGGGGGTACAGGATGGGGGTACATCCCTATTTGTGGGTACAGGGTGGGGGTACATCCCTGTTTGTGGGTACAGGGTGGGGGTACACCCCCTATTTGTGGGTACAGGATGGGGGTACATCCCTGTTTGGGGGTACAGGGTGGGGGTACAACCCTATTTGTGGGTACAGGGTGGGGGTACATCCCTATTTGTGGGTAAAGGGTGGGGGTACATCCCTGTTTGTGGGTAAAGGATGGGGGTACATCCATGTTTGTGGGTACAGGGTGGGGGTACATCCCTGTTTGGGGGTACAGGATGGGGGTACATCCCTGTTTGTGGGTACAGGGTGGGGGTACACCCCCTATTTGTGGGTACAGGGTGGGGGTACATCCCTGTTTGGGGGTACAGGGTGGGGGTACAACCCTATTTGTGGGTACAGGGTGGGGGTACATCCCTATTTGTGGGTAAAGGGTGGGGGTACATCCCTGTTTGTGGGTAAAGGATGGGGTTACAACCCTATTTGTGGGTAAAGGATGGGGGTACATCCATGTTTGTGGGTACAGGATGGGGGTACATCCCTGTTTGGGGGTACAGGATGGGGGTACAACCCTATTTGTGGGTACAGTATGGGGGTACATCCCTATTTGTGGGTACAGGATGGGGGTACAACCCTATTTGTGGGTACAGTATGGGGGTACATCCCTGTTTGGGGTACAGGATGGGGGTACAACCCTATTTGTGGGTACAGTATGGGGGTACATCCCTGTTTGTGGGTACAGGATGGGGGTACAACCCTATTTGTGGGTACAGGATGGGGGTACATCCCTATTTGTGGGTACAGGATGGGAGTACATCCCTGTTTGGGGGTACAGGGTGGGTGTACAACCCTATTTGTGGGTACAGTATGGGGGTACATCCCTATTTGTGGGTAAAGGATGGGGGTACATCCATGTTTGTGGGTACAGGGTGGGGGTACATCCCTGTTTGTGGGTAAAGGATGGGGGTACATCCCTGTTTGTGGGTAAAGGATGGGGGTACAACCCTATTTGTGGGTAGAGGGTGGGGGTACATCCCTGTTTGGGGGTAAAGGATGGGGGTACATCCCTGTTTGTGGGTACAGGATGGGGGTACATCCCTATTTGTGGGTAAAGAATGGGGTACATCCCTGTTTGTGGGTACAGGATGGGGGTACAACCCAATTTGTGGGTACAGGGTGGGGGTACAACCCTATTTGTGGGTACAGGATGGGAGTACATCCCTGTTTGTGGGTACAGGATGGGGGTACATCCCTGTTTGGGGGTACAGGGTGGGGGTACATCCCTGTTTGTGGGTACAGGGTGGGGGTACAACCCTATTTGTGGGTACAGGATGGGGGTACACCCCCTATTTGTGGGTACAGGGTGGGGGTACATCCCTGTTTGGGGGTACAGGATGGGGGTACATCCCTATTTGTGGGTACAGGGTGGGGGTACACCCCCTATTTGTGGATACCACCCCTTTTTGGGGGTGCAGGCAATGGGAATATCCCAAGATAAAGACACACGGAGTCCTCAGTCCCCATCACTCCCACCCTGTCTCCCCCATCCTCTGCCCCCCAAGTTGATTTACCCCACGTGGGGTATTTAAATTGGGTGGGGGGCGCCCCTGTACCCCCACCCAGCTCCCCCCCCAGTCACGCAGAGGCCCTGGGTGTGCTGTGTGTGTGTCCTTCCTTCACTTTGGGGAAGGAATGATATGGGGGGACCCCCCACACCCCCCCTCTACACCCACCCCACAATTTGGGGTCGGTGGAGGCTGGGGGGGGTCTCCCCACACCCCCACCCCCAGAGCGATGCATTGGGGGGGGGGGCTGAGGCTGCCTTTGTTGTGTGGTTCCCCAGCTGCTGCCGGGTTCATGAACTCGGGACTATTGAGAGGGGGTTGCGTGGTGACAAAGGGACACGAGGGGGGGGGGGAGAGGGGGTTGAGGGGGGGTCTATGAGGAGGGGGCCCCCGGGCGGCTGCAGCACAGATGCTTCCCGGCGCGGTTGCAGCCAAATAAGTCCAGCTTGCAGCTCCAGGTGTTGATTTATTGCCCCCCAGCCCACCCCCACTGTTTCATTCCTACTGTTGGGGGGGGTCGGGGGGGTGGGGGGGGGGCAGCAGCCCTGAGGGACCCCATAGGGATGTGGGGGTGCGCCGTGAAACCTCTGCCCTTCTCTTTGGGGTCATTGCAGCATTGCTTCCCAGCACCGCCTCTCTGAGGTATTCCTGCAGCCTTCGGGTCCCTATTTGGGGTGTTGGATGGATGCCATGGGGCTTTGTGCACCCCTACAGCCACCCTAAGATACCCCATACCCCAGGGGTGCACTGAGACCCCAAACCCAAATCCTGGGGTGCACTTAAGACCCCAGACTCAAGCTTTGAGGGTGCGTGCAGCCCCCAAACCCAAACACTGGGGTGTGCTTAAACCCCAAACCTACACCCTGGGATGCTCTTAAGATCCCAACCCATTACCCTGCGATGCACCCAAGACCCCAGACCCAAAACCTTGGGGTGTGCTGAGACCTCCAACCCATACCCTGGGGGCACTTAGACCCCAAATCCAAACACAGACCCCAACCCATATAACTGGGGTGCACTTAGATTCAAACCTAAACCCTGGGGCTGCACTTAAACCCCTGACCCAAACCCTGGGGTTGCACTCAGACCCCAAACCCAAACCTTTGGGGCGCACTTAGACCCCAAACCCTGGGGTTGCACTCAGACCCCAAACCCAAACCCTGGCTTGCACTTATGCTCCAGACCCAAACTTTGGGGGTGAACTTAGACCCCAAACCCAAACCTTTGGGGCACAATCAGACCCCAAACCCTGGGGTTGCACTCAGACCCCAAACCCAAACCTTTGGGGGCGCACTCAGACCCCAAACCTTGGGGGTGCACTCAGACCCCAAACCCTGGGGGTGCATTCAGACCCCAAACCTTGGGGGTGCACTCAGACCCCAAACCCTGGGGTTGCTCTCAGACCCCAAACCCTGGGATTGCACTCAGACCCCAAACCTTGGGATTGCACTCAGACCCCAAACCCAAACCTTTGGGGTGCACTCAGACCCCAAACCCTGGGGTTGCATTCAGACCCCAAATCCAAACCCTGGCTTGCACTTACGCTCCAGACTCAAACTTTGGGGGTGAACTTAGACCCCAAACCCAAACCTTTGGGGGCGCACTTAGACCCCAAACCTTTGGGGTGCACTCAGACCCCAAACCCTGGGGTTGCACTCAGACCCCAAACCCAAACCCTGGCTTGCACTTACGGTCCAGACCCAAACTTTGGGGGTGAACTCAGACCCCAAACCCAAACCTTTGGGGGCGCACTTAGACCCCAAACCTTGGGGTTGCACTCAGACCCCAAACCCAAACCTTTGGGGGTGCACTCAGACCCCAAACCCTGGGGTTGACTCAGACCCCAAACCCTGGGGTTGCACTCAGACCCCAAACCCAAACCTTTGGGGGTGCACTCAGACCCCAAACCCTGGGGTTGCTCTCAGACCCCAAACCCTGGGGTTGCACTCAGACCCCAAACCTTGGGGTTGCTCTCAGACCCCAAACCCAAACCTTTGGGGTTGCTCTCAGACCCCAAACCCTGGGGTTGCTCTCAGACCCCAAACCCTGGGATTGCACTCAGACCCCAAACCTTGGGGTTGCACTCAGACCCCAAACCCTGGGGTTGCACTCAGACCCCAAACCCAAACCTTTGGGGCACAATCAGACCCCAAACCCTGGGGTTGCACTCAGACCCCAAACCCAAACCCTGGCTTGCACTTACACTCCAGACCCAAACTTTGGGGGTGAACTTAGACCCCAAACCCAAACCTTTGGGGGGCACTTAGACCCCAAACCTTGGGGGTGCATTCAGACCCCAAACCTTGGGGTTGCACTCACACCCCAAACCCTGGGATTGCACTCAGACCCCAAACCCAAACCTTTGGGGGTGCACTTAGACCCCAAACCTTTGGGTTGCACTCAGACCCCAAACCCTGGGGGTGCACTCAGACCCCAAACCCTGGGGTTGCACTCAGACCCCAAACCCAAACCCTGGCTTGCACTTACACTCCAGACCCAAACTTTGGGGGTGAACTTAGACCCCAAACCCAAACCTTTGGGGCGCACTCAGACCCCAAACCTTGGGGGTGCACTTAGACCCCAAACTCTGGGGGTGCACTCAGACCCCAAACCCAAACCTTTGGGGGCGCACTTAGACCCCAATCCCTGGGGTTGCACTCAGACCCCAAACCTTGGGGGTGCACTCACACCCCAAACCCTGGAGTAGCACTCAGACCCCAAACCCAAACCCTGGCTTGCACTTACACTCCAGACCCAAACTTTGGGGGTGAACTTAGACCCCAAACCTTTGGGGTTGCTCTCAGACCCCAAACCTTGGGGGTGCACTCAGACCCCAAACCCTGGGGTTGCACTCAGACCCCAAACCCTGGGATTGCACTCAGACCCCAAACCTTGGGGTTGCACTCAGACCCCAAACCCAAACCTTTGGGGGTGCACTCAGACCCCAAACCCTGGGATTGCACTCAGACCCCAAACCCTGGGGGTGCACTCAGACCCCAAACCCAAACCTTTGGGGTTGCACTCAGACCCCAAACCCTGGGATTGCATTCAGACCCCAAACCTTGGGGTTGCACTCAGACCCCAAACCCTGGGGGTGCACTCAGACCCCAAACCCAAACCTTTGGGGTTGCACTCAGACCCCAAACCCTGGGGGTGCACTCAGACCCCAAACCCAAACCTTTGGGGGGCACTTAGACCCCAAACCCTGGGGGTGCACTCAGACCCCAAACCCAAACCTTTGGGGGTGCACTCAGACCCCAAACCCTGGGGTTGCACTCAGACCCCAAACCCAAACCCTGACTTGCACTTACGCCCCAGACCTAAACTTTGGGGGTGAACTTAGACCCCAAACCCAAACCTTTGGGGGCGCACTTAGACCCCAAACCTTGGGGTGCATTCAGACCCCAAACCCAAACCTTTGGGGGCGCACTTAAACCCCAAACCTTGGGGGTGGTCTCAGACCCCAAACCCTGGGGTTACACTCAGACCCCAAACCCTGGGGTTGCTCTCAGACCCCAAACCCTGGGGTTGCACTCAGACCCCAAACCTTGGGGTTGCACTCAGACCCCAAACCCTGGGGTTGCTCTCAGACCCCAAACCCTGGGGGTGCACTCAGACCCCAAACCTTTGGGTTGCACTCAGACCCCAAACCCAAACCTTTGGGGCGCACTCAGACCCCAAACCCTGGGGTTGCACTCAGACCCCTAACCCAAACCTTTGGGGGCGCACTCAGACCCCAAACCCTGGGGGTGCACTCAGACCCCAAACCCACTCCACAACGCTGCTCAACATCCCAAAGCAGGAACCCAGGGGACGTGGGGGTCCCGGTGGGTGCTGTGCCCCATATTTTGGGGTCCCAGGGGTCTCCCCATGCCCTGGAGGGGGGGGAATTTGTCCCTGCTCTGCATCGGGCAGCTCTGATGAAGAAGGATTTATGTTTGGTCTCCGTTAATCGGGAATTTGGTGTCAACAAGAAAAATCTGCGCTGTCCGGCTCGGCAGCTTCCTGCTTTATCATTATTATGGTAGGGAGCTGGATTTGGAAATTTAAGGCAAAGATGGGTTTTAAATTAAATTGGAGCACGATGAAAAGCAACCCCTGGCCTCTGGTCCCCGGGTGGGATGAGGTCGGGGTTGGGGTCCTGTGTTGGAGATGGTGAGGGGTGCAGGGGTGGCTTTGGGGGTGTCTCCCCAGCAGTGCCTCCCATTGGGGGGGGGTTGGAGCTAAAAATGGGGTTAAACTGTTCAAAATAATGGGTTTTTTTTTTTGCCTAAAATGAAGCACAGAGCAGAAATCGCCCCCACGTGACCCAATGGGAGCAGGGTGGGGGGGGTGTCGGGGTGTGGGGGGGACATTGGGGTCTTTTGGCACAGTGGGGACGGGTGTTTCTGGGGTCGTTGGGGTTGCTGGAGCTCCTGCTTGGATTTTTCTCTATTTTTTTTCCACGAGGAAAGCGTTCCCAGCCCTAATGTGTCTGGGCACGAACCGACACATCCCTGACAAATTACAAGGCGTAATTAATTCAGCCATTAATGAATCAGCATCTTTACGGTAACAGGGCCATTAAATACCCAAAGGACGGACACCTCGAGGGCCGGCGCCGATCCCCGGCACCACCAGTGACAGAGACATGGGGTGGGGATGATGGAGGGGGACAGGGGGGCTGGGGGGGGGGCTTTGGGATGGAGGGGGGCGTGGGGGATGGATGGGGGTATGGGGATGGAAGGGAAATGGGGATGGATGGGGGGTTGGGTGGGGATGTGGGGGATGGATGGGGAATGGGGGATGGATGGGGACAAGGGGGATGGATGGAGGTATGGGGGATGGAGGGGGACATGGGGGTGGGTGGGGGCATTGGGATGGAGGGGGGTATGGGGATGGATGGGGGCTTGGGATGGAAGGGAAATGGGAATGGGTGGGGGGTTGGGTGGGGATGTGGGGGATGGATGGGGAATGGGGGATGGATGGAGGATGGGGGATGGATGGGGACATTGGGGTGGATGGAGGTATGAAGGATGGAGGGGGACATTGGGGTGGATGGGGGTATGGGGATGGATGGGGATGGAAGGGAAATGGGGATGGATGGGGGGTTGGGATGGAAGGGAAATGGGGATGGATGGGGAATGGGGGATGAGGGGGAGAAGGGGGATGGAGGGGGGGTTAGGTGGGTATATGGGGGATGGATGGGGAATGGGGAATGGATGGGGAGAAGGGGGATGGAGGGGGAGAAGGGGGTTGGAAGGGGGGTTAGGTGGGTAAATGGGGGATGGATGGGGATGTGGGGATGGAAGGGAAATGGGGATGGATGGGGAGAAGAGGGATAGAGGGGGGCATGGGGAATGGGGGATGGATGGGGACAAGGGGGATGGATGGAGGTATGGGGGATGGAGGGGGATGTAGGGATGGAAGGGTAATGGGGATGGATGAGGGGTTGGGTGGGGATGTGGGGGATGGATGGGGAATGGGGGATGGAGTGGGAGAACAGGGATGGATGGAGGTATGGGGGATGGAGGGGGACATGGGGGTGGGTGGGGGTATGGGGATGGATGGGGATGGAAGGGAAATGGGGATGGATGGGGGGTTGGGTGGGTAATATGGGGGACAGAGGGGGAATGGGGGATGGATGGAGGTATGGGGGATGGAAGGGGGTGTGGGGTTGCATGGGGAGTGGGGAATGGATGGGGAATAGGGAATGGATGGGGAATAGGGAATGGATGGGGTCGTGGGGACTTGGAGAGGAATGGGGGACGTGGTGATCAGAGGGGGTTGTGGGGCTCAGCAGCCCCCCAGGGGGCAGCCGTGGAGCAGGAAGGGGCTGTGGGGCACAGGAGGGATTTTGGTGCTTCTTGCAGCGCTGCTTTTCTCTTTTTTCCCCCCATTTTTGGGTCGGAAAAATCCCTCACAGTGCCAGAGAACCCCTGTTGGGGACTACATCTCCCATAATGCACCCGAGGGGGGGGGTGTCACATGACCCCGAGGTGCAGCATGGGAAATGTAGTCCGGAGATGATGATGGGGGGGTCACTCCTACATGATCAGACCCCCCTTATACCCCACAACCCCCCCACTCATAGAGCCCCATCCTCAACCCTCCCCATCCTCCTCCAGCCCCACACATCTCACACCCCTCCCTCCCCCCCCCCCACCACCCACCCCCAATTTCCCCCCCCCCTCCCCTCTCCCCATTTCGCAGCATATGGCTCAAAGCTGTCGGAGGGAATTCCTGGAGCCTCAGGCATCCCTGATTTACTGCAGCTCTGACAGCTTTATGGCTCGTCCTCGAGTGCGCCCAGACGGCTGCTGCACTGCAATGTGAATGCAATAGGGATGGACCCCCCCCCTTAACCCCCCTTACCCAACCCCCCCACCATCACCACCACCACCACCACCACCGACCCCCCTCCCAGGGCACTCCATCACCGCGCCACTTAGTAACTAAAAGTTCCTAATAAATAATTTTTACAGGGAATGCAGTCCATATATTACCGAGTGCCTCCGTATTTCAAGGCTGTTGTCATATCTGACCGCCTCGCCTTCCCCCCGCGTCGCTGTCAGGACGCCAAACGGCTGCTCAAATATTGGAGACCTTTTGGGATTGGGGCTCGTTAATTTCCCCCCGGGGGGGGTGGAGGGGGTGGGATAAATGAGGATGGTTCGTAGTGCTCAGCTTTGGGGTTTTGTGTGGGTCCTGCGGGGAGGGGAGCGTCTGCTGTGGGGTGGGGGGGTGTGGGGAGGGGGAGGCAGCGGTGGGGAGATGGAGGCGAGGGAGGGAAGGGGGAGGGATGGAGGGTTGAAGAAGGATGGAGGGATGGAGGAAGGAGGGAGAGGTGGAGGAAGGATGGAGGGATGGAAGAGAGATGGAGGAAGGATGGAGGGATGGAAGAGAGATGGAAGGGTGGAGGAGGATGGAGAGATGGAAGGAGAAGGGAAGGGGGAGGGATGAGGGATGGAGGGAAGAAGGATGGAGGAAGGATGGAGAGATGGAGGAAGGATGGAGGGATGGAAGAGAGATGGAAGGGTGGAGGAGGATGGAGGGATGGAAGGAGGAGGTGAGAGGGAGGAATTGAGGGATGGATGGATGAAGGATGGAAGAAGGAGGAATGGAAGGATGGAGGAAGGATGGAGAGATGGAGGAAGGTTGGAGGAATGGAAGAGAGATGGAAGGGTGGAGGAGGATGGAGGAATGGAAGAAGGAGGGAGAGGGATGAGGGATGGAGGGAAGAAGGATGGAGGAAGGATGGAGAGATGGAGGAAGGATGGAGGGATGGAAGGAGGAGGGAGAGGATGAGGGATGGAGGGATGAAGATGGAAGAAGGAGGGATGGAAGGATGGAAGAAGGATGGAGAGATGGAGAAAGGTTGGAGGGATGGAAGAGAGATGGAAGGGTGGAGGAGGATGGAGAGATGGAAGGAGGGGAGAGGGATGAGGGATGGAGGGATGAAGGATGGAAGAAGGAGGGATGGAAGGATGGAAGAAGGATGGAGAGATGGAGGAAGGTTGGAGGAATGGAAGAGAGATGGAAGGGTGGAGGACGATGGAGGGATGGAAGGAGGAGGGATGGAAGGATGGAGGAAGGATGGAGAGATGGAGAAGGGTTGGAGGGATGGAAGGATGAGGAAAAGAGGTGGAAGGATGAAGGATAGAAGAAGGATGGAGAGATGGAGGAAGGATGAGGGATGGAAGAGAGATGGAAGGGCGGAGGAGGATGGAGAGATGGAAGAAGGAGGAAAGAGGGAGGGATGGAAGAGGGATGGGAGGTGTTTGTGGGTGTAACAGAGCTGAACATCTGGGGGAAAGGAGGAAGGGAAGGGAAGGGAAGGGAAGGGAAGGGAAGGGAAGGGAAGGGAAGGGAAGGGAAGGGAAGGGAAGGGAAGGGAAGGGAAGGGAAGGGAAGGGAAGGGAAGGGAAGGGAAGGGAAGGGAAGGGAAGGGAAGGGAAGGGAAGGGAGGGAAGGGAAGGGAAGGGAAGGGAAGGGAAGGGAAGGGAAGGGAAGGGAAGGGAAGGGAAGGGAAGGGAAGGGAAGGGCTGAGTGGGTTTTCTCCTTCTGGTCACCAAATGGAAAGCACTGACTGGAGAGAGGCAGAGGAGCAGAAAGGCCCAAGGACAGCACAGCAAACAGACACTGCAATGGGCAGCAAAATAAACAGTGTGAGGAGCAGAGAGAGCACAGGATGGAGTGAGATCAGCTGGGAGATAGGAAAGATAAACACAGGGGAGACAGCGGGACGGACAGACAGACAGATGGAGTGAGATAAGATCCCCTCCCCCCTCCCCCCATATTCCTGCCAGCACTGTGCCTTCACCTGGGTGTTTTGGAGCAAAAAATTACCTTTTTGGGGGGGGTCATTAACCTGTGTCAGGGTGATGTCAGGGTGGGGGAACGTGGTTCCTCCCCTCTTGTTTGTGCCCCATGGGTGCCATCAACACCCCCCACGCGATGCCCCAGTGTGGAGCAATACCCCATAGGTGCCCCATAGGCACTATGATCACCCCCCCACGCAATGCCCCGCTGTGCCCCACGATGCCCCCACCCCCCCCCCCCCCAGCACCCCGTGCCTCAGTTTCCCCTTTGAGGAGCAGCCGCACTGCGGAGCCGCACGGCGCTGCGCTTCGGGAGGAGGGAAGCGAAGAAGGACGACGAAGCTAATTGAAAACGAAGGGGGAAATTTTTAATCAGGGCGAATGTAATTACTGCAGCTGGAGTTGGGCCAGGGCAGCGGGTTAATGGCCCCGTGGCTTCAATTCAATCTTCCCCTGAGCTCGGCCCTCTCCTTCCTCCCGCGGATGGGAATTGCTGCGCAACCCCGGAGCGAAGCGTCTTCCTCCATCCTTCCCTTATTTCCTTCCTTTTTCCCACCCTCCCTCCCCTGCCCCCCATCCCCCTTCCCACATCCCCACATCCTCACCCCCATATCTTCCATCCCTGCATCCTTCATCCCTGTATCCCCTCATCCCTTCATCCTCCATCACTGCATCCCCCATCCCTCCATCCCCATCCCCACATCCCCCATCCCTTCATCCTCCATCCCCATATCCCCCATCCCCATCCCTCCATCCCCATCCCCACATCCTCCACCCCTTTATCCCCCATCTCCATATCCTCTCATCCCTCCATCCTTCAGCCCTGCGCCCCATATGCTCTCTCTGCCTCCCTTCACCCTTTATCCCTTCCTTACACCTCTGCATCCTCCATCCCTTCATCCCTCCATCCTCCATCCCCACGTCCCCTCATCCCTGCATCCTCCATCCCCCATCTCTCCATCCCCCATCCCCCATCCCTCCATCCTCCATCCTCTATTCCTACACCCCCCATCCCTCCATCCCCCATCCCTCCATCCCCCATCCCCCATCCCTCCATCCCCCATCCCTCCATCCTCCATCCTCCATCCCTACATCCCCCATCCCTGCATCCCCACATTCCCCAACCCTCCATCCTCCATCTCTCCATCCCCCATCCCTCCATTCTCTATCCCTACATACCCCATCCCTCCATCCCTCCATCCCCATCCCCACATTCCCCATCCCTCCATCCCCCATCCCTCATCCCTCCATCCTCCATCCTCTATCCCTACACCCCCCATCCCTCCATCCCCACAGCCCCCATCCCTCTATCCTCCATCCTCCATCCCCACATTCCCCATCCCTCCATCCTCCATCTCTCCATCCCCCATCCCTCCATCCCCCATCCCTCCATCCTCCATCCTCCATCCCTACACCCCCCACCCCTCCATCCCCAAATTCCCCATCCCTCCATCCTCCATCTCTCCATCCCCCATCCCTCCATCCCCCATCCCCACATCCCCCATCCCTCCATCCCCCATTCCCATATCCCCCCATCTCTCCATCCCCCATCCCCCATCCCCCATTCCCATATCCCCTCATCCCCCATCCTCCATCCCCCATCTCTCCATCCCCCATCCCTCCATCTCCCCATCCCCATATTCCCTCATCCCCTCATCCCTCCATCCCCCACCCCCCATCCCCAAATTCCCCATCCCTCCATCCCCATCCCCCATTCCCCCATCCCCCCATCCTCCATCCCCCATCCCCATATCCCGCATCCCACCCGCCCCCCCCGCACCCCACGGCCATCCCGGGCCGTACCTCAGCTGCAGTGCGGGAGGAGCCGCTAGGGGGAGGCAGAGAGCCGCGGCCGGGACCGCACAGAGCCGGGATGGAGTGGGGGGGGGGGGGGAGGGAGATTTTGGGGGGGGGAGAGTTGGGTTTTGGGGGATGGGGAGGATTTGGGGTGCTGTGGGGGTTGAGGGGGGTGCGGGGTGTAGGGTGGTGTGGGGTCTGGATGGGGTGAGTTTGGGGTGGGGTGGGGGTTGGGAAGTTTTGATGCTGTGGGGTTTGGGTGCTGTGGGATTGGGGTCACTGTGGGGTTTGGGAAACTTTGGGGTTGGAGATGCTATGGGTTTGGGATGCTGTGGGGTTGGGGATTGGATGGGTTTGGGGTGGTCTGGGGGTTTGGGAAACTTTGGGATTGGAGATGTGGGGTTTGGGGATGGGGTGGGTTTGGGATTGGGTGGGGGGTTGGGAATATTTGGGATTGGAGATGTGGGGTTTGGGATGCTGTAGGGTTTTGGGATGCGGTAGGTTTGGGATGGGGGTTGGGAAGCTTTGGGATTGGAGATGTGGGGTTTGGGATGCTGTAGGATTGGGGTTGGGGATGGGGTGGGTTTGGGGTAAGATGGGGGGTTGGGAAGCTTTGGGATTGGAGATGCTGTAGGGTTTGGGGTTTGGGATGGCGTGGTTTTGAGGTGGCCTGGGGGTTGGGAAACTTTGGGATTGGAGATGCTGTGGGGTTTGGGATGCTGTGGGATTGGGGTCACTGTGGGGTTGGGGATTGGATGGGTTTGGGGTGGGCTGGGGGTTGGGAAGCTTTGGGATTGGAGATGCTGTGGGGTTTGGGTGCTGTGGGATTGGGGTCACTGTAGGGTTTGGGTGCTGTGGGATTTGGGGTTGGGGATGGGGTGGGGTTGGGGGATGGGGTGGGTTTGGGGTAAGATGGAGGGTTGGGAAGCTTTGGGATTGGGAGAGTGCTGGGGTTTGGGATGCTGTGGGGTTGGGACGCTGTGGGATGGGGTGGTGGGTTTGGGGTGTTCTGGGGGTTGGGGATACTGTGGGGTTGGGATGCTGTGGGATTGGGGTCACTACAGGGCTGGGAATTGTGTGGGTTTGGGATGCTGTAGGGTGGGGGGGGGGGTTGGGATGATGTGGGGGGTTGGACCCTTTGGGATTCGGGACGCTGTGGGGTTGGGATGGGTGGGATTTGGGGTCACTGTGGGGTTTGGGATCTTTCCTCACTTCTTCCATTTCTCTCCTTTTTGAAACCTTTCCTCATTGTTTTTATTATTCCCCTTTCAACCCAAATTTTATTTTCCCCCCATTTAACTTTTATTCTCCTTTTTTCTCTCATTCCCCCCCTTTTCCATCCATTTCTTCCATATTATCTTCTTTTCCTCCCCTTCTTCCTCCTTTCCTTCTCATTAATTTCCCTTTCCTCCTATTTTCCTTCCTTTCCATCTTTTTCCCCTCATTTCCCCTTTCTATTATTTCCCTTTTTCTCCTCCCACCATTTTTCCTCTTTTTCCCTCGTTTTCTCCCCATTTCCTCCTCCTTTCCACCCCTTTTCCCTCCTTCTCCTCATCCATTTTCCCTTCCTTTCCCTCCTTTTCCCTTTATTCATTTCATCCCATTTTCTCCTTTTTTCCCCTTTCATTTCCTTCTTTTCCACCAATTCCCCCCCATTTCCCCCCATTTCCCCCCCCATCCTCCCCTCCCTCTTCCCTCCATTTCCACCTTTTTCCTCCTTCTTTTCCTTCCTCCCCCCTTTTTCCCCCTCTATTCATTTCTACCCCATTTTCTCCTTTTTTCCTCCTTTTTTCCTCCTTTTTTCCCCTTTTCCACCCATTCCCCCCCCCCATTTCCCCCCCTCCTTTCCTCCCCTCCCTCTTCCCACCAATTCCACCTTTTTTTCCTCCTCCTTTTCCATCCTCCCCCCCCCGTTTTTCCCCTTCTATTCATTTCTCCCCCTTTTTCCCCCACTTTTTCTCTCCTTTTTTCCCCTTTTTTCCTCCTTTTTTCCACCTTTTCCACCCATTCCCCCCCCCATTTCCCCCCCATTTCCCCCCCTCCTTTCCTCCCCTCCCTCTTCCCTCCACTTCCACCTTTTTTCCTCCTTTTCCCCCCCCCCCTTTTCCCCCCCCTATTCATTTCTCCCCCTTTTTCCCCCACTTTCTCCCCTATTTTCCCCTCCTTCCCCCCTCCCTCATTTCTCCCCCCCCCCCCCCCCGCCCCCCCATCACGAATCCAGCCGCATTCCCGCATGGCTCAGCTGATGACGGATCGCCGCTCCCCGTTCGCTCCCGGTTGGCGCAGCGCTTTTTTTTTTTGCAGACCCCCCCCCTCGCCCCCCCCCCCTATTTATCAAAGCGGCTCCGGATCCGCCGCTCGGCGTTAATCCCGGGGGGGGGGGAGCTGGGGGTTGGGGGGGGGTGAAAGGGTCACGGTTGGCCTCGGGCGGATTGGGGTGAAAAGGGCACGGGGGGGGGGGGACGGGGGGGGGGGGGTGTAGAACGGGATCGGGACGGATCGCTGCTGTGACCTGCAGGACCTGCGGCTGGTGGGGATCCCCGAGGGGATGACCGTGCTGGTAGCAGATCGATCCTGGGGGGGCTCAGATCCATCCTGGGGGGGGCTCAGATCTTTTCGGGGGGGCTCAGATCAATCCTGGGGGGGTCAGATTGCTCCTGGGGGGCTCAGATCCATCCTGGGGGGGTCAGATTGCTCCTGGGGGGCTCAGATCGTTTCTGGGGGTCTCAGATCGTTCCTGGGGGGCTCAGATCCATCCTGGGGGGGCTCAGATGCATTCTGGGGGGGCTCAGACCAATCCTGGGGGGGCTCAGATGCATTCTGGGGGGGCTCAGATCGCTCCTGTGGGGCTCAGATTCATCCTGGGGGGCTCAGATCCATTTTGGGGGGGCTCAGATCCATTCTGGGGGGGCTCAGATCAATCCTGGGGGGCTCAGATCCATCTTGGGGGGGGCTCAGATCAATCCTGGGGGGCTCAGATGGTTTCTGGGGGGGCTCAGATGGTTTCTGGGGGGGGCTCAGATCCATCCTGGGAGGCTCGGATCAATCCTGAGGGGGCTCAGATCAATTCTGGGGGGGTCAGATCGTTCCTGGGGGGCTCAAACCGATCCTAGAGGTGCTCAGATCAATTCTGGGGGGGCTCAGATCAATTTTGGGGGGGCTCAGATTCATTCTGGGAGGCTCAGATAAATCTTGAGGGGCTCAGACCAATCTGGGGGGGGCTCAGATCCCTCCTGGGGGGCTTGGATCAATCCTGGGGGGGGCTCAGATCAATCCTGGGGGGCTCAGATCCATCCTGGGGGGCTCAGATGCATCCTGGGGGGGGGCTCAGATCAATTGTGGGGGGGTCTCAGATCAATCCTGAGGGGGCTCAGATCAATTCTGGGGGGTCAGATCCATTCTGGGGGGCTCAGATGCATCCTGGGGGGCTCAAACCGATCCTAGAGGTGCTCAGATCAATTCTGGGGGGGTCAGATCCATCCTGGGGGGGTTCAGATCGTTTCTGGAGGAGGACTCAGATCCATTCTGGGGGGCTCAGATAAATCTTGAGGGGCTCAGACCAATCCTGGGGGGGCTCAGATTATTCCTGGGAGGGCTAAGACCAATCTGGGGGGGGCTCAGATCCATCCTGCAGGCTCAGATCAATCCTGGGGGGGGGCTCAGATCCCTCCTGGGGGGGCTCAGATCCATTCTGGGGGGCTCAGGTCAATCTTGGGGGGCTCTGACCAATCCTGGGGGGGGCTCAGATCTTTTTTGGGGGGCTCAGATTCATCCTGGGGGCTCAGATCGATTCTGGGGGGCTCAGATCAATCCGGGGGGGGGGCTCAGATGCATCCTGGGGGCTCAAGCCGATCCTACAGGTGCTCAGATCAATTCTGGGGGGGCTCAGATCGCTCTTGTGGGGCTCAGATTCATCCTGGGGGGGGCTCAGATCCATTCTGGGGGGGCTCAGATCCATTCTGGGGGGCTCAGATCAATCCTGGGGGGGCTCAGATGCATCCTGGGGAGGCTCAGATCAATTCTGGGGGGGGCTCAAATTCATTCTGGAGGGCTCAGATCATTCCTGGGGGGGCTCAGATCCATCCAGGGGGGCTGAGATCGTTCCTGGGGGGGTGGGGGGGTTCAAGTCGGTCAGGGGGGCTCAAATGACTCCTGGAGTTCAGGTTAATATGGGAGGATTCAGACCATTTCTGGGGGGGCTCAGATCAATCCTGGGGGTCTCAGACCATCCTGGGGGGGGCTCAGATCCCTCCTGGGGGGGCTCAGCTGGGTGTAGGGGTGAGGAGGGGGCTCAGCCCATCCCGGGGGTCTCAGCTCTGTGATTCTCACCTCTCTGCAGCCGCTCCTCTCAAACTTCACTTTGCGGCCCCCGGGGGGGTTCCGTAGGGAGGTTCCATGGGGTTGGGGGGGGGGGGGGGGGTCCGTCGGAGGGTCCCGGGGGTTCCGTGGGGCGGTCCGAGGGGGGGGGGGTTCATTAAGTGGGGGGGGGGCTGAGGGCTCAGTGGGTTCGGGACGCTGTCTCTCATCCGGGCCGAAAAATACGGGAATGGGATGGAGATGGGGGGGGGGGGGGGGGGGGGAGAAAAAAGCAGAAAAAGCCCAAAAAAAAAAAAAAAGAAATTGGATCCGGGGGGGTCACGTGGGCGGCTCGGACCAATAGCCGTCCTCGACGGGACCCCCACGGAGTTGGTGGGGGGGGGGATGAGGCGGGGGGGGCAGCGCCGCGGGTTTGGGTGCGGAGCGCTGGAGGTGCGCGGAGGTTTCGCTCCGAAGCTGTTGGGACCCACAGCGGAACCCCGTCCCCCCCCCCGTTTCCCCCCCCCCCCCCAAGAGGTCCCGAACAGCGGCACCGCCGGGACCCCCCCTCACATCCCCCCCCCCCCCCAACCATCTCCCCCCCCCCCCAGGGTCCGTCCGCGCCGTCGGAGCCGCGGCCGCAGGTGAGAATCGTCCTCAGTTTCTCTTTTTCTTTCTCTTCTCCTTTCTCTTTCGCTCTTCTGCTTTTTTCCTCCTTTTTCTTCTTCTTTTCCTTCATCTTTTTGTTTCTTTTCCTCTCTCTTCCCCTCTTTTTTTCTCCCCCTTTCCCCCCCCCTTCTTTTTCCTCTCCCTCTCCCCCTTTTCCTCCCCCTTTTCTTCCTTTTTCCTTCTTCCCCCCCCTTCTCCCTTTTTCTCCCATTTCCCTCTTTCCTTTTCTCTCTCCTTCCCCGCCAGTTTCCTTTTCCTCCCCCCTCATCCCACTCCTCTTTCCCCCATTCCCCCTTGATTTCCCTCATCCTCATAACCCAAATACCAAACTTCCCCCCCCCCCCTCCCTCCACTTCTACATAGAAAACAACACCTAAAAAAGTGCATTTTAGGCCATCCCCCCCCCTCCCTTCCCCATCCATCTCTGGGGGCTCTGAATGGGGGGGCGATAGATGGGGGGGGGGGGGGGGGACACGACGACGCAGAATCCCAGACCGGTGATCCCATGCAGAGGATGGAAACCTCCTCTTCATTTTGGGCTAAAAAAGCACAGAAACGGAAAAAATGAGGAGAAGCGAAGGCTGAGCAGCGCTGAGCCCCCCCCTCCCCCCCCCCGTAGTACTAATTAATCCCAATTACCACCGATAAAGAAACGGCTCCAGGTTAATTAGCGTTTCCAATACCTCCTCAGCCACTCGTTAACGTGGGACGAGTGAGGAGCGCTTCTCCTTTAGGACAAACTCCGTGCCCCCCCCCCAGGACCCCCCCTTATTCCCACCCTATGCAGTCAGACCCCCCCCATCCCCACACAGCGCTCCGCGTTCCCATCCCCTCCCCATTTTTCCCCCCTCTTTTCCAGGACAACGCACCCTCTATACCTCCATCCCATTGGAAACCCCCCCCCCCGACTCCTCCCCATCCCCCCCCCCCCCGCTTTTATCTCCTCGACGGAGCCCCGAATAAAAGATTTACACCTCGCATCCCCTCTATTGATTTTATGGAGCGTCGCTCCGCCGCCGGAATCCATCAGGACGGCGTTGCTCCCATCTGTCTGCGTCCCACTGAGCTCTGATTTATGGCCGCGGGGTCGAAATGGGGCCGAGGTGGGAGGGAGGGGGGGAGGATGAGGAGGGTGGGAGGAAGGCTGTGGGTACGCAGAGCGGAGAAGGAGGGGGGAAAAGGGAACCCCGTGCTCTGAGATCCGACTCTTTGCCTTCGCTGGGTGCCTTTGCTGCTGGGGTTCAGCTCATCCCCTGCCCTGCTTGGGGACGTGCCCCATTTCTGTGATGTTTTTAGGGTTTTGAAGCCCAGCTGTCAGCTTGCAGCTTTTTAACAACCCGCCCTCCTTGCAACGAGTCCCCCTGCACCCAATTTATCCATCCGTGAGGTTCAGTTTGGGATGGGGTTGCAGTTTGGGGTGGGATTGCAGTTTGGGGATGGGATTGCAGTTTGGGATGGGATTGCATCCTGGAGATGGGATTGCAGTTTGGGGTGGGATTGCAGTTTGGGATGGGATTGCAGTTTGGGGGTGGGGTTGCAGTTTGGGGATGGGATTGCAGTTTGGGGATGGGATTGCAGTTTGGGGATGGGATTGCAGTTTGGGGATGGGATTGCAATTTGGGATGGGATTGCAGTTTGGGGATGGGATTGCAGTTTGGGGATGGGATTGCAGTTTGGGATGGGATTGCAGTTTGGGGGTGGGATTGCAGTTTGGGATGGGATTGCAGTTTGGGATGGGATTGCAGTTTGGGGATGGGATTGCAGTTTGGGGATGGGATTGCAGTTTGGGATGGGATTGCAGTTTGGGGGTGGGATTGCAGTTTGGGATGGGATTGCAGTTTGGGATGGGATTGCAGTTTGGGGATGGGATTGCAGTTTGGGGATGGGATTGCAGTTTGGGATGGGATTGCAGTTTGGGGGTGGGATTGCAGTTTGGGATGGGATTGCAGTTTGGGATGGGATTGCAGTTTGGGGATGGGGTTGCAATTTGGGGATGGGATTGCATCCTGGAGATGGGATTGCAGTTTGGGGTGGGATTGCAGTTTGGGGATGGGATTGCAGTTTGGGGATGGGATTGCAGTTTGGGATGGGATTGCAGTTTGGGGGTGGGATTGCAGTTTGGGATGGGATTGCAGTTTGGGATGGGATTGCAGTTTGGGGATGGGATTGCAGTTTGGGGATGGGATTGCAGTTTGGGATGGGATTGCAGTTTGGGGGTGGGATTGCAGTTTGGGATGGGATTGCAGTTTGGGATGGGATTGCAGTTTGGGGATGGGGTTGCAATTTGGGGATGGGATTGCATCCTGGAGATGGGATTGCAGTTTGGGGTGGGATTGCAGTTTGGGGATGGGATTGCAGTTTGGGATGGGGTTGCAGTTTGGGATGGGGTTGCAGTTTGGGATGGGGTTGCAGTTTGGGATGGGGTTGCAATTTGGGATGGGATTGCAGTTTGGGATGGGATTGCAATTTGGGGATGGGATTGCAGTTTGGGGGTGGGATTGCAGTTTGGGATGGGATTGCATCCTGGAGATGGGATTGCAGTTTGGGGTGGGATTGCAGTTTGGGATGGGATTGCAATTTGGGATGGGATTGCATCCTGGAGATGGGATTGCAGTTTGGGGTGGGATTGCAGTTTGGGATGGGATTGCAGTTTGGGATGGGATTGCAGTTTGGGGATGGGATTGCAGTTTGGGATGGGATTGCAGTTTGGGATGGGATTGCAGTTTGGGGATGGGATTGCAGTTTGGGATGGGATTGCAGTTTGGGATGGGATTGCAGTTTGGGATGGGATTGCAGTTTGGGGATGGGATTGCAGTTTGGGGATGGGATTGCAGTTTGGGGATGGGATTGCAGTTTGGGATGGGATTGCAGTTTGGGGGTGGGGTTGCAATTTGAGATGGTGTTGCAATTTGGGGATGAGATTGCAGTTTGGGATGGGGTTGCATCCTGGGGGTGGGATTGCAATTTGGGATGGGGTTGCAGTTTGGGATGGGATTGCAGTTTGGGATGGGATTGCAGTTTGGGATGGGATTGTAGTTTGGGATGGGATTGCAGTTTGGGATGGGATTGCAGTTTGGGGATGGGATTGCAGTTTGGGATGGGATTGCATCCTGGGGATGGGATTGCAATTTGGGGGTGGGATTGCATCCTGGGGGGGGGATGCACGTGCAATCTGGGGGATGTACTTGCAGCCTCAGAGGGGATGGGGCTCAAAACACACTTTTTTGCTGGGTACCTGCAAGGCTCCTTATCGGCTGGATCTGCAGCAGGAGCTGCTTCTGCCTGGGGCCACCCATGGGTGCTGGGGAGAAGGGGGGCTGCCATGGCATCGCTGCGTCCCCAAAGTGCAATCGCCTCACCTGGTTGCAATTGCATCCCTTAGGCTGCGAGTGCATCCCCCCCCCAGGATGCAATCCCATCCCAAACTGCAATCCCACCCCCAAACTGCAATCCCATCCCAAACTGCAATCCCATCCCAAACTGCAATCCCATCCCAAATTGCAATCCCATCCCAAACTGCAATCCCATCCCAAACTGCAATCCCATCCCCAAACTGCAATCCCATCCCCAAACTGCAATCCCATCCCAAACTGCAATCCCATCCCAAACTGCAATCCCATCCCAAACTGCAATCCCATCCCAAACTGCAATCCCATCCCAAATTGCAATCCCATCCCCAAATCCCCCCCCTTGGCTTGCTGTGGCATCCTACAGATTGCGATCTGACCCCTCAAACTGCAGCTTTGGGGCCCTCAGGTCTCTCCTGTTGCCTCCCCTTGCCTCGCAGCGCTGCTCTCTGATGGGGTTTTGCTTCTCCCTCTGTGGTCTTGGCGCCGTCACACCTGGCTGAGAGGCTTGCAGGGGTGTAATTAATGCTTTGGAAGGGGTTCAGAGGAAAAGGGCGTGCAGAGGAGGGACTGCAGAGGCTGCAGGGGTTGAGATAAGAGCGGAAGGAGCAGAGGTGAGCAGTGCTGGGGTTTGGCTGCTGGGGATAACCTGGAGCAACCGCAGGGCCTGGTGGGGAGCTGGGGGGGGGAGGTGTGTAGGGAGGAATATGGGGGGATTCATGCAGCCTCTCTGCTAATGGGGTGAGGTTGAAACGGCCCCAAGCTTGAGGTGCATTGCCTCAAATTGCAGCTGCATCGCCCCATATTGCAGCTGCATCACCTCACGTTGCAGATGCATTGCCCCACATTGCAGCTGCATTGCCCCATATTGCAGCTGCATTGCCCCATATTGCAGCTGCATTGCCCCAAATTGCAGCTGCATCACCTCACGTTGCAGCTGCATCACCTCACATTGCTGCTGCATTGCTCCATATTGCAGCTGCATCATCCTACATTGCAGCTGCATCACCTCACATTGCAGCTGCATCGCCCCACATTGCAGCTGCATTGCCCCACATTGCAGCTGCATTGCCCCACATTGCAGCTGCATCACCTCACATTGCAGCTGCATCACCTCACGTTGCAGCTGCATCGCCCCATATTGCAGCTGCATCGCCCCAAATTGCAGCTGCATCGCCCCATGTTGCAGCTGCATCATCCTACATTGCAGCTGCATCACCCCACGTTGCAGCTGCATTGCCCCATATTGCAGCTGCATCACCCCATATTGCAGCTGCATCACCTCACATTGCAGCTGCATCACCTCACATTGCAGCTGCATCACCCCATATTGCAGCTGCATCACCTCACGTTGCAGCTGCATCACCTCACGTTGCAGCTGCATCGCCCCATATTGCAGCTGCATTGCCCCACATTGCAGCTGCATCACCTCATGTTGCAGCTGCATCACCTCATGTTGCAGCTGCATTGCCCCAAATTGCAGCTGCATCGTCCCACATTGCAGCTGCATTGCTCCATATTGCAGCTGCATTGCCCCAAATTGCAGCTGCATCGCCCCATATTGCAGCTGCATCACCTCACATTGCAGCTGCATTGCCCCATATTGCAGCTGCATCGCCCCATATTGCAGCTGCATCACCTCACATTGCAGCTGCATCACCTCACATTGCAGCTGCATCGCCCCATATTGCAGCTGCATCACCCCAAATTGCAGCTGCATCACCTCACATCGTAGCTGCATCACTCCATGTTGCAGCTGCATCACCTCACGTTGCAGCTGCATCGCCCCATGTTGCAGCTGCATTGCCCCAATTGCAGCTGCATCACCTCGCGTTGCAGCTGCATCCTCCAAACTACAACTGCATCCCCCATAGGAGGGAGGAACATCGCCCCCCCACGTTGCACTCACGTCCCCCCAATCTCCCATTCAAACCCCCAACATTGCAATCGTATCCCCCAGAAAGAAGGAGGAACATCAGCCCCCTCCTTGCAGTCCTACCCCCTAAATGGCAGAAGGACACCCCCCAAATTGCAGCAGCACACCCCTATTTGCAACTGCAGACAAATAGGGAAGGTGACAACCACTCGACCCCCAGTCTCCCCCATTTTGGAACCCCAGTGCCCCCCCCTGGACAGCAGCAGCCCACCCTGGGGTGCCCCATTGCCCCCCTAAATCCCACGTGAGCAGCAGCACAGCAATCCTCCATCGGCCCTTTGCATAACTCAAGGCTTTTGGCACCAGGCTCTTTAGGAGAAGGATTCTCCGGTCAGCTGCAATAATAAAGAGATAAATAAAGCTCTGGAAAGTCTCAGGCTAGCTGCTTAAATACGTTTTATGGGGTGATTAGGAGAAGAGCCGTCCGTTTGAGTGGTTTATTTGTAGCTTTGCTCTGCGCTGGCGGAGGTGTTGGAAGGGTTTCCCATCCTCGTTAGGAGCTGACGGAGTGTTGGGCTGCGGCGCATCCTCGGCGCACAGAAAAAGAAATCTGTTGAAAGCAGACATTTCCCCCTATAAAAGTTAATGTGATGGCGCACGAATGGCTCTGATCCGCCCCGAGAGAGGATGGGTTGGGGATTAAACACAAAAAAACACCCCTCAATGAGCCCAGCTCCCCAAGAGTACGGCTGCATGCACGGTTCCATCGTTCTTACAGCATCCCCACAAATGGGTTCCCTGCCAGGACCCCCCTCCCCATGCACACCCCCAAGTGGCTCCCAGGTGCCGGCGTCACGCCTGCTGCTTGCCTTAATTCCTCCCCACTGCAGCATCACTCCCTGCTCCTCCTTGCTAACGACTTGCCGGCCTTGTTGTAACAACCTTGGCCATATTTGCAATCACAGCTCTGCTCCCATGTCTTCCCGTGAGCCGAAGCATCCTCGTTTTTTCCCTTATTTAACCAAGCTTCCAGATTGCTCGTGCAGCAACCGCTCGTTTTTTGTGGCTGGCTTGCATCCTTGTCACAGCTGGAGGAGAGCTGGAAATCACCCTCGGTTATCTCTGCGTGCAAAATCCACCTGGAAGATCACAGCCCTTTGCACAAAGGTCCTTTTCCCCAGCTTGCCCCCAAATCCTTAGGAGCCAAAGGGCAAGATGTGAGCACCAGACTGCAGCATCAGCAATGGAAACGAGAAGCTGGCCTGCTGAGAGCAAGGAGCAAGTCTGCATCAGTGCAGTCGGATGGTGGTTGGGTGGTTGGGTGCCACCTCACACCATGACTTTGCTGTTGAGTTGGGGTCCAACCCGATGGTTGAGCTTGGCCACAACCCAATGGCTGAGTTTGGTTGTAACCCAAGGGATGAGGTTGGCCATCACCCAATGGATGAGGTTGACCACAACCCAATGGATGAGGTTGGTTGTAACCCAAGGGATGAGGTTGACCACAACCCAATGGTTGAGGTTGGCCATAACCCAAGGGATGAGGTTGGCCATAACCCAAGGGATGTGGTTGACCACAATCCAATGGCTGAGTTTGGTTGTAACCCAAGGGATGAGGTTGGCCATAACCCAAGGGATGAGGTTGGCCATAACCCAAGGGATGAGGTTGGCCATAACCCAAGGGATGTGGTTGACCACAACCCAATGGATGAGGTTGACCATAACCCAATGGTTGATCTTGGCCAGAACCCAATGGCTGAGTTTGGTTGTAACACAATGGATGAGGTTGGCTATAACCCAAGGGATGAGGTTGACCACAACCCAAGGGATGAGGTTGTCCATAACCCAATGGATGAGGTTGTCCATAACCCAATGGTTGCTCTTGGCCATAACCCAATGGATGAGTTTGGTTGTAACCCAATGGCTGAGTTTGGTTGTAACCCAATGGATGAGGTTGGCCATCACCCAAGGGATGAGGTTGACCACAACCCAATGGCTGAGTTTGGTTGTAACCCAATGGATGAGGTTGGCCATCACCCAATGGATGAGGTTGGCCATAACCCAATGGATGAGGTTGGCCATAACCCAATGGCTGAGTTTGGTTGTAACACAATGGATGAGGTTGGCCATAACCCAATGGTTGCTCTTGGCCATCACCCAATAGATGAGGTTGGCCATCACCCAATAGATGAGGTTGGCCATAACCCAATGGCTGAGTTTGGTTGTAACCCAATGGATGAGGTTGGCCATCACCCAATGGTTGCTCTTGGCCATCACCCAATGGATGAGGTTGGCCATCACCCAATAGATGAGGTTGACCACAACCCAACGGTTGATCTTGGCCATATAACCCAACAGATGAGCTTGGCCATAACCCAACAGCTGAGCTTGGCTGTGGCCCTACCAACCCCACACTGCACCCAACCGTCCCAAGGAAACCAACGAGATGTGGCACGAAGGCCACATTTCCTCAGTTTTCCCTTTCCCAAGGGCTCTCCATCAGGATTTTCACCATTTCCCTGCAGCCAGCAAAGCATCACTGTGATTGCACCAACCAACTCTTCCTGTGTCTGTCCATCTGTCCAAGCCTGCAGCCTTTCCCCATTGAGATCCCTACATCCACCCCAAGCATTTCTCCCATACTCACACCTCATTCCCCACCCGGAGCCCCCAGCCCCTCTCCCCCCATCCCATTCCCCTTCTCTTCCTTTAGGACAGGCCGCTCCCACGCCAACCACCATCTCCATCCCATCCCCAAGAAAGAATTACGATCCCTTCCTCCCCCACCTTTCTGTATTTATTCCTACTCCCGGGAAAGACACCGCAAACTCTGCTTCACCCCGAGCCCTCGCTGGAGTTCAGAGGATGCAGGGACTCATTCTGCCCTCCTCTCCTCCATCCAAATACCATCCGTAGGGCTACGGGGAGAGGAGCAGCCATAAATTGCTGGTATTTACACAAGGAGTGGTTGCACGGGGCCATAATGCATTTTGCACAGGGTGAGAATATCGCCTTTGTGCTCCAGAGCTCAGGCTGGGCTCCCTCCGGGGCGATCTGTCAGCTCAGCCTTTCTCTCTTGGCTTTATTTATTTGTTTGGCGTCTCAAAGGGCGGGCGGTGGGGCAGGGAATCGTCTGGGGCCGCCCGACAACGGGAAATCTCAGGGTCTGCTGATCCCTGGGGGGGTTTGGGGGGGGTTGGGGGGTGGATGCTTTGCGTCTCCGTGTCCCCATTCCCAAGCATGGGGGCTGCAGGTGTGGCCCCATCCATGGGAATTCCTTCTATGGGGAGGATCGGGGAGATGCTGCACAAGGAGCAGCCTGGGTGGTTTTTTATTTTGGGGGGTTTGTTGCTTTTTTGACCCGTTTTCCCCACCCCCGTAGGTGGGTCTTGGGGTCCCCCCTCCCACTTCTGCATCCCGTATCCCTGCGTCTTCTCCTTGTCCACACCTTTGCGTTCTGCATAGGAGGGGCCACCAGCCGTGGGATAACGGTAGCAGGGTGCTGGACCCTAAGGTTAATTAAAGCTTAGGCTAATTAAAGGTAGTAATGGGTTTCTATAGATGAGAATCTCTTCAGGGTGTCTTAAAAGAAGGAAAAGAGGCTCTCTGGGTACCGAGCTCAGCTCTAATCATCCATTCATGCAAATCAGGGCACGGCGTTTCATTGCTGCTCCTCTGGGGGCTCAACCCGGGCCAAATTTGGAGAAAATCTTTAAAAAAAAAAAAAAATACGGGAAAAGAATCCGTGAGATTTTGCTACAACCAAAACCCAATGGGAAGAAACCCCTTTTTCAGAGGGGATTCCCCAGCTGATCTGTTTTCCTCACCCCACACCGGAGGGATGCTGAGAAAGTGGTACCCACGCAGGGGGGGGAGGGCTGCATTGCACACCCCCAGCACATCATTGGCATGATGTCCCATATAGAGTGGGGGCTCTGAGCTCACCCACCTCCCCCCCCCTGCAGCCCCAGGTGGGGAATCACAGCCGAGCAGAGCGCAGTGCTGCATAAGGCTGTGGATGGGTGTATTTACGGCCCTGTGCTGCCCATCCGTCTGCAGGAGCCTTATAAAGAACCCCTGGCAATCACCTACAAGCAGCACTGCTTGTTTGTGGGTATTAAATGTGACCTCGAGATTTACATCCTGCTGCCTGCACGCAGAGAGGGGCGGGGATGTGCGGGGAAAGGGCACCCATCCGTCTGTCTGTCTGTCTGTCTCTCTGTCCAGCTGGGAATCGCAGCCCTAGAGCAGAGATGTCGGAGTTGGGGTCCACTCTGAGCCCTCTGAGAGGACTGTGGGGAGGTGGGGAGGGGGCTCAGCCCCTTCCGGGGGTCTCAGCTCTGTGGGTGGGAGACATCAGCACAGCGTGGGAATGGGGAATGTCACCAGAGAGGGGTGATGGAGAGACGGACGGCGGGGACAGACGGACCGCAGCCATCCCTGACCCCTGAAGCCCTTCAGCAATGGGAGGCGTGGGGTGAATTGTCCCTTATTCTCAGCACCAAATCACCCCAATTCCATCCCCACATCCCCAGGCAAAGGGAGCACAGCAGCGTGGGATCCCCTCGCCCCCCATGAAATGGGAGCACGGGGCGCACAGAGCTCACACCCCAAGGATGGGATTTGGGATGCGGGTGATGCTGAGCAAGGAGAGCACTGCTGGAGCTGCACGGATGGCTGCTTTGGGGCCGGAGAATGAAAGCAAATTGCAAAGCAGCATTAAAAAACCACGCTGCAGCCTTCTCATCCGTGCCCAGGAGCTGAGAGCCTCCTGTCCTATTAATATCAGCCGGCTCAGGAAGAGGAGAGGGAACATCTTTATCTCTTCCATCCGGTGATGCCTTGTCCTCTCTCTCTTTTATGGCTGCAATTCCCCCTTTGTTCAGCCCCACGTGCTGCACGGCGGGGAGAGCCGCTGGAGCATCTCGAAATATAATTAGAAATCTAAATATGACACCACTGTTCCACTCGGAGACCCAACCCCATAAAACACCCGGGCTGTGATTTGTAAAACGGCGCCGTCCGTACATCCACCGCCAGCTCAACCTCGTGATTGCTTAAAGATCACCCACCAGTTTTCAATTACCTCCTATTAATGTATTTACCCGGAGTATCTTTTATCAAGCTGCAAGTTGTTGGATTATTATTATATATATATTTTTATTTATTTTTTTTTTGGCAGGGAGATGGGCTGGCTTCCCTAAACGGCGCATATTTCAGTATTAGAGCCGCTCGCTATCAGCGTGGGCTGAGTGATGCCAGCAGTGAGATGCTTCGGTGCTCCATCTCCTGGTGTTTAATTCTGCTGGAGCTTCAGCTGCTCGTTAGGGATGGTCACTGAGGATGCTAATGAAGGGGAGGGGGGCTCAGGGGGGGCTTCTGATGGAGGTGAGGCAGAGGAGTAGGGTAGGGGGCTGCAGCCCGTCTTCATCCTCCCCATCCATTTCCCTGCCTCGCTTTCCCCTTAGGGACACAGCTGTGCCTCAGTTTCCCCTTAGGAACAACACTGAGCCCTGCCTCAGTTTCCCCTCAGCTTCCTCCCTGCACACAAATCACAGCTTTCCCCCAGCTCACATCTTCCTGCTGAGACCCCAGTGCTTGTCCCAGCACCGTCCCTGCTCTGAAATCCCCTCCGGCTCGGAGAGGAGGGTCCTGAGGTGGGATTTTCCATCACTCCCCACCCCGAGGCTCCACGCTGAGTCCCTGCATGGAGACAATTTTTTGGGACAATTCACCCCAGGATGAGGCTGAGGACCACAAGCGCTTGGCAAAGACACGTGGAGCCGCGGGGGAACGAGCTGCTGAAAGCCAGGATGGTTCTGGCACGAATTCATCCCAAAAGAATCCGAGCAGAGTGTGGGTTTGGGGGCGTTTTCCATTTCTGAGCCATTTTTCACTGCATTGTGGTGTTGATTTGGGGGTTATTATCAAATATAGAGAAGAAGGAGCGAGTCTGAGGCAGAACCAAGCAGTTTCACTCCTCTACGCCCACCCAGCAGTGCTGAGGATGTCCTCTGCATTTGCTTTCCTTTTTTGGGGGGATGTTTATTCATAAACTGGAGAGATTTTTCCTGTTTTCTCCACTTTTTTAAAAAAATATATATTATTTTCATCATTATTTTCAGAGTATATAGGCTCAGTGCTCAGCCACAGGAGAATGGTGGCCTTTGGGCAGAGCCAAAGTGCACAACTCCATTGGGTGCAGCAAGGCACAGAGCCTTGCTTTAGTTGGCATGGTGGGGATGGGTTGGGGTCGGATTGTTGGCCTTTTCCAACCTTAATGAGGGACTTTTTTCCAACCTTGATTTGATGATTGAGCACTGGGGGAACGGGTTGGGTTTGGACTCGATGATCTCAGAGGTCTTTTCCAAGCGTAATGACTCCGTGCTTTGATGAGTAGGTGAGAACGGGTTGGGGTTGGGTTGTTGGTCTTGGAGATCTTTTCCAACCTTAACGACTCCTTGATTTGATGAGTGAGCACGGTGGGGCTGGGTTGGGGTTGTGATGTTGGTCTTCCAGGTCATTTCCAACCTCGGTGACTCCATCGGGGTACAGAGGAAGAATGGATCTGTAGGATTTCAGCCTCCCTGACCCCCACCTCCTCCTTCCATAAGAAAAAACCCGATTGCTGTCCCCATAGCGGGGCTGGCTGCAAGCAGAGCGCTCTGCAGAGCTCCAGACACAATTGCTGTCGTCGTGATTATTTTTATTTAAGGACCACGGAGGCCCTGAGGGAAAATCACCATCCTGGTGCCAGAAGATTTAAAAATCGTGCCGCTGTTTACCACGTTGGCTCTTCAGCCCTTCGAAACCATAACCTTCCTTTTTATAGCGACAATTATGCTAACGATAACATTATGAAACCGCATGGGAATGACCCCTAAATCAAAAGGGGGAAGTTTCCCCTTCGAGAAAACCGTGGCCCATTGGAGACTTGGGGTGGAAGGAATCACCGCCCCCCACCCCCAGCCACAGCCAGTTTGGTGGGCATTTATATATTTTTAAGAAGATTATTTATGGTTTATTTTAGACGCCGGATCATTTGGCGCTTGTTTCATCAATTTGTCACTGTTTTTATTGTCACCAATTGCCCATAACTGGAGTGCGTTTAAAATGTCATTGATCTTGATATTATGGTGTCATAATATGACAGTAATAGTTGTATCTTGTACAGAAAGCCCACTTCCTAAGATTGATGGCTTTCACCGCACCAATTATATTCTGTCCATCTCGGTGATAAAGAGAGCGTTGGAGGCATTCAATAGATAAATTAGATATCTTTTCAATTATTCCCTTTATTTTATAGGGTCACGTGCCTGATTAACAACTTTTTACTTCTGTTATCAAGCCGGCGGATTCTCAACGCTCGCTCCATGTCTTTTAATTCTGCGGATGTAATGAAAGGCATTGAGGGCTCTGTGCCCTGTGATCGTTTTGTGCTGTGCCAATCTCACTCTTCTCGGGAGTCCACGAGTGCTGCATCCCCTTTTTTCCTCCAGGATTCCAAAATTCCTTTTGCTGGAACGCTCCCTGAGCTGTGAGCTCAGCCCCATCCGGATGTGTTTCTCACCGAGGCTTTGCTCCGTGGATGTTGTGGATGGTTGGAGGCAGAGCCCTGGGATGCAGATTGCCCCGTGTCAGCGTATTTCTGGGGCTGGAGGAGTGGGTGGGTGGAGAAGGTGGTGGTTTCAGGCAGGATGTGGCCTCTTCTCTCTGTGTTCCAGGTTGGGGACGTTGGCACCGGTTGCTGTGACTGAGTGTCCCCATGCCCACATGAGGATGTCCCAGTGTATCCCAGTGGTGCTCCCATGGTGCAAGCCTGGAGGGCTGCTGTTGGCCAAGACTGAGTTCCGTGTCTGTAGGAGAATCTCCCACTACATCCTGGAGATGTTCTCGTGGCACTGTGAGAGCCTGGAGGATCGCTGCTGACCAAGACCGGTTTCCATGTCCACATGAGGTTATCCCAGCATTGAGGTGCTCCCATGGCATCGTGTGAACCCTGAGGTGGCTCTGAGGCGGTCACAGCGTGGTGAGATTGCTCTGGGCTGGTTTTGTTGGCTTTGTGGGACACCAAGCATGATGAGGGGGAGCTCATCATCTGCTCAGCCAAATGACTCCAGCTGCTGCAGGGCAATGGCAAATGCAAGGAGACATTCGGCCACACGCTGCCCTGACCCCATTCCTGCTCCCCACCGGGGTGGGACAATTTGTGATTTGTAACACATCAAGTCCCCAAAAAGCACTTTTTTTTCATCTCCCTCCGAGCTCCACACCGGAGACCCTGGGCTGCCCCTACCCCAATTCCCTCCCATTGCAGACGTCGATCCGTGCAGGCAAATGGAAACACGGCGCTGGCGAGCGGCTCCCCTGCAGAGCAGTTCTTCATCCCGACCTGCAACGCACACAAAGAGCAATTCAGGTGGAGTTACCCCGAGGAGATTTATGACGTCCAGGGAGGCACACGCCATTCGATACCAAAGCATGAATCAAAGCAGGACAGCAGGGATGTATTTACATCTGCGCCGCGCGCGCACGGATATCGCAAGGAGAACACAAAGTCAGCTGGCAACGGATGGGGGCTCTGGGAGGGTGGTGGGGGGCAACTCTGAGCTCCGTGGGTGTAAAAGGGAACGGAAGGGATGATGGCAATTGTTGTGGTTGAGCTGCGTGGCTTCCCAAGTCTGAGCCAAGGGATGTACGTGCGAGGACATGGCTGGGATTTCGTGGCTGGGGGCATCGGAGAGGAAAGCCCTTGGGTTTCATGGTTGGGGATGAATTTGGGAGGAAAGCCCTTGGGTTTCATGGTTGGGGATGAATTTGAGAGGAAAGCCCTTGGGTTTCGTGGCTGGGGATGAATTTGAGAGGAAAGCCCTTGGGTTTCATGGTTGGGGATGAATTTGAGAGGAAAGCCCTTGGGTTTCATGGCTGGGGATGAATTTGAGAGGAAAGCCCTTGGGTTTCATGGTTGGGGATGAATTTGGGAGGAAAGCCCTTGGGTTTCATGACTGGGAATGAATTTGGGAGGAAAGCCCTTGGGTTTCATGGTTGGGGATGAATTTGGGAGGAAAGCCCTTGGGTTTCATGTTTGGGGATGAATTTGAGAGGAAAGCCCTTGGGTTTCATGGTTGGGGATGTAACTGAGAGGAAAGCCCTTGGGTTTTATGGTTGGGGATGAATTTGAGAGGAAAGCCCTTGGGTTGCATGGTTGGGGATGAATTTGAGAGGAAAGCCCTTGGGTTGCATGGTTGGGAATGAATTTGAGAGGAAAGTCCTTGGGTTTCATGACTGGGGATGAATTTGAGAGCAAAGCCCTTGGGTTGCATGGTTGGGGATGAATTTGAGAGGAAAGCCCTTGGGTTTCGTGGCTGGGGATGAATTTGAGAGGAAAGCCTTTGGGTTTCATGGTTGGGGATGTAACTGAGAGGAAAGCCCTTGTGTTTCATGGTTGGGGATGAATTTGAGAGGAAAGTCCTTGGGTTTCATGGTTGGGAACATGTTTTAGAAGAAAACCCTTGGATTTAACAGTGACTGCGGATGGAGAAGCCTCCGTGTGTCCTCACATTGGTTGGGTTTCATGCGCTCTCTGGTCCAACTCTTATCCTACATTTCAACCCATGCAAAACCCAGTGGTGTCACCACTTGGTGCAACACCAACCCTGCTAACTTGGTGGTGATTTTGGGCCCCTTCTGCCAGGAAATGGTTCACTCCACGTGAAAACACCCAACCCAGGGCTGTGACGTGGTGTGGACCCTGTGGTTCTCCGTTGGGGCTTTCCGGAAAGACTCATTCTGTGATGGATGACCTTTTAATGGAGAGAAATAGACCGCCCTGTTTTAAGTGCGAGGTTTAAGTGAAGCCGATGATTTAAGCAACTTAAAGTCCATTAAACAAAGGGAGAACTTGGATCTCATCAACTCATTCATTCTGAGAAGCGCCCGGCCCGGGATAAACATGACACTAAGGAGCCATCTGAGTATTGCTAAAACATACGCCTGCTTTCATAATAAAATGTTTTTAAGGGATCGTAATGGTTACCTTGAGAGCGGTTCGCGTTAGAACCATCTGAATTCCCTCTGCTGAGATCCTTCAATAGGTGCCCATCCACTAATGGAAAGGAGACATTTCGGAGACGTGAAGGAGTTGGAGATGTTTTGGCCCTATTTGGAAGAGGTGGGGGCACAGGGAGCGGTGCCAACCCCTTCCCCATCTCCACACCCCACATTTTCCCCTCTTTTCATCCCAGGTGGGTGTGGATGGAAGCCAAACGCGCCGTAAGACAAAGTGTGCTGATGGGAAGCGGAGAACATCGCCTCCATCACTGGCAAACGGGGAGAGGTCGGGTTGGTGGTCCTTGGGTTTCCACTTGGGATGATCCATCGGGGTTACAGATGCTGAATGAGTTTTGTGGGTAACAGAAAATGCTCATAATTCCCCCCCTATATTCAGTGCTTCGGGGTTTCTCAGCAAGTTACCAGCGGGCATCAATCAGGGTGGGGAGGACGAGAGCCTCATTTTTTCCCCAAACAGATAAAATTTCTCCTCTTCTCATCTACACAAACCCCACCCATAAATCCTCGGGCTCGAGAAAATTCAGGGCAGAAGTTTAAAGCAAACCTTACGATTTTAATGCCCGGGCTCAACGAAGCATGGAAACATTTGCTCAACATTAAGTGTGTGCTTAGCACCCCGCAGGAGCCCAGAGCTGCACACAGCAGTGCAGGAACTCCCTTCTTCCTCCCCAGTTCATCCCCTGTAGAAGCAGAGCGCGGAGGCAGCGAGCCAAGCATCCGGCCAACGCTGCAGCAAGATTTATGGGAGGGGAAGGGACCCGCTTTCTTGCCTGTGATTAATAAGGAGAAGACAAGAAACCTCCTCAAAGCCCCAGTGGAGGCATTTCCCTGGTTTGATGGGGTCAATGAGAGCCGAATTCCAGCGCGATCGCCGCCGTAGATATAATTTCATCGGGGGGTTGGAGGGTCCCTTCCATCCCTCCCACTGCTGCAAGAAGAGATCTGGAAATGTCTCTCCTCCCTCCGTCCTTCTCCAGGGCTCGGTGACCCTGCGGTGATGTTTGGCAGCGGTTCGGTGACATTTTTGGGAGGAAAACAGAGGAAATCGGGGTCTGGTGAGGCGGATCCCCAGTGGGAACGGTGGGGAGGGAGGAACTGTGCTGCAGAGCCCGTGCTTTGCGCATGACGGCACTGCGGGCAGGGATTGCAGTGGGGTCAGCTTCCCAGCGCAGGCTGCTTCCCAGGGCTTCATTCTGCTTGGGGAGACGGAGGGGAAAGCTGAATGCATTCCTACAAACACTTCCAAACTCCTCTCCCGTCCTGATCAGCTCTAGAAACCCCACCTTGGGATGCAAAGATCCAAAATCCATCCGGACGTCGCGCTTACCCACCCCGTTCAGCTGCATCCATCCATCCCCAGCTTCGGGTGCAGGAGCTGCGCTGGTGTTCCCAGCCGTTCCCAGAACCCTGAGGATGGATTCCCAGCTTTTTTCCCCAGCCCTGTCCTTGCACGTTGTCTGCTCTCACATCACTGCTGGATGTGGCATGGGAGCCCTCGGCGCGGCCACAACTCAGGTTGGCAGCTGAGCATCTTGAAGCGGCCAAGCACGGCCGGGAGCTGTAATTCTTACCCTGCATTCCCTGCCAGTTCTTCTCCCCGGTGGCACATAGATCACCCAGAGGTGTGGATTGAGAGCAGGCGATGTAAATCACATTAAACTCCACGCGTGGAGCTGCTCGTTCCAAACGCAGCCGGCCTTAATTCGGTTTAGCTTTGCGAATTAAGCTAAAGTGAATTAAACCAACTCTAATTCTGGATAAGTGTCCAGAATGG
The DNA here is from genome assembly GCA_037305975.1 of Chrysolophus pictus. Lineage (NCBI taxonomy): Eukaryota > Metazoa > Chordata > Aves > Galliformes > Phasianidae > Chrysolophus > Chrysolophus pictus. The sequence continues at coordinate 1,263,253 of CM074608.1, forward strand.
GGTTTTATATGCTCTGGCTAATCCATTTTAAAGGTTGATTTGGGTTAACACTGATGGATGTCTCTTTGCGGGTACCTCTTGGTGCCGCCAGGCTCGCCTGGCAGCTGAAGCACCGCAGAGAGGATTTATGGCATGGCAGCAACCAGAGCCATCCACCTCATGACCTGCACCAGCAGCACGAGCTCTCATTTCCCAGGGAATGCTACAGCTGAGCTTCAACTGCTTTCTCAAAGGGCAGCATCCGTTCAGTTTTCTAGCAAACCAATTTTGGGTTGAGTCCCGTGTTCCGTATTGAAGACAGCATCCATCCGATCTTGCCAACAGATATGCCTTGGGTTGAGTCAAACAGTTCCATGTTGTCGTCAAAGGGCAGCACCCATCTGACCTTACCAACCAGTCAGCGTTGGGTTGAGTCCCACTTTCCATTCCAGCATAGAAGTGCAGCATCCTCCTGGTCTTGCCAACCAACAAGCGTTGGGTTGAGTCAAACTGTTCCATCCTATTGCCAAAGGGCAGCACCTCTCCAGCTCTGCCAACAAACCAACGTTGGGTTGAGTCCAATGATCCGTTTTCAAGAGAGGAGACACATTTGGGGCACTTTTCTGAAGGCTCCCCTCTCCTCAGTGGGTGATTCCTGGTGGGTTTGCAATTTGCACCGCAGCGTAGACCTGAAGGTGCTGATTTCTATTCACTGAGTGCAGAGAATTTGGGGGCACTTTGAAGCTCCTTATTTAGGCACGTCTATTGAATGGCTAACACTGTGCAGATGGAAAGTGCACACAGCTAATTAGTGCCATTACATCTCACTCCTCTGGTTCAAAATGAGGACAGGGCCATCATTACCTCCCAACCTTCGCAATGTGCAAAGGGTGGTCGAGAGGAAATTCCGACACATCCCACATTTAGAGCATCACCCACGTGAGATCACGCAGCATCCAGCCCCCAAACATCCCCTCTTCCCAAAATCAGCCTGGATGTATTTCTCAGAAGAACACGTCCCCTTGACTTTGTCCTTACAGCATCGGCAGCGAATCCTGCGGCCTCCATCCTCTCTCCTCTCGCAGAGCGGCCAATTGGCGATGGATCAATGCAGGACAGAGTCAGCAGGAGGGCAGCGAGATGAATTATTTCCCTCTGGGAGGAGGAGGGCAGAGCCCAGAGCTGCCCCACAACCCACAGGCAGGGTGCTATAGGGCGAGCTTAGGGGTGGGTCAGCCTGGCAGGATGCGTTCGCCGCGTCCCCCACACCCCATGCGTGGCTGTGAGGGCAATTAGCTCGGTTAATTTAGCCCTGGGATGAGGGAAGAAGACGACGTGGAGGCTCTCTGCCCGTCTGCGAAGGGCTTTGGGTCGGGAACACATCTACAGGAGAACGCTCGTGCAGGGAAATCTGAATTAGCGGAGGCTTTGAGTTGAAAGTGCATTAATTTAAAGTGCACTGGAAGTGCATGCAAAATGCATGCAAAGTGCACTCTGCTCGGAACGAAATCACTCCTCAGTCAATGGGAGGTGATTTACTGCTGCTCCCTTGGCGGTCGGGGCAGAATCCATCTCTCCTTTCCCGCAGGTTGCTGAGCAGAACCGGGCTGGGAAGAGCATCTTTGGCTTACGGGATGCAGCGCTGCAATTCCCAGCTATGGGAGGAGGACGGGCAGAGCAGTGCAAGATGCTGAGAGACAGCAGGGATGGGAGGAGAAGGGAAAACCGTGCTTGGATAAAACACACGGCGCCCTGCAGCCCGGTGCAGCCTTTGTTTGCAGGGTGGGCTGACGGCCGTGCAGGAGCTGCAGAGCCCCACCGATGCTGCAAAATAGAGGTGTGGTGTTAAAATGAGCTGAGTGCCACAAGTTGGGCTTAAAGCCCAAAGAGCTGAGCTTGGAATGAGTGCCCTCTTGAAATATGTGGGTTGGGGCGTGCCAAAATGCCACAGAAAATCCCCGTGGTTTGGGGCTGCGTCACATTGGGTGGCATTGCTATTCTCTGCCACGAGAGAAATGCCAAGGGGGGGAATTTGGGCCTTTGATGATGAAAGCTAATGGGTGTGAGCAGCAGCAAATCCCTTCTGAAACAGAGCAGCCGAAAAACAAAGAGGGATGAAGCAAAGCAGCACGGCACCGAAACCAAACCCTGGTGAGGAAAAGGGTGGAAAATAGTTGAGCTCTCCTGAAGTTCAGTGTGAAATCCAATAATCCACAAGCGGGGCTGAGTTCCCCCATGCAGGGCTGGGGCTGTGAGCTGCCTGTCTGGGATTGCCAGCAGAGCGAGCAAAAGCAATTAACCTAACGAGCAGCGTGGCTCCTGTAGGAAGGATGCTGGGTGCGGAGCTCGGGGTTTTAAATCAATCTCGTGGTGGTGAAGGATGGAGAGATGAGCGCAGCCCGGAAAGGCGATGCTGCTTAATGAGCCCTCGAGATGTGCTTTTAAGCAGCGTCCTTCCAGATGGGATGAGCTGAGTGTTACATCGTGGGAAGGGGTCGGGATGTTTTGGGGGGGGTTCCCACCCATGGGGGATCTGTGCCAGTTCTCTCCATTGACTCCAGAGGGAGTCGGGATGGGCAGAGAGCAGAGGGCAGAACAAATTGGGTTGGAAATGAACCTCAGAGGGCACTGGATCCGACCCCAGGAATGGGTTTGTGCCCCATATGGCCTTCCCCAGGGATGCATCCCGTGTTGCCCCCCCAGAGAATCCCCCATTGGCACCACCAGGGCAGGGCTTCCCACCCCATCCCACCCCACCCCACCCTCATCAGTAGGACACCTTAACTCCCAATTTGGGAGTATTTTCCCCTAAAAAATGTGGGTGCCCCATCACCTCTCCTCTCCTCCACGAGGTGCCCCATCACCTCCTCTCACCATTCTGGACCCCAGGGATGAGGGGCCGCAACTCTCACCGCCCCGAGCCCCAGAAGTCTATTTATTACTCACAGCAATTAATAAGGGCAGGAGGCAGACGAGCATCTCTCCTGCCTGTTGCTAATTAGTGCTCTGCTGGCGGGAGGCGAGGAGGAGGCAGAGGCTGCAGGCAGCTCGCTCGCCCACGACGCGTAATGAAAGCAGCACAACCCTTGGCGTTATTTAATTTAATAGGAGAATTAATATCTGGATGGAGGGCGATCGCTTCTGCTCTGCAGACGGGGACACGCAACGAGGGGGTGGGGGGACACCCAGGGATGCACCATCCGTCTTGCTTTATCCCCAAAATGCAATCGGGTTGCATGGTGGTGGGTGGATGGATGTCGGCGGCGTTTTGGGGTCATTTCTCCCCTTTATGGCTCAGCATCATGATTGAAATCTACTCCCCACCCTTCGCATGCTGGTAAATCCCCCCCCCCTCCATGCCCCCAATTTCAATGAGGGCAGCACGAGGAGCATCGGAAGGGTTGATGTCTGTCCATGCATGGAGTGTCCCCGGGCTGGGTGACAAATGGCCCCGTGACAGTAATGGCAAAATTAGAATCTGCATCGCCGTCCCCTCCGCCCGCAGCCCGCGCTGCGCCGCGCTCCTCCCCAACACGCAGTGCAAAGAAAGGTCAGCGGGCGCCTTGCATGTTAATGCATGGAGATGGAAGGGGGGGGCGTAAAGGAGAGGTGGGGGGGGGTATAGGCAGGGTATGGGGGAGGGTTATGGGGTTATGGAAAAAAAAAAAAACGATGGGAAAAAAGGGGTGTTTGTTTATTGATGGCGCTTTGTTCTGCGGCGGTGCGGAGCTGTTGGGATGCGGTGGTGGAGGGAACGGCTCCGGATGGGAGCGGGAGGATTTGCAGCTAGGGGTGTCCAAAATGCTGGGGGTGAGCGGTCCCTGGGCTGTTCCAAATTGGGTAACGGCAAAAGCAAAGGGCCAGGCCGTGCTGGGCCAGCAATGAGACCAAAGCACGCTGCTGTGCCACCAGAAATCTGCTCCTGAGCGTGCAAAGCTTTGGCGTCGCTTCTTTGCAGAGAGGCAACTCCCAGCTCATCCAATTGCACCCCTTTGGTTGTGAATTCCCCGGGTGAATTGCACCCGTGCACAGCCACGCAGTGTGTGCATGGCATGCCTCCATGCAAAGGTGTGCAAGGGCGTGCAAGGGTGCGCAGGGATGTGCAACAGTCTGCAAGGACGTGCAAAGATGTGCAAGGGTGCGTGGTTTGCAAGGATGTGCAAAGGTCTGCAAGGATGCGTGAGGGCAGAAAACGGTGTGCAATGATGTGCAGGGGTGTGTAGGGGTTTGCAAGGATGTGCAAAGGTGTGCAAGGGTGTGCAAGAATCTGCAAGGGCATGCAAAGGTGTGCAAGGACATGCAAAGGTGTGCAAGGACGTGGGAATATGGGGGCAAGGATGTGGGATATGGGGTGTGGACGGCAGCATCTGGGATTCAGGATTTGGAATGAAAGATGAAGAATGCAAGATGGAGGATTTAGGATTTGGGATTCAGGATGTGGGGTACGGGATGTGGGGTGTGGGCATGGGATGTGGAATCAAGGATGTAGTTTAAAGGATATGGGGTGTAGGGTACAGGATGCAGGATTTGGGATCAGGGATTTGGGATGTGAGATGAAGGATGTGGGATGCAGGGAACGGGATGCAGGCTGTGGGATATGGGATTCAGGATTTGGGATCGGGGATGTGGGATGCGAGATGAAGGATGTGGGATATGGGATGCAAGTGGAAGGATGTGGGATGCAGGGAACAGGATACAGGCTGTGGGATATGGGATGCAGGATGTGGGATATGGGGTGTGGACGGCAGCATCTAGGATTCAGGATTTGGAATGAAAGATGAAGAATGCAAGATGGAGGATTTAGGATTTGGGATTCAGGATGCGGGGTGCAGGATTTGGGATTCGTGATGCAGGATGTAAGATGCAGGATATGGGATCTAAGATGTAGGATGCGGGATGTGGGATGTGGGACATAGGATGCAGGATATGGAATGCAAGATGCAGGGTATAGGATGAGGGATGCAGGTTATGGGATGCAGAATATGGGATGCGGGATTCAGGATGTGGGATGCAGGATCTGAGATGCAGGATGCAGGATATGGGATGCAGAATGTAGGGTGCAGGATGTGGGATGCGGGATATGGGATGCGGGATGTGGGATGCAGGATGTGGAATGCAGGATGTGGGATGCAGGATGTGGGATGCAGGATGTGGGATGCGGGATGTGGGATGTAGGATGTGGGATGCAGGATATGGAATGCAGGATGCAGGATGTGGGATGCGGGATGCAGGATATGGGATGCAGGACGTGGGATGCAGGACGTGGGATGCAGGATGCGGGACGTGGGATGCAGGATGTGGGATGCAGGACGTGGGATGCAGGATGCGGGATGCAGGATACGAGATGCAGGATCTGGGATGCAGGATGCAGGACATGGGATATGGGATGTAGGATGCAGGATGCAAGATATGGGATGCGGGATATGGGATGCGGGATGTGGGATGTAGGATATGGGATGCAGGACGTGGGATGCAGGATGTGGGATGCAGGACGTGGGATGCAGGATGCAGGATGCGGGATGCAGGATATGGGATGCAGGACGTGGGATGCAGGACGTGGGATGCAGGACGCGGGATGCAGGATGCGGGATGCAGGACGTGGGATGCAGGATGCAGGATGTGGGATGCAGGATGCAGGATGTGGGATGCAGGACGTGGGATGCAGGATGCAGGATGTGGGATGCAGGATGCAGGATGCAGGATGCGGGATGCGGGATGTGGGATGCAGGATGTGGGATGCAGGACGTGGGATGCAGGACGTGGGATGCAGGATGCGGGATGCAGGACGTGGGATGCAGGATGCAGGATGTGGGATGCAGGACGTGGGATGCAGGATGCAGCCGCGGGCTGCGGTCGGGGTGGGGATGCTGCGGGGCCGCATTGTGCGGGGCTGCAGCGGGCGGCCGCACACAAACAGGGAGATGAAAAGGGTGAGAGGCCCCACGAGCGCGGGCTGTCGGGCTGATGGATGGGGGTGAGCGCGGGGTGAGGCCCCTCCTTCCCCAGAGCCGCAAGATGGCAAAGCGATGCGAGGAACAACAGAGCAGCGTTCGACGAGAGAGAGGCCAGAAAACCGCCTGGAAACAAGGAAAAACATTTTATTGCTCCGCTCCTCCTCGGCCCGGCGGCTGCTTTTGTTTGGGTTTGGAGATGCGGAGTTGTGTGGTTTTGTTTTTGTTTTTTCTTTTTCTCCTTTTCGAGCTGTTTGAATGCGAATAAAGAAGCGCGGCGAGGACGCGTCAATGGCAGCGAGAACTGCCGTCTGTTTACATCGCCGTTGGCTTCGGAAAGAATAACCCACAGAAAGGATGGGGGCGGGGAGGGGGGTGCAAAAACGGTTTTGGGGGTCGGGGGGTGGGGAGGGGAATCCCCAAAAAAACACCCTGAGATGGAAATGCGGGGTTCGGCAGAGGGGCCTCAAAGCGGTTTGTTTCTCTCCCTTTTGCTGTGCTGTGTGGGGATGGGTTGCTTTTTTTTTTTTGGGGGGGGGGGGGAGGAGGATGGAAGGAGTGTGGAGGTGACCCCAAAACGATCCCGCTGCGTCCCCCATCATCCCCCAAACGGGACGGAGTAAAGTGGGAAACCGCTTTTATCGCCTCGTCCCCATTTAACGGCCCGGCGGTGCGATGGGGGATGCTGTAGGGTGGGATTTTAATGCCGTTCATAAGAACTGCAGCAGCTTTCCCTGCTCCATCCCCATGTCAGCAGCACAACCACCCCTTCCCCAGGCACGGGAGGGGGGATTCGGACCGGGGGGGGGGTCCCCTTTTTTTTTTTGGTGTGTGGGGGGGTCCCAACCCAAACTGAGGGTCGCACGTTGCAATGAGCAGCTCAACCCCACTTTCACTCCTTTGCTTTTGGGGACGGGTCTGGATGTGGGGGGTCCCCCCCCCTCCCCACCCCCCCGCATAAGGGTCTGCTCTTCTTATATCCTCCCCCCCCCTCACTTTCTTTTGCTTTATGGCCACCCCTCCCCATCCATCCCGCCGTCCCTCATCCGCAGGGTGACAGCGGGATGGAATTCAGCCCGCAGAGTAACGCTGCGGGTTCGGCGCCGGGATCGCAGCATCCAGCCCAGGAACAATGGGGCTGAAGGAGGGGGGTGGGGGGGGGTGGAATTGTGGGGGGTGTGATGCTGAGCCCTCTGGATACAGATTGGCGCTGGGAAGCCGAAGACAAACCCCAAATGTGCTTTAAACGCGGGTCGAGGTCTATAGGAGACCCATAGGAGATGCAGAGCAACGGGGGGGGGAGGGATTGGGGTGGGGGTTGTCTGGAGGTGGGCTCCAGCTATTAGATTTTGGGGGGAGGGGAAGGGATAAACCCCAAATGTGGTCCTTTGGGAGAGCCGTGCAGACCCATGGATGGGTAGAAATGGGTAGAAATGGGGACATGGAGACAGAAATGGGGACATGGAGACAGAAAGGGGGACGTACAGACAGAAATAGGGACATACAGACAGAAATGGGGACGTACAGACGCACTGATGGATAGAAATGGGGACACGTGGGGACGTACAGACATGCAGACGTAGAGAAACGGGATGCACAGACACACAGACACACAGAAAGTGGGACGTACGGACAGACAGACGGATAGAGATGACATACAGACACACAGACACGCAGAAAGTGGGACGTACGGACAGACAGACGGATAGAGATGACATACAGACACACAGACACACAGAAAGTGGGACGTACGGACAGGCAGATGGAGAGAGATGACATACAGACACACAGACACGCAGAAAGTGGGACGTATGGACAGACAGACGGAGAGAGATGACATACAGACACACAGACACATAGAAAGTGGGATGTATGGACAGACAGGCGGATAGAGATGACATACAGACACACAGACACGCAGAAAGTGGGACGTACGGACAGACAGACGGATAGAGACGACATGCAGACACACAGACACGCAGAAAGTGGGACGTACGGACAGACAGACGGAGAGAGATGACATACAGACACACAGACACATAGAAAGTGGGACGTATGGACAGACAGACGGATAGAGATGACACACAGACACACAGACACGCAGAAAGTGGGACGTACGGACAGGCAGACGGATAGAGATGACATACAGACAGACAGACACGCAGAAAGTGGGACGTACGGACAGACAGGCGGATAGAGATGACATACAGACACACAGACATGCAGAAAGTGGGACGTATGGACAGACAGACAGAGAGAGACGACATACAGACACACAGACACGCAGAAAGTGGGACGTACGGACAGACAGACGGAGAGAGACGACATACAGACACACAGACACGCAGAAAGTGGGACGTATGGACAGACAGGCGGATAGAGACGGCATACAGACACACAGACACGCAGAAAGTGGGACGTACGGACAGACAGGCGGATAGAGATGACATACAGACACACAGACACGCAGAAAGTGGGACGTACGGACAGACAGACGGATAGAGACGACATACAGACACACAGACACGCAGAAAGTGGGACGTACAGACAGACAGGCGGATAGAGACGACATACAGACACACAGACACGCAGAAAGTGGGACGTACGGACAGATAGACGGATAGAGATGACATACAGACACACAGACACGCAGAAAGTGGGACGTACAGACAGACAGACGGATAGAGATGACATACAGACACACAGACACGCAGAAAACGGGACGTACGGAAAGACAGAAGGATAGAGATGACACACAGACACGCAGACACGCAGAAAGTGGGACGTATGGACAGACAGGCGGATAGAGATGGCATACAGACACACAGACACGCAGAAAGTGGGACGTACGGACAGACAGACGGATAGAGATGACATACAGACACACAGACACGCAGAAAGTGGGACACACGGACAGACAGACGGAGAGAGATGACATACAGACACACAGACACACAGAAAGTGGGACGTACGGACAGACAGGTGGATAGAGATGACATAGAGACACACAGACACACAGAAAACGGGACATACGGACAGACAGACAGATAGAGACGACATACAGACACACAGACACGCAGAAAACGGGACGTACGGACAGACAGATGGCCAGAAATGGGGACGCACGGACACACAGACGCACTGCAGAGGCACAGACATCGGGAATCACGCACATACGGGTGCACACACATGTAGCGGGCACACGCATGTAGCGGGCACACGCATGTAGCGGGCACACGCATGTAGAGGGCACACGCATGTAGAGCACAGAGACACACGTGTCAGGAGGAACACGCATGTGAGGGCACACGGGGCGCATAGAGCGACACGCGTACACATGCAGAGGCACATATATGGGCCCACACACGCGTGGGGACACGCATGTAAGGAGGCCGTACACGGCATTACATACATGTGGAGGCGTGTGCATAACAGGGCACAAAACTCCGACCCCAGCACCAATAGGGTGCGTGGGGGGGGGCGCATCCTGCACCCCCCCCTTTCTCTTCCCCCCCCCAGGGATGGGCACACCTGCATGCAGCTCGTTAATGCAGTGCATCAATTAAACGCGGGCAGGGAATCACAGCTTCCCAGTCGGGTGGGAGGGGGAGGATGAAGAGGGGTGTTTTTTTTTTGGGGGGGGGGGGGTTGGGGGGGTTATGGAGGAAGAAGAGCAGCGCTTGGGGGGGTGAATGGGGAGGGGGGCTCGTTGGGGGGGTTATGCAGGAGGTGATGCAGAGTTGGGGGGATGCATGGGGGGGGCGGGGGGGCTCATTGGGGGTGGAATCAAGGGGGTCATTTATGGCTGGGGGGCGTCGGGGGGGCGTTGGGGGGTGTTGGAGGGTGGGAGGGGGGGTCATTGGGGGGTTATGCAGGAGGTGATGCAGCGCTGGGGGGTGCATGGGGGGGTGGGGGGGTTAATGGGGGTGGAATCAAGGGGGTCATTTATGACTGGGGGGTGGGGGGGGCGGTGGGGGGGTGTTGGGGGGGTGGGAGGGGGGGTCATTGGGGGGTTATGCAGGAGGTGATGCAGAGTTGGGGGGGTGCATGGGGGGGCGGGGGGGTTCATTGGGGGTGGAGTCAAGGGGGTCATTTATGGCTGGGGGTGGGGGGGGCGTTGGGGGGGTGTTGGGGGGGTGGGAGGGGGGGTCATTGGGGGGTTATGCAGGAGGTGATGCAGCGCTGGGGGGTGCATGGGGGGGGCAGGGGGGTTAATGGGAGGTGGAGTCAAGGGGGTCGTTTATGGCTGGGGGGTGGGGAGGCGGTGGGGGGTGTTGGGGGAGGTGGGGGGGGGGTCATTGGGGGGTTATGCAGGAGGTGATGCAGCGCTGGGGGGGTGCATGGGGGGGGCAGGGGGGCTCATTGGGGGTGGAGTCAAGGGGGTCATTTATGGCTGGGGGGTCTGGGGGGGGCGGTGGGGGGGTGGGGGGGAGATGTTGGTGCTGCACGTCAAGTGTTTCATTTTAAACC